>JARQOD010000001.1:607311765-607346049 GCA_033576555.1 Oophaga sylvatica
GGGGAAACAAAACGGCGCATGCGCAGTGCAGTAAACAGTGCAAATGGACAATAACAGCCCAGGGGAATACAGTGCCCACATAATTATTAGAATAAATACTGCCCATGTATAATAAGGATCTTATAATATATAATTACATATACAGTACAGTATCCCAGCAATATAGATAACCAAGGATAACATAAACTCTCTACAAAAATCACTAATAGCAAGGAAATTACTTAGCAATATTATTAACTATACACCAGATATAGTACATCAATCAGTTGGTGAAATAACATCAGATATAATGAAAAATCTAGCAAAAATATATAAGATGGTTAACAAGGCAGTATAGATTCATACATATATCACTAGGCATATGCATAGAAAAGTAGAATAAAGTCCAAATAATGATTGATGAAGAGATGTAGCTGGATGTCAAGGTCCACATGAGTTGTAGAATATACAAAGGTCCCATCTCCGGATCAATGACACTACGGTCCGCAGATAACAGGAAATACCGGCAATCACTCACACAGAATACTAAAAATGTAAGAAAATACAATTAAAAACTATATAAAAACAGTGTAATGCAGGTAGGAAAGACGCACCTAAGTGCACAAGAATCAGGGGGTCACAAAAATGGAGCAAAAGACAGACTCTCATTCAACCCATTAGGTTGCAACGTACGTAGCGTCCATATCCATCTAGACTCCACCTGGGCCAAACGCTTGGACAGACCACCACCACGAATATTAATATGGAGTAAGTCAATTCCATGCACCTTCAGTACCGAACCATCACAGTGATGGAATTCCCTGAAGTGTTGCGGTATTGTTTTGAGAGTGGATGCGTCCGTACAAGTAGATGCAGCCTGTATACCCAGAACGTGTTCCCTTACACGTACTTTTAATTGTCGGGTGGTAAGACCTACATACATAAGCCCACACGGGCAAGTTGCACAATAGACAACATACCTCGATAAACAAGAGATCTGCTGTCTAATAGAAAATTCCTTAGTATGGTCAGAGTTCATAAAGGAGGAACAAGGTTCAATGTTTGAACAGGCAATGCACCTACCGCGCGGAGTGCATCCATTTCTGATGGGGATGTCATCCAAAAAGGTAGATACACGTTGGCCCAGGTAGTGACTTGACGTAAGTTGGTCGCGCAAATTTTTGGCCCGTCTGAAGGCGATGGATGGCTTCTCTGGAAGGAATCTGTTCAATATCGGATCCACCTTCAAAATTGGCCATGCTCTCTGAAGGACTTGTCGCATCTTATCATGTTGTGGGTGGTAAGTGGTTATAAATCTTACCACATCTGTTTTATTAGCCCTCCGTGGGGTATTACTAAACAGAAGGTTATTACGTGGAGAATGTCTTGCTCGATGGTAAGCCTTCTTAATGATGAGTATGCTATAGCCCCTGGCCAGTAACCGCAATTTAAGTTCCTCCGCCCGGAGCTCAAAATCTTTATCTGTGGAACATATCCGCCGTAGGCGGAGAAATTGTCCAATCGGAATAGCTTTTATGACATGCGAGGGGTGGCAGGAAGAGGCATGAAGTAATGTATTAGTAGCTGTCTGTTTCCGATAGATGTCTGTCTGCACAGTACCGGATCCATCCTTCTTTATGGTGACGTCCAGAAAGTCAATTTTGGCTGGATCCCATACCAAGGTCAACCGTATATTCAAATTGTTGTTATTCAAATCAGAGATGAATTGCACAAGGTCGGTGGACGTGCCCTGCCAGACAAAGAAGATGTCGCCAATGTAGCGTGTCCAAAAGAGGACACGGTCCATCGACCCCTGTTTGTCTGACAGGAATATGTCCCTCTCCCACAACCCCAGGAACAGGTTGGCATAGGCTGGCGCAAAGGCCGCACCCATAGCTGTTCCCTGGAGCTGTAGGTAGAAGGATCCTTTGAAAACAAAAAAATTATGCGTAAGGGTGAACTCTAAGAGCTCCAGGATGAGGTCCCTCAATTCTAAAGGTAGGGTAGAAGTTCCCAAGAAATACCGGACTGCTCTAAAACCATCAGAATGTCTAATGTTAGTATAGAGTGATTCCACATCCACTGAAGCAAACAGAGTGTCACCCTCCAAACACAGACCATCGACCTTGCTCAATAGCTCCCCTGTATCTTTAAGAAAGGAGGGCAAAGTGGCAACAAGTGGTTGAAGGTGATAATCGATCCATTTATTGATGTTCTCCAAAAAGTTACCCTCCCAGACACGATAGGCCTACCAGGTGGCGCTGATGAATCCTTGTGAATCTTCGGCAGCAGATAAAGAGTCGCAATAGTAGGTTCCTTGATAGTGAGTGCTGAAGCCAAACTACTGATGATAATGCCGGTGTCAGTTGCCCTTTTTAAGATGTCATCAAGTTTCACAGTGTATGCCGAGAGGGGGTTGTATGTAAGTTTTTTATAACAAACATTATTATTAAGTTGACGAATAGCCTCCCTCTCGTACATAACTTTGGGCCAGACCACCACATTACCACCTTTATCAGCCGGCTTCAGCACCACATCCGAAAGATTTTGAAGAAACCTCAAGCGACTGCGTTCACTTACAGTGAGATTATCATTTTTACTAATTGCCGGAATCCTCAAGAATTCATCAGACACCACCTTGACAAACGTATCATTGCTGGGACAGGTGAGGGAAGGGAGGAAATTTCTTGGATTGTGGGTGGATCGAAGGAGGAATCTTACCTCCTTCACTTTCATGTTCGGTAGCCAACTCCTCCAAAATTCTTATTGCCTCTTGTTCCTCCTCTGTTGGAAAAAGATGTTGAATTTCACCATTAAAGAAATATCTCTTAAAGAGTAGTGACCTGGCAAAGATATGCAGGTCTTTCACCACTGTGAAAACATCATATCTAGGTGTGGGAGAGAAGGATAGACCCCTACCAAGCAGAGAGCGATCAATATCGGAAAATATACGATGACTCACATTGATCACCTTATTATCCCTGTAGTTCCTCTCAGGCTCATTCCTATTACGTCTTTTATACGGATGGTACATATGATCGCGCAGCCTATGCGCATCAACAGTCATAGTTGAAGTGGCAGAAGAAGATGAGATGTCTGATTGATCACTCAGAGATGTCACCGATAAATTAGATGATGCCCTTTGGAGAGTTGAATTGACTTTATTTATCCACAAATAAACCTTTTTCATCTGGTAATCTCTAGAATCCCTTGTAAATTTCCTAAGTTGATTATCTTGGATCTTTTTAACAAGTTGATCCATAGATTTTTCAAGTTCTACTTCAAATTGCTGTATACGTTCGGCTTGACAGCCATTTTTAATGTCAGTCTGGGCAGGGCCGGCGTCAGCACCCGGCACACCCGGGCAAGTGCCGGGGCCCTGAGCAGGCGGGGGGCCCACTCGCCGTCTGGCACCCCGGCGCCCGTTAGCGGTGTCAGTGCCGCCACTGGGCCCCCCCGCTTGCTCAGGGCCCGGCTGCGGCCGGCTCAATACTCACCTCTCCCCGTGCCTCCGCTGCCGCAGCTCCGCCTCCGGGCTCCAGGGGGTGCCTGCAGGACGCCGGCGCTTCCTCTCACAGCAGCACTGCTGAATGACGTCATCATTCAGCGGCCGGCTGTGGCAGTGAGAGCGCGGACGCCGGACAGGTGAGATGTTTGTGTGTGTGTCTGTGTATGTGTCTCTGTGTGTATGTAGTGCGATGCTTTGTGTGTGTGTGTGTGTGTGTGTGTGTGTCTGCTGTATGTGTGATGGTGGTGGGGGGAGGGCAGTGATGATGATGATGGGGAGGCAATGATGATTGATGATGATGGGCAGGCAATGATATTGCTGTGGAGACAATGATGATTATGGGCAGGCATTGATGATGATGGGCAGGCAGTGATGATGATGGGCAGGCAGTGATGATGATGGGCAGGCCGTGATGATGATGGGCAGGCAATGATATTGATGGGGAGGCAATGATGATTATGGGCAGGCATTGATGATGATGGGCAGGCAGTGATGATGATGGGGAGGCAATGATGATTATGGGCAGGCATTGATGATGATGGGCAGGCAGTGATGATGATGGGCAGGCAATGATATTGATGGGGAGGCAATGATGATTATGGGCAGGCATTGATGATGATGGCAGGCAGTGATGATGATGGGGAGGCGATGATGATGATGGGGAGACAATGATGATGATGGGGAGGCGATGATGATAATGGGCAGGCAATCATGATGATGGGCAGGCAATGATGATGATAATGGGCAGGCAATGATGATGATGGGAGTCTTTCCACGGCACCCTTTCCTGAGCTGTAACAGTGCAGAACACAGCACAGTGCAGAGGAGAGCTCCATATTTTGTATGGAGCTTTATATGGGGACCAGTATCCTGTATAGAGCATTATATGGGGGATGGAGGGGTGACATCCTGCATGGGATATTATATGGGTGATGAGGGGGAGACTGTGGTGCCCATAATATTGTATGGAGGACTGTACTGTCCAGTCTGTACTGTGCGCTGTGAGGATTTGGCGGTTTTTGAACTATTGTACAATTTACAATAGCTATCAGTCGTAATGGAAGAAGAGAAGTGTTTGGCGTTGTGCTATACCCATATTTCTCTGCAGTATCTGTGCATCATGAATCGTGGTCTGTGTTAAAGGGGCCCACTGAGACTCTTTTGCCCGGGGGCCATGAAAACCTGGAGCCGGCCCTGAGTCTGGGCCACATCAATACATTTATCAAGCTCAGAGATATTTTTAGAGTTCAAGTCAATAAGGGATTGCATAAGTGTGAAAGAACATACATTACATGCCTCTTCCCATCGTGTAATAAAAGATTCATCGCCAACTGGAAATGTAGGAATCACTCTGACTCTCAAACCCCTTGGAATCATCTTGCTAGCAGTATACCTCTCCAGAAAAAGCCTGTTCCACCACAATCTGGACCTCTTGAGTAACATGGATTTAATATTAGAAAATCTGTCATCCAAATTAGGACCCCCTGATCCCTGCGCAATACCCCCTCCAGTGCCAAAAACCTGGTCCATGTGACTGAGCCAAGTTTTCTCCTTTGCTCTGTAATCCATCTTGTCCACTAATGGCGAACCTGTGCATAACACAGTAATCATATAATACTGAATAACAAGTGAGACAAACATAATATACACATATGTATGGGAAAGTCATGGAGGTCCAATAAACTGTCAATTAGTATCCCCTCTGCATATATATATATATAAGGATCATGTAAAATGACCAACTGCATAGAACATAACATACAAAAAAGGCGCAAGCAGTCATAAAGTCCCATAAAATATAACTTTTATTAGTGTATAAAATGCATAATCCAGATTGAAAGCATAAGGAAAGGGAAGGTAGGAACGTATACCCACTACCCACAGGTAAACACCAAGAGGGCCAGAGGGAACCGCACGACCTAATCACAGAAAAATATGACATTAGACCAATCAGAACCACAGTTTATATTTTTTAGTGTATAAAATCTAATCCAGTTGAAAGCATATAGGAAAGAGTGGACGTATACATACAGGTAAACACCAAGAGGGCCAGAGGGAACTGCACGACTAATCACGAAATATGAATTAACCAATCAGAACCACAGTAGTTAGGTATCTGTACCTGCATATACAACAATTACGGTTAGAGTCACCCAACAAAGAGTCAGCACGCACTATTGGCGGTTAATCAGTTCAACATTACACAGAGGTAAGGTAGACAATAGTAATCATAGTATTAGATATTATACATACTGAAAAACCAAACAGAAACGGTCACAAGTTATCAAGGTTATTACCTGAAGTGGCAGAGGTCAGCGTCCCGTGGCCCACCCCGACGCGCGTTTCGGAGCAAGCGGCTCCTTCCTCAGGGGCGTGGTAAGTGAGTGCAGAAAAAGAAATTTATACCGCGCCGAACGGAAATAAAAACTCATCATCAAGGCTCTCGCATTCCCAAGAAGCTGGCACCGGAAGCACGTGGGGCCCCACGTGATGCAGCGTCCAGTATCAAAGGAAAGTGACGTGGCCTCCATAGACAAGTAGGCAGCGCATGCGCAGTAAAATAGAAGCGCTATAGCAGCCATTCATAAGCCGGGCAGGCATAATGTCTAATAGCCGGCATGAAAGGAACAGGGGAAACAAAACGGCGCATGCGCAGTGCAGTAAACAGTGCAAATGGACAATAACAGCCCAGGGGAATACAGTGCCCACATAATTATTAGAATAAATACTGCCCATGTATAATAAGGACCTTATAATATATAATTACATATACAGTACAGTATCCCAGCAATATAGATAACCAAGGATAACATAAACTCTCTACAAAAATCACTAATAGCAAGGAAATTACTTAGCAATATTATTAACTATACACCAGATATAGTACATCAATCAGTTGGTGAAATAACATCAGATATAATGAAAAATCTAGCAAAAATATTTAAGATGGTTAACAAGGCAGTATAGATTCATACATATATCACTAGGCATATGCATAGAAAAGTAGAATAAAGTCCAAATAATGATTGATGAAGAGATGTAGCTGGATGTCAAGGTCCACATGAGTTGTAGAATATACAAAGGTCCCATCTCCGGATTAATGACACTACGGTCCGCAGATAACAGGAAACACCGGCAATCACTCACACAGAATACAAAAAAGGTAAGAAAATACAATTAAAAACTATATAAAAACAGTGTAATGCGGGTAGGGAAGACGCACCTAAGTGCACAAGAATCAGGGGGTCACAAAAATGGAGCAAAAGACAGACTCTCATTCAACCCATTAGGTTGCAACGTACGTAGCGTCCATATCCATCTAGACTCCACCTGGGCCAAACGCTTGGACAGACCACCACCACGAATATTAATATGGAGTAAGTCAATAACACGCACCTTCAGTACCGAACCATCACAGTGATGGAATTCCCTGAAGTGTTGCGGTATTGTTTTGAGAGTGGATGCGTCCGTACAAGTAGATGCAGCCTGTATACCCAGAATGTGTTCCCTTACACGTACTTTTAATTGTCGGGTGGTAAGACCTACATACATAAGGCCACACGGGCAAGTTGCACAATAGACAACATACCTCGATAAACAATAGATCTGCTGTCTAATAGAAAATTCCTTAGTATGGTCAGAGTTCATAAAGGAGGAACAAGGTTCAATGTTTGAACAGGCAATGCACCTACCGCACGGAGCGCATCCATTTCTGATGGGGATGTCATCCAAAAAGGTAGATACACGTTGGTCCAGGTAGTGACTTGATGTAAGTTGGTCGCGCAAATTTTGGGCCCGTCTGAAGGCGATGGATGGCTTCTCTGGAAGGAATATCGGATCCACCTTCAAAATTGGCCATGCTCTCTGAAGGGCTTGTCGCATCTTATCATGTTGTGGGTGGTAAGTGGTTATAAATCTTACCACATCTGTTTTATTAGCCCTCCGTGGGGTATTACTAAACAGAAGGTTATTACGTGGAGAATGTCTTGCTCGATGGTAAGCCTTCTTAATGATGCGTCTGCTATAGCCCCTGGCCAGTAACCGCAATTTAAGTTCCTCCGCCCGGAGCTCAAAATCTTTATCTGTGGAACATATCCGCCGTAGGCAGAGAAATTGTCCAATCGGAATAGCTTTTATGACGTGCGAAGGGTGGCAGGAAGAGGCATGAAGTAATGTATTAGTAGCTGTCTGTTTCCGATAGATGTCTGTCTGCACAGTACCGGATCCATCCTTCTTTATGGTGACGTCCAGAAAGTCAATTTTGGCTGGATCCCATACCAAGGTCAACCGTATATTCAAATTGTTGTTATTCAAATCAGAGATGAATTGCACAAGGTCGGTGGACGTGCCCTGCCAGACAAAGAAGATGTCGCCAATGTAGCGTGCCCAAAAGAGGACACAGTTCATCGACCCCTGTTTGTCTGACAGGAATAGGTCTCTCTCCCACAACCCCAGGAAAACAAAAAAATTATGCCCAAGTGCCCAAGAAATACCGGACTGCTCCGGGAAGATGGCCGCCGGGCCAACGCAAGCTCTGATTCAGATCTCGGCAACGAGATCTCGTCCCAAGATCTGAATCTGAGCATGCGTTGGCCCGACGGCCATCTTCCCGGCGGCCATCTTCCCGGAGACCACCGCAGCATGGCATTAACGGATGAGTGGGGCCCTCCGGGCTTTGACGAAATGCCGCCAGAGCCCCCCACACAGCAAGAGAGCCGCTGCCACTGCCCCTGAGCACATCACGCCACCATCACACTACAGAGCCGCGCCGCACCAGCCTGGGAAGGGAGGCTGCATCTGGACCGCTGCCACTGCCACCACCACAGGATTTGTAAGTGTATTGCGACCAAAAGACGCACCCCCATTTTCCCCAAAAAGTTTTGGGGAAAAAAGTGCGTCTTATGGTCCGAAAAATACGGTATATGTATTATATGTGTATATATCTATTGTTTTATAACCTGTCAGTGTGATTTTTACTGTAGTCGCATATGAACTGCCAGCTTTTCAAAGGACACCGGTGCGTAAAAATCGCACAGCACTTGCATGGTACGATTGCACCCATTGACTTCTATTGCAGGATGCGATCTGATGTGATCCAATTTGCGATGCTGCGATTTTTTTCCAGCCTGATCTTGATCTGATCCGAGCTGGAAAAAAAACGCAGATGAAGACACCATCATAGATTACAATTGGTTTGAATTCAATCCGATTTTTTATCGGATTGAATTCGTCCTATTTCATTGCAAGTGAGCATGAGCCCTTAGTCTGATAGGAGAGGCTTGAGAAAACTTTGTGCGTTAAAAAAAAGCCCTGAAGAAACCCTGATGGTAAACACTGACACAACGGACAAAAAACCTCTGATTACATTATATGTGTGACTGTCACATACTGCGCCATGGGCGTACCCAGGATCAAAACTAGGGGGGGCAAGTCAATGTCACATCTTATACAGGTTACATCGTATACACTGTACATTATCCTGCATATTAGGTATGGAGCATTAGAACTGTTGTATATTGTATAATGCAGCAGTGTATGTGACACTACGCTGTATATACCATATATTATACATGGCACACTAACCTCTATACAAAGAATAAGAGGCATTATAACCTGTATATGAAAAGTATAATACAGCAGTGTATATACACTCTATATACCGCACACGATGTGTATGACCCTGTATACACCATATACTACACTCTTATTTTGAAGTAAAAAAAAAAAAAACAGGAACAAATACAATACTTAAAATAAAGAACAAGTAAAGTTAAAAATCAACAAACTTACTGGTATTTCAATGGGAACTATGGGCCTGCTTTTGGCTAATGAGATGGTCAATGTTCGGTTCCATATTTGTCACAAGTGAAGCAATTTTTCTCTTTCTTGATAACATTATTTCCTAGGGATTCCAAATTGCTATTAGTAAAATACCAATGTATATACAGCGCTACAAAAACAATATACCAGCAATAAAACTGCCCACACAGAGACATACAGCCTGCACTGCCCATCACTACAGCCTTGCCAATCCATATCATTTCATCCTCATCAGTGCACATATTGGCGCAACTCCGCTTTTAGCTCAGGCTCAGACTGGTGTGGTGCGAGAGTCCCTAATAGGCAGGTAAATGTCCCCAATAGGTAGCATTGGTCCCCAATAGGCAGGTAAATGTCCCCAATAGGCAGCATTGGTCCCCAATAGGCAGCATATGTCCTCAATAGGCAGCATTGGTCCCCAATAGGCAGCATATGTCCTCAATAGGCAGCATAGGTCCCCAATGGGCAGCATATGTCCTCAATAGACAGCATAGGTCCTCAATAGGCAGCATAGGTCCCCAATATGCAGCATATGTCCTCAATAGGCAGGTAAATGTCCCAATAGGCAGCATAGTCCCCAATAGCCAGCATAGTCCCCAATAGGCAGCATAGGTCCCCAATAGGCAGGTAAATGTCCCAATAGGCAGCATAGGTCACCAATACGCAGTATATGTCCTCAATAGGCAGGTAAATGTCCCAATAGGCAGCATAGCCCAATAGGCAGCATAGTAATTTCCCTCCGGGATCAATAAAGTGTATCGTATCGTAGTAGCCCCCAGTAGGCAGCATAGTAGTCCCCAGTAGGCAGCATAGTAGTCCCCCATAGGCAGCATAATCCCCATAGGCAGCATAGTAATCCCCAATAGGCAGCATAATCCCCCATAGGCAGCATAATCCCCCATAGGCAGCGTAGTAGTCCCCAATAGGCAGCATAGTCCCCCATAGGCAGTATAATCCCCATAGGCAACATAGTCCTCCAGAGGCAGCATAGTCCCCATAGGCAGCATAGTAGTCCCCAATAGGCAGTATAATCCCCCATAGGCAGCATAATCCCCCCCATAGGCAGCATAGTCCCCCAATAGGCAGCATAGTCCCCCAATAGGCAGGTAAATGCCCCAATAGGCAGCATAATCCCCATAGGCAGCATAATAGTCCCCAATATTCAGCATAATCCCCCATAGGCAGCATAATCCCCATAGCCAGCATATTCCCCCATAGCCAGCATAATCCCCCATAGGCAGCATAATCCCCCATAGGCAGCATAATCCCCCATAAGCAGCATAGTCCCCAATAGGCAGCATAATCCCCCATAGCCAGCATAATCCCCCATAGCCAGCATAATCCCCCATAAGCAGCAAAGTCCCCAATAGACAGCATAATCCCCCATAGCCAGCATAGTCCCCCATAGGTAGCATAATCCACCATAAGCAGCATAGTCCCCAATAGGCAGCATAGTCCCCATAGCCAGCATAATCCCCAATAGCCAGCATAATCCCCATAGGCAGCATAATCCCCATAAGCAGCATAGTCCCCAATAGGCAGCATAATCCCCCATAGCCAGCATAGTCCCCCATAGGCAGCATAATCCCCCATAGCCAGCATAGTCCCCCATAGGCAGAATAATCCCCCATAAGCAGCATAGTCCCCAATAGGCAGCATAATCCCCCATAGCCATAATAATCCCACATAGGCAGCATAATCCCCCATAGCCAGCATAATCCCCCATAAGCAGCATAGGCCCCAATAGGCAGCATAATCCCCCAATAGCCAGCATAATCCCCTATAGCCAGCATAGTCCCCATAGGCAGCATAATCCCCCATAAGCAACATAGGCCCCAATAGGCAGTATAATCCCCCATAAGCAGCATAGTCCCCAATAGGCAGCATAATCCCCCATAGCCAGCATAATCCCCCATAGCCAGCATAATCCCCCATAGCCAGCACAATCCCCCATAGCCAGCATAATCCCCCATAGGCAGCATAATCCCCCATAAGCAGCATAGTCCCCAATAGGCAGCATAATCCCCCATAGCCAGCAGAATCCCCCATAGCCAGCATAATCCCCCATAGGCAGCATAATCCCCCATAAGCAGCATATTCCCCAATAGGCAGCATAATCCCCCATAGGCAGCATAATCCCCCATAGCCAGCAGAATCCCCCATAGCCAGCATAGTCCCCCATAAGCAGCATAATCCCCCATAGGAGGGCCCGGCGTTAAAAAAAAAAAAAAATACCAGTACTCACCTATCTCCCCCGCAGCTCTGAAGAAGCGCGCTCTGGACTCCGTCTTCTCCTGGCACAGGCGGTGTGACGTCATCAGGGCGCGCAGACGGATATGGAAGGCCGCAAGGCCTTCCTCACTCACCACATTCCGCCCGCGATTAAAGGGCCCGCCGGCACTGAACTGTCAGTTCATTGTCGGCGGGGCCGGTTCTTTCACTGTGCGCCCCTGCTTCTAGGGGAGGGCAGCTGCCCCCCCGCCCCACGGTGGGTACGCCCATGTACTGCGCATTAGTATGGGTAAGAAAATGTGGTCAAGATAATTTTTTTTACGGGGTCAGTCTGTACCATTTTTAAACCGTCAGTCAAAACTAATGAATTTACATTTCTAAAAGGTAAATATTTTCCTCTGTATGGATCATTTATAGCCTGACACCTATCTAGCAGAAAGGTGCACATCTTTCAGCAGCACGACTCACTAACTACATCCTGATTCTGCTTGTCTTTCTGGTTCCTCAAGGCATACCAGCGTATTTTACATCAGCCGATCCAAGATACAAAGGTTGCAGAAACACCTTCATTATGGCTACCGATGCAGCCAGGTGAAATATCTGTAGTCAGGGCAATTATGGTTATTTGTTCTGTACATTTTAGGATACTTCATTGATAGGATCACCTGACCATTATGATATGAGTTGTAGGGCCCGCATCTACAACATCAGATGCAGAACAGAAAGCAGCGCCTCTTTAATATCAACTTTTTACTTAAATATTTGACTTTTTTTCTTCTTAAATGCATGCATTTTTGTAAAAAAAAAAAACATTTTTGGGTTCATTAAAAATTTGGCACTTTTTGCCGTCTCTAAACTCTGCTTTGGACTGTCAATGGATGCCTATAGAATGAGTTAACTGATACTCTACTGTAAGTTTGCTTTGACTACATAGTTTTAAGGCTGCATGCAAACATTCTGTGTGTTATCATCCAAGAGAAATGGACCTTTTTTCTTGGCATCATTCTAGTTTTCTCCTAGTTGCATCCATTTTTTTCATTGAAACAGGTGAACTGTCTAAATCTTTATTTATGCATAATCTATTAATAACGGATCAGTAGAGATGAGCAACTTTGCCTCCGGGAGGGTCGAGTCGGGTTTCGGACCACCCGACTTTCCCAAAAGTCGAGTCGAACGAAATCGGCCGACTATCGGGAAAAGTCGAAGGTCCGACTGAAACTCGACCCGACCCCAATGCAAGTCAATGGGAAAGAAAAGTCGGCAGGGAGTGGAGGACAGTAAACACACCTACAGTGCCCATTTCAATGCCAACTACATCAATTCTTATTACTTAAGCTTGTCAACCTTAATTTACTTTATAATAATAGTAACGCATTGAAAACTGGGGGTTATTTGGCTAAAGTTGTGGGGGGGGGCAGCAGGGCTGGCTCCAGGTTTTCGTGGGCCCCGGGCCAAAGAGTCTCAGTGGGCCCCTTTAACACATACCGCAATTCATGATGCTCCGATACGGCAGAGAAATATAGATATAGTACAATGCCAAATACTTCACTTCTTACATTACATGAGTGCTATCTATTGTAAATTCTACAATAGCTCAAAAACTGGACAGTATATTCCTCCATACAGTATTATGGGCACCACATAGTGCGCCATACAGAATAATGTGCCTCATATATTGTTCTATACATAATTGGTCCCATATAATGATCCATACAGTATATGATGAGCTCCACATTATGCTCCAGTATATGATGGTCCCCATATAATGTGCCATACAGTATAGGACGGTCCTGATAGAGTATAATGAGCCCCACATATTACTCCATACAGTATAATGAGTCGCATATAAAGCTCCATACAGTATATGATGGGCCCCATATATTGCTCCATACAGAATTGGCTCCATATAATGCTCCATACAGAATAGGCCCCATATGTGCTCCATATGATGCTTCATATATAAAGGGCCAGATATGATGCCCCATAAATAATGAACACCATATGATGCTTTAGTATATGATGGGCCTCATATATGATGCTCCAATGTATGATGAGCCCCATATAATGCTCCAAATATAATGGTCACCATATATAATGCTCCATATATAATGTGCTCCATGTGATGCTCCATATATAATGTGCCCCATATAATGCTCCATATATAATGGGCCCCATATGATGCTTCAGTATATGATGGGCCCCATGGATGATGCTCCAGTGTATAATGGGCCTATATAATGCTCCATATATAATGGGCCCCATATGATGCTCCAGGATATGATGGGCCCCATGGATGATGCTCCAGTGTATGATGGGCCTATATAATGCTCCATATATAATGGGCCCCATATGATGCTCCAGTGTATAATGGACCCCGTATATAATGCTCCAGTGTATAATGGGCCCCATTTATAATGCTCTAGTGTATGATGTGCCCCATATATAATGCTCCAGTGTATAATGAGCCCTATCTATGATGCTCAAGTGTATGATGGGCCCCATAAATAATTCTCCAGTGTATAATGCTCCCCATATATTGCTCCAAACATTAAAAAAATGAAATAACTCTCCTGGCTGGGCACTGCTCTACTGTTGACTCCTCAGCGTCGCTATCTTCCAGCTCTCTGCACTGTGACTGTTCAGGTAGAGGGTGCACAGACGTGACGTCATCGCGCTCTCTGACCTGAATGTCACTGTCAGGAAACGCGGAAGACGTCACAGCGGTGGAGCAGGGAGAGGTAAGTATTGCAAGTGCTGGGGCCCTGAGCAAGCAGGGGGGGCCCACTGGCACAGGAACCCTCATAGTATGCCAGTGTCTCTGATGGCGAGTGAGCCCCCACCTGCTCAGAGCCCCGGCACTTGCCCGGGTGTGCCAGGTGCTGACGCTGGCCCTGGGGGGGTACAGCCCAGTTAGGGAGGTTGAAAAACTGGCATATGTTGAGGTGTAGGCTGGACGTTCAGCAGCTGCAAATGGAAGAGTTGGAGAATTCGGAGGAAGAGGAGGACAAAGCGAGCCATTTTGCTGGCAACCTATGTGTCATCAGGGGAAGGTGGTACAAAATCCTTTGAAACCCAGGCATGGTTCATTTTAATAAAGGTGAGATCACCAACATTTTGGGTCGACAGCCGGGTCCTTCTTTCTGTCAGGATTGATCCAGCAGCACTGAAGACTCTTTCTGATAGCACACTACCAGCAGGGCAAGCAAGCTCCTGTAATGCATATTGTGCCAATTCAGGCCAGGTGTCCAGTTTACAGGCCCAGTAGTCAAAGGGGAATGTCCTGTGAGGGAGAACATCTATAGGGGAGGAGAGATAATTTTGAACCATAGTTGACAACTGCTGTCTCCTGTCTGTTGCAATCGATTCAGTATTAACAGTCGTGTGAGCGGTACTTGAGAAGTCAGTCCACAACATGGTCATGAAACCCCTGTCTCCAACGCCACTTCGGCAGTGTGCACCACGAACACCTCTTCCATTTGGCCAAGTACGGCTCGTGTTAGAACCTGCACTGCTGCTGTGTGCTGGGAATGCCTCTAACAAACGGTTTACAAGAGTTGCTTGTTTGTACGCCAATATTAGCTCTAGGTTCTCCTGTGGCATGATGTTCTGTAATTTGCCTTTATATCGTAGATCGAGGATGCTGGCCAACCAGTAGTCGTCATCCTTCATAATTTTGGCAATGCGGGGGTCCCTTTTTAGGATCCGCAAGACATAATCATACATGTGGGCCAATGTTCCAGGTGTCAATGATGCACTGCCAGTGGTGGGTGTAGGAGCACTTTCTGCCAAATCCACATCCCTCCAGTCACGCACAAACCCTGTACCTGACCTTGGCAAGCCAACATTTTCTCTTGCCCCCTGAGAAGCATCCTCCTCCCCAAAATAATCATCCCTCTCATCCTGCTCCTCTTCCTCTTCTTCCTCCACCTCATCTAGGACAGTTCCCTGAGCAGACAATGGCTGACTGTCATCAAGGCTTCCCTCCGCCTCCTCCTCCTCCTCTTCCTCCTCCGCTGCAGACTCCTGATCCTTAATGTGCATCAAATTTTGCATGAGCAGACGCATAAGTGGGATGCTCATGCTTATGATGGCGCCATCTGCGCTTACCAGCCGTGTGCATTCCTCAAAACACTGAAGGACTTTACAGAGGTCTTTCAACTTTGACCAATGCACACCCGACAACTCGATGTCTGCCCTCAAACTGCCTGGCCGTGTATCCTCCCACAAATGCATTACAGCCTGCCTCTGTTCGCACAGCCTCTCAACCATGTGCATGGTGCAGTTTCACCTTGTTGCAATGTTTATGATTAGGCGGTGCTTGGGGAGGTGGAGCGATTGCTGCAGCCTCTGCATACGACTGGAGTCTACGGGCACAGTCTTCACACCTTATGGAGCAGGGCTAGTAACTCCGGATAAATATTTATGAAGCACTGCACCACCAGGTTCAAGGTGTGAGCCAGGCAAGGTATGTGTCTGAGTTTTGCCAGGGCTATGGCTGCTACAAAATTACGGCCGTTATCACTGACTACCTTGCCTGGCTCAAGATGTAGACTGCCCAGCCATGACTCAGTTTCTCGCTGCAAGTACAGTAGTCGGCCAGTACCTTCGCGGTGTGTCTGTTGTCGCCCAAACACATCATCTTTAAAACAGCCTGCTGACACTTACCACTAGCTGTTCGATAGTGGGACATCTCGTGTGCAACACTGGCAGCTGCGGATGGATTGCTCGTGCGACTGCGCTCTGTCGATGAGCTTTCACTTCTGGAGGAGGAAGAGGAGGAGGGTCGAACACCTACAGCCAACTGTTGCCTGTACCGTGGGCTAGGCAGCACTCTCCCACCGCCGCTATCCCCTGTGGACCCTGCATCCACCACATTAACCCAGTGCGCAGTGATGGACATGTAACGGCCCTGGCCATGCCTACTGGCCCATGCATCTGTTGTGAGGTGCACCTTTCCACACACTGATTGTTTGAGTGCATGGACAATGCGGTCTTTCACATGCAGGTGAAGGGCAGGGATGGCTTTTCTAGAAAAGAAGTGCCGACTGAGTAGGTCATAGTGTGGGACAGCGTAGGCCATGAGGTCTCGGAACGCTGCGCTTTCAACCAAACGGAAGGGCATCATCTCTAATGAGATCAGTTTGGCAATGTAGGCTTTCAAAGCCAGTGTACACAGATGATAGGATGAGTACTTTCTTGTCCTACTCAGAGTGTTTGCTAGGGTGAGCTGGACTTGAGAGCTGCATATGCGGGAACTAGCGGTGGACATGGCGGACTGAGAGGGGGTTTGTGGTGGTGGTGGTGATGGCCTAGATTCAGTCTTTCGTTGGAAAAACATTGTGATTCCCTGACTGCTTTGGCCTTACGACGACACCTCAACATTTCTTGCTGGTGGTGTGCTAACCGGTGGGCTTACAGTGGGGGAAGCGATGTAGCGTTGCTGGCGATCTTCAGTCGAAGCAGGTGCACATGTGCTAACTGAGGTTTTGTAGTCCGTCCACGCTTGCAAGTGCATGGTGTTTAAATGTCTAAGCATGCAACTGGTATTCAAATTTCAGAGATTTTTCCCTTGGCTAAAGGTCCTCCCGCACTTCTTACAGATAACCTTTGCCTCATCAATAGGATTTTGGTCAAAAAAGTGCCACACTGCACTCTTCCTACTATGGGATGAATTGTCAGGGCTTGCACGCTGTGCTAATTTGAACGTCTGGCCAAGCTGTCCTGCAACTCTTTTTGTTTTTTAACACGTTCTTGGACTGTTACGGGGCTGCCAGATAACCACAGCTGCAATGTCGATGCCTGCAGCGGATCCTCCTCCTCTTCTGAGCTATTGCCAGCGGCACCCTCTTCACCCATTGGATGCCAATCCGGGTCAACAACTGGGTCATCCATCACCTCCTCTTCAATTTCATCTGCACCTTCCTCTATGTCACCATGTAAGGTGGTAGAGTATGCGGGAAGGGGCACCTGAGTTTCATCAGGGTCAGAATCTGGCTCAGTAAACTGCGAGGGCAATGCAGTGCTCTGGGTGAATGTACCAGCAGAATCATATAGCAGTGCCTCTGCATCAGTGCACTCCATGTCATATTCATCTTGAACTGGGGAATTCAGGATTTGACTTGATAACCCAGGCATGGTATGTGAAAAGAGCTCCAGGGAGTAATCTGAAGTGTGGCCTGCCGCATCCTTCACTTTTGTTGGGGTGAAGGACACAAGGAAAGGTGTCGTTCCTGACCAGGAGCCTGCACTGACGACTCAGTCCTTGCAGTTTTTGAAAAGGAGAGGAGGCGATAGAGCTGGAGGCTGTTTCGGCAATGTAAGCCAAAACCTGTTCCTGATGCTCCGGCTTTAAAAGCGGTTTACCTACTCCCAGAAAAGGGAGCCTTCCAGGCCTTCTGGAGCCAGACGATGACGCAGGCTCAACACCTCCTGCCCTAGGTGCTATTGTGCTTTTGGCACTACCAGTAGATGCACCACCACCACCATCAGTACCAGCTGGCCCCCCCATCCACGTCCGCAGCCTCTTCCACCATACTTCCTCATGTTTGGGAAAATGTACCAAAAATACCAGCAGATATATGGTACTGTATCAGAAGCGTACAGCTGTAGACAGTGTAGGGGAAAATTTAAATCTCCATATATATATTTCCGGAGTCACACACAGACGCTCTTACAGTATGGATTTGACCGTAATACAAAAGGCAGAAAAAAGGTACTGTATCAGAAGATACTGTACCATGTGTATATAGTGTAGGGAAAATTTAAATCTCCGTATATATTTCCGGAGTCACACACAGACGCTCTCTCAGTATGAATTTGACCGTAATACAAAAGGCAGAAAAAGGGTACTGTATCAGAAGATACCAGGTGTATATAGTGTAGGGGATAATTTAAATCTCAGTATATATTTCCGGAGTCACACACAGACGCTCTCTCAGTATGGATTTGACCGTAATACAAAAGGCAGAAAAAAGGTACTGTATCAGAAGATACCAGGTGTATATAGTGTAGGGGAAAATTTAAATCTCCTTATATATTTCCGGAGTCACACACAGACGCTCACTCAGTATGGATTTGACCAGAATACAAAAAGCAGAAAAAAGTACTGTATCAGAAGATACCAGCTGTATACGGTGAAGGGGAAAAATTAAATCTCCGTATATATTTCCTGAGTCACACACAGACGCTCTCTCAGTATGGATTTGACCGTAATACAAAAGGCAGAAAAAAGGTACTGTATCAGAAGATACCAGGTGTATATAGTGTAGGGGAAAATTTAAATCTCCGTATATATTTCCTGAGTCACACACAGTCGCTCACTCAGAATGGATTTGACCGTAATACAAATGGAAGAAAAATGATACTGTATCAGAAGATACCAGGTGTATATAGTGTAGGGGATAATTTAAATCTCCGTATATATTTCCGGAGTAACACACAGACGCTCTCTCAGTATGGATTTGACCGTAATACAAAAGGCAGAAAAAAGGTACTGTATCAGAAGATACCAGCTGTATACGGTGAAGGGGAAAATTTAAATCTCCGTATATGTTTCCTGAGTCACACACAGACGCTCTATCAGTATGGATTTGACCGTAATACAAAAGGCAAAAAAAAGGTACTGTATCAGAAGATACCAAGTGTATATAGTGTAGGGGAAAATTTAAATCTCCGTATATATTTCCGGAGTCACACACAGACACTCTCTCAGAATGGATTTTGTTATGATTTGGTAGCTGAGGAGAGCAGGCAAAAACGGCAATACACCAGAGATGTTGGAATCTACTGGATTGCAGTACCCTGACTAACCACCACAACTAAAGGCAGCCGTGGAGCGTTCCTAAGTTGGTCCTAGACGCCTCGTCACAGCCTGAGAGGTTAACTACACCTAAAGATAGAAAGAGGAAAGCTATCTGCCCCGGAGCAGATCCCCAAAGAACATAGGAAGCCCCCAAACATGTAATGGCGGTTAGACAAGAGGAAATACAGACACAGACAGAAAATAGTATGAACAAACGCTGGGGCCCAATCTTCCTAGAAAGAAAAGGATAGGAAGGACACTTACTGCAATCCAAAAAACCCCAAAAAATACCAACTCTACTAATTGCAAAAACACCTGAGATCACACGACCTCTACCACCTAAATTAGTTCTCTGGTGTAACAAAACTAAGCCGCAGCCACTGAAAAAACTGGAAAAGGCAAATGAACAAATAACAGTGGCTCAGATAAACTGAGAGGAGCACAAGCCCCCGGAGGGGACTTGGCTGACCTCCACAGAAGTGCAGAGAACAATGCAAAAAGCAAGCACAAAAATAAAAGCAGAAAATATCTTATCTGATAGCAGAAGATGCAGGCAAGACTCAGCAAGCTTCAAAGTGAACCAGGAACCATAGTTGAGACAAGAACAATTGATCACCGGCAACCATGATGGGAGGGAACCTCCCTTATATAAGACCAGTCTGTAACTCCTGATTGCCAATCTTTACAATCTTCATTGAATGGTTCAGTACTGTTTGTAACCACCAGAGGGAGCTTCTGCTCAGAATTCATTTCTAACACATTCACAACAGTACCCCCCTTGAGGAGGTGTCACCGAACCCTCATTTGGGCAACCAGGTCGGTCAGGATGAGCTCTGTGATACGCACGGATCAGTCTCCCAGCATGGATGTCCGAAGCAAACACCCAAGAATTGTCCTCCTGACCATAAACTCTCCACTTAACCAAATACTGGAGTTTCCGTCTAGAAAAACGAGAATCCAATATTTTCTCAACCACATACTCCAGATTGCCCTCAACCAAAACAGGGTCAGGAGGCGCAGCCAGAGGAACCACTGGCTCGACAAACCTCTTCAATAAGGACTTGTGGAACACGCTATGGATCTTAAATGTCCCTGGAAGAAGTAAACGAAAGGAAACAGGATTAAGAATCTCCATGATCTTATAAGGTCCAATGAACCTAGGCTTAAACTTAGGAGATGCAACTCTCATAGGGATATTTCTTGAGGACAACCAGACCAAGTCCCCCACTTCAAACCGAGGACCATCTGTCCTATGCCAGTTAGCAAACCGCTTGGCCCTCTCCTGAGAGAGGGACAACCTCTCCACTACCTGGTCCCAAATCTGCAGCATACGCTCCACAACAGAGTCAACACCTGGACAGACAGAAGCCTCCGTCTGTCCCGAAGAAAATCGAGGGTGAAACCCAAAATTGCAGAAAAATGGAGACATCAAAGTGGCAGAGCTAGCCCTATTATTAAGAGCAAACTCAGCCAAAGGCAAAAAAGAGACCCAGTCATCTTGATCAGCACAAAGTATCTTAGATAAGTCTCCAATGTCTGGTTTGTTCTCTCAGTTTGTCCATTGGTCTGAGGATGAAAAGCCGAGGAGAAAGACAATTGAACACCAAGTTTAGAACAAAAAGTCCTCCAAAATCTGGAAACAAACTGGACTCCTCTGTCAGACACAATGTTCTCAGGAATGCCGTGTAACCGAACCACGTGCTGAAGGAACAAAGGCACCAATTCGGAGGAGGAAGGCAACTTAGGTAATGGCACAAGATGTATCATTTTGGAAAACCTATCACAAATCACCCAGATAACGGTCATTCTCTGAGAAACAGGGAGGTCGGAAATTAAATCCATAGAGATATGGGTCCATGGTCTCTTGGGCACAGGCAATGGCATCAACAAACAACTAGAGCGAGAGCAAGGCTTGGAGCGAGAGCAAGTCTCGCAGGACTGCACAAATTCCCTGACGTCACGAGACAAAGTAGGCCACCAAAAGGACCGACTAACCAAGTCTCTGGTACCAAAAATTCCGGGATGACCGGCCAACGCGGAACAATAAATCTCAGACACCACACTCTTTTTCCACCGGTCTGGGACAAACAATTTCCCAATAGGGCAGCGCTCGGGTTTATCCTCCTGACACCCTTCCAGAGCCAGTCTCAAATTGGGCGAGATGGCGGAAAGAACTACACCCTCTTTCAAAATAACAGCAGGATCAGATAACTCAGGAGAGTCCGCAAGGAAACTCCTCGAAAGGGCATCCGCCTTAACATTCTTAGTGCCAGGAAGAAAGGAAACCACAAAATTAAAACATGTGAAAAACAAGGCCCACCTGGCCTGTCTAGGATTAAGTCGCTTGGCTAATTCCAGATAAACCAGATTCTTATGGTCCGTGAGGACCACCACCTGATGTTTGGCTCCCTCCAGCCAATGTCTCCACTCTTCAAAAGCCCACTTCATGGCCAATAACTCCCGATTACCCACGTCATAATTACGTTCAGTTGGAGAAAATTTTCGAGAGAAAAAGGCACAAGGGTTACTTTTAGAGGTCTCTGGATCTCTTTGGGACAAAACGGCACCTGCCCCAATTTCATAGGCATCAACCTCCACCTGAAATGGCAGAGAAACATCAGGCTGCCGTAGAACAGGAGCAGAAGTGAATCTCTGCTTAAGTTCCTGAAATGCAGAGACTGCCTCAGGAGGCCAATTCACCACATCAGAATCCTTTTTGGTCAAATCAGTCAATGGTTTAACAATAACAGAGAAATTACCAATAAATTTACGATAAAAATTGGCAAAACCCAAGAATCTCTGAAGAGCCTTTAATGAAGTAGGTTGGACCCAATCACAGATGGCCTGAACCTTGACCGGGTCCATTTCAATAACAGATGGGGACAAAATGAATCCCAGAAATGAGATCCTCTGTATGCCAAAAAGACACTTTGATCCCTTCACATACAGAGCATTCTCTCTCAAAATCTGGAACACAGTCCGAACATGTTTCACATGAGAGTCCCAGTCATTGGAAAAATCAAGATATCATCCAAATAAACAATCAGAAATTTATCCACAAAATCCCTGAAAATGTCATTCATGAAGGACTGGAAGATGGAAGGAGCATTAGTGAGCCCAAAGGGCATCACTAGGTACTCAAAATGCCCCTCTGGGGTATTAAATACCGTCTTCCATTCATCCCCGTGCTTAATGCGAATAAGGTTATACGCCCCCCTGAGGTCAAGCTTGGTAAAGCCCAAATAGCACTTTTCACCCTGGAAAACAGGTCAGAAATCAAGGGTAACGGATATTGATATTTCACAGTGATATTATTCAAGAGACGATAATTAATACACGGCCTTAATGAACCATCCTTTTTGGCCACAAAGAAAAAACCGGCACCCAAGGGTGAAGAGGATGGTCTGATATGACCCTTCTCCAATGACTCCTTGATATAAGACCGCATAGCGTCATGTTCAGGTACAGACAAGTTAAAAAGGCGACCTTTAGGGAATTTACTACCAGGCACTAATTCAATAGCGCAGTCATAGCTCCTATGGGGGGGCAAGGATGCAGATTTACTTTCGCTAAACACATCAGAAAAATCAGTCAAAAAGTCAGGAACATCCTGAGCCTGGGGAGAGGCAGAAAAAACAGGAGTGTTGGCATTAACACATTGGCAGCCCCAACTGGTTACAGACACAGATTTCCAATCCAAAACAGGATTATGATACTGTAACCAAGGGAAACCTAGTACAATAATGTCATGCAGATTATACAGCACCAAAAATTTGCAACTCTTCTGATGATCAGGTTCAACCCTCATTATCACCTAAATAGAGAACTGGGGTTTATTCTCAGCCAAAGGGGTAGAATCAATCCCCAGTAGGGGAATAGACTTCCGTAGGGGTATCAAGGGAAACCCACAACGTTTAGCAAAATCAAAATCCATCAGGTTAATAGCTGCTCCGAATCAACAAAAGCCTGAGCAGAAAATGTGGACAGGGAGCAAATCAGGGTAACAGTCAACAGAAATTTAGTCTGAACACTACCCAAGACAACTGAGCGTGCAAAACGTCTTCCCCGCTTAGGGCAGACTGAAATAGCATGAGAGGCGTCACCACAGTAGAAACATAACCCATTGCATTTTCGAAACTCATGACGCTGTGCCCCAGAAGCCACTCTATCACACTGCATGGGTTCAGAAGCTGGTTCACAAGGCAACACTATTCCACGCATACCTCTACGCTCATGCAAACGTCTGTCAATTTGAATCGCTAATGACATAGAATCATTGAGACCAGAGGGAGCAGGGAAACCCACCATAACATCTTTTACATTCTGTGACAGACCCTTCTGAAAAAGGGCTGCCAAAGCATCATCATTCCATTTGGTCAGGACTGCCCACTTTCGGAATTTCTGACAGGATAACTCAGCGTCTTCAAGCCCCTGATTTAATGCCAACAAGGTTTTTTCAGCTTGATCAGTGACATTAGGTTCATCGTACAATAACCCCAGAGCCAGAAAAAATGCATCAACAGGGAAAAAGCCCAATCCTGAGGATCGCCACGCAGGAGAGAGATGACAATTTGAACCTGCTGTGCTGCGTTCCCTGAGGACTTAGGTTTTAAGACAAAAAACAACTTACAGTATTTTTGAAATTCAGAAATTTAGCTCGATCCCCTAAAAACAAATGTGGCATGGGGATCCTAGGTTCCACAACCGGCAACCCTGCAAGATAGGCAGCAATACTCCGAACTTCAGTGGCAAGCTGATCCACACGGCCAGACAACTGTGCAAACTCCATTGAGAGAAAAAAAAAAAATCCTCAGCACCCAGAGAAAAAGAGGGAAAAAAAATGCAACAAACAGAAAAAAAAAAAAAATCTCTGACAACTCTGTCAACTTTTTTTTTTTTTCACACTATTTTTCCCTTCTGTGAGTACCATATAATTTTCAGTTTTGGCCGGTGATACTGATATGATTTGGTAGCTGAGGAGAGCAGGCAAAAACGGCAATACACCAGAGAGGTTGGAATCTACTGGATTGCAGTACCCTGACTAACCACCACAACTAAAGGCAGCCGTGGAGCGTTCCTAAGTTGGTCCTAGACGCCTCGTCACAGCCTGAGAGGTTAACTACACCTAAAGATAGAAAGAGGAAAGCTATCTGCCCCGGAGCAGATCCCCAAAGAACATAGGAAGCCCCCAAACATGTAATGGCGGTTAGACAAGAGGAAATACAGACACAGACAGAAAATAGTATGAACAAACGCTGGGGCCCAATCTTCCTAGAAAGAAAAGGATAGGAAGGACACTTACTGCAATCCAAAAAAACCCCAAAAAATACCAACTCTACTAATTGCAAAAACACCTGAGATCACACGACCTCTACCACCTAAATTAGTTCTCTGGTGTAACAAAACTAAGCCGCAGCCACTGAAAAAACTGGAAAAGGCAAATGAACAAATAACAGTGGCTCAGATAAACTGAGAGGAGCACAAGCCCCCGGAGGGACCTGGCTGACCTCCACAGAAGTGCAGAGAATAATGCAAAAAGCAAGCACAAAAAGAAAAGCAGAAAATATCTTATCTGATAGCAGAAGATGCAGGCAAGACTCAGCAAGCTTCAAAGTGAACCAGGAACCATAGTTGAGACAAGAACAATTGATCACCGGCAACCATGATGGGAGGGAACCTCCCTTATATAAGACCAGTCTGTATCTCCTGATTGCCAATCTTCACAATCTTCATTGAATGGTTCAGTACTGTTTGTAACCACCAGAGGGAGCTTCTGCTCAGAATTCATTTCTAACACATTCACAACAGGATTTGACCGTAATACAAAAGGCAGAAAAAGGGTACTGTATCAGAAGATACCAGGTGTATATAGTGTAGGGGATAATTTAAATCTCCGTATATATTTCCGGAGTCAAACACAGACGCTCTCTCAGTATGGATTTGACCGTAATACAAAAGGCAGAAAAAAGGTACTGTATCAGAAGATACCAGGTATATATAGTGTAGGGGAAACTTTAAATCTCCTTATATATTTCCGGAGTCACACACAGACGCTCACTCAGTATGGATTTGACCAGAATACAAAAAGCAGAAAAAAGGTACTGTATCAGAAGATACCAGCTGAATATGGTGAAGGGGAAAATTTAAATCTCCGTATATATTTCCTAATTCACACACAGACGCTCTCTCAGTATGGATTTGACCGTAATACAAAAGGCAGAAAAAAGGTACTGTATCAGAAGATACCAGGTGTATATAGTGTAGGGGAAAATTTAAATCTCTGTATATATTTCCTGAGTCACACACAGTCGCTCACTCAGTGTTATGTTTTGGTAGCTGAGGAGAGCAGGCAAAAACGGCAATACACCAGAGAGGTTGGAATCTACTGGATTGCAGTGCCCTGACTAACCACCACAACTAAAGGCAGCCGTGGAGCGTTCCTACGTTGGTCCTAGACACCTCGTCACAGCCTGAGAGGTTAACTACACCTAAAGATAGAAAGAGGAAAGCTATCTGCCCAGGAGCAGATCCCCAAAGAACAAAGGAAGCCCCCAAACATGTAATGGCGGTTAGACAAGAGGAAATACAGACACAGACAGAAAATAGTATGAGCAAACACTGGGGCCCAATCTGCCTAGACAGAAAAGGATAGGAAGGATACTTACTGCAATCCAAAAATAACCCTAAAAAAAGCCAACGCTGCTAATTGCAAAAACACCTGAGATCACACGACCTCTACCACCTAAATTAGTTCTCTGGTGTAACAAAACTAAGCCGCAGCCACTGAAAAAACTGGAAAAGGCAAATGAACAAACGACAGTGGCTCCAGAGGAACCGAGAGGAGCCCAAGCCCCCCGGGGAGGGGAACCAGGCCAACCTCACAGAAATGCAGAGAAATATGCAAATGGCAAGCACAAAAACAAAAAACAGAAAATATCTTATCTGAGAGCAGGAGAAGAGGCAAGACTCAGCAAGCTTCCAAGTGAACCAGGAAACAACGTTGAGACAAGAACAATTGATCACCGGCAACCATGATGGGGGGGAACCTCCCTTATATCCAGCCAGTCTGTGATTCCTGATTGCCAATCCTCATTGAATGGTTCAGTACTGTTTGTAACCACCAGAGGGATCTTTTGCTCAGAATTCATTTCTAAAACATTCACAACACTCAGTATGGATTTGACCGTAATACAAAAGGCAGAAAATGGTACTGTATCAGAAGATACCAGGTGTATATAGTGTAGGGGATAATTTAAATCTCCGTATATATTTCCGGAGTAACACACAGACGCTCTCTCAGTATGGATTTGACCGTAATACAAAAGACAGAAAAAAGGTACTGCATCAGAAGATACCAGGTGTATATAGTGTAGGGGAAAATTTAAATCTCCTTATATATTTCCTGAGTCACACACAGACGCTCACTCAGTATGGATTTGACCAGAATACAAAAAGCAGAAAAAAGGTACTGTATCAGAAGATACCAGCTGTATACGGTGAAGGGGAAAATTTAAATCTCCATATATATTTCCTTAGTCACACACAGACGCTGTCTCAGTATGGATTTGACCGTAATACAAAAGGCAGAAAAAAGGTACTGTATCAGAAGATACTGTAACATGTGTATATAGTGTAGGGAAAATTTAAATCGACGTATATATTTCCGGAGTCACACACAGACGCTCTCTCAGTATGGATTTGACCAGAATACAAAAAGCAGAAAAAAGGTACTGTATCAGAAGATACCAGCTGTATACGGTGAAGGGGAAAATTTAAATCTCCGTATATATTTCCTGAGTCACACACAGACGCTCTCTCAGTATGGATTTGACCGTAATACAAAAGGCAGAAAAAAGGTACTGTATCAGAAGATACCAGGTGTATATAGTGTAGGGAAAAATTTAAATCTCTGTATATATTTCCTGAGTCACACACAGTCGCTCACTCAGAATGGATTTGACCGTAATACAAATGGCAGAAAAATGGTACTGTATCAGAAGATACCAGGTGTATATAGTGTAGGGGATAATTTAAATCTCCGTATATATTTCCGGAGTAACACACAGACGCTCTCTCAGTATGGATTTGACCGTAATACAAAAGGCAGAAAAAAGGTACTGTATCAGAAGATACCAGGTGTATATAGTCAATATTCCACAAAATCGCCTATGATTATAGAAAAAGTATCTGCTCTCAATCATATTTAATCAACTCCAAAACCGGTCCATATGAACTATGACAAGATAATAAGAATGCAAATTTGTTCATAGGTTTTTGGGAGCGTGAGATTTTCCAAAATGACAATATCAGGGGCATGGATCGAATCCATAATTGGATTCGATTTATTGATGATATATTGTTTATCTGGATGGCCCCATTGATGAGCTGGAAAACACAATACAGATTTTGAATAGGAACCCATACAATATCCACCTAACATACAAATTTGGTCGCAGTATGGAGTTTCTGGACATCCAAATTTCCACTTCAAAAAATGGATATTTGTTTACCACTGTTTTTCGTAAAAAAACAGCCTCAAACTCATTACTACATGCCAGATCTTTTCATCCAAAAAATCTAATCCAGGGTATACCCATTGGGCAATTTTTGAGGGTTAAACGTATTTGTTCAGATGACACCAAATTTGAGCTGCAATCAAGAGAACTTACTCAACGCTTCGAGGAGCGTGGATATAGTCATAAAAACATCCATAGAGGTTATTTGAGAGCAGAGAAAACAGCACGGGAATCCTTATTAGTTAAATCCCAGAAAACCAAGTCTGGTTCTGATAAAGTGAGATTCATAACCCCTTTCCACAATCAATGGGACGAATTTAGAAATGTCATGAAAAAACACTGGAATGTTTTGCTTACAGACCCTATATTGGGTAAAATTCTTGACCCCTTTCCATCCATAGTGGCAAAACGTGCGCCAACAATTCGTGATAAATTGGTCCACAGCCATTTTGGCCAAGATAGACCCAATGTTAATGGCAATCCAGGTTTCTTCCCATGTGGTCTTTGCAAGGCTTGTGCCAATTTAACTAAAGGTGATACCTTCAAAAATCATGACGGCTCTAAAATCTTTGAGATTCGTAAACACATCACTTGTTCATCTAAGGGAGTGATATATCAAGCGTCTTGCTCATGTAACAAGATATACGTAGGGCTTACTACCCGCGAATTAAAAATTTGCACACGCGAACATTGTTTGGATATCGAGAAAGCCAAAATTATCAATAATGAAACAACATTAAAAACACTCCCGAGACATTTTAGAAAATTCCACCAATGTAAACCCCATCTCTTGAAGATTAAGGGAATTGATATGTTTAATTTGGGTTTCAGAGGTGGAGATTTAGCCAAGGAATTGGCCAAGTTAGAATGCAAGTGGATCTTTAGATTAGGCTCTCTGAACCCTCAAGGGTTAAATGAAAATTCAGGTTTTGGGGCTTTTCTCTAGTTGAGCTACACAGACATCATTATCTACATATGTGGGATCTTTCTATACACTCCTGAACTCCTTTTTGGTTTTTAAATGTTTTTTCAAAAATTTTTTTAATTTTCATACTTACCTTTAATTTTTCTTCTATTGTGAGTTCCTCCTACGGGCCGGGGGTTGGAGTCTGGTGAGCGATATGGATGATGATTGACATATTGGGCGGTTGCTGATGAATTTATCAAAGAGAGAAAAGCAACAAAAATGAAGAATCAATGCTGACACTAGCGTTTCCATGAAGAATATTTATTGCGGATTTTTCTTCTATTATTCCCTCTGTGTGGAGGTTTCTGTATATGTAATTGTCTGTATATTTAATCTCCAAATGTTATTATGGAAATATTGCAAATTATCTTATAGCTCTCATTATGAGAACCAACATACATCTTCTATAATGTATTTACAATATGTAGGCACTTATGCTTTTGTATCATAAGTTGGTTATTATGCTAGTATTTTACCCCATACTTTTGGGGATTATTAGATAATTATATATCAGATATAATTTTTGATATAGCGATCTTTCTCCTATATAGCCCCACGCATGCGCTGTCACTGTTTGTAGCCACTTATCCTTTTGCCTCTCGCCGTCACCGAGAATAGTGCGCATGCGCCAATTGGGGCCCGCCCTAGCATGACGTGTGCGGCCAGCAGCGCTGATGACGCTGCACGCCATCATGTGACCTATGATGATGTTCCGGCTGATTCACCGTGGCCGCCCCGAACTGCTATGTTTCAGACGGGGGTGCAATAATAACGCATGCGCCAAAATTAAGTCTCAACTGACGGCGACTATACATTACCTATGGCCGGCCGGATTGGTTAGAGCTTCTTTTTAACCTCACTCAACTTTGCATCTAACACGCCCCCCGAAGAAGCTGGGCGAAACGTGCACGTCAGGGCTGAGGGACAGAAGCTCCAATCATTCCTCCTTTTACTGCTGCGATTCAGGTAATGGCTTCGGCTATCCCCCTATAGATAGCATGTGTTTCTTAGCCTGTGTAATGCCTAGAAATTGGTGATAGGATAATTATCTGGCATCATTGTTAGTTTAAATCAAATACTATGAGGCAGATCTGAGACACATGAAGCGACCTATGCGCTAGTTAAATACCATATTTGGCTTAACATAGCTACTTTATATATGTGGTGATTACCGATACCTTACCAGATAGCTATATGTATTATCAAGGAAGCTGATATTGTCCCTTTTTATCTTGCACCTTTTTGATAAAAGTTTTTGTATCATTGACATATTTTGAAATTTTTGATTAATAAATAACTATTTTTCACATATAGTCTTACCTGTTCTTATTATCTGGTCATAGTTCATATGGACCGGTTTTGGAGTTGATTACAGGTGTATATAGTGTAGGGGAAAATTTAAATCTCCTTATATATTTCCGCTGCTGCACACAAGAAAATCCTTCCCTGTCACTGCACACTAACTGTACAGCACAATTGCTATCAGCACAAGCACAGAAGAACTTCTCTTTCCAGCCCTAACTCTCTCCCTACTGATAAACAGCGTCAGCAACTTCTCCCTACTGTTAAGATCGGCAGAAGTAAAATGGCGGTCAGCTGTCAGGGCTTTTATAGACACTATGACGCCCCCCCAAAGCAAGCCAATCACTGCAATGCCCTTCTCTAAGATAGTTGTGGATGCTGCCTATGTCATCTCGTTGCCCACAGTGTACGTCCTTGCTCATTGGCTGTAAAAAGGCGCCTGCAAGCATTATGGGAAAACTGACTTTGGCGCTCTTTTTGCCAACCGCATGGCCGACTGCACGCTATGGTCGGGTCGGGCGAAACCCGACTTTGGCGAATGTCTGCAACTTATGAATCTGACCGACCTGTTTCGCTCAACTCTATGGATCAGTTAAAACAGCTGAAACTCGAATGGAAAACTTGAGTACAAGTATGTCTTTCCGTGCTTTATACATGTCCTCATTGACTTTAATGGGCGAGTTTGGCGGTGCTGTTCCTTGTGGGTGAGGTTGTTATGTCACATGACCACTACAGTCAATCAGTGGTAGACTTTCCTATTGATGAGCTGCAAAAAATCAGTGACATATGGTTGGCTACTGTTACGCAATCTCATACTTACCTCGCCTCTCCAGCATCGCGGTCTGCCTCGGGCCGGGACTCGCGGCGCTCCCCTCCAGCGCTGACAGGTCCGCGGCTGACGGCGTCTCTGCTCTCTCTGCGTATGCGCCATAGGCCGCGGCCGTGTCTTCCCTGTCCGCCTTAACTCCGGCGGTGCCCTGGGTCCGTCCTGCAGTCCTATACCTGTTCCGTCTTGCAGTCCTATTCCTGCCCTGTCCTACAGTCCTATACTGAGTCTGTCCTGCAGTCCTATACCTGTTCCGTCTTGCAGTCCTACTCCTGCCCTGTCCTGCAGTCCTATACTGGGTCCGTCCTACAGTCCTATACCTGGTCCGTCCTGCAGTCCTATGTCCATTCCGTCCTGCAGTCCAGCTCCTGCCCTGTCCGTCAGTCCTATTCCTGCTTCGCTCAACAGTCCTAAACTTGCTCCGTTCGGCTGTTCGAGGTTTCTTTCCCGACAGCCTGTGTCCCGTACATCGTCTGTCTCGTAGTAGGTCCTTCTCGCCTACCTAAGAGCCGCCCCTCTTGGTATCGGCTATCGTGGTACTAGATCCCCGGGGCCAGCTCCTAACGATCCCTGTATAGGGGTCGGCATCATCTGGTCACTCGTCCGGGGGCCTCTTGGTGCCACGATCCAGAAGGTCCACTCCTGGAGGCTTGCCCCACCGAGCCGTAACAGCTGCATGGTTACGTTTTAAGGAGGTGGCGGAGAGCCTCATTGTCGCCCCTCTCCTAGGAGCTGTTCCTGTGCACTTCATGCGGTACCCAGATGATGTATCTGTGTGTTAATGCCTTACTATGAAGTGTCTATGCGTACTATTGGTGTGCTATGTTTGCATTGTTTAACTGTGTGGAGTTCCTTTTAATTGTCTATGTGTTCACTATGTACTGTACTGCCATACAGTTAGGTCCATAAATATTTGGACAGAGACAACATTTATCTAATTTTGGTTCTACACATTACCACAATGAATTTGAAACAAAACAATTCAGATGCAGTTGAAGTTCAGACTTTCAGCTTTCATTTGAGGGTATCCACATTAAAATTGGATGAAGGGTTTAGGAGTTTCAGCTCCTTAACATGTGCCACCCTGTTTTTAAAGGGACCAAAAGTAATTGGACAGATTAAATAATTGTAAATAAAATGTTCATTTCTAGTACTTGGTTGAAAACCCTTTGTTAGCAATGACTGCCTGAAGTCTTGAACTCATGGACATCACCAGACACTGTGTTTCCTTCTTTTTGATGCTCTGCCAGGCCTTCACCGCGGTGGTTTTCAGTTGTTGTTTGTTTTGTGGCCTTTCTGTCTGAAGTTTAGTCTTTAACAAGTGAAATGCATGTTCAATTGGGTTGAGATCAGGTGACTGACTTGGCCATTCAAGAATATTCCACTTATTTGCTTTAATAAACTCCTGGGTTGCTTTGGCTTTATGTTTTGGGTCATTGTCCATCTGTAGTATGAAACGACGACCAATCAGTTTGGCTGCATTTGGCTGGATCTGAGCACACAGTATGGCTCTGAATACCTCAGAATTCATTCGGCTGCTTCTGTCCTGTGTCACATCATCAATAAACACTAGTGACCCAGTGCCACTGGCAGCCATGCATGCCCAAGCCATCACACTGCCTCCGCAGTGTTTTACAGATGATGTGGTATGCTTTGGATCATGAGCTGTACCACGCCTTTGCCATACTTTTCTCTTTCCATCATTCTAGTAGAGGTTGATCTTGGTTTCATCTGTCCAAAGAATGTTCTTCCAGAACTGTGCTGGCTTTTTTAGATGTTTTTTAGCAAAGTCCAGCCTAGCCTTTTTATTCTTGATTCTTATGAGTGGCTTGCACCGTGCAGTGAACCCTCTGTATTTAATTTCATGCAGTCTTCTCTTTATGGTAGATTTGGATATTGATACGCCTACCTCCTGGAGAGTGTTGTTCACTTGGTTGGCTGTTGTGAAGGGGTTTCTCTTCACCATGGAGAGTATTCTGCGATCATCCACCACTGTTGTCTTCCGTGGGCGCCCAGGTCTTTTTGCATTGATGAGTTCACCAGTGCTTTCTTTCTTTCTCAGAATGTACCAAACTGTAGATTTTGCCACTCCTAAAGTTGTAGCAATTTCTCGGATGGGTTTTTTCTGTTTTTTGCAGCTTAAGGATAGCTTGTTTCACCTGCATGGAGAGCTCCTTTGACCGCATGTTTCCTTCACAGCTAAACCTTCCAAATGCAAACACCACACCTCAAATCAACACCAGCCCTTTTATCTGCTTAATTGAGAATGATATAATGAAGGGATTGCCCACACCTGTCCATGAAATAGCCTTGGAGTCAATTGTCCAATTACTTTTGGTCCCTTTAAAAACAGGGTGGCACATGTTAAGGAGCTGAAACTCCTAAACCCTTCATCCAATTTTAATGTGGATACCCTCAAATGAAAGCTGAAAGTCTGAACTTCAACTGCATCTGATTTGTTTTGTTTCAAATTCATTGTGGTAATGTCTAGAACCAAAATTAGATAAATGTTGTCTCTGTCCAAATATTTATGGACCTAACTGTATGTTTTACTGCTGCCTGTATGTAGTTTAGGGACAGCAAAAGGTTAAGTTTGTGGGCTGGACTAGCAGCCTCAAGGCAGCAGGAAGCTAAGGCTTCCAGTCAGTGCCCTGGCAGGCTTTCCCAGGGCAAGGTGCTCTGCAGCGATCGGGAGCTTGCCAAATCCCAGGAGGGGTAGAGAACTGCTGCCCCGGACCCACAGGCAGTGAAGCGGTCACCGGGACTGTGTAGTGCCCCGCAGAGGACTATAAGCACCCAGAAATCGGCTTAAAGGGAACTTGTCACCCCCAGGGCGTTTTTAAGTAAAAGGCCGGCGTCACACACAACGACAAAAAATCGGTCCGTTTTAGACGGTCGATTGTCGGATCAAAATGCAAACATCACACATCCTTCTGGCATCCGATTTTCCTTCAAAGATGCGATTTAGTCGCATGTGTGTGTACCTTGTAACATCCGATTTTCATCCGACTTGCGAGATTTTCTCGCAGGCTTGCAAAACTGACATATAATGGATCCAAAAGAATAGTATTTCAATCACAAAAAAAAGAATAGATATATACACATAGAACACATATATATATTATATATACATGTCATATATACATCCGCTTTATGCGGACTCGGCCATAACTACCACCCCGTGCCACCTTGTTACAACGTGACATAACAATATCACCTACAAGAAACAGCAGCAACATCACTGGCACATCAATGCTGCAGGAGGTGGACATACATTGTTTTTCCTTTAGCTATAGGTCCCTGCATAGATTATGCAGGAATTGGCTCAACCCC
>JARQOD010000001.1:607346149-607384213 GCA_033576555.1 Oophaga sylvatica
TAGAGAGAAAGTTGAACCTTCACGTCTAATTACGGGAAAAGGATAGTCCCACTTCTATATTTCTATGATTAGGGGGACCATTTTTCCAAGGAAAAACCTATTTGATGTTATAGCTGGCCCACTTTTGCATAGATATGGTGAGCCCGGATTTTTAGCAAGGAGATCTATCAAACGTGAATGATATAATGAATTACTTGAATTAGGAATACATATAATTTCCATACAGTCCCCCTTAATACCACTTGCCCAAAAACCCCTGCTACGTCCCAAAGCGCTGCAATCTTTTGTGCTGCCGGGGGTTTTGAGAATATCCCTACGCAGCCTCCCCCACCAAATACAGACTTTTCGAAAAGGGGCCCCGGTCAGGGGGGACTGTCCCGTGGGGGGTTTTATTGTTTTGAAATCATAGTCTTTTTATTTAACTGCTTTTCAAAAAAAAAAAATGTTGTATTCTTCACAGTAGGCACACGGTCGTCAGACACCACGACACCCTTCATGGCTTGGGTTGTTCTCCGGACGGGAGTTTCCTTTGCAATGCAAACGGGGGTCCAAACGGTTTTCCCTTTTAGTTACAAAAGGGGTTGGGTTCATCTGGGGCTTTTGGACGGGACATCAAATCTGGCATGAAGGAAAAACCGGAATGGACATAGTTTTTGACCATTCAATTACATAAGCAAAAAAGGGAATCATTTTGCATTTTCTGCTGCTGAGGAAAAAACCCCTAATTGGGCAGATCCAAACAAAATTTCGTATGTTGACAGCTTTTCTGGGTCCTGGGAGTGTGCCTTACGCTAAACAGTGCAATTGGGAGTGTGTCATGCCATGGTTTGCGTGTCTCTTGGGCAATTTTCAGCATCCTATTCTTAAGTGTTCCGTTCAGTCTTTCTACCTTCCCGCTGCTCTGGGGTGGTAAGGAGTGTGTAGGCCTAAATCTGACCCTACTGCTAACCAGATCTCTTGTGTCAGATTTGCTGTGAATGCGGGTCCCTGATCACTCTCTATCACTTCTGGAGGCCCGTATCTGCACACTATTTTCTGAAAGTAGCTTCTTTGCAGCAGTCTTTGCTGACTTGGAAGGCTTCTGTCCATCTTGAAAATACTTCTTTGACCACAATGGCATATTTGAATCCTTCACTTGGCGATATCTGGATGTGGTCTATCTGGATCCTCTGAAGCTGGTAGAGTGGTCTTTCCAGATGAGGTGAGGGGGACTTTCTTCCATACGTCCAGGCTTGCATTTGCCGCAGGTCAGACAGCTGCTGGTGAATTTGGCTGTTAGGGTGGAGATCCCTGAAGTGAACCAGTAAGCACCAATCAGATCATTCATCTGTGTCTTTGATATGTGGGTGTGGGTCCATGTGCCCATTGGACCACCATAGGGTGTATACTTTGTTGTAGGCAGAGTTTGAAGTCCATTATTGATAGTCTTCCTTCTTCACGTGTTGCTTTTTTCGCATTCAGTTCTTCTTCTCCTTTTGGAGCCTGGTCTTGCAACTTCTTAAGCAGATCCCAGGACGTCTTTTTGTCAGGTTTCTTGTCTTCAGTCGTCATGTAGTAGCCGTCCGGCTCTACGACCTCTCCCACTTCTCCATGTTGTCTTCCTTTGGCCGCTTCTTTGGCTGCCATGTCGCCATGTTATTGCTTCACGCCTCTTCTGTTCTCAGTTTTTCATGCACTTTGATTTTTCAAATTGCCACCATTTTGGAAGTTGGAGTACACCCAGCAGGTCCCTGAAGGCTCCATGATGCTTCACGGTTGTCCCGTTTGCTGTGATGAAGTCCCTTGTAGCCCAGATGGGCCCAAAGTCGTGTGCTATGCCATGCGAGTACCTGTAGTCGGTGTAGATGTTTGCAGTCTTGCCTTCTGCCATCTGGCAGGCCTTCGTCAGCGCTATCAGTTCTGCTTCCTGGGCTGACAGGCTAGGTGACAGACTTCTGGACCACAGGATTTCTTGATTGCTGGTCATTGCACTTCCTGTGTGGAAACTTCTTCATCATCTGCAAATCTGGAGCCATCCAAGTAGAGGATAAATTCTGTAAATTTTGTTCTGGAAAGTCCATATTGTATCCCCCCTTGGGAGTGGGAGTAGAGTAGCCGGGATGAGGACTGTAGGTCTGGAGACGGTGACATTATGAGACAAAGGCGATAGAGGCGCCACAAAGATTCCTGGCGGTGGGGAGATTATTGTTGGTTGAGCTTGATTGAAGATTGCCAAGATGTCATGTGGAGTGAGAGTTTCCAGTGGCTGTCCAAGAGTGATGTCAGCAACCTTGTCCAGGAAGGTGTGTGCTGCAGATACTGCCATCAGGCAGGAGGGTGCTCCTCTTGCAACTGGATCCAAACGGGCTGAGAGGCAGCCTAAAAGTCTCTGTTTTCCCCCGTGAATTCGTGCCAGGACTCCAGTAGCATGACCTTCTTTCTTCCATCAGGTAGACGGAAAGACTTCTTGTCGTCAGGTAGGCCTGGTATTGGCGCTGAGACTGTGGAGTTCTTCCAATCTCCTGAATGGCTTGAAGGCTGCGTCTGATAGAAAGAGTGGGGTTGCGTTGATGCAAGCGCACAGAGGCTGCATTAGGACTGAGGCATCAGGGATCCAGGTTCTGCAGTACGACACTAGACCAGGGAAGGCCTGCAGCATTCTTGGAGTTGTTGGGGGAGCCATCTTCTCCACAGTGGTCTTCAAGTCTTCTGACATGTGTTTCGTCTGGTGGGCAATACAGTGTCCCAGGGATGTAACTTGCTTCTGACATCACTGGACTTTGTTCTTCCAGGTAGAGTAGGAGAGACAAGGAATGGACTGTGCAGGTGTCGATGTCAACCACACAAAAGAGAAGGTCATCCACGTGTTGTAGAAGAGTGACTCTTGCATATTCTGCAATCCAGTTGACGAGGATGGAGGACATTGTCTTGGTGAAACTTGAAGGGCTTGTTTTGAGCACCTTGAGGCAACACTGTCCATATGCACTGCAATGGTGCGTGAAGGCAGGCCTCCAGGTGGAGGGGAAACACTGAAGAAGGTACTGGCCAGGTTGATCACCGTGAATACCGTTGTGGTGACTGGGACTTTTGAGAGCAGAGTGTGACGGTTCAGCACTGTTGGGGTTTCAAATACCGTAGCCTCTTTCACGGCCTCCAGTCCTTGCACCATTCTGAACTCAGTGGGGTTTACAGTCTTTTTCTTCACTGTGGAAAGCTGGTATTGATTCCGATGGGCAAGGCAGCCCAGTTTTGCCTTGTCCTTCACTATGCGGCAGGGGACTCCCATCTCCCGGCACAGAGCTGGCGAGAAAACAAGCCGCCTACTAGGATCCACATTATAAGAGATGACGACCAGCTGGCTTTCTTGTTCTCCACCAAGGCAGTCACTGTGTTAGCACCTGCTCTGGTCACAGGGGGTCTTCTTGTTGGGACGTCTCCTTCACTGGCTGCTTTTTTCTCAGCACGGGCCATCAGTAGTTTCTTTTTCTCCAGCTCGGTCTCAGGTCAGTATTTGTGCACAAGTTAGAAGAGCTGAGTGGCCTTTTGCCGGTCTAGGGCCTGGGTGAACTGGTTGATTGCAGGGGGCACCTCCTGGTGCTTGCAAAAGATGAACCCCTGGCGTTGGAGCTGGATGAGGTGTTGCCATTCCATGAAGCGAGTAGGGTCCTTCTTGAGTTGAATATCCCGGCCAATGTCAAAGTTCTCAGGCCGTCTTCTTAGGCGAGTTCACTTAGACCTTCAGTTGGTCAGAGACATCTTGACTCTGGGTGATGGAGTGGCTTTTCTGGTACTATGTCCAGCACCTCCTGTGATAGGTCTGCAGTGTGATTGTTCCTGTTTCTTCTTGGGTCAGGGGTGAAGAAAGTGTCATGGTCCCATCTTTCTGGAACACTCTGGTCGCTTTCAGCTTCTGCAGTAAGTCCACTCCCAATAGGTTGAGGGTGCAGGTCTTTGACACAACAAACTGGGACATGATGGAGTGTTCTGGCTGAGTCCACACGCTCAGGGGCTTCATAATCTGGAAATATCTGACTTGACCATCAATTCCCATGCAGGAAGCAGAAGATTCTGATAGATAGGTGAGGTTGCGGAGTTCCACAAAAAAAAAGATCTGACTACGCCATCCACTCTCAGGATATTGGTCCCACTGGTGGGGTTCCCTGTGGACTTGGTGTGCTCCTGTCCTATGGACGGGGTTCTTCACTGCTTTCTTTGTTTCTTCTTCTTCTTTGCGAAGTCGGTGTTCTGCACCGGTTCCGGAAATGACCATACTCGCCACAGTTGTAACACCGGACATCCCTTCTGTCCCGGCGGGACTCAATCCTTTTTGCTACTGCGAGCAGGGTATCCATTGCTATTGACGTGTACTCAGGCCTGGCTACTACCAGTGGTTTCCTGATTGGTTCTCTCAGTCCATGCACAAAAGCCTGTGCCAACATCCGTCTGTGTGTCTGATCATGGGTAATGAGGCCCAAATCTTGAAACACTTGCATCACTCTGTCATGGAACTTCTCCACAGACTCTGTCTTGTCTTGACTCATGTCATGTAGGCTGAGGGTTTGTCCTGTCAGTCTGCTTTTGGCCCATTCTCTGAGTTTCTCAATTAGCTTTGGTCCTGTCTCCCAGGCATACGCATCTAACTCTGTTGGAAGCTTGAAGTAATCTCTCATAATTGGCCAGAATGCATCACCTGCTTTTATTTCCATTACGGTCCAGAGATCAATCCAGGCTGCTGCATACGTTCGCTGGATCTGCTGCATTTTCTGGCAAAATGGCATGGGGTGTATCCCTGGGTCTGGCAGCATACTGATCACCTGGCTTGGGATGAAGGGCTCATAGGATGGTGCCTCTACCTGTCCCTGCTCTCTTGGTGTTTGTGGGTTTTCTTCCCTAGTATTGGGCAGCATGTGTGACGTTGCATCTTCATCTTCATCAGATAAGAAGTGACATGGTGTACTTGGTGCATACACTTGGGTCAGATTTGGGCTTAAAAGTTGTCTTGCTGCATGGGGATTTCCCACTTCCTTGCTGAGGCTGCGGTGGATCAGTGTCATGGTTCCATGCTGGCAGCCCTGCTCGGCACTGAGGTTCCTCATTTGTGTCTGTAGCTATACCACCCCCCTGTGAAGCCCTAGCTGTGGGCTCTACTAGTTGTTGTGTCTGGGGGCTACCTGCAACGTTTTGTGTAGGGAGATTTGCACTTTCTTCTCCTGATATAATGACTGGCAATGTTTGTACTGTGCTTGGGATAGACAGGGTGCCCTGTGCTGGAGGCACTGAATACAGGGACACCACATTGCTTTGATTGGGCGTTGACCCAGTTGATAACGAAGTAGAAAAAAAAGGAAGAGAAGGGAGGTGTGAGGGAGGAGCGAGGGAAAGAGGAGGGGGGAGAGATGGCGGGGAGAGAGGAAAAAATGAAGGAGGAGAGGGTGAAGAAGAGGTGGGATGTGCCTGAGAGGAGGAAGGAGGAGGAGAGCAAGCACGAGCAGGTGGGTGTGGTGTGGGAGGAGAAAGGGAGGAAAAGGAAAGAGGGGAGGGAGAGAAGAGTGAAAGGGGGAAAGGAGAGAAAGATGGAGGAGAGAGAGGAGAAAGATGGAGGGGGAGAAGTAGAAGAAGATGAAGAAGAAGATTTGAGAGTTGGAGAGGAAGAGATAGAAGAAGAGGAAGAGGAAGAAAATGGATGTGTCAGAGATGTGAGGGAGGGGAAAGAAGGAATTAGAGGGATGGCAGCGAGGAAAGAGGAGAAAAGTCTGAAGAAGAAAGAGAAAGGGACTGAGAGAAGAAAAAGGAGAGGGTGTCCCCCCTGTGGCTCTTGAGAGGGGACCATTGAAACAAAAATGCCTTCTCCCGGTGGAGAGAGGCGGGGAGCATTCTTCCCTGTACAAGGCTCCTTATTCAATGAGAGCAGCCTACACCTGTCCCGTGTCTCCACATGATGGACATGTGATGTGTGTGACTCTGAATTCTGCTCTTGTGACATGTCAGAGATCATTTTCTCACAGATGATTTAACACCTTTTCAATCTTATTCACATAAAAAATCACTTCCTGGTCCGTTCAAATTAACTTGCTGTACCTTCTACACGATTCACCACTTCTCTTTTATAGCAGATGGTAATCTATTAACAAACTTTCCTGTTGCCTTTCAAACAACAAAAACAAGAAAAAACATTTCATTATGCAGCGTAAAGGCTGCCTGTCCATTTGCTTCTCACGTACTCTGACCTTCTATTCACATGCCTAGCCCTTCGATTCTCACGTACTGTGTCTATTCCAAAAACCTATTCAACAAAGGTGATTAAAAATCTGAAAACTGCTGCATTCTGGTTCTGTGTGTCTTCGCTGAATGCCTGATGGGAGGGGTAAGTCAAGCCGCTGCGCAGTTTGTGTGTGTGTGTTCTCCCTCAGCCTGCAGTTTCCTTATCTGTGCTTCTGACCTTGGTCTAAAGCAAGCTAGTAGAGAAAAAAAAAAAATGGTTGGAGAATAAAACTCTAAAATACATTGATTAGAAAAAAAAACCTCTCCAAATTATTTAAAAATGTACTTAAAAGAAAAACTTTAAAAACAAAAGTTAGATTTAGTAAAAAAACTCTAGAAAAAGAAAAAATAAATTCACCAAAAAGGGGAGAAAAGAAGAACCGTATTAATCATAAAACTCTGAAAAACAACCATTGTTACTAAAACAGCTAATTAAAAAAACAGAAAAGAGGTGGAAAAACTGATTGTAAAATGATAAAAACAAAAAGAAAAGTACTTTAAAACTTTTGTCTGGTAGCGTAGGCTTTTTCCTACCGCCTTCTGGAATGTCATCTCGCTGCTGCCAGCACTTCCCCCTCCCTTATATCTCTGCTTGCTGTCTCTACAGGCACTGAAATCACGTATCAAAAAAAAAATATATTATCCCTCAGAATAGCAAAAAATGAATATAGTTCAGTCTGAATGCCTAAGAATTTTCACGCTTCAGCCTGTAGCCAAAAAACTAGCTTAAAAAGATCAAAACCAGGAAACAGATGTGACAACGTGATTAGCAGAGGAGGGGGGGTCAAAGGGTTTTCTCGCTGCTGCAGCCAGCAGTGAATTAGATACTGACAGAGCGCACGCTGCTCTGAATGAGATTTAAAGCGACAGTACCTGATACAGACAGTTGACACGTACAATGAGACAGACACCCGGGAGAATACGAATCCCTCTTTTGATGATCTGTGACACATACAAGCTGCTCTGGTAACTGATAACTCACCAATTGCACTGAGCATGGCGATGCTACAGGTCTATGACTTTCTGAAAACCGTACGCCCTGGCCGGTGCGCCGGTCACAGTAATCTGTAATAGCCTTAATCAAAATTCTCACCATCCACGTCTGATTTGACTGGGATGACCTCCCCCTTGCGTGGACGATTACTGTGAGAACTTATCCAACAAAAGCTCCTGCCCCTCACACCTGGATTGATCTGGGATGACCTCCCTCCTGTGTGTGAAAGATTTCTGCAGAAACTTAACCGATTCAAAGCCCTCGCTCCTCACACCTGGATTGATCTGGGATGACCTCCCTCCGATGTGTGAAAGATCACTGCGTGGACTTATCCAAATCAAAGCTCCCGCCCCTCACACCTGGATTTTTTGGGATGACCTCCCACCTATGTGTGAAGGATTTCTGCGGGAACTTATCCAGCAATTTTTTTTTTGCCATACAGCTCCCAGAAATCAGCAAGCAAAAACACAGTCACCGTTCCAACTTTCTCCCGGTTCACACAAAACATGAAACACATACACAGCACAGCAGCAAACAACTCGGCTTATATCCCAGGGCTTTTGGATAAGGGTATGGACTTTTTACACTACCTGGGAATGCGGTGATGACCACGTCCGACCGGCTAGAAGTGTAGGCTAGGACTAGGCACAGGGAACATTCAGGTAAGATGACAGCGTTTTCTTACCTTACTGATGGAGCTGCAGTCTCCGTCCCGTGTGCCAAGGCCAGGGCCAACACCCCCGTCTCTCCGGTCGGCCGGGTCCTCGTGCATTTCGTCCAATGCCCCACGTTGGGCGCCAACTGTTATGGAAATTTAATTAGGATAAATTTATCCTTCAGTGTTTGCTGCTTGCCGTTCCCAATTCTCTATTAAATGTCTTTTTGAGCGCTCAGAACGAAATGAAACTGTTCACACGAAGTGTCAGTATAGCAGTTCGTCAAGACCTCTCATTTATTATTCATTCAAGGTTTTATATGTTTACAAAAAGGGGCTGGTTAGTCAATTAACATATAATTAAAAGCTGCTACATTATTGGCTGTTCTAGTGTAAGTATGATAATTATGATAAAAGGGCTGAAGTTGCGGATTTATTGTTTTATGTTCTTTTGCCCTAGCTTTCTTGCATGACTAGAAAATTAAACAATAGATATCTACTAAGACTCTATGTACTTGTTCCTTATGAAGGCCAGAGTCGTTTAAAATGACTGATTATAGCTGGCCTCAGCTTTTGCATAGATATGTGTGAGCACAGGATTTTTAGCAAGTGAGATTTATCTAACTGTGAATGCATATATATGAATATACTTTGAATATATGGAATACATATATATTTCCATGACAGTACAAGTTGATCTGTATTTACCTGAGAACGCGTCTGCATGCGGGTTGCAATGGGATCAGTACTGCTAGAAGGTCCTCTATAGTTACGACTCCTTCGTCCTCTTCCTTGTCTCTGTTCGAAAGATCTAGAGAGAAACTTAGAACCTTCACTGTCTGAATTACTGGAAAAGGATGAGTCCCATCTTCTAGTATTTCTACGATTAGAGGGACTGTCATTCTTCCAACGGTAAACCTGATTGTGATGATAATCCTCAGCATCTCTAAGAAATTTAGCTCGTTTTCGATCCTGAAGTTTAGATTGAAAGTCAATAATGGATTTATCGACCTGGGATTTCAATTTATTAAATTCATCCTGAGAGAGTGTGGAACGCAATTGTTGTTCAGTGCTATTAATCTCAGCTTCAATGGTAGAAATCTCTTTCTGTAGAAATTCAACTGCAAGGACGATTAGATCCATAGAGCATTTATTCAAAATGGCTTAGAAATTTCCACAGAAATCTTGTTTATCGTAGAAAAGAGTGGGTCTCAATGGTACCTGAAGGCCTCTAGGTATTCTTTGCACCTTGTGGTACTCGGCAAGTGTGGCATAATGAAGTTGAAGTGCAGTTTTCTTCCTACAAATTTTCTCATAATCCCGAGAACGTAGTTGTTCAGCTGGGGTATGTAGAAATTGGCTAGGTACATTCACCTGAGCAATGATGGAATCAGCCTCCGTTTGGTTATAGGATAATGTATCAAAAGACATTATGCTAAGTCTACTAGAAATCCCAAAAAATACAATGCATAATAAAATATCATTCAAGATTTTTAGCCTCAGGTCACTCAATATTGAGGTGTGAAAGACAGTCATCCTGGATCCAGCTGTAGAAGGTCATAGTGATATTCTTCTCCCTCTAGGACCTAGCAGTTACCTACAACTTCTGTTGCTAATTAACATACCCTTGCTGAAAGTTTAAATACCTTCAGTCTCTTCAGCATGGGTCTGGTGTTAGCTCAATTTCCCTCTGTCTGGTTTGAAGTACTAGTAGTCGGCTAGTGTCTTCTTGGAGTACTCTTGGAGGATGGCTGGCGTGACATCTCGGTGGTCTTCTCAAGCTAAGTACATCTCCTCATTTGTCCACCCTCTTTGTCTTTAGTTGTAGTGGAGACTGACTAGTGCCAACCCCGTACCCTCCCTATCCAGGGCCTATCACTAGGGTCAAGCAGGGATTAGGTTCCTGCTCAGCGATAGGTGTAGAACCAATTTAGGGACGTCAGGAGAGACAGGATGTTGTTAGATCTGCCTAGGGGTCTGCACTCCCATCTTCCCTAATGTTTGGGCTTCCTCTCCCCATTGTTGTGCACCTTGCTTCTCCCTCACCCATTGTGAACCTCTGCTTCCATCTCCTGTACATGCCACACAGTCTTCCAGTGGTGTGCTGAGTGCTCACACATGCACCCCTGTTCTTAAAGGGGCAGAGTGCGCACCTGTAAAGGTTGACCACATCCAATAGCTGGAAAGCATTGTGTAAAAGGCACTGTCCTCAATAGGGAGGTGCCTGAACAGCTCCTGTAGTTTCCCTACATTTGAGTGTGCAACTATACGTTGCCAGGTCCTCCATCCTTACCCATAATTGACTATTTCCATATCCTGTACCGTCCCTGTAATCCTGTGTAGTGTGTATGAGACCCTGAAGCCGCATTGGTGGTGCCTGAACCCTGAAGCCGCATTGACAGTACCTGATCCTGTTTCCAGGACCTGTGATTCTGAACGAGAACCTATTCTTGAATTACATGTTGTCTGGACTGTCTTTCAGTCTTTGAATCCTGCTTGTCAGTGACTCTAGTCCCATGTCCCTGTCCAGCGAATCCAACCCCTCTGGTCCACAGCTGCGGACTGCCTAGGAGTGATACCGGGTGGTGACCAGTAGCTCAAGCATGACTTCACCATCAAGAGCCCCAGTAAACACCAGGTAGCCGCTTAGCTACACCCTTCCTAGGCAAACCCGGCACCATGGCACAGTGGGTCCACAAACCACGTATGCCACCTGCGAGCGTGACATGATCAAAGGAGCTCCCATACTGAATGCTACAAGCCTCCAGAGAAGATTCACTAAATGGAAGTCTGAATGTAGTATTTATGTTTTTTCCTAATTTAAAATACTTAGGTCTGTCACGTAATCTATAAGGGCTGTCTTGCTAAAGGGCCCAACTAAATTATAGGGGTTTTCTAATCTCATTATGCTAGGATATACCATTACTTTGAGAGTGGTGGAGGACTGACCTTTAGAAACCCCTTGGATCTTGAGAACAGAAGAGAGACATCACTGCTGTAGCACTTTTTTCCCTTATGTTTTGGGTCAAAGTGGCTCCCAGCTACTAACTCTATGGGTTACTGCAGCATTGCCCCAGTTAAGTGAATAGGGCCAGCTACAGTTCACTGCACAGATGGTTGGGCGGAGTGTTGCTGTGCATTGTCTCTTCATTGTCAGGATCATTGGGGGCCCAGGTGTTAAATATCCTAACAATATCCAATCACTTACTTAGATGAGGAACCATTTTAAACCCCTGGCTGGAAATTAACTATGTTTTCATTCATTTACCCTACAGTGACTACCGAAATCATATTCCATCCGAGCTGGAAAAAAGAGCCAGCAGACTGTTCTTTTTAGCTGAGACAGAACGTGACCACTGAGTCCAGTCACTGGCCATTGATTGACTGCAGTGGTCATCTGATAGCAGTAAGGAGCATTGTTGGGTGGGAACATTGGTAGGTGATTAAATGTACCTGTATAGTGGCCTTCGGTCACAGTATGCGATCCAGCACCCAGGTGTAGCATAAAAACTTTAAGTCTTTTGTTATAGACTTCTAAAAAAAACCTTGAATAAGGACTAGCACATTACTCATTACAAATAAGAGGCCTTCTTCATATCATCTTACGCCCAAGGACAAGGTGTGATGGTGGCAGTAATGCACCGTACCTGATTTATTTATTTTTTATGAATAAAATTAGCATTGTCACTCTTTTTGTGTGTCTGGTTGGTGCTTGTAAACAAAAATTAAATATTTGACCCTTTATCCTTTTCCTGAGTAATTGATCTGTTAAGTACTGTGTAACACTATGTAATCTGCAATGTGAATTGTAATAAATTCATGGAGAAGGCTTGTTTACAGAATTAATGAGTATTAAGTTCAAAAACTCTCTGCAAAGCAGTATCCTTAGCTAAAAGAATTCATTTTATATGACTTACATTGTGATAACCAGGCAACACATGGTTGACTTGCTGCCTTGACTAGACTGACATTTAGTGTGATCGTTTGAAACTTTCTGTAGCTCCACTGTCTGAGTAGTGTTTTTGTTTAAAAGGGGTATTCCCATCTCCAAGATCCTATCCCAATATGTAGTAGGTGTAATAATAATAATATTTGCAAATACCTCCAATTAGGAATGTAGTACAGTTCTTCTGATTTACTATTTCTCTTACCCCATGTGTAGGGCATTGCAGTAGCTTAGGTATCCATGGTTACGACCACTCATATAGCGACAGTTGCTATTGGTCATAACCATGGATACCTAAGCTACTGCAATGCCCTGCACATGAGGTAAGCAAACATAGCGAATCAGAAGAACTATACTACATTTCTACTTGGAGGTATTTGTTAATACTCTTATTATTACACCTAATACATATTGGGATAGGATCTTGGAGATGGGAATATCCCTTTTAGTAAAAGGCGTAACTAACTGCAGTACATGTTATCTTTGCTCTGTCCCCATGTGTCTTATAGGTATTTCCTAGTGTACTTATGGAACGTGTTTTAAAAGCTGTATATTAGTATGATTTCTATTTTGTGGATATTCTCTTTTCGTTTCAATGATGATCAATATTATCTATTGACACAATGATGTGTCTGGTTATATCTGCAGTTGTTAATGTTTAACATTTTTTGCCAACAGAGTATATATAAAAGAGCTGCAAAGGGGTTTAATAAGCAATACGAATATCCGCTATTTATAAAAAAAAATTCCTCCCCAGCCACACTTGTCACATAGTGTCATGTAGGTCTCTATTAACAATTCTAAAGTGCTAATTTATTGTACCAAAATATAACCGCTGCAGCCAAACAGTACCCACAAAGGTTCTGTCTGTATGTACAAGTAACCACTGCAGCCAATGATTGGGCTGTGCCGTTGTATGTCAATAGTAACATAGTTATTAAGGTTGAAGGAAGACTTTAAGTCCATCTAGTTCAACCCATATCCTATCCTAACCTGCCCTAACATGTTGATCCAGAGGAAGGCAAAAAAAAACCAAGTGGCAAACAGTAAGCTTCACATTGGGGAAAAAAAATTCCTTCCCGACTCCACATTCGGCAATCAGACTAGCTCCCTGGATCAACGCTGTATCTAGGAAACTAGTGAATATAGCCTGTAATATTATACTTTTCAAGAAAGGCATCCAGTCCCCTCTTAAATTTTAGTAAGGAATCACTCATTACAACATTAGACGGCAGAGAGTTCCATAGTCTCACTGCTCTTACAGTAAAGAATCTGCATCTGTGATTATGGCTAAACCTTCTTTCCTCCAGACGTAGAGGATGCCCCCTCGTCCCCGTCACAGGTCTAAGAGTAAAAAGATCATTAGAAAGGTCTTTGTACTGTCCCCTCATATATTTGTACATTGTAATAAGATCACCCCTAAGCCTTCGTTTTTCCAAACTAAATAACCCCAAGTGTAATAACCTGTCTTGGTATTGCAGACCCCCAGTTCTCTAATAACCTTGGTCGCTCTTCTCTGCACCCGCTCCAGTTCAGCTATGTCTTTCTTATACACCGGAGACCAGAACTGCACACAGTATTCTAAGTGTGGTCGCACCAGTGACTTGTATAGAGGTAAAATTATGTTCTCCTCATGAGCATCTATGCCTCGTCTAATGCATCCCATTATTTTATTTGCCTTGGCAGCAGCTGCCTGACATTGGCCACTAAATGTGAGTTTGTCGTCCACCCATACACCCAAGTCTTTTCAGTGACAGTTTTGCCCAGTGTTTTACAATTAAGCACATAATTATACATCTTATTTGTTCTACCCAAGTGCATGACCTTACATTTATCCCCATTAAAGCTCATTTGCCATTTATCAGCCCAAGCTTCTAGTTTACATAAATCCTCCTGTAATATAAAATTGTCCTCCTCTGTATTTATTACCCTGCAGAGTTTAGTGTCATCTGTAAATATTGAAATACTACTCTGTATGCCCCCTACAAGGTCATTAATAAATATGTTAAAGAGAAGCGGCCCCAATACTGACCCCTGTGGTACCCCACTGCTAACCGTGACCCAGTCCGAGTGTGCTCCATTAATAACCACCCTTTGTTTCTATCCATGAGCCAGTTCTTAACCCACTTACACATATTTTCCCCTATCCCCATTGTTCTCATTTTATGTATCAACCTTTTGTGTGGCACTGTATCAAAAGCTTTTGAGAAGTCCATGTACACCACGTCCACTGCATTCCCTTGGTCCAGTCCTGAACTTACCCCTTCATAAAAGCTTATCAGATTAGTCTGACAAGAACGGTCCCTCGTAAACCCATGCTGATACTGTGTCATGAGGTTATTCAGCTTCAGATACTCCAATATAGTATCCCTTAAAAAACCCTCCAGGATTTTACCCACAGTAGATGTTAAGCTCACTGGCCTATAATTTCCAGGTTCAGTTTTTGCCCCCTTTTTGAATATTGGCACCACATTTGCTATACGCCAGTCCTCTGGTACAGACCCCGTTATTATGGAATCTTTAAAGATTAAAAATAAAGGTCTATCTATAACTGTACTTAATTCCTGCAGTACTCGGGGGTGTATCCCATCCGGGCCCGGGGATTTGTCAACTTTAGTGATTTTTAGACGCCGCCGTACTTCCTGCTGGGTTAAGCATGTGACATTTAATGGAGACATTTTTTTTATCTCTGATCATGTTATCTGTCATGGGATTTTCTTGTGTAAATACAGTTGAAAAAAGTCATTTAGCATATTGGCTTTTTCCACCATTTCACCCAGACTATTTTTAAGGGGACCAACACTATCATTTTTTAGTTTCTTGCTATTTATGTAGTTAAAGAATATTTTCGGATTATTTTTACCTTCTCTGGCAATGAGTCTCTCTGCCTCAATCTTTGCTGTCTTGATTTGCTTTTTACAGAATTTATTCAGTCTTCTGTATTTATTTAATGCCTCTTCACTACCTACTTGCTTTAATTCCCTAAACACTTTCTTTTTGTCCCTTATTGCGCCCCTTACAGCTCTATTTAGCCATAGTGGTTTCCTCCTAATTCTAGCATATTTATTCCCATAGGGTATATACTGTGCACAGGTCCTATTCAGGATACTAATAAACGTCTCCCATTTTCTTTGTGTATTTTTATGTCTCAGGATATCGTCCCAGTTTATTGCACCAAGATCATCTCTCATCCGTTGGAAATTTGCCTTCCTGAAGTTTAGTGTCCTTGTAACCCTTCTTCAACACATCTTATTAAAGGATACATGAAAGCTTATTATTTTGCGATCACTATTACCCAAGTGACCCCCAACCCTTATATTTGATATGCGGTCTGGCCTGTTGGATAGTATTAGGTCTAGCAGTGCCCCCCCTCTTGTTGGGTCCTGAACTAGTTGTGAAAGGTAATTGTCTCTCATAGTTGCCAAAAACTTATTACCTTTGCTGGAACTGCAGGTTTCTGTTCCCCAATGTATTTCAGGGTAGTTGAAGTCCCCCATAATAATGACTTCTCCTTGAGTCGCTGCTTCATCAATTTGCTTTACGAGGATATTCTCTGTTGCTTCCATTATTTTAGGAGACTTATAACAAACCCCTATCAGTAATTTATTATTTTTCCCCCCTCACCTAATCTCCACCCACAGAGACTCTACATCTTCATTAGATTCACAGATATCACGCAGGATGGGTTTTAAGAATGATTTTACATATAAACACACACCCCCACCTCGCTTATTTTTACGGTCATTTCTAAACAGACTATAGCCCTGTAAATTAACCACCCAGTCGTGGCTCTCATCCAGCCAAGTCTCAGATATCCCCACCATGTCATAATTATGTTCCAACAAAATTAATTCTAATTCCGCCATTTTGTTGGTGAGGCTTCTAGCATTAGTATACATGCACTTTATGTATCTCTCTGAACCTCTATTCTTTCTTAAATTATTAACTGTTCTAACCCCACCCCCCATGCCACCCCCACCCCCAATTTCATTATTTGTGCCCAGGTCTCTATCTGTACTGCCTTCCCCTCCTATAAAATGAATACCCTCCCCCCCAGTCCCTAGTTTAAAGACTCCTCCAACCTTCTAGCCATTTTCTCCCCGAGCACAGCTGCACCCTCCCCATTGAGGTGCAGCCCGTCGCTAGCATAGAACCTGTAGCCAACTGAGAAGTCGGCCCAGTTCTCCAGGAACCCAAACCCCTCCTTCCTACACCAATTCTTGAGCCACTTATTAACCTCCCTAATCTCCCGTTGCCTCTCTGGTGTGGCACGTGGTACCGACAGTATTTCAGAAAATACCACGTTGGAGGTCCTTGCTTTAAGCTTGCAGCCTAATTCCCTGAAATCATCTTTAAGGACCTTCCACCTACCTCTAACTTTGTCATTTGTGCCAATGTGCACCATGACCGCTGGGTCCTCACCAGCCCCTCCCAGTAATCTGTCAACCCGATCAGCGATTTGTCGGACTCGAGCGCCAGGTAGTTGTATCGACCCGCCACCACAATTGTGGATTACCAGGGCAATGGGGTACTCAGAGCCGAGCCCATGGAAGTCTATGGGGTTTGTCACAGGTAGCGGTGGCTCGGTCTGTGGCCCTGGCGGTCTGGCGTATGTTGGGGGGAATATTTACAGGGGATAAGTATATTTACAGTTCGTGACGCCACCTGTAGTTCTCTGGTAATTGGTACCAGCGCTGCTGTAGATCTCTGAGGGGATGGTGAGGCAGCTAGATGTCGGGTCCCCTACAGGTGGGACTCTTCCCTCAGGTCGGTAGTTAAAGCAGGGTTGTGCAAGCATGCAAATAAATAACTCAGCCTCACACGGTCAGCGTCTTTCCATACCTTTTACTTGTAAGATGGTAAGGCAGGTCCCAGGGAGGCTGATCCATGGAGAATGTATTTCAAGATAGCAGCTGGACAAGTTAGGGGCCTCCTTTACTTTCACAATGATGAGTTCAACCAGCATAAAGCGTAGTTCCCTCTATTAACTCCAGCTATTCCAAAGCTGTACTGCCCGGTCAGTTTTGTGGTCGGAGCCTTCCTGTGAGAGAGCTGAATTCCTATCTTGTCCTGCAGAGACTCAAGGTCCTCACTCCCCCTGACCCCAGTTACGTACCGACTCTTCAGGGCTGCTTGCCACGACCTAAGGTCCGGTAAGCCTCTGGTTTTCTTACCACTATGCGTGAAGCTATAGTGATCCTTCGGTCCCCAGTGACCGGTAACAATGTGCAGGACTTCTCCAATCCAAAAGCACTTTTAAATATTCCTTCCACTGTGCCTTTCGCCTTGTCCGCGCTTGTAGCATAAACACTCACACTTTCAAAGGTCATATAATCAATCCCTTCTTTTCTTCCTTCAGAGTTTGTTGCCAGAATCTCAGTATTCCTCTAGGCAGGAGCACGTCTCTGAACCTTCACTGTCCTTGGGACAGGAGACTGAAGTATCTGTACTAAACTCTTCCTTCTCAATAAATGTCTTCAAGTGAGGTACAGCTCTGACCAGGCTGAGGTGATCTACATCTCGCCCTTACTGGCCTCCACTTGTTGAACTGCTGACAGAACCAGGCTGGACTGCTTCCTCCCTCCAGGTCCAGGCTAGACTGTGTCACGTCTGCCCTGTCCGAGGACAGGAAACTGACTGCATCAATCACTCAATGAATACACACTGACCACTCCCTACGAGTGACTACACTACCCTAAGGGTGTGTCTAGTGTATGTAGAGTGAATGGGTATAGAGCATTGAACTGCTATCTCTCCACACATTCTCCAGGGTACTGCGTGTGCCTTCACACCAGGGCTACACATTCCCCCATGGCAAAAGACAGCACTCCCGGGCTGTAAAATACAAAGAGACAATTTTGTTTATGCATTTAACATTAACATTAACTCTTCCCATCCGGGAGGTAAGGATGTCTTGAACGTTGCAAACAAAACATTAAACATAGAAAAATACAAAATATCAAATATACATTTTCATATAAATAGACAATATACTTGTGAAGGACCCGCACCAAACCTTCAACGTGGGTCCTGGGTGGGCTGCAGGACATCTGGATGCAGACCTCACTCAGTGCCACACCACACGGGTTTTATTATTCAGAGGTAGTTGTGCTGGTTTTATGTAAAACCAATATTAGGCACCGAAGCGCAACTATATACAAGATAAGTTCTGGGCTGGCACAGTCCTCAGCCTCTGAGTCCATTGTTAGCAAACGACACATATTATATCACATTATAATAATAAAGTGCAAAACTCTTTGTCTGTTTACCCAGCCGGGCATTCTACTTTTGGCAATATATATACAAACATTATATACTCATTTAACTTGTGCAAAACATTTTCACTTTTATAAAACTTATGTACATCTTCTTAGTTGCGGTAAACCCTGTCTGGGTCCTACCGTTCTTCACATTTCTTGGTTAACTTTGGTTACACTTTCCATCCCGGGGGCTGGAACAATGCGATGGTCCCTAGATCCCATGACTAACAAGTCGTGACCTGCTATTGGGGTTTGAGTTGCTACATTTCTTGTGCGAACCTCTAGGGGCGCAACGGGTACTTTCTCCTTGCGAGACACCGATTGCGTTTCAATTTGTGTTACAGTTAGCGATATCGATCGTGTCATAGATTGCGATGGAGACTGGGTCGCAAGTTGCGATATAGAAGGATGACAGTATACAGGTGTTGTTTCCATTTGCGAGGTGCCTGCAGGGGGCGATGCTGGGGCACGGCCTGGTGCTGTTTGAGCTGGAGACGGGGACGCTGCGGTAGTGGTGACGTTACCTGCGTCGGGGACGGGGTCACGGACGATTGTGACGTTAAGGGCATACCATCCCTTCATTCCCCAGTGCCGTGTATATGTGACAATGTCTCCATTACTTAGGTCCCTCCCGGGATGGCCTTGCGGTAGGTGGATTCTACGTCACGCCTGCTGACGAAGACCCCTGGGTAGAGGCCCGGTTCTCGGATGAAGCCCCAGCCCTTCCGGAGCTGGAACTCAGTCACACACCCTTGCCGCCGCGGTTCCCTCAGAGTACCTTTCTCTCTACGGACACTCTCCTTGTCCGCGATCAGCTCTGCATGCTGCCGCTGTCGGTTCCGCTGAGCTTCCCGCTCTTCCTCCTGCTGGCGTTGCTGTTTCTCCTCACGACGCTGCCACTCACATTCCCACTGGGCGGTGTAGGCGACGTCATCCAGGCGCGCCATCTCGTCCCAGTCCACGTCTGGTAACGACGGACAGGACCCCTCCGGTGTCCCTGCCGGGGATCGATCATCTGCTGCGGCCTCCTGGCCGGGCGGGCGTTCCGGAACTGGCGGTACCTCCTCAACCTCCTTCGCCTCCACCGCTTCACCGGTGGGATCAGGATCGGTACTTTTGGGGGCAGCCTCCGGTTGCTCCTTAGCCTTGGGCAGCAGAAGTTTTGGTAACTCCAGACGTAGGGGGTCGTCGAGGGGAGAGAACACCGCGTCCCACAGCCGCCGCTGCTCCTGGGTTCGCCGGCGTCTCTCGATCTCTTCAAATCCAGATTGGTGCTGGACCATCTTTTTCAGTCGTGCATTTTCTTCTGTAACTTCCAGCAATGCTTGCTGCAGGTGCAGGACCACGGATGGTTCCGGTGCTGGTGGCAGCTTGGCTGGGGAGCGGGGCCTGCCTTCCTCCGCTTCCCTGCTCGGCTGCACACGTCCTGCTTCCATGATGTTCCAGAGCGTTCTTTCTTCTTCTTTTAGAGACGTCCGGTCTCTTCCGTGGAGGCGGGGTTTGCGTCTCCTCCTCCTCGCAGGGAAGGTGAAGAGGAGGCGGACCTCCTTTGCTGTAGGGCAGGATCGCATATTGTAATAGCACTTTGAGAGGGCAGGCATTTTCTTCGCGCCACATGGGGGTGCACGCCCACGAAAGTACGCCCACCTTCTTCTCCAGCGCCTGAGGGCGCGAATATGGCGACAAAGATGGTGATTTTTGGCGCCAAAAGTGCAAACAGTCCTTTTTCATAAAAACAATTCCATAGGCACACAGGGCTCGCAATTTTGCGAGTTTCGCATCCTGTTCGTGACGCCAAGTTGTATCGACCCGCCACCACAATTGTGGATTACCAGGGCAATGGGGTACTCAGAGCCGAGCCCATGGAAGTCTATGGGGTTTGTCACAGGTAGCGGTGGCTCGGTCTGTGGCCCTGGCGGTCTGGCGTATGTTGGGGGGAATATTTACAGGGGATAAGTATATTTACAGTTCGTGACGCCACCTGTAGTTCTCTGGTAATTGGTACCAGCGCTGCTGTAGATCTCTGAGGGGATGGTGAGGCAGCTAGATGTCGGGTCCCCTACAGGTGGGACTCTTCCCTCAGGTCGGTAGTTAAAGCAGGGTTGTGCAAGCATGCAAATAAATAACTCAGCCTCACACGGTCAGCGTCTTTCCATACCTTTTACTTGTAAGATGGTAAGGCAGGTCCCAGGGAGGCTGATCCATGGAGAATGTATTTCAAGATAGCAGCTGGACAAGTTAGGGGCCTCCTTTACTTTCACAATGATGAGTTCAACCAGCATAAAGCGTAGTTCCCTCTATTAACTCCAGCTATTCCAAAGCTGTACTGCCCGGTCAGTTTTGTGGTCGGAGCCTTCCTGTGAGAGAGCTGAATTCCTATCTTGTCCTGCAGAGACTCAAGGTCCTCACTCCCCCTGACCCCAGTTACGTACCGACTCTTCAGGGCTGCTTGCCACGACCTAAGGTCCGGTAAGCCTCTGGTTTTCTTACCACTATGCGTGAAGCTATAGTGATCCTTCGGTCCCCAGTGACCGGTAACAATGTGCAGGACTTCTCCAATCCAAAAGCACTTTTAAATATTCCTTCCACTGTGCCTTTCGCCTTGTCCGCGCTTGTAGCATAAACACTCACACTTTCAAAGGTCATATAATCAATCCCTTCTTTTCTTCCTTCAGAGTTTGTTGCCAGAATCTCAGTATTCCTCTAGGCAGGAGCACGTCTCTGAACCTTCACTGTCCTTGGGACAGGAGACTGAAGTATCTGTACTAAACTCTTCCTTCTCAATAAATGTCTTCAAGTGAGGTACAGCTCTGACCAGGCTGAGGTGATCTATATCTCGCCCTTACTGGCCTCCACTTGTTGAACTGCTGACAGAACCAGGCTGGACTGCTTCCTCCCTCCAGGTCCAGGCTAGACTGTGTCACGTCTGCCCTGTCCGAGGACAGGAAACTGACTGCATCAATCACTCAATGAATACACACTGACCACTCCCTACGAGTGACTACACTACCCTAAGGGTGTGTCTAGTGTATGTAGAGTGAATGGGTATAGAGCATTGAACTGCTATCTCTCCACACATTCTCCAGGGTACTGCGTGTGCCTTCACACCAGGGCTACACATAGGCAGCACATTGTTCGACGATCCCTGTCTTTGTGACAGATTGCCCTATCTGTTCCCCTAATAATTGAGTCCCCCACTACCAGCACCTGTCTGGCCTGCCCTGCTCTCCTATTTCTCCCCTTACTGGAGCAGACACTCCCCCGGCTTTCAGAGGACATGCCTGGCTGCAGCAGTGCTACCCCTGTACTGACAACCCCCTTATCTGCCAACTTTGCAAACTTATTGGGGTGTGCCAGATCAGGACTAGCCTCCCTGGTGCTCTTCCCTCTACCCCGCTTTCTAACTGTCACCCAGCTTCCTACTTCAGTGTCCTGCAGCTCCACCCTAGCATCCCCCCCCCTCATCTATCCCATTGGGCGTCTGCTCAGTGAGCAGAAGACTCCTTTCCATATTGTCTATGGATCTCAGTGTTGCCAGCTGCACATTTAGATCCAAGATTTGGGCTTCCAAATGCACAATGTGCTCACATCTCGCACAGCAGTATGCACCCTCGACCGGCTGTTCAAGGACTGCATACATGTGGCAAGATGTACACTGGATGGCATTGGCAGTAGTGGAGCACATATCTAATGGGGATTTCACCAGACAGCAAAGATAAGTAAAAATAAATAAAAAGTATTAATAAAATATACAGTAACAGCAATTCAATAAATCCTCCCTTGGAAACTCCCTGAATCCAAAGTCACTGAATCACAAGTCACACTTACCACCGTTCACACTTCACAAGTCACACTTACCACCGTTCACACTTCACAAGTCACACTTACCACCGTTCACACTTCACAAGTCACACTTACCACCGTTCACACTTGCGCACCGGTCACACTCAGCTCGCTCACACTCGCTGAAGCAGAAGATTTAAAGAGAGATTTTTTTTTTTTTCTCCTTCAGCAGCAAATCACCCTGCTGCTCTAATGCACTTCCAAAAAGACTTGAGTCCCAACCAGCTGGCCCTTATAAACCCTTAATTATGAACCCCCACCCTTAATTAACCCCTTGTGAATATAGCTACACCAAGATTTAAATGCAATATAGTTAACCTTTAAACCTTTAAACACACAGATAGTAAAATAAGAGATTAATCCTTTAGAGAGAAAAAATAGGTTAAAAAAGCCCCCAAAAGATAGAATAGGTAGAAAGGCACTCAGCAATCCACAATTCAGCCACTCACACCAATTCACACAGGTATTTGATTAAAGGTTTTTCAAATACTTCTTCACTGAATCTCAAGTCACACTTACCACCGTTCACACTTGCGCACCGGTCACACTCAGCTCGCTCACACTCGCACCGTTCACACTTGCGCACCGGTCACACTCAGCTCGCTCACACTCGCTGAAGCAGAAGATTTAAAGAGAGATTTTTTTTTTTTCTCCTTCAGCAGCAAATCACCCTGCTGCTCTAATGCACTTCCAAAAAGAAAATACAACACATTACTGTTTGAGCAGGCTGATTGGCGGAGGACAAGTGGATTGATCGTTTGATTTGAATTTCAGGGCTTACAAAAAATACAGACATGAGGTGTCATTGGCAAAAGTGGACTAAATACATAATGGGTGCCAGGCACGCCAGATTTTTGGTGTAAATTGGCAATAACAGGTTGTTAGCTATGTTGTAAAAGCTATATTCCAGCCCAAAAAATGTATTCTCACACCATATAAACGATAATCTTTATTCTTTACACGAAAAAAAAAAAAACATAGAAATGCCCGACTCTATAACATAATGCACATAAAAAACGTATGCAGAATGCTAGCATGGATTTATCAAGTGATCGGTACAACGCTAGGTAGGTGCACGCTGCGTCTGCACCTAGGGTTCATATATTAAGTATTTTGGTGCGGACATTTCTGTATCAAAAATGTGTCGCCTGGTAGGAAAAAGAGCATAAAATACTTTTTCCGCTTTTTTACTTGTGTTTTAGATGCGTTTTTTTATTGGCATTTTTTCCCCATGCATTGGAATGGGTGAAAAACGAAAGGATTGACATGCTGCAGATACAGTGGGTACGGAAAGTATTCAGATCCCTTTAAACTTTTCACTCTTTGTTTCATTGCAGCTATTTGGTAAATGCAAAAAAGTTCATTTTTTTCTCATTAATGTACACTCTGCACCCCATCTTGACTGAAAAAAAAACAAATGTAGAAATTTTTGCATATTTATTAAAAAAGAAAAAATGAAATATCACATGGTCATAAGTAGGGTTGAGCATTCCGATACTGCAAATATCGGGTATCGGCCGATATTGGCTGTATCGGAATTCCGATTCCGAGTTCCGATATTTTCGTCTTATCGGATACCGGAATCGGGATTGTCACTGTCACTGTCAGTGTCCGTCGGTCGGGTCTGTCAGGAGTCAGCGGCACTTACCTGGCAGAAGATCTCCGGCGGTCACGTCCTGGACTGCTTCATGGCCGCAATCTTCTTTCCCCGGCGGTCACATGCAGTTTTCTCGCGATAACTGCAGTGACTGCTGGGTAATCCCGGCCGTAAAGCAGTCAGTCCGATGACGTCACCGCCGGGGAAGCAGGTAATCAGCTGTGCTGCGTCGCGATGACAGGCTCTGCCTGTCATTGCGATGTAGCAGAGTTGGATCGTCGTGGGACTGTCGTTACTATGGACTGCGTCGGACAGGTGGTATACTGTTGGTTTGTTTTTTTTCTTTTTTTACAGGAGATCGATGGCGTCGCAGGAATGAGAGTATAATAAAAGAAATGAAAACTGTGTTGTCTCTTTTATTTCATTAAAATACTTTTTTCTTGCTTTGTCTTTTTTTTATACATTTAATAACTTTGGGATTAATAATGGATCGGTGTCTTATTGACACCTCTCCATTATTAACCGGGCTTATTGTCACCGTGCAATCAACGGTGACATTAACCCCTTATTACCCCGCTTGCCACCGCTACAGGGCAAGTGGGAAGAGCCGGGTAAAGTGCCACAATTGGCACATCTTTTGATGCGCCAAATGTGGGGCTGCTGTAGCCTGGTATTATCAGGCTGTTGAGGGCCAAAATCCATGGGCCTTGACAGTCTTTTAATACCAGGCCGCAGCAGTCTGCATTTTACTTGGCTGGTTAACAAAAATAGGGGGGATCCCCACGCCGTTTTTTTTTCGAGGGGATCCCCTATTTTTGTTAACCAGCCAAGCTAAGCAGACTGCTGTGGCCTGGTATTATCAGGCTGGCAAGGTCCATGGATATTGGATCCTTACCAGCCTGAAAAACCAGGCCTCAGCGGTCTGCTTCATCTGGCTGGTTAACAAAAATAGGGGGGACCCCACGCCAATTTTTTTCGAGGGGATCCCCTATTTTTGTTAATCAGCCAAGATATGCAGACTGCTGTGGCCTGGTATTATCAGGCTGGCAAGGTCCATGGATCTTGGCTCCTTAACAGCCTGAAAATCCAGGCCTCAGCGGTCTGCTTCATCTGGCTGGTTAACAAAAATAGGGGGGACCCCACGCCATTTTTTTTTCGAAGGGAACCCCTATTTTTGTTAATCAGTTCCCTCTGACGTCACTGATTGTGTCCCTGGCTGACCTGAAGTGAAAGTGGAAAGCAATCAATTAAGCTTTCCACTTAAGGGCCCGTCTCACATAGCGATATCGCTACCGAGATCGCTGCTGAGTCACTAGTTTTGTGACGCAGCAGCGAGCTCACCAGCGATATCGCTGTGTGTGACATTCAGCGACGATCAGCCCCCCTGCCGGGTATCGCTGATCGTCGCTAAAATGTCAGGACCTTTTTTTGATCGCTGGTTTCCCGCTGACAGGCACACATTGCTGCGTGTGACAGGCGGGAGACCAGCGATCCGCTGGTAACCAAGGTACACAGCGGGTTTCCAGGCGCGGGGCTGTGCCTAGAAACCCGCTGTGTACCTTGGATACCAGCGCCCTGATGCAGGGAGCTGGTATCCAAGGTACACAGCGGGTTTCCAAGCGCTGCGCGGTGCCTGGAAACCCGCTGTGTACCTTGGTTACCAGCGGATCGCTGGTCTCCCGCCTGTCACACGCAGCGATGCGTGCCTGTCAGAGGGAAACCAGCGATCAAAAAAAGGTCCTGACATTTCTGCGACGATCAGCGATACCCGGCAGGGGGGCTGATCGTCGCTGAATGTCACACACAGCGATATCGCTGGTGAGCTCGCTGCTGCGTCACAAAACTAGTGACTCAGCAGCGATCTCGGTAGCGATATCGCTATGTGAGACGGGCCCTTAAGCGATGTTACCCGCAGTGTCGCTGTCCCAGATCGCTGCCTGAGCTGCCTGTTTGGCAGCTCAGCAGCGATCATGTAGCGATACACCAGCGATCCTGACAAGTGCATATCGTTGTCGGGATCGCTGGTGTATCGTTATGTGACACCCAGCCTTTACTCTCCTGTCAGGCAGGAGAGGAACTCATTAATTTGGGGTTTACTGTGAGGCTGCAGCATTAGCTGCGGTCCCTGCAGTAAACATTAACCCTTTCTGAAGGATTACACCGTGGGACCTGACTGTGCATGGATAGGTAAGAATAATTTTGCTTTTTTATTTTATTTTTATTACAGGAAATGGTTTTTGCAGTAAAATAAAAGATGGTCAAAAACATGTGTCTTTATTTCATTAAAATGATTTTTAATTAAAGTGTGTGTGTTTTATTTTTATTTCATGCAATAGGATTAATAATTGATAGTTGTCTAATTGACAGCTCTCAATTATTAACCTGGCTTAAGGTCACCTTTCAATAGCAAGGTGGCTTTAACCCCATATTAACCCATTCGCCACCGCTACAGGGCAATGGGAATAGACGGGCAAAGTGCCAGAAAGGGCGAATCTAATTATAGATTTGTCTTTCCTGGGGTGTCTGGGGGCAGATGTTAGTAGCCGGGGGGGGGCAAAAATAATGGTCCCTCTCTGGCTATTATTATCTGCCCCCACTCACTGGCTTTGTCTGTCTGGTTGCGAAAATAGGGTGGGAGCCCACGCATTTTTTTTCAGCAATTTTACACCTCATATATATATATATACATGTCATTGAATTTGTGACACATATATATATATATTTATATTTGTAGTTCATACACTTCTACATAGTATAATAGCCGCTAATTCAATTGCCGGCTTTTGTGAAAATGCAGAACCCGACATGAAATGACACTTGGTGTACATAGGGTTAACCATGTCTTTTCATGTCCTTTGCTATCTAATTTGCACAAACAATTAAATCAGACTATGTGTGCAAAATTTCACACCTGTAGGGGTTAATTAAAGGTGTAAATTCATAGCAAAAAAGTCCGTTTTTTTTACAACGAATTTACACCTTTAATTAACCCCTACAGGTGTGAAATTTTGCACACATAGTCTGATTTAATTGTTTGTGCAAATCAGATAGCAAACGACATGAAAAGACATGGTTAACCCTATGTACACCAAGTGTCATTTCATGTCGGGTGCTTCTGTCTTTTCACTGAAGCCGGCTTTACCCGGCAATTGAATGAGAGGATATTTTACTATGTAGAAGTGTATAAACTATACATATATGTATATATATATGTCACAATGACATGTATATATATATATATGTATTCTATGTGTGTATATTTAGTGTTTACAAGGAAAGAATGGGGTTTTTTTAGTTGCGATATTTTGTTCCCATAGACTTACATGGGACTTCCGGTATCGGTATCGGGTATCGCCGATATTTTAGTGATATCGGCGATACCATTCCGATTCCGATACTTTAGGATATCGGAAAGTATCGCTCAACTCTAGTCATAAGTATTCAGACCCTTTTCTCAGTATTGAGTAGAAGCACCCTTTTGAGCTAGTACAGCCATGAGTTTTCTTGGGAATGATGCAACAAGTTTTTCACACCTGGATTTGGGGATCCTCTGCTATTCTTCCTTGCAGATCCTCTCCAGTTCCGTCAGGTTGGATGGTGAAGCGCTCGATCTCCTGGAAAACATACAAAATAAAAATCCAACAATATAACCATACCTGTTCAGCGTACTGTCAAGTCCCACGGCGCAATCCATCTCAAGGGGTTAATCAGTTTACAGCTGGAGCACTGCTAATGCAGCCGCTCCGACTGTAAACTACTGGGGAATGAATGGAAGCAGCGGGCAGACGCTCAGTGACTGGGGGTGACGTCACTGAGCCTGTGCTCGCTGACAGCTGAACTCCTGTAACCTCAGCACCGTGGGAAAATTACGGTGCTGAGGTCACAGGAGTTAGCTGTCAGCGAGCACAGGCTCAGTGACGTCCCCCAAAATCACTGAGCCTCTGCCCGCTGCTTCCATTCATTCCCCAGTATTTTACAGTCGGAGCGGCTGCATTAGCAGTGCTCCAGCTGTAAACTGATTAACCCCCCCGAGATTGATTGCGCTATGGGACTTGACTGTAGTCCGGACAGGTATGGGATATTGTTGGTTTTTTATTTTGTATTTTTTCCTGGAGATTGAGGGTTTTGATATGGGATTAGGAGTGTAATAAAGATTTTAAAAATGTGTAGTGTATTCTTTCATTAAATTACTTTATTCTTATTGTGTGTGTGTGTTTATTAACCCTTGAATAACTCTAGGGTTAGTAATGTAGAGGTGTCTTATTGACACCTCTTCATTACTAAGCCTGGCTTAATGTTAGCTTACAATAGAAAGGTGACATTAACCCCTTATTAACCCCACTTTCCACCGCTACAGGGCAAGTGGGAAGAACACGACAAAGCTCCAGAATAGGCGCATCTAATAGATGCGCCTTTTCTGGGCAGCTGCGGGCTGCTGTTTTTAGGCTGAGGGGGGCCCATATTCATGGCCCCTTTCCAGCCTGAGAATAGCAGCCCGCACCTGTATAGTTTTGCCGGGTTGGTTCAAAAACTAAGGGGGACCCTACGTCAGGTTTTCCATGTACGCTGTTGCCGGCAGAGCAGGGAGAATAATGACAGCCGGCTTCAGCACCACAGGCAGGGGAATAGCGGCTTACAGTAGCTGCTTCTTCCCCAGCGGCCGTCCGTGCGCATGGAGGACAGTGTGAACTGTTCTCCGTGTGCCACAATTTTGCAGACCGTGCTGCCGGAGAAAAACGGACATGCCAGTGTATTTTGCACACTGATACACGGTCCGTGAAACACACTGACGTGCATAGACCCATTCATTTTAATGGGTCTACGTGTGCCAGTGTTTCTGGTACGTGAGAAAACTGTCACTACATGTACCAGAGCCACTGACGTGTGAAAGAGGCCTTATGTAAAGTCGAAATGATATCTTCAGCTGCATGGGGACATGTGAAGGAACAAGGACGATAGATCTTTGAAGAGAAGGTATCTGCATTTGCCATGATGGATTTGGTGATGTCAGGAACTCGGGGATTGACTTCCTTTCTAAGCAGCCGAGCATGACCACTGGTCTGGTGGTCACACTGGAGAACACATGATAGAGCTGCCCATAATGTGGTCAAAATGTATGGATGCAACGGAGCGAGGATAAAACCAATGACACAACTAGAATATTGCTGGTATGTTCGCGTTATAAGTGTTACTAAGGTTCTTTATGTGTTCTAAGTAGAATGTGTGTTTATCCTAATCCTTCATGTCAAGAGTAAAAAATGTTTCAGAATTTGGTTTTTAGTTTTGCAATAACATTTCTAGACGTCTAATTACTGTATATACTCATGTATAAGCCGACCAGTGTATAAGCCGACCCCCCTAATTTTGCCACAAAATCTGGGAAAATTTATTGACTCGCGTATAAGCGTAGGGTGGAAAAAGCAGCAGCTACTGGTAAATTACAAAAATAAAAATAGATACCAATAAAAGTAAATTTAATTGAGACATCAGTCGGTTAAATGTTTTTAATATCCATATTGAATCAGGAGCCCCATATAATGCTCCATACAGTTCATGATGGGCCCCATAAGATAATCCATACAAAATACTCCCCCTATAAAGTTCCATAAAGGTTAATAATGGCCCCATAAAATGCTCCATAGATTATGCCCCCATATGGTGCTCCATAGATTTTGCCCCCATAAAATGCTCCATAGATTATGCCCCCATATGGTGCTCCATAGATCATGCCCCCATAAAATGCTCCTAGATTATGCCCCATATGCTCCACAGATTATGCCCCATAGATTATGCCCCATAGTATAGGTCCCATATGCTCCATAGATTATGCCCCATATGCTCCATAGATTATGCCCAATATGCTCCACATATTATGCCCCATATGCTCCATAGATTATTCCCCATATGCTCCATAGATTATGCTCCATAGATTATGCCCCATATGCTCCACAGATTATGCCCCATATGCTCCATAGATTATGCCCAATATACTCCATAGATTATGCCCCATATGCTCCATTGATTATGCCCCATATGCTCCACAGATTATGCCCCATATGCTCCACAGATTATGCCCCATAGTTCCACAGATTATGCCCCATATGCTCCACAGATGATGCCCCATATGCTCCACAGATTATGCCCCATATGTTCCACAGATTATGCTCCATATGATCCACAGATTATGCCCATATGTTCCACAGAATATGCCCATATGTTCCATAGATTATGCCCCATATGCTCCACAGATTATGCCCCATATGTTCCGCAGATTATGCCCATATGCTCCATAGATTATGCCCCATAGTATAGGGCCTTTTATGCTGCCGCTGCAACAACAAAAAAATGACATACTCACCTCTCGTCGCTGGGGCCAGGTGCCAGTGTCCTGAGCAGGCAGGGACACCGGCGCACTATGGGGGACAGGTGCTGGTGTCACAGCTCGCTCAGGGCCCCGGCACCTGAGATGTTCACCTCTCCCCGGTCCACCGCTGCGTGCCTTTGTCTTCCAGGCCCTCTTGTCAGTGAGCGCTCAGTCAGAGGGCGCGGCGCATACTAACTACTTCATCACGCCCTCTGCCTGAACATCACAGCCAGAGGACGAGGCGGTCAAAGCAGCGCGCAGCAATGGACCAGGGACAGGTGAATATCGCTTATACTTACCCCCCTGCCGGCGCGTCTCTGCAGCCCCTGCTCTTCTCCCGCGGTCTCCGCAGCTCTTCCTTCCTACAGCGGTTACGTGGTACCGCTCATTAAAGTCATGAATATGTGCATATTCATGACTTTAATGAGCGGTACCAGTGACCGCTGCAGGAAGGAGCCTGATATCGTGGGAGAAGCAGGGGGGCTGCAGAGACGCGCCGGCGGGGGTAAGTATGATCTGACACCCCCGCTCCCCCTCTCACGCCGACCCCCGGTTTATGCCTCGCGTATAAGCCGAGAGGGGAACTTTCAGCCTTAAAAAATGGGCTGAAAATCTTGGCTTATACACGAGTATATACGGTAAACTGCAGGAACCTAGTCAGTGATTGTGTTTATCTATAAAACTATTAGCTGGGTTTCCAAGTGTTACTTTTTGATGCCATAAGTCCTCCATAAGAACAATAATAGCGGTCTATTGACCGTTGTTTTGCAGAGCACATGTCCGCGTCCTATTACAGGCATTACTGAAATTCTACTATGTCTTTATGGTTCATTATTGTATTTACTTCTGCAAACAGCATAGGAAAGCAAGCAGTATGAGTAAATGCTTGCTTCCATTTACCGAGATGGCATCACTTTCTCACACCTACTGTATTTGTAGAAGACTGTTGCCTGCGAAGGGCAAATATTGTGTTGACAGTTGAGAGATGCGCAGGCTTTGTAACCACCTTTGTGTATCCTTAGGACATCCCAGTATGTGCAGCTGCTCTGACCTGGGGCAGGTATTGGAAAGACGTTCGGTTCCAATTCCCAGCCATGCAGGGTACCCTATTGCTTCGTATAGGGGTCGGATGTGCAGTACCCGGCCACATTCACTATTCCGTTGACTGAGCTGTGCAGCTCCGCAACTCAGCGCATCTGACCGCCACTGGCACTTGCAATAGCTGATCGAAGTGTGGCACCCCAACTGATCAGATCGGAAGAGTGCTATTTGCTGTTTTGACTATTCAAGGAAAAAAAACACGAGTTGCATACTATTATTGGATAGCACTCGGCCATTCATGTCTGAGGGTCCATGGAAAAATCGGACTGCGCTCAGATGATACACGAGTGCAGTCCGATTTAAAGAGACAGACTGAATGAAGAAGGTGGAGAATTTTTTTTCTTCTTCTACACATCCGAGAAAATTTAATCACACTCTGATCAGAGTGTAGTTAGCATAATCGGACTGATTTTTTTCTGATGAAGGAAGAACGGTCATGTGACCCTAGCCTAAGGATAGGCCAGCAATATAAAAATACGGGACTACCCCTTTAATATTAAAAGAAAGGGCCCAGGTAGCTATGATATTTGAAAAATATATTGTCTTTTTAAAGGCAAACTATTATCACAAAACGAACCATTGTTTAAATCAGGCTTTTGTATGAAATGTTTTTCTTTTTCATTTTTGGCAATTTTTTTTAACATATCACAAAGTTTATAAAAAATAAAAATTATAAATCTTGCAAGGCCAGTATTGGTGATGAAGGTCTTGATGAGTAGATGTGTTGGAGACAGACACTTCTGATTTATTAAGAGGTGCACGGGAGCGTTTGACAAGTGACGTACACACCATCATGCATCTCGTCACTATTCTTACTTCTGTTGGGGACTAGAGTAAGATTTGTGGCATAATGAATGCTGCTGCTCGTAATGAATTTGATGATGTTGATTCTGGGCGAAACTGGTGTGAAAACGCCATAAATTGCTACATTTTAGTGCAGGGTTGACCGAAATGTTGCATGTCATTGTTACCCTGCCTGAATGATAAGGAGCCTTGCTAAAAGCTCTTCCTGAAAGGTCAGGTATTAGTGTACAAAAGCCCTAGTGGCTAGTGTGAAAACTGCAAGATTAGTATTTATTTTTTTAAAGATTGTTGGTATGGAAAAAAAACTTGCAAAATTAAATATGAATACATACAACACAGAAGCTTGATATAAACAATATCATTTTCTGATAATAGCTTCTCTTTAATATTAGAATTAATTTTAAAATGTGCATATCATTTAATTGATTTTGACATTATTATGTTATTGTATGGTGGGAATAAAACAGTGTAGTTAATTGTCAGTGCTAAATGTTCCACATGTATGTTGTGAATCACCGTCTCGTTAAGTATCGCCATGACAACTGAGCTGTAGTGCTTGGAATTATGGTGCCGGTGATGTGTGCACATGTTGTGTGGGAGAGATCAAGCCAGGAATAGAACATGAAAAAGAATACTATTCCTTCTGTGTATGAAAGGATGAAACAAACAGAATCAAACAGATCCTGAATTGTAGATGAGCTGGAGAGTGAAATGCTCCATACAATTATTGAGATTTCACGTAAAGCATGCTGTGCTGTATGCAGCGATGCAAAGCTCACTGGAAACACTAAGAAAACACTATCTTCTGTATTGTAATAGTGTGGACTCCTGGTCCATTTCCATTGCTTAAAGGAAACCCAATCATGCTGCCAGAACCCGAACCATGGACAGCATGAATCAGTAACTTGCTCCTGCATTCCAGAAGCAGACAACGACTTGCCTCTTATAGGGGTTGTCTACACTCGGCTTCTCTCTCCTCTCCTTCAGACAAATTCAGACATGCAGGGGACGCGAGACAGCATCAACAGCTCTCACTTTTTCCTTACGTCAATTATGTCCGTTCGAGAGGCCAGCGTTGATTGGCCACAGGGATCGCATGACATAATGTCACACGAGCCCTGGGAGAGCCAATGCTGACACTGATGGAACGGTAAGTATAGGTGTTACTATTATGCTGGGGGAGAAACATAGAGACTCAGAATGGGTTGTCTGAGTAGTGGAGAACCCCATTAGGTACATTTACACTGACAGATTATCATACACAAACATTCTACTTTTATGATGACTTTGAATATAAACAGTCTGCTGATCAACTGATGAGCGAGCAAAATACTTGTTCATCAGGTGGAATGAAATTTTGTGTAACTCAAAAGATTGTTCTCGGAGGTGCATCCACTAGCGGACAAAGTCAGAAAAGGGGCCCCTGTGCAAGAACAATACATGGGCCCTTTGCAGCCCAAGATCTCCTAAAAATGCAAATTGCACCTGCTTTGGAGGTATAAATGGGCCCCCTTATCTCTGGTTGTGCCAATGATATCCGCCCCTGGGTGCATCGTCCTGTGTAAACAGAACTCACACTGCCGAGAACTATGGCAGCTGATGCAACGATCTATAGATCGTCCAATGCATAGTGGTTACTTTAGTCTGCCTGTGTATACAGTCTATTAAATGAGAGCTGATTGGTAAGAGTTTAGTGCCGCTGCTCAGTGTAAACAGACCTGTGTAGAGTAGTCACTTTGTCCCTTTCCACTCTTTCAACTATTCTGCATTCTGAAACTCCACAACATTTCAGAGTAAAATCTAGATGTTTAGAATGCAGGTTCGGACAGCATGAATCAGCGGACAGGTTCAATATAATAATTTTCTAAGTGAAAAAGCGTTAGCAAGACTTCTATTGGGAATATTTTCTGCACATTTTAATGCACTGTTAACCCTCATTCAGACTTTAGTTTTTCTCATACAAGTGCAATCTGTGCATCATAGTGTATGGGACTGTTCCATTTTTTTCTTCTGACAATGGTCCAATGAAAATCACAGAGACATGTCCTATATTGATCCAAGAGTGAAATTAAAATCAAGGAAATACAAGTCTAGGGGTTTATGAAAACAAAGTGAAAAATGAGTGTACCCTTATAGTTTATCTCAAGATTTAATATAGTAGGTCAGACTTTTTGCATACATATATACACATTTGGGCTCCTGTCAGTAAAACTTGATGTCATTGTACTCTTGCTTTAACTTTCTCCAACTTTTCCATGCAGAATGCCATGTTATTCAGTTTTGTTATTCTTCACTTTATGTGCGACTATTTCTTCAGTCTGTGGCAATTCCCCTTAATTTGATTCTGGCAAAATTATTTTAAAGAAAATACCTGTCGTTTTAATCAGTTTTTTTGGCAATGTATTTGTTTTCTATATCACAATCATTTACAAAAATAAAATATATGAAAAAATATTGCCGTTTTCACACTGGCCATTGGGGATTAAACTGAGACAAAACAGTGAATCAATAAAGGATATTTATTACACACAAGTCTACAGTCTATTATATACATATACATTTATACCCAAGCTGACGACTATATGTATATATATATATATATATATATATAAATTATATATATATATATATATATATATATATATATATATATATGTACATTTATATATAAGCCTAGACTTAGTGATAACACACTTGAGACATTCGCAGTTGATCTCTATATGGATTTAACTTAGCGTCTATGGCGTCCTCCATGTGCAACACTGTTCCACCAGCTGTGTGAGTACTTTTATGAATAATGAGCTATCATGTCACAGCTGTATAAAGTTGCTACTTATGAACAATTAGTGAACTATATAGGTATTTATGACTATATACATGTATATGGCGCTATGAAATGTGGTCTGTGATATGAGTAATGACTACTCCCCTATATTGGTGTATTGTTTGAGCAATCTCTTTGTGATATTTTTTAAAAAATTTATGTGAATTATGATAACTGGTGGTAATGAGAACTGTGATACACTGACTCTATAAAAACCTACACATATGTGTTAATTACTGCTTGATGAAGGCTCATGGAGCCGAAACGTTGCCTGTGATGTGGGTTTATTAAATATCCACTGTTTCTACTAAATCTATGGAGTGCTGCCTGTTTTTTGGATATTCAAGTTGGCAAGTATTGGATTATTGCTGAAGAGGATTTGCACCTTTTGATATACAATTCTATGCTGCTCCAGTTTTTCTGAAATTATATACAGTACAGACCAAAAGTTTGGACACACCTTCTCATTCAAAGATTTTTCCGTATTTTCATGGCTATGAAAATTGTAGAATTACACTGAAGGCATCAAAACTATGAATTATCACATGAGGAATTATACATTACACTTTACAAAAAAGTGTGAAACAACTGAAAATATGTCTTATATTCTAGGTTCTTCAAGTAGCCACCTTTTGCTTTGATTACTGCTTTGCACGCAGAAAAGGTGAACGGATAGACTCTACATGCCTGGTTCCCAGCGTGAAGCATGGAGGAGGTGGTGTGATGATGTGGGGGTGCTTTGCTGGTGACACTGTTGGGGATTTATTCAAAATTGAAGGCATACTGAACCAGAATGGCTACTACAGCATCTTGCAACAGCATGCTATTCCATCCGGTTTGCGTTTAGTTGGACCATCATTTATTTTTCAACAGGACAATGACCCCAAACACACCTCCAGGCTGTGTAAGGGCTATTTGACCAAGAAGGAGGTGTTGGGGTGCTACGCCAGATGACCTGGCCTCCACAGTCACCAGACCTGAACCCAATCGAGATGGTTTGGGGTGAGCTGGACTGCTCACCACTTCAATTTTGAATAAATCCCCAACAGTGTCACCAGCAAAGCATCCCCACACCATCACACCACCTCCTCCATGCTTCACGGTGGGAACTAGGCATGTAGAATCCAGCCGTTCACCTTTTCTGTGTGCAAAGCAGTAATCAAAGCAAAAGGTGGCTACTTTGAAGAACCTAGAATATAAGACATATTTTCAGTTGTTTCACACTTTTTTGTAAAGTGTAATGTATAATTCCACATGTGTTAATTCATAGTTTTGATTCCTTCAGTGTGATTCTACAATTTTCATAGTCATAAAAATACAGAAAAATCTTTGAATGAGTTGCTGTGTCCAAACTTTTGGTCTGTACTGTATATATATATATATATATATATATATATATATAACACACACATGTGCTGCTCAAACAAATAATGAGAACACTCAAATAACACATCCTAGATCTGAATGAATGAAATATTCTCATTGAATACTTTGTTCTGTACAAAGTCGAATGTGCTGACAACAAAATCACACAAACATCATCAATGCAAATCAAATTTATTAACCAATGGAGGCCTGGATTTGGAGTCACCAACAAAACTAAAGTGGAATATAATGTCCTTAAAACAAGTCAAAATGATGCTCAGTAGTGTGTGTGGCCTCCACGTGCCTGTATGACCTCCCTGTGCCTGTATGACCTTCCTACAATGCCTGGACATGCTCCTGATGAGGCGGAGGATGGTCTCTTGAGGGATCTCCTCCCAGACCTGGACTAAAGCAACCGCCAACTCCTGGACAGTCTGTGGTGCAACGTGACGTTGGTGGATGGAGCGACACATGATGTCCCAGTTGTGCTCAATCGGATTCAGGTCTGGGGAACGGGCCGGCCAGTCCATATCTTTAATGCCTTCATCTTGCAGGAACTGCTGACACACTCCAGCCACATGAGGTCTGGCATTGTCCTGCATTAAGAGGAAGCCAGGGCCAACCGCACCAGCATATGGTCTCACAAGGGGTCTGAGGATCTCATCTCGGTACCTAATGGCAGTCAGGCTACTTCTGGCAAGCACATGGAGGGTTGTGTGGCTCTCCAAAGAAATGCCACCCCACACCATTACTGACCCACTGCCAAACCGGTCATGCTGAAGAATATTGCAGGCAGCAGATCGCTCTCCACGGCGTCTCCAGACTCTGTCACGTCTGTTACATGTGCTCAGTGTGAACGTGCTTTCATTTTGTGAAGAGCACAGGGCGCCAGTGGCGAATTTGCCAATCCTGATGTTCTGTGGCAAATGCCAAGCATCCTGCACGGTGTTGGGCTGTGAGCACAACCCCCATCTGTGGACGTCGGGCACTCAGACCATCCTCATGGAGTCGGTTTCTAACCGTTTGTGCAGACACACGCACATTTGTGGCCTGCTGGAGGTCATTTTGCAGGGCTTTGGCAGTGCTCCTCATGTTCCTCCTTGCACAAAGGCGGAGGTAGCAGTCCTGCTGCTGGGTTGTTGCCCTCCTACGGCCCCTCCACGTCTCCTGATGTGCTGGCCTGTCTCCTGGTAGCGCCTCTGGACACTACGCTGACAGGCATAGATTAAACAGCAAGGGTATAAAAAAGCACAAAATTATATGTATTTTAATAAAGTAATAATTGCTTAAAATAAATTAAATAAATATATATGACCCTTGAAAAAAATGGATGGCAGACCATCCGGATGAACTGGAAAGAAAAGCCAATAGAAATGGAAGGGAGTATATAGATGTAAAAAATTGAGGGAGAAGAAGATGTCAAAGCACACAAATGTAGAAAAAGTGCCTTTATTAAATATGGCAAAATAAGTACATATCACCAACAATACATATATATAAATATAAATTACACAATTAAAAAATAAATAAATAACTACACACCCGCCAATAATACAAAAAAGCTCAATGAAGTGCCACAAAAAATATACAACACTGTATAAATACTGTATTAATGCCACCAGTTAAATAAGAATATTAATAATAAATATATAGAGGCACAAAAGTATATGAGCAATATGTAACAAACATCAATTAGCCACCCAGGTAATAACCAGAATATAATGGGGATAAATATCAATGACTAAGAATAATACATAAAAAATAATAATGAAATGTATCCACAACAAAAAACACAATAGAAGTTGTATTGGAATTGAACTGATATTCAACTCTGTGCCATATGCTGGACTGTATATAATATAAAAGCAACAAGGGACACAATCAAAAAATATATGTATATACCTGGGTGGAGAAGGCTGTGTGAGAAGAACGCGCCCCGACGCGCGTTTCGGATGAAAAAGATCCTTCGTCTGGGAGTAAAGAAATTATAACCTACTGTGGTATTTTTAGTGTGATCAATCCAGTGCAGGCGTCCATGACGCATGCGCAGCCTGACTAAGCGAAAGCAGTA
>JARQOD010000001.1:607384313-607512398 GCA_033576555.1 Oophaga sylvatica
GGCTTCAGAGATTCTTGGGTTTTGCCAATTTTTATCGTAAATTTATTGGTAATTTCTCTGTTATTGTTAAACCATTGACTGATTTGACCAAAAAGGGTTCTGATGTGGTGAATTGGCCTCCTGAGGCAGTCTCTGCGTTTCAGGAACTTAAGCAGAGATTCACTTCTGCTCCTGTTCTACGGCAGCCTGATGTTTCTCTGCCATTTCAGGTGGAGGTTGATGCCTCTGAAATTGGAGCAGGTGCCGTTTTGTCCCAAAGAGATCCTGAGACCTCTAAAAGTAACCCTTGTGCTTTTTTCTCTCGAAAATTTTCTCCAACTGAACGTAATTATGACGTGGGTAATCGGGAGTTATTGGCCATGAAGTGGGCTTTTGAAGAGTGGAGACATTGGCTGGAGGGAGCCAAACATCAGGTGGTGGTCCTCACGGACCATAAGAATCTGGTTTATCTGGAATCAGCCAAGCGACTTAATCCTAGATAGGCCAGGTGGGCCTTGTTTTTCACACGTTTTAATTTTGTGGTTTCCTTTCTTCCTGGCACTAAAAATGTTAAGGCGGATGCCCTCTCGAGGAGTTTCCTTGCGGACTCTCCTGAGTTATCTGATCCTGCTGTTATTTTGAAAGAGGGTGTAGTTCTTTCCGCCATCTCGCCCAATTTGAGACTGGCTCTGGAAGGGTGTCAGGAGGATAAACCCGAGCGCTGCCCTATTGGGAAATTGTTTGTCCCAGACCAGTGGAAGAAGAGTGTGATGTCTGAGATTCATTGTTCCGCGTTGGCCGGTCATCCCGGAATTTTTGGTACCAGAGACTTGGTGAGTCGGTCCTTTTGGTGGCCTACTTTGTCTTGTGACGTCAGGGAGTTTGTGCAGTCCTGTGGGACTTGCTCTCGCTCCAAGCCTTGCTCTCGCTCTAGTGGTTTGTTGATGCCATTGCCTGTGCCCAAGAGACCATGGACCCATATCTCTATGGATTTTATTTCCGACCTCCCTGTTTCTCAGAGAATGACCATTATCTGGGTGATTTGTGATAGGTTTTCCAAGATGATACATCTTGTGCCATTACCTAAGTTGCCTTCCTCCTCCGAATTGGTGTTTTTTTCCTTCAGCACGTGGTTCGGTTACACGGCATTCCTGAGAACATTGTGTCTGACAGAGGAGTCCAGTTTGTTTCCAGATTTTGGAGGACCTTTTGTTCTAAACTTGGTGTTCAATTGTCTTTCTCCTCTGCTTTTCATCCTCAGACCAATGGACAAACTGAGAGAACAAACCAGACATTGGAGACTTATCTGAGATGCTTTGTGTCTGCTGATCAAGATGACTGGGTCTCTTTTTTGCCTTTGGCTGAGTTTGCTCTTAATAATAGGGCAAGCTCTGCCACTTTGATGTCTCCATTTTTCTGCAATTTTGGGTTTCACCCTCGATTTTCTTCGGGACAGACGGAGGCTTCTGTCTGTCCGGGTGTTGACCCTGTTGTGGAGCGTATGCAGCAGATTTGGGACCAGGTAGTGGAGAGGTTGTCCCTCTCTCAGGAGAAGGTCCAGCGGTTTGCCAACCGGCATAGGACTGATGGTCCTCGGTTTAAAGTGGGGGACTTGGTCTGGTTTTACTCAAGAAATATCCCTATGAGAGTTGCATCTCCTAAGTTTAAGCCTAGGTTCATTGGACCTTATAAGATCATGGAGATTCTTAATCCTGTTTCCTTTCGTTTACTTCTTCCAGGGACATTTAAGATCCATAACTTGTTCCACAAGTCCTTATTGAAGAGGTTTGTCGAGCCAGTGGCTCCTATGGCTGCGCCTCCTGACCCTGTTTTGGTTGAGGGCAATCTGGAGTATGTGGTTGAGAAAATATTGGATTCTCGTTTTTCTAGACAGAAACTCCAGTATTTGGTTAAGTGGAGAGGTTATGGTCAGTAGGACAATTCTTGGGTGTTTGCTTCGGACATTCATGCTAGGAGACTGATCCGTGCGTATCACAGAGCTCATCCTGACCGACCTGGTTGCACAAATGAGGGTTCGGTGACCGATCCTCAAGGGGGGGGTACTGTTGTGAATGTTTTAGAAATGAATTCTGAACAGAAGCTCCCTCTGGTGGTTACAAACAGTACTGAACCATTCAATGAGGATTGGCAATCAGGAATCACAGACTGGCTGGATATAAGGGAGGTTCCCTCCCATCATGGTTGCCGGTTAACAATTGTTCTTGTCTCAACGTTGTTTCCTGGTTCACTTGGAAGTTTGCTGAGTCTTGCCTCTTCTCCTGCTCTCAGATAAGATATTTTCTGTTTTTTTGTTTTTGTGCTTGCCATTTGCATATTTCTCTGCATTTCTGTGAGGTTTGCCAGGTTTCCCTCCCCGGGGGGCTTGGGCTCCTCTCGATTCCTTTGGAGCCACTGTTGTTTGTTCATTTGCCTTTTCCAGTTTTTTCAGTGGCTGTGGCTTAGTTTTGTTACACTAGAGAACTAATTTAGGTGGTAGAGGTCGTGTGATCTCAGGTGTTTTTGCAATTAGTAGCGTTGGCTTTTTTTTAGGGGTTTTTTTGGATTGCAGTAAGTATCCTTCCTATCCTTTTCTGTCTAGGCAGATTGGGCCCCAACGTTTGCTCATACTATTTTCTGTCTGTGTCTGTAATTCCTCTTGTCTAACCGCCATTACATGTTTGGGGGCTTCCTATGTTCTTTGGGGATCTGCTCCAGGGCAGACAGCTTTCCTCTTTCTATCTTTAGGTGTAGTTAACCTCTCAGGCTGTGACGAGGCATCTAGGACCACTGTAGGAACGCTCCACGGCTGCCTTTAGTTGTGGTGGTTAGTCAGGGTACTGCAATCCAGTAGATTCCAACCTCTCTGGTGTATTGCCTGGTGTCTCTCATTTTCCTCTTGATGATACCCCATAGATTCTCTATGGAGTTAAGGTCAGGCGAGATTGCTGGCCAATCAAGCACAGTGATATTGTTGTTTTTAAAACAGGTATTGGTACTTTGAGCAGTGTGGACAGGTGCCAAGTCCTGCTGGAGAATGAAATTTCCATCTCCAAAATGTTTTTCGGCAGAGGGAAGTATGGTAGAAGGCTATGCTGACTTTAGTCTTGATAAAACACAGTGGACCTACACCAGCAGATGACATGGCTCCCCAAACCATCACTGATTGTGGAAACTTCACACTAGACCTCAAGCAGCTTGGATTGTGTGCCTCTCCAGTCTTCCTCCAGACTCTGTGACCTTGATTTCCAAATAAAATGCAAAACTTACTTTCATCTGAAAACAACACCTTGGACCACTGAGCAACAGTCCAGTTCTTTTTCTCCTTGGCCCAGGTAAGACGCTTCTGGCGTTGTCTATTGGTCATGAGTGGCTTGAGACAAGGAATGCGACACTCGTAGCCCATGTCCTGGATACGTCTGTGTGTGGTGGCTTTTGAAGCAATTGTGTAGCCCAGCTGCGCTTGGTGCCACATGTACCCAGGAGGATGCATGAAAGGTAATTCACAATCACCTGATAAGCACACAACACTTCACATTTTTCCTGGTTCCACCAGAGGGAGCCCTTGAGACAGTAGTGAGATGAAGGCAGTCTAGCTGCGAGTTAGGGAGTTGTTGGTTGTACCTCAGAACAGCAGAACATCTCAGAACGGCAGTTACCTCAGAGGAGCTGAGAGGGAGAGATAAGATCTCCTCAGAACACTGGGGAGAGACTCCTGTCAGATTAGCCTGAGGGCTGAGGAAGTCTGAACGAGATAGCTGATATCTACTGCTGCCTGTGCTTATGTCAAAGGTGTGAGTAGGACGACAGGCAAGTGGAAAAGGGAAAAGAGAGAGTGACAGAGGTCAACCAGCATTGATAGCTTACCTCCACTCTGCACTACCGGACACCAGGTCCGAGCTTGCTAGTATCTTCACAGCTAGTGGGAAAAACCGGAGACCCTGGACTTCAAGTCGCAGGGGCCCAGCAGTGCTGATACGTAACCGAGGTTAGGAAGACGGGGGTCTGGCAGGTACCGCCATAGAGACACTGTTCTGTTCACAAGAAGACCTCATCACAAGATCAGCCGGGCGTAGCAAAGAGAAGGAGTTAAACTCTGTTTTATGCAAGTTAGAAACTCACACACATAAAGACGTAAGGAGGCTTACACCTACTCAGTGGATTACTGGACGTGCATCCTCCACCCTGACGGCCTCCCGGGACGTGCCTGCAACTTCATCACCAGTAAAGGTACAGAAAGAGACTGTCTTGTGTGTGTCTGCATTATTGCTCCTTCACCCCTACACCGCCATATACCTCGAGGGATCAGTCTTACCTGTGGAAGACTTAACACCTTGCTGCCCAGTAACAACCCCTCAGAGGATTCACCCTGCAGCGCTGGTCATACTGATCAGAAACCACAGGTGGCGTCACAAACATTTCTATCATCCCCTGTAAATATCCCCCTTTTAGTGAGCGCCCAGGGCAACAGACCGAGCTGCGCTACCCGTGACATCCCCCAGTAAAGTGAACGGGCTCGGTGCCGAGTACCCCAAAGCCCTGCTACGTGCGACTCATCTAACTTGGCGTCACGAACAGGATAAGAAGTTCGCTATATGTGAGTCCTGTGTGCCTGAATTGGACTGTTTTTGTGCTATAGACTGTGTTGCTGTTTTTGAGATTTTTGGCGCCAATTGTCCGCCATTGCCCGCCAAAGTACAGCGCTACAGCGCAAGGAGAAGGGGCGTACCTGCAGAAAGCGCGCAGAGTCCCGGACATGCCCCCAACGCTCGATAGACAAAAAAACCTGACTGGCACATCCAGACTAATGTGAACTAGGTGCAAACCAAGGGAAGCTACCCCCATGTAAAACATACAAAAAAAGGCTGCACTCAAGCATACTAAAGCATGACAACATGGAATCCATGAAATTTAGAATAGCAATATGGCTTTGGAATATAAGGAAAAATTTGAGACGCTTAGTATAAACATTTGGCCAAACATTTTAAAGCCCAACAACCATCGTCAAGGTGGTCTCAATTCTGTTGAGTCCCTGACCTAATGTGAACATACCTCTATTAGGCTGATATCTGAATTTCTGGGTGATATGCACCTCTGTCAGTAATGCCTGCATTTATGGGTAAAGTAGGGACCTGGTGTAATTAAAATCACCACCTGGTGGGGGCGGAGTGCTCGGTCAGCAAGCTAACATTCAATAGACAAAAAAACCTGACTGGCACATCCAGACTAATGTGAACTAGGTGCAAACCAAGGGAAGCTACCCCCATGTAAAACATACAAAAAAAGGCTGCACTCAAGCATACTAAAGCATGACAACATGGAATCCATGAAATTTAGAACAGCAATATGGCTTTGGAATATAAGGAAAAATTTGAGACGCTTAGTATAAACATTTGGCCAAACATTTTAAAGCCCAACAACCATCGTCAAGGTGGTCTCAATTCTGTTGAGTCCCTGACCTAATGTGAACATACCTCTATTAGGCTGATATCTGAATTTCTGGGTGAATATGCACCTCTGTCAGTAATGCCTGCATTTATGGGTAAAGTAGGGACCTGGTGTAATTAAAATCACCACCTGGTGGGGGCGGAGTGCTCGGTCAGCAAGCTAACATTCAATAGACAAAAAAACCTGACTGGCACATCCAGACTAATGTGAACTAGGTGCAAACCAAGGGAAGCTACCCCCATGTAAAACATACAAAAAAAGGCTGCACTCAAGCATACTAAAGCATGACAACATGGAATCCATGACATTTAGAATAGCAATATGGCTTTGGAATATAAGGAAAAATTTGAGACGCTTAGTATAAACATTTGGCCAAACATTTTAAAGCCCAACAACCATCGTCAAGGTGGTCTCAATTCTGTTGAGTCCCTGACCTAATGTGAACATACCTCTATTAGCTGATATCTGAATTCTGGTGATATGCACCTCTGTCAGTAATGCCTGCTTTAGTATGCTTAGTGCAGCCTTTTTTTTGTATGCCCCAACGCTGAGCGGCGGCAGGTCCTTCCACATCGCTGTGCCTGGCAGAGCTGCAGCTTCAGGAGAAGGTAGGCCACGCTTAACTAGGGGGCGCGGACATGTCGCAGCCACAAGCTGACAGCGAGCCAGGGCGACCGCTCCGGTGACTTACCCCGGCGCTGCCGCGAGGATGAAACGCTGGCCCTCATCCGGTCCTGTTGGCCCGATAGTACGCTGACGCTCCCATACTGCCTGGAGCAAAGTGGCACCTCAGTATAGCGCACATCCAGACTAATTGAACTAGGTGCAAACCAAGGGAAGCTACCCCATGTAAAACATACAAAAAAAGTGCACTCAGCATACTAAGCATACACATGGAATCTGAAATTTAGAATAGCAATATGGCTTTGAATATAAGGAAAAATTTGAGACGCTTAGTATAAACATTTGCCAAACATTTTAAAGCCACACCATCGTCAAGTGGTCTCAATTCTGTTGAGTCCTGACCTAATGTGAACATACCTCTATTAGGCGATATCTGATTTTGGGTGAATATGCACCTCTGTCATAATGCCTGCATTAGGGTAAAGTAGGGACCTGGTGTAATTAAAATCACCACCTGGTGGGGGCGGAGTGCTCGGTCAGCAAGCTAACATTCAATAGACAAAATTACACCAGGTCCCTACTTTACCCATAAATGCAGGCATTACTGACAGAGGTGCATATTCACCCAGAAATTCAGATATCAGCCTAATAGAGGTATGTTCACATTAGGTCAGGGACTCAACAGAATTGAGACCACCTTGACGATGGTTGTTGGGCTTTAAAATGTTTGGCCAAATGTTTATACTAAGCGTCTCAAATTTTTCCTTATATTTCCAAAGCCATATTGCTATTCTAAATTTCATGGATTCCATGTTGTCATGCTTTAGTATGCTTGAGTGCAGCCTTTTTTTGTATGTTTTACATGGGGGTAGCTTCCCTTGGTTTGCACCTAGTTCACATTAGTCTGGATGTGCCAGTCAGGTTTTTTTTGTCTATTGAATGTTAGCTTGCTGACCGAGCACTCCGCCCCCACCAGGTGGTGATTTTAATTACACCAGGTCCCTACTTTACCCATAAATGCAGGCATTACTGACAGAGGTGCATATTCACCCAGAAATTCAGATATCAGCCTAATAGAGGTATGTTCACATTAGGTCAGGGACTCAACAGAATTGAGACCACCTTGACGATGGTTGTTGGGCTTTAAAATGTTTGGCCAAATGTTTATACTAAGCGTCTCAAATTTTTCCTTATATTCCAAAGCCATATTGCTATTCTAAATTTCATGGATTCCATGTTGTCATGCTTTAGTATGCTTGAGTGCAGCCTTTTTTTGTATGTTTTACATGGGGGTAGCTTCCCTTGGTTTGCACCTAGTTCACATTAGTCTGGATGTGCCAGTCCGTTTTTTTTGTCTATTGAATGTTAGCTTGCTGACCGAGCACTCCGCCCCCACCAGGTGGTGATTTTAATTACACCAGGTCCCTACTTTACCCATAAATGCAGGCATTACTGACAGAGGTGCATATTCACCCAGAAATTCAGATATCAGCCTAATAGAGGTATGTTCACATTAGGTCAGGGACTCAACAGAATTGAGACCACCTTGACGATGGTTGTTGGGCTTTAAAATGTTTGGCCAAATGTTTATACTAAGCGTCTCAAATTTTTCCTTATATTCCAAAGCCATATTGCTATTCTAAATGTCATGGATTCCATGTTGTCATGCTTTAGTATGCTTGAGTGCAGCCTTTTTTTGTATGTTTTACATGGGGGTAGCTTCCCTTGGTTTGCACCTAGTTCACATTAGTCTGGATGTGCCAGTCAGGTTTTTTTGTCTATTGAATGTTAGCTTGCTGACCGAGCACTCCGCCCCCACCAGGTGGTGATTTTAATTACACCAGGTCCCTACTTTACCCATAAATGCAGGCATTACTGACAGAGGTGCATATTCACCCAGAAATTCAGATATCAGCCTAATAGAGGTATGCTCACATTAGGTCAGGGACTCAACAGAATTGAGACCACCTTGACGATGGTTGTTGGGCTTTAAAATGTTTGGCCAAATGTTTATACTAAGCGTCTCAAATTTTTCCTTATATTCCAAAGCCATATTGCTGTTCTAAATTTCATGGATTCCATGTTGTCATGCTTTAGTATGCTTGAGTGCAGCCTTTTTTTGTATGTTTTACATGGGGGTAGCTTCCCTTGGTTTGCACCTAGTTCACATTAGTCTGGATGTGCCAGTCAGGTTTTTTTGTCTATTGAATGTTAGCTTGCTGACCGAGCACTCCGCCCCCACCAGGTGGTGATTTTAATTACACCAGGTCCCTACTTTACCCATAAATGCAGGCATTACTGACAGAGGTGCATATTCACCCAGAAATTCAGATATCAGCCTAATAGAGGTATGTTCACATTAGGTCAGGGACTCAACAGAATTGAGACCACCTTGACGATGGTTGTTGGGCTTTAAAATGTTTGGCCAAATGTTTATACTAAGCGTTTCAAATTTTTCCTTATATTCCAAAGCCATATTGCTATTCTAAATTTCATGGATTCCATGTTGTCATGCTTTAGTATGCTTGAGTGCAGCCTTTTTTTGTATGCCCCCAACGCTGACGCGGCGGCAGGTCCTTCCACATCGCTGTGCCTGGCAGAGCTGCAGCCTTCAGGAGAAGGTAGGCCACGCTTAACTAGGGGGGCGCGGACATGTCGCAGCCACAAGCTGACAGCGCAGCCCAGGGCGACCGCTCCGGTGACTTACCCGCCGGCGCTGCCGCGCAGGATGGAAACGCTGGCCCCTCATCCGGTCCTGTGGCCCCGATAGTACCGCTGACGCTCCCATACCTGCCTGGAGCAAAGTGGCACCCTCAGTATAGCGGTAAGCCAGACACCCTATCAGGGTTTAAGCGTAAAATATGCAGCATAATGGACATGTACCCTATGACAGAGAAACAAAGAGCTGCAGTGGTATTGGGACAATTGACTGGTGCTGCAGAGAGGGAAGTAGAGACTTGGACAGCTGCAGACCAGGAATCAGTGCTTTCAATTTTCTTTAAGCTACAGACTATTTTTGAGGACCGCACTGAAACAGATCTCCGGATGAGGTTTTACCAATGCTCCCAGAGACCAGATGACAGTATTAGGGACTACGCCTGCCGACTACAGGGGGCCCTGCGAGCTCTCAAACAGGTCAACCCTATAAGTGCCATTAATGAAGGTAAAATGTTGAAGGAACAATTTTACGGGGACTGAGGTCCCAAGCTGAAAGCAGAACTGTGCACTGGTGGTCCTTGGATCATCCTGACGCTACCTTTAATGCCCTAAAAGATATGGCTATAAAAGGACTGCGACCCCTGGAGAAGCCCGAGGTGTCGACCCAGTGTCACCCGGGTGAAGCCACTCTAAAGCCGGCAGCATCCACCTTTTCCCCGCTGGTGGCGGAAGCCAAAACGCAAGTGGCGCCCCCTACTGAGTTGGACTGTCTGTGCTCAGAAGTGCGCCAGCTGACTAAAAACCTGGCCACTGTGATGAGTGCCCTGCAACTGCGGAAGGAAGAAGGAGGAAAGATCCTGCTAGCCGACTTCCCAGAGGATGTCCCTTGGATGAACCGGAGGAAAAGGAGGACGTCGCCTCACCGGAGGAGGACAACGCCACCCCCAGGAGCGACCCCTGATCAGCACCATCCTCGCCGAGAGATCATCTGCTACCGTTGCAACAGAGAAGGTCATCTAGCCCAACAGTGTCATTTAAACGAGCAGATCCTGGGTCCGAGGGCCAACACCCAGGAATAGACTCATCAGGCCCCTCAGACTGGAACCGCAGGTTTTTGGGAGGAAGACCCTACCTGTCCATTATCCTGGACGGGATCGCAATCCCTGCCCTGCTGGACACTGGATCTCAGGTGACCATCATACCTGATGTCCTGTATAATAAGTTTTGGTCCATGGACAGTCTCCAGCCCCCGAGCCCTGACTTTGCTGTGTATGTCTCTAATGGTCTCCCTGTTGATATACTCGGAGCCAAAAACGTGGACGTAAAGGTGGGCAGAGTGGAGCTGAAGGACCAGGGACTCTTAGTAGTAAAGACTGTAAATGAGGAAAATGGCTTAAATGTGGTTTTAGGTACAAACATTATTAGTAACTGTCTGGGAGAAGTTGTGTTTTTGCTCCAACAGCTCGCCGAAGTTGCCAGGCCAAAGCAAAAGGGAGTGATCCAGAGGGAGATCCGGGCCCTGATGTGCCAGCAGCAAGCGAAGCTGACAGATGGTGAAATTGGTAATGTACGGGTGACAGACCCGAACCCCATTGTGATACCCCCAATGAGTGAAATGCTTATATGGTGTAGAGCAGCAATAGGTCTGAGAGGACAGAACTACCAAGCAGTAGTAGAGCCCCATTGTTCAGAGCACAGACCCACACTCTTGACTGCTAGAGGGGTAGTAGAAGTACGAAATGGGAGAGTACCAGTACGTCTTCTCAACTGGGGAGAAGATGAAGTGAATTTACCACGTTATGCCACTGTTGCTAAATTACATACCGTAGATAACAACTCCATTCTCACGACCGAGTCCTTAGCCTCCCGCCAACCAGCGGAGGATAATGACCCAGCAACCCAGGTGGAGGATTGGTGTCAGCAGCTCCATGTCGGGACAGACACCACTCCCGCCCACCAGAAACAGGGAGTACTACGGGTGGTACAGGAGTACACACAGGTATTTAGCAAACATCCCCTTGACTTTGGGACAATTAAGGGAGTATAACATCATATCCCTACAGGCAGCCATCCTCCTATCAAAGAGCGGTACAGGCCTATACCTCCAGCACACTACCAGAAAGCTAAGGAAATGTTGCGTGACATGAAAGAAGCAGGGGTGATAAGGGATAGTTGTAGTCCCTGGGCAGCACCTCTAGTCCTAGTTAAGAAAAAGGATGGAAGCATGAGAATGTGTGTAGATTACAGACAAGTAAATCGCATTACACATAAAGATGCATACCCTTTACCACGCATTGAGGAATCCTTAGCTGCCTTAAAAACTGCTAACTACTTTTCCACCCTCGACCTCACTAGTGGGTACTGGCAAGTAGCTGTGGCTGAGGAGGATCGGGAGAAGACGGCTTTCACCACCCCGATGGGACTCTGTGAGTTTGACAGAATGCCGTTTGGACTCAGCAGTGCCCCGGGAACGTTCCAGAGAGTGATGGAGAGTTGCCTGGGACATCTCAACTTTGAAACCGTGTTGCTGTACCTGGACGACGTAATTGTGTACTCCAAGACGTATGAGGATCATCTGAAGCACCTGGCAGAGGTATTCGAGTCACTGTCCAAATACGGGATGAAACTGAAGCCTTCAAAGTGCCATCTGCTCAAACAAAAGGTACAGTACTTGGGGCATATTGTCAGCTCAGAAGGAGTAGCCCCAGACCCAGAGAAGGTCACTGCCATCCAGAAATGGCCAGAGCCGAAGAATCTCAAGGAGGTGCGCCAGTTCCTGGGACTGACAGGTTACTACCGGAGGTTTGTAAAGGACTACACTAAGAAAGCAGCGCCTCTGCAGGACCTCCTGGTAGGACAACCCCTCAAGAGCAGAAATCATCCATTCCACTGGGGTAAAGAACAAGCTGAGGCATTCAAGGAGATGAAGGAGATCCTGACAGGCGATGAGATCTTAGCCTACCCTGACTATAGCCAGCCGTTCCTGCTGTACACTGATGCCAGCAATGAAGGATTGGGAGCTGTCCTCAGTCAGAAGCAAAATGGCCTGGAGAAAGTCATCGCATATGCAAGCAGGAAGCTCCGGCCGACCGAGAGAAACCCAGAGAACTATAGCAGCTTCAAGTTGGAGTTTCTGGCGATGGTCTGGGCCATTACAGAAAGATTCAAGCATTACCTAGCCTCCAGCAAGTTCACTGCTTACACTGATAATAACCCCTTGACACATCTTGAAACAGCCAAGCTGGGAGCCATGGAGCAACGTTGGATGGCTCGGCTGTCGAACTATCAATTTACCATCAAGTACAGGGCGGGCCGTAAGAACGCCAATGCTGACGCCTTGTCCAGAATGCCGCATGAGTCAGAACGGAAGAGGAATCGGATGATCTAGAAGAGATTGAGCTACCTGCATTCCACAGAAATGGGATGATCCACGAGCAACGAGCCTACAGGAGGCAGCGTGGTAAGACGTTAAACCCTTTACCTCACCACAGCTGGAAGGAGACCCAGAACAGTGACCCGGTTGTCAGCCGCATCAAGGAGCTGATAACTCAGGAAGGTTCCTCCTTGGAGAAGGATGCGTCTCAACAAGCAAAGCAGCTGTGGAACGAGAGAAGCCGGCTGTTTATTAAGAAGCTGTGCCGAAGGTACGTCAACCCCAGAACCCATGAGATGGTATGGCAGATAGTAGTCCCAAGAACAGACATCCAGATGGTGTTGGAAGCCTACCACGATCGAGCGGGGCACTTTGGCTGGAAGAAGCTGGAAACCCTGCTGAAGTGTCGTTTCTACTGGGTGGGAATGCGCAATTCCATCGAGAAATGGTGTAAGAACTGTGCGTCCTGTAGCCTCCGAAGAAAAGACTACAGCAGCCAGAAAGCACCCCTGCAACCCATCAAGACGACTCATCCCTTGGAGATCGTGGCATTGGACCATGTCAAGTTGTCACCCAGCAGGTCAGGATACTCATATGCCCTGACGATGGTGGATCACTACTCCAGGTTCCTGGTGGTCGCCCCTGTCAAAGATCTGACAGCTGAAACAGCAGCAAAGACGTTTCAGGCGTATTTCTGCAGACCCCATGGATATCCAGAGCAAGTGTTAACTGATCAGGGTCCTGCCTTTGAAGCCGAATTGTTTAAAGAGTTCTGTCACTTGTACGGGTGTAAGAAGATAAGAACCACACCGTACCACCCCAAACAAATGGTCTTTGTGAAAAGATGAATCACATAGTCATTGATCTGCTGAAGACGGTACCACTTGAGGAGAGGAATCCGTGGCCAGACCTACTACCTGATCTGGTAGATCTGTACAATCACATACCTGTGAGTTACACCAACTGCACTCCAGCCTACCTTATGCGAGCAAGACCAGGAAAGCTGCCCATGGATTTGAAACTTGGTGTTGTAGAACCAGAAGCTGATGTTACTACTGAAGATTGGGACACGAACCGACAGGAACAGTACAGGAGAGTACAAGCCTGTGTGGAAGATAGTCTCAATAAAGTAAGGGAAAAGCAAGAGGAGAACTACAACAAAAGTGCGCCAGCTAAGCCTTTTATGCCTGGAGAAATTGTGCTAAAAAGAAAAAGGAGAATGCACAAATTGGATGATCAGTGGGAAAAAGAGCCATATGTCGTGCAAAATTCCAAGTTTGACAACAGGAAAACCTGTACCATTAGCAAAGATGGAGGAAAGACAACCACCACGATATCAAGAGACCACCTAAAACTGTGTCCAGACATGTTAAAACTTCCTGAGGAAGAACTTGTTATGGAAAAAGAGAAACCAGGTGAAGTCATACACACGGACTTAGGAGATTTTCCTGCAGATTGGCCTTGTATCGGGGATGCTGTGATTATTCCAGTACTTCAATTTTACCAACCACAAGAAGCGCTTCAACGTCCAGTTGAGACAGTTGCTGCAGCAGAAGAAATAGTTCAAGAGGAACCTGCTCCTGGAGCACCTCTAGAAGTAGAGTCTCAAGAAATGGAACCTCAAGACGTGGAACTACCAGAAGAATCCCCTGGCGAAACAGAACCGCATCGCTCAGCCACAAGTATGCTTGCCAGATCCCTAGAGAGGTTAAGGCAGTATTACAGTTTGCCAGCACGCAGGACAGATAGGCCAGAGGCTACTATACCTGAAGCAACACCACGTAGGTCAGTACGCACAACGAAAGGCAGGTTACCTGTTAGGTACCAAGAGTAGACCTAGCAAATTAATCCAGTAGGACCCAGACAGGGTTTACTGAACTGTACAAAGTTATGAAGAGAACTGCACTTTATTGAAAATGTTATGTGATAATGTTTACATGCTGAAGTAGTATACCCCAGTTGGGTAATGTGATAGTGATATGTGAAATGCTGTTTTGAAGGACTGCGTGGCTGAGGACTTTGCCAGCCCAAAAACTGTGTTGTAAATAGTTGGCACTCAGTGCCCCATCTTGGTTTTACGTAAACCATCCTACCTCAGAAGAAAAACCCGTATGGTGTGGCCTTGAGTGAGTTTTGCAGCAAAGAAGTCCTGCAGCCCACCCAGGACCACCGTGGGAGGTTTGGTACGGGTCCTCCACAAGAATTCTGTATTTATTGTGTGAAAGTATTTTGATATTTTCTATTTGCCATTTGTACACATTGTAACGTTTGAAGTATCCTTACCTCCCGTAAGGGATGAGTTATGTCTTGTTGATGTTATAAAAATTGTTTTCTTTTTCAGCCCGGGAGTGCTGATATTAACTAGGGGGGGATGTGTAGCCCAGCTGCGCTTGGTGCCACATGTACCCAGGAGGATGCATGAAAGGTAATTCACAATCACCTGATAAGCACACAACACTTCACATTTTTTCCTGGTTCCACCAGAGGGAGCCCTTGAGACAGTAGTGAGATGAAGGCAGTCTAGCTGCGAGTTAGGGAGTTGTTGGTTGTACCTCAGAACAGCAGAACATCTCAGAACGGCAGTTACCTCAGAGGAGCTGAGAGGGAGAGATAAGATCTCCTCAGAACACTGGGGAGAGACTCCTGTCAGATTAGCCTGAGGGCTGAGGAAGTCTGAACGAGATAGCTGATATCTACTGCTGCCTGTGCTTATGTCAAAGGTGTGAGTAGGACGACAGGCAAGTGGAAAAGGGAAAAGAGAGAGTGACAGAGGTCAACCAGCATTGATAGCTTACCTCCACTCTGCACTACCGGACACCGGGTCCGAGCTTGCTAGTATCTTCACAGCTAGTGGGAAAAACCGGAGACCCTGGACTTCAAGTCGCAGGGGCCCAGCAGTGCTGATACGTAACCGAGGTTAGGAAGACGGGGGTCTGGCAGGTACCGCCATAGAGACACTGTTCTATTCACAAGAAGACCTCATCACAAGATCAGCCGGGCGTAGCAAAGAGAAGGAGTTAAACTCTGTTTTATGCAAGTTAGAAACTCACACACATAAAGACGTAAGGAGGCTTACACCTACTCAGTGGATTACTGGACGTGCATCCTCCACCCTGACGACCTCCCGGGACGTGCCTGCAACTTCATCACCAGTAAAGGTACAGAAAGAGACTGTCTTGTGTGTGTCTGCATTATTGCTCCTTCACCCCTACACCGCCATATACCTCGAGGGATCAGTCTTACCTGTGGAAGACTTAACACCTTGCTGCCCAGTAACAACCCCTCAGAGGATTCACCCTGCAGCGCTGGTCATACTGATCAGAAACCACAGGTGGCGTCACGAACATTTCTATCATCCCCTGTAAATATCCCCCTTTTAGTGAGCGCCCAGGGCAACGGACCGAGCTGCGCTACCCGTGACATCCCCCAGTAAAGTGAACGGGCTCGGTGCCGAGTACCCCAAAGCCCTGCTACGTGCGACTCACAATGACTCCAGCAGAAATCCACTCCTTGTGAATCTCCCCCTAATTTATTGAATGGCCTTTTCTTAACAATCCTTTCAAGGCTGCGGTTATCCCGGTTGCTTTTGCGCCTTTTTCTACCACACTTTTTCCTTCCAGTCAACTTTCCATTAATATGCTTGGATACAGCACTCTGTGAACAGCCAGCTTCTTTCGCAATGACCTTTTGTGGCTTACCCTCCTTGTGAAGTGTGTTAATGACTGCCTTCTGGACATATGTCAAGTCAGCAGTCTTCCCCATGATTGTGGAGCCTACTGAAACAGACTAAGAGACCTTTTTAAACGCTTAGGAAGCCTTTGCAGATTTTTTAAAAATTATTCTAATTTACTGTGATAATGACGTTTGGACTTTCATTGGCTGTAAGCCATAATAATCAACATTAACAGAAATAAACACTTGAAATAGATCACTGTTTGTAATGACTCTATATAATATACAAGTTTCACTTTTTCTATTGAAGAACTGAAATAAATTAACTTTATGATGATATTCTAATTTTGTGAAAAGCACCTGTACCTTTCGGACCAGCAATATCCCAGCAATGTTAGTGCTATGTCTCCCAATAGTCATGTAACATATTAGTGGCCACTGATGGGCTTTTGCCTTCACAATTACAGTACAGACCAAAAGTTTGGACACACATTCTCCTTTAAAAATGTTTTCTGTATTTTCATGACTATGAAAATTGTAGAATAACACTGAAGGCATCAAAACTATGAATTAACACATGTGGAATTATACATTACACTTTACAAAAAAGTGTGAAACAACTGAAAATATGTCTTATATTCTAGGTTCTTCAAAGTAGCCACCTTTTGCTTTGATTACTGCTTTGCACGCAGAAAAGGTGAATGGATGACTCTACATGCCTGGTTCCCACCGTGAAGCATGGAGGAGGTGGTGTGATGGTGTGGGGGTGCTTTGCTGGTGACACTGTTGGGGATTTATTCAAAGTTGAAGCGTGAGCGGTCCAGCTCACCCCAAACCATCTCGATTGGGATCAGGTCTGGTGACTGTGGAGGCCAGGTCATCTGGCGCAGCACCCCAACACTCTCCTTCTTGGTCAAATAGCCCTTACACAGCCTGGAGATGTGTTTGGGGTCATTGTCCTGTTGAAAAATAAATGATGGTCCAACTAAAAGCAAACCAGATGGAATAGCATGCTGCTGCAAGATGCTGTGGTAGCCATGCTGGTTCAGTATGCCTTCAATTTTGAATAAATCCCCAACAGTGTCACCAGCAAAGCACCCCCACAGCATCACACCACCTACTCCATGCTTCACGGTGGGAACCAGGCATGTAGAGTCCATCCGTTCACCTTTTCTGCGTGCAAAGCAGTAATCAACGCAAAAGGTGGCTACTTTGAAGAATCTAGAATATAAGACATATTTTCAGTTGTTTCACACTTTTTTGTAAAGTGTAATGTATAATTCCACATGTGTTAATTCATAGTTTTGATGCCTTCAGTGTGATTCTACAATTTTCATAGCCATGAAAACACAGAAAAATCTTTGAATGAGAAGGTGTGTCCAAACTTTTGGTCTGTACTGTATGTCAGATGGAACAATTACATTTGACAGAGTTGTGAATTTTGCAGCCATTCCAGCAGCCGCTGTTAGGCTGCAGCACTGACTTGACAATGTGGGGGGCACAGCACGGACATTGCTGGAATGGCTACAGAACGGGAGGTGCATATGAGCTTTTTTATTTTATCTGGATCACTTAATTTTTTAAGAAAATAGCTTTTAAGAAGAACTATTAAATAGAACAAAAGATATTCTTGCAGCGTGTATAGACTCCATTGCAGAATTTCACAAGTACAAATATATTGTATTTTTAAACTGTAGGCAAAAGCTACTGTATACTGGCCATGTACTGTGACACTGTCTGATGGCTGATATGTTAAATCTCTGTTTATGAGAAATCCATCATATCGAAAATAAAGATTTCTCTCATTCAGCATGCAGCATTTTATGTTGGGTAAGCACTTCTGGCGGGATACTTGCTATACAGGACATATTTGCATGACTTGTAAACAGATTTTTCTCCCATAAAACATTAGCAGATGTGGCACAGCTCAGCAAAAGGGGATTTAGCATCCATTGTTTGTACATGCCTCTTAAAGGGAACCTGTCAGCTTCCGTAGCCCCCTTTAAACCACTATAATGTCTGTATATCAACCTTTAGCTAGATTATAATAAGCACCTTTTTTGTGACTTGGCAATTGGTAAATAACTATAAAATTAATTTTAGCCTACGCTGTGGAAATCAGGTTGTGACTAGTTCGAGGGGTGATGATTTCTTCAGACTGATCCTCCCTCTCATCATGTAAGCATGCCCCTATGGGCTTCAGTAACATGATTTGTAAAAGCGAAGTTACCGCCATCCTCCTGCAGATCTGACGTATTCGCTCAATATTTTGCCTCCCTGGCCATGCGCAGTACACTGATGAAGCTGAGTAGCAAACACAGTGACGTCTCTCTTATAGGTCATGTATCATGTCACTGGCGCCCTTAGGAGCATGCTTACATGATGCGAGCGAGGATTAATCCAGGGAAATCAATGCCCCCCTCACCAGTCATCCACTGATTTACATAACATGAGCATAGGTTTAGAGTTGATTCTATAGTTATCCATCAATTGGCAAGCCAAAAAAGGGGCTTATTAGAATGTAGGAAAAGGTTGATATGCATAAATTTGGCACATTTTTGGCCTAAAGATAGAAAATAATGTTGGTCCCTGCAGTGAGCTTTGGATTTTGCACCATAGAATGTCTGATTTTGTCAACTACAGTTGAAACCAGAAGTTTACATACACTGTATAAAAAGACACATATGCATGTTTTTCTCAATATCTGACATGAAATCAGAATAAACCTTTCACGTTTTAGGTCAATTAGAATTACCATAATTATTAATATTTGCCAAATGCCAGAATAATGAGAGAATCAATAAAAAGATGAAAGGAAAGTAAAAGCGCAATAGGGTCTTATCTGGGTATTAAGAGATACCTCGCTTCATATTTTACTCACCAGATAGAGCCCAAACACAGGCTCATAGAAATATTAGCTGCTGCAGATCCACCGGTCTCCTCGTGACCAGTCAGAGTAAAAAAAAATAGGATAAAAAGGTGGATTAACTCCGCGCTGCTTGAAAGATAGAAGTCCAAATGGATATTCAGATGAAAAAGTGGCTTTATTCAACGCGTTTCGGAGTACTGTGACTCCTTCATCAGGAAACCATAAAAGTATATACGTTGGCACATGTTTGACAGCTCTTAAATAAGTCCCAAATTCAAAAAATGGAGCTAATAGCATCACATGACATGTCAAAGTTCATGTGAAAAAGAAAAAAAGTCCAGTATCATACAGACTTATTTACTTACAAATGGTCCATTTCTAACATAATCTTTATTACATCTTTTGTAGGAATAAAAAAAAATCAGGAAGAAACCAAAAGAAAAAGAAATATTGCCGAGAAAAAAAAAAAATTATGCATAAGTAGACGAGAACCTACAGATAAAAAAGAACTTTTTCTCAAGAGTGGATTCATTCACTAATTTAAATGTCATCATCTGATGCGCCACCAGCCTTATGGATTCATGTTAAATCAAAAGGAGATGTAATAAAAACAATTTTATTAGGATATACAATAAATAAAAAATATATCAAAAGAGAAACGAGTGTTCATTTGTTGTGAGTAAAAATATATGTTATAAAAATAATAAAAAAATAAAAAAGAGGCACTGGGTTCAAGAAGGATTGCACCAAAAATAATTAAAACATTTAAAACCATGAAATCCCGTATTCATTGTAGAAGCATATTGTAAACATATGTAATATACCAGTAGATCCTAGTCATTATAACAGCTCATGGCGCTAGCCTTAGATCCCCATGTTGGCACCTAAAAAGAGAAAAAAAAAGAAAGAGAATCCCATCACTCAACTGGATCGAGATCAACGGCTTGATCCCCCAATAAACATATCGCACAATTTTGTGTATGATTGAGAAATTTGTATAGTTGGTAGTAGTTTAAAGAGCTATGCATATCTACAGCTCAGATAGCCAGAAGTATAACAAGGTACACACTGTCCGAACCGGAGTACAAAACCCATCTCGGAACCATATAGCAGCAATCCCGCACAAAAAACAGAGCCTGCTTGAATCTCTGTTCAAGATATTCCCAGAAAAAAAGTGAAATTATTTATGAAAGTTGACAAATATCAGTGCACGTAGTAAATATATCCAATTACTAATATTAGTTAGATAAATAAGAAAATTAATTAATAAGTTGATTAAAGAGCATTAATAAAACTTTAGTGTGTTTATAATAGTGGATTTGAATAGAAAAAAACTTCATCAACAAAAAAAAGAAGAAAGTGTTATACTTGAAAAATATACATATATTTGTGATCAAAATTATAAGTATATTCCAGAAGAAAGTGCTAACAATTTACTAAAATTAATATATTATATAAATATAACTTAAAGGGAATCTGTCACCCCCCCAGGGCCTTTTTAAGTAAAAGAGTCACCTTCAGCAGCACGAAGGCTGCATTCTGTGAAGGTGGCTCTTATGTTTCTGATCGCTAGGAATGCTGAAATATACACTTTTATAATCTGTCCGACATACCTCTATTGTGTCAGGGAGGTATGTCTTATCCCCCTGTGTCAACGGCCTCAGCGGTGTCAATCATCCCCCTCTTGTTTCCGGTCCCCGCCTCCTCTCCTTGCGACGTTACCGGAGGCGCTTCGTGTAGCGGCGGCCCCAGATCCCACCCCGCAGTGTTATGATGTATTCACACTTCTGGGCTGGGAATCTGGCTCTTTTACTTAAAAAGGCCCTGGGGGGGGTGACAGGTTCCCTTTAAGTAATATTCCTAGAGAGAATATATTTCAATAATTTTAGCAGAGAACCTCAGTGATTTCGTTCAGTCCATATGGCCTTAATGTATTACGTTTATATATCCAATACATCTCCTTACAATTCAAATTTTGGATTCTATTGTTAGTGCCTACTGGGATGTGTTCAATAGGACTAATTCTTAGTTCTTTATAATTTTTATTATGTTCTGTAAAAAAATGTTACAATATGCTTCTACAATGAATACAGAATTTCATGGTTTTAAATGTTTTAATTATTTTTGGTGCAATCCTTCTTGAACCCAGTGCCTCTTTTTTATTTTTTTTATTATATTTATAAAATATATTTTTGCACACAACAAAAAAACACTCGTTTCTCTTTTAATATATATATTTTTTATTTATAGTACATCCTGATAAAATTGTTTTTATTACATCTCCTTTTGATTCAACATGAATCTATAAGGTTGGTGGCACATCTGATGATGACATATATAAATAAGTGAATCCACTCTTGAGAAAAGTTCTTTTTTTACCTGTGGGTTTTTGTCTACTTGTTCATAATTTTTTTTTTTCTTGGCAATATTTCTTTATTCTTTTGGTTTCTTCCTGATTTTTCTTTTTCCTACAAAAGATGTAATAAAGATTATGTTAGAAATGGACCATTTGTAAGTAAACAAGTCTGTATGATATTGGACTTTTTTTTTCTCACATGAACCTTGACATGTCATGTGATGCTATTGGGTCAATTTTTTGAATTTGGGACTTATTTAAGAGCTGTCAAACATGTGCCTACGTATATACTTTTGTGGTTTCCTGATGAAGTCACAGTACTCAGAAATGCATTGAATAAAACCACTTTTTCATCTGACTATCCATTTGGACTTCTATCTTTCAAGCAGTGCGGATTTAATCCACCTTTTTTATCCTATTTTCTTTAGAATAATGAGAGAGAATGTTTTAAGGCATTTTTATTACTTACCTCAAAGTCAAAAGTTTATATACATTTCATTAGCATTTGGTACCTTTGTTCTTAAACTGAATGACTTGGGTAAAACGTTTGGGATATCCTTCCTTAAGCTTCTCACAATAGTTGGTCGTAATTTGGTCGTAATTTTCAGCTTTGCCAATGCATTTTCATTTTTGAGATCAGGGCTTGTGATGGCCACTCCAAAACATTGACTTTGTTATTCTTAAGCCACTTTGTTACCATTTTGGCAGTATGCTTCGGGTCATTGTCCATTTGGAAGACCCATTTCCGCCCAAGCTTTAACTTCCTGGCTGATGTCTTGAGATGTTGCTTCAGTATTGCCACATAATCTTCTTTTCTCATGTTGCCATATATTTTGTGAAGTGCACCAGTCCCTCCTGCAGCAAAACAACCCACAACATGATGCTGCTATCGCCATGTTTCACAGATGGGATGGTGTTCTTAGGCTTCAAAGCTTCTCCCTTTTTTCTCCAAACGTAACGATGGTCATTACGCCCCAAAAGTTCAATTTTAGTTTCATCAGACCACAGGACATGCCTCCAAACATTAAGGTCTTTGCTCCTGTGTGCATTTACAAACATTAATCTGGCTTTTTATGTTTCTTTTGGAGTAATGGGTTTTTCCTGGCAGAGTGGCCTTTCAGCCCGTGTTGATACTGTACTCGTTTCACTGTGGATGTTGACACAATCTTACCAGCTTCCACCATCATCTTCATAAGGACTTTTGCTTTTGTCCTTGGGTTGATATGCTCATGTCGGACCAAAAGCATGTTCATCTCTGGGACACAGAACCCGTCTTCTTCCTGAGTGGTATGATGGCTGGACATTCCCATAATGTTTGTACTTGCATATAATTGTTTGTACAGATGAACGAGGCACCTTCAGGTATCTTGAAATTGTACCCAAGGATGAGCCAGACTTGTGCAAGTCCACAATTCTCTTCCTGATATTTTGGCTGATTACTTGAGCCTTTTCCATGATGCTACACAAAGAAGCAGTGTGTTTCAGGTGTGCTTTAAAATACATCCACATGTGTGTCTCTAATTAACTCCGATGTTACCAAAAAAAACAGAAGCTTCCAAACACATGACATCATCATATGAGCAGTCCAGAATTGTTTAAAGGCATAGTAATTTTATTGTATGTAAACTTTTGCAGTAATAAAAATGGCTTAAAACATTCTGTCTCTCATTATTCTGGCATTTGACTAATATTAATAATTATGGTAATCTTAATTGACCTAAAACGGGAAAGGTTTATTCTGATTTCATGTCAGATATTGAGGAAAAACATGCATATGTGTCTTTTTATATAGTGTATGTAAACTTCTGGTTTCAACTGTATGTCCTCTCGAAAGTGAGCACTCTTTTTTTTTGTGCAGTTTGAATCAAAAAATGGTGCAAATTAATCAATAAATTCACTCATAGAATTATAGAATGTTAGAATTTGAAGAGACCTCCAGGGTCATCTGTTCCAACCCCCTGCTCAGTGCAGGATTCACTAATTCCTGTCTGTCCAGCTTTTGTTTGAAGACTTCCATTGAAGGAGAATTCACCACCTCCTGTAGCAGCCTGCTTCACTTGTTGATCACCTCAGTGTCAAAAAGTTTTTTCTAACATCTAATATGTATTCTCTCAGTCTTCTCTTCTGGATTCTTCTATTCCTTAAATAGGCAGTGAAGATCAGTTGATGTTATATTTACTTTCTGAGCATAAATAGGAATTGAAAAGTTCGAAATTCTCATCATCATTTTTTACCACTTTACCGTTTTCATCCTGTAAAAATCCTATAACTTCTTTGACTTTTCTTTTACTTTTTACAAACTCCCAACATCCTTATGCTTTTGACATCTCTTGCAAGCCTTCATTCATTAGCTTTAGATAATCTAATGCATGTTCTGCAGACAGCATTATATTCTTCTTTAGATATGCCTCCCTCGTTCCATTTGATAAACATTTCTTTCTTCCTTTTTAGCATGTGTTTAAGTTCTTTGTTCATCCATCATTGTTTCCTTAAATGCTTCCTATTATTCCCTCTTTTAGGGATTTTTACCGATTGTGCTTTGAGGATCTCATTTTTCAAAATGTCCCATCCTTTCTGGACATTTCTGTCTTTAAAGATATCCAGACATTGGATCCCTCCTATCCTCTTTTTGAGTCCCTTAAAAGGTCCCTCTGTAATCCAATATTGAAGTCTCAGTCTTCACAGGTCTTCCTCTTCTAGTTATCCAAAATTCTATGATAGCATGATCACTGCCTTCTAGGGTCCCAGCCACTCTCAGCTCCTCAACCATTACCTCCCAGTTTATAAGGATTAGATCCAAGGTAGCAGATCCCCTTGTTCTCTCTTCTACCTTTTGGAAGATAAAATTGTCAGCAAGAGAGGATAAGAATTTGTTGGACTTGTTACTTTTGCATGAGATTCCCAACAAATGTCTGGATAGTTGAAATCTCCCACTCGTGGTCTTATTTATTGCCACTGTACACCAGCTTTGAATGGGTTACCCAACTTTAATAAAAACAGATTCCAATATTAACCCCTTCATGACCCAGCCTATTTTGACCTAAATGACCTGGCCATTTTTTGCAATTCTGACCAGTGTCCCTTTATGAGGTAATAACTCAGGAACGCTTCAACGGATCATAGCGATTCTGAGATTGTTTTTTCGTGACATATTGGGCTTCATGTTAGTGGTAAATTTAGGTCGATAATTTTTGCGTTTATTTGTGAAAAAAATGGAACTTTGGCCAAAATTTTGAAAATTTCGCAATTTTCAAATTTTGAATTTTTATTCTGTTAAACCAGAGAGTTATGTGACACAAAATAGTTAATAAATAACATTTCCCACATGTCTACTTTACATCAGCACAATTTTGGGAACAACATTTTTTTTTGTTAGGAAGTTATAAGGGTTAAAAGTTGACCAGCGATTTCTCATTTTTACAGCAAAATTTACAAAACCAATTTTTTTAGGGACCACCTCACATTTGAAGTCACTTTGAGGGGTCAATATGGCAGAAAATACCCAAAAGTGACACCATTATAAAAACTGCACCCCTCAAGCTACTCAAAACTACATTCAAGAAGATTATTAAACCTTCAGGTGCTTCACAGGAACTAAAGCAACGTGGAAGGAAAAAATGGACATTTTAATTTTTCCAACAAAATTTTTCTTTTAGCATCAATTTTTTCATTTTTGCATAGGCAACAGGATAAAATGGACCCTAAAATTTGTTGAGCAATTTCTCCTGAGTACACAGATACCTCATATGTGGTCATAAACCACTGTTTGGGCACCCGGAAGGGCTCAGAAGGGAAGGAGCGCCATTTGACTTTTTGAATGGAAAATATGCTGGAATATTTAGCGGTTGCCATGTCGCATTTGGAGAGTCCCTGTGTGCCTAAACATTGGAGCTCCCCCACAAGTGAACCCTTTTTAATAACTAGACCCCCCAAGGAACTTATCTAGATGCAGAATGAGCACTTTGAACCCCCAAGTGCTTCACAAATTGATCCGTAAAAAAAAGAAAGTACTTTTTTTTCACAAAAATTTTCTTTTAGCCTCAGTTTTTTCATTTTCACATGGGCAACAGTATAAATTGGATCCTAAAATTTGTTGGGCAATTTCTCCTGAGTACACAGATACCTCATATGTGGTCATAAACCACTGTTTGGGCGCACGGCAAGGCTCAGAAGGGAAGGAGCGCCATTTGACTTTTTGAATGGAAAATATGCTGGAATATTTAGCGGTTGCCATGTCGCATTTGGAGTGTCCCTGTGTGCCTAAACATTGGAGCTCCCCCACAAGTGACCCCATTTTGGAAACTAGACCCCCCAAGGAACTTATCTAGATGCAGAGTGAGCACTTTGAACCCCCAAGTGCTTCACAAATTGATCCGTAAAAAAAAGAAAGTACTTCTTTTTTCACAAAAATTTTCTTTTAGCCTCAGTTTTTTCATTTTCACATGGGCAACAGTATAAATTGGATCCTAAAATTTGTTGGGCAATTTCTCCTGAGTACACAGATACCTCATATGTGGTCATAAACCACTGTTTGGGCGCATGGCAGGGCTCAGAAGGGAAGGAGCGCCATTTGACTTTTTGAATGGAAAATTAGCTCCAGTCGTTAGCGGACACCATGTCATGTTTGGAGAGCCCCTGTATGCCTAAACTTTGGAGCTCCCCCACAAATGACCCCATTTTGGAAACTAGACCCCCTAAGGAACTTATGCAGATGCACAGTGAGCACTTTGAACCCCCAGGTGCTTCACAAAAGTTTATAACGCAGAGCCGTGAAAATAAAAAATCATTTTTTTTTCTCAAAAAATGATTATTTAGCACCCTATTTTTTATTTTCACAATGGTTACAGGAGAAATTGGACCCCAAAAGTTGTTGTCTAATTTGTCATAAGTACGCTAGAACTCACATGTGGGGGAGAATCACTGTTTGGGCACACGTCAGGGCTTGGAAGGGATGTAGTGACGCTTTGAAATGCCGACTTGATGGAATGGTCTGCGGGCGGGCAGAGCCCCTGATGTGCCTAAACAGTAGAAACCCCCCACAAGTGACCACATTTTGTAAACTAGACCCCTCAAGGAACTTAACTAGATGTGTGGTGAGCACCTTGAACCCCCACGTGCTTCACAGAAGTTTGTAATGCAGAGCCGTGAAAATAAAAAATAATTTTTTTCCTCAAAAACTGATTTTTTTAACCCGCAATTTTTTATTTTCACAAGGGTAACAGGAGAAATTGGACCACAAAAGTTGTTGTACAGTTTGTCCTGAGTACACTGGTACCCCATATGTGGGGGGGAACTACTGTTTTGGCGCATGGGAGAGCACAGAAGGGAAGGAGCGCCATTTTGGAATGCAGACTTGATGGAATGTTCTGTGGGCGTCATGTTGCGTTTGCAGAGCCCCTGATGTGCCTAAACAGTAGAAACCCCCCACAAGTGACCCTATTTTGGAAACTAGACCCCCCAAGGAGCTTATCTAGATGTGTAGTGAGCACTTTGAACCCCAAGGGCTACACAGAAGTTTATAACGCCGGGCCATGAAAATAAAAAAATCATATTTTTTCCACAAACATGATCTTTTAGTCCCCAATTTTTTTATTTTCCCAAGGGTAACAGGAGAAATTAGACCTCAAATGTTGTTGTCCAATTTGTCCTGAGTACGCGGATATCCCATACGTGGGAGAAAACTACTGTATGGGCACACTTCGGGGCTCGGAAGGGAAGTAGTGACGGTTTGAAATGCCGACTTGATGGAATGGTCTACGGGCGTCATGTTACGTTTGCAGAGTCCCTGATGTGCCTAAACAGTATAAACTCCCCACAAGTGACCCCATTTTGGAAACTAGACCCGTAAGGAACTTATCTAGATGTGTGGTGAGCACTTTGAACCCCCAAGTTCTTCACAGAAGTTTATAACGCAGAGCCGTGAAAATAAAAAATCATTTTTTTTCCACAAAAATAACTTTTTTAGTCCCCAATTTTTTTTCCCAAGAGTAACAGGAGCAATTAGACCCCCAAAGTTGTTGTGCAATTTTTCCCGAGTACGCTGATACCCCATATGTGGGGGTAAACCACTGTTTGGGCACACGTCGGGGCTTGGAATAAAGGGAGCACTGTTTGACTTTTTGAACGCAAAATTTGCAGGAATCAATGGTGGCGCCATGTCGCATATGGAGACCCCCTGATGTACCTAAATAGTGGAAACCCCTCAATTCTAACTCCAACCCTAACCCCAACACACCCCTAACCCCAACCCTAACCCCTACACACCCCTAACCCTAATACAAACCCTAACAATAACCCTAACCCCAACACACCCTAACCCTAATCCCAACTCTAACCATAAACCTAACCACAAGCCTAACCCTAATCCCAACCCTAACCCCAAAACACCCCTAACGCTTATCCTAACTCTAACCCTAACCACAAACCTAACCCTAATCCCAACCCTATCCCTAATTCCAACCCTTACCCTAGTTCTAACCCTAACCCTAGTTCTAACCCTAAGGCTGGGTTCATATTGCGTTTTATCAGCCCGTTCAACACGTAGCGTTGACGGGCTGGTAACGGTATAGCATAACGTGATCGCGTTATGCTATACCCGCTAGTGCAGAGGAATCAGCGATGATTCATCTGTGCTAGCGGTGATGGAGCCCAGACGCTGCAGCCTGCGTCCAATGCTCCGTCACTGAATGACGACACGTCGCGAACGCATGCCGCTTCATGGCATGCGTTGCGATGCGCACACAAATGGGGTGAATGGCAGCGTTAACGGACTGCGTTACACCGCGTTATACCGCGGTGAAACGCAGTCCATCTAACGGACTGCCATAATGAATATGAACCCAGCCTGACCCTAAGGCCCCGTGCACACGTTGCGGATTCACTTGCGGATTTTTCTAAAATCTGCAGGTAAAACGACCTGCCTTTTACCTGCGTATTTAGCGCGGATTTGCTGCGGTTTTTCTCTGCGGTTTTACGCCTATAATGGAATAGGTGTAAAATTGCTGCGGAATCCGCACAAAGAATTGACATGCTGCGGATTTAAAACCGCAGCAAATCCGCGCTGAAAAATCTGCAGCATGTGCACAGCGTTTTTTTTTACCATTTATTTGCATTGTACTGTACATGGTTTCTGGATCTGCTGTGGATCCGCAGCGCCAAATCCGCTGCGGATCCGCAGCGAAATCAGCTGCGGATCAGCAGCGAAATCAGCTGCGGATCAGCAGCGAAATCTGCTGCGGATCAGCACGAATCAGCTGCAAATCACAGCGAAATCAGCGGATCAGCAGCGAAATCCGCTGCGGATCAGCAGCGAAATCAGCAGCGGATCACAGCGAAATCAGCTGCGGATCAGCAGCGAAATCCGCTGCGGATCAGCAGCGAAATCAGCTGCGGATCAGCAGCGAAATCCGCTGCGGATCAGCAGCGAAATCAGCAGCGAATCAGCAGCGAAATCAGCTGCGGATCACAGCGAAATCACGCGATCAGCACGAAATCAGCTGCGTCAGCAGCGAAATCTGCTGCGGATCAGCAGCGAATCACGCACACACGAATCAGCTGCGGATCAGCAGCGAAATCCGTGCGATCAGCAGCGAAATCAGCGCGGATCAGCAGGAAATCAGCTGCGGATCAGCAGCGAAATCGCTGCGGATCAGCAGCGAAATCAGCTGCGGATCAGCAGCGAAATCCGCTGCGGATCAGCAGCGAAATCAGCAGCGAATCAGCAGCGAAATCACTGCGGATCAGCAGCGAAATCAGCTGCGGTCCGCAGCGAAATCACTGCGGATCAGCAGCGAAATCCGCACGAAATTAGCTGCGGATCATGCCGAAATACTGCGATCAGCGCGAAATCAGCAGCGAATCAGTGGGATCGCAGCAAAATCCGCAAGGTGTGCACAGGCCAAATAGGAAAAAAAAATTATTTTTATTTGTCCTACTATGACAGGGGTTCACTTACTTTTTTTTATTTTGATCACTGTGACAGTTTATCACAGTGATCAAAATAAATTTTTTGACTTTGCAGGGCGCACTGCGCATGCGCCGGCCAGCGGGCGCACTGCGCATGCGTCGACCATTTTCCAAGATGGCGGCGCCCATGAAGAATCCCGGGCAGCCGCCGGGAAGGATCCAGGGACATCGGTGGACCGGGAGAGGTGAGTATGGGGGTCGGAAGTGAGGGGGGGGGGATCGGAAGGTGGGGGCAGCGGAGGCCAGGACGAGGGGAGCTTTTAGTGACGGCGGTGACCGACCGCTGCCATCTTTCGGTGGCGGCGGCCGATCGCCGCCGTGAATCCGTGTGGGGGGGGGGTCAGGGCTCGGTGTCCAGCCATGGCAGATGCTATTACAGCATCGGCCATGGCTGGATTGTAATATTTCACCAATTATATTGGTGAAATATTACAGATTGCTCTGATTGGCTGTTTCACTTTTAACAGCCAATCAGAGCGATCGTGGCCACGGGGGGGGTTAAGCCAACCCCCCTGTGGTGAAGCACAAAGGGTCCTGTGCCTGCGGGTCGGATGACCTTTCAGTGACCTCGGTCACCCGCCCGCAGGGACGCGATCCTTTCATGACGCCACATAGGCGTCATGGGTCGGATTGGCACTGACTTTCATGACGCCTACGTGGCGTCACAGGTCGGGAAGGGGTTAAAATATCGAAATCCTTACTTAAATAGAGATATTTGAATTAGCCAAGTTTAGCAAATTTTTCCCCAAATTTCAATCCGTGGCAAATATATATTCCGTGTATTGCAGGTATTCCAATTGACGTGAAAATAAGTTCTGTATCAAACCCCTTTAAGCGGGAACCTGACAAGTCCCTGATGCCCTCCAACCCACCAGCATTTCTTTATTCCTTTCTAAAATACCTGCCTAACAGTCATTTTACTTTATTTCACACATAAACAGATGTTAAAAAAATATTTTACAGTCTGTTTTTAATATGCATATTTTGTTTTGGCTAGTTATGAAGACACGGGAGCAGGTCAACGGGGCCCTAGTCCCTAGCCAAAATCGCATGAACCACGGATCATCCCACTGAGTGCCAACTCAGTGAGGGTGTGTAGCCCTGGTGGTAGGCACACGCAGTACCCTGGAGAGTGTGTGGCGAGACAGCAGTTTAATGCTAAATATCCATTCACTCAGCATATACTAGACACACCCTTAGGGTAGTGGAGTTTACTCTTGAGGAGTGGTCAAGGTATGTGTTAGAGTGATTTTAGTCAGTCTAGTTCCTGTCTTCGGACAGTGAGGACGTGTGGAGTGAGTGTCTAGACTTCTGGAGGGAGGAAGTAGTCTAGCCTGCTTTATCACCAGTTCATATCGTGGAGTCTGGTATAGGTGTCCGGATACACCTTAGTCTAGTCAGAGCTGTTTCACCTCCTCAGCATACATTGAAGGAAAGAAGAAGTTTTAGTACAGAAAGTCTTCAGCATTCCTGTCTAAAGGACGGTATCAGGTTCAGAGACGTGCTCCTGCCTGTGATAACTGAGCATCTGTGGCTAACTTCGTAGGAAGGAAGAAGAAGAGAAGTGACTGCTCGACCCTTGGCTAGTTTGAGTGCTTATGTTACCAGCGTGGACAAGGCGAAAGGCAAGTGGATTTATAAGATTAGTGCTTACGGATTGCAGAAGTCCAGCACATTGCACCCGGTCACTGGGGACCGAAGGGTCACTGTTGTTTCAAGCACAGTGATAAGAAAACCAGGAATCTACCGGACCCTAGGTCGCGGCAGACAAGCCCCTTATAGTCAGTACGTAACTGGGGTCAGGGGAGTGAAGACTTTGGAGTTCTGCAGGACAAAATAAGAATTCAGCTCCTTCACAGGAAGGCCCCTAACACTAAGCTGACTGGGCAGGTACAGCTAAAGATTAGCTGGAGATTTGAGGGAACTACGCTTCAGGCTGGTTGTACTCGTTTTATTGGAGTTAAAGGAGGCCCCTAACTTGTCCAGCTGCTGTCTCAAGATACACTCTCCTTGGATCAGCCTCCCTGGGACCTGCCTGAACATCTTACAAGTAAAGGTATGGAAAGACGCTGACCGTGTGAGACTGTGTTCTTTATCCGCACCCGACTTCACAAATCCCATAGACTTTGAGGGACCAGTCCCACCTGTAGGGGACCCGACATCTAGCTGCCTCACCATCCCCTCAGAGATCTACAGCAGCGCTGGTACATATTACCAGAATACTACAGGTGGCGTCACGAACTGTACATAAATCAATCCCCTGTAAATATATCCCCAACATACGCCAGACCGCCCGGGCCACAGACCGAGCCACAGCTACCTGTGACAAAATCCCCATAGACTTCTACGGGCTCGGCTCTGAGTACCCCATTGCCCTGGTAACCCACAATTGTGGTGGCGGGTCGACACAACTTTGGCGTCACGAACAGGATGCGAAACTCGCGAAATTGCGAGCCCTGTGTGCCTAAGGAACTATTTTTGTGAAAAAGGACTGTTTGCACTTTTGGCGCCAAAATCGCCATTTTTGTCGCCATATTCGCGCCCTCAGGCGCTGGAGAAGAAGGTGGGCGTACCTTCGTGGGCGTCTACCCCCCAGTGGCGCGAAGAAAATGCCTGCCCTCTCAAAGTGCTACTACAACATGCGGTCCTGCCCTACAGCAAAGGAGGTCCGCCTCCTCTTCACCTTCCCTGCGAGGAGGAGGAGACGCAAACCCCACCTCCACGGAAGAGACCGGATGTCTCCGCAGGAAGAAAAGAGAATCTTCTGGAACATGATGGAGGCAGGACGTGTGCAGCCGAGTGGGGCAGCGGAGGAAGGCAGGCCCCGTGCCCCGCCAAGCTGCCATCGGCATCGGAGTCTTATGTGATCCTGCACCTGCAACAGGCGTTGCTAGAGATTCAGGAGGAGAACGCACGCCTAAAGAAGATGGTCCAACCTGGACTGGAGGAGATTGAGAGACGCCGATGTAACCTGCTGCAGTGGCAACTAACGAACACGGCGTCCTCTCCCCTCAACGAACCCCACGATTCCAAATACCGAAGAGTCTGCTGCCCAAGGCGAAGGAGCAACCGGAGGCTGCCCCCGAAAGTACCGTTCCCGATCCCACTGGTGAAGCGGTGGAGGCGGAGGAGGTTGAGGAGGTACAGCCAATCCCGGAACGCCCGCCCGGCCAAGAGGCCGCAGCAGATTATCGGTCCCCGGCAGGGACACCGGAGGGGTCCTGTCCGTCACTACCAGACGTGGACTGGGACGAAATGGCGCGCCTGGATGACGTCGCCTACACCGTCCAGTGGGAACAAGAATGGCAGAGTCGTGAGGAGAAGAAGAGGCGTCAGCAGGAGGAAGAGCGGGAAATTCAGAGGAACCGTCAGCGACAATTTGCCGAGCTGATCGCCGACAAGGAGACTGTCCGGCGAGATAAAGGTACTCTGAGGGAACCGCGGCGGCAGGGGTGTGTGACTGAGTTCCAGCTCCGGAAGGGCTGGGCTTTATCCGTGAACCGGGCCTCTACCCAGCGGTCTTCGTCAGCAGGCGTGACGTAGAATCTCACCTGCCGCAAGGCCATCCCGGGAGGGACTTAACGAATGGAGATATCGTCACATATACGCGGCATGGGGAATGAAGGGATGGTATGCCCTTAACGTCACCATCGTCCGCGACCCCGTCCCAGACGCAGGTACCGTCACCATTACCGCAGCGTCCCCGTTTCCAGCTCAAGCAGCATCCGGCCGTGCCCCAGCATCGCCCCCTGCAAAGTCATCGCAACAAGCGACCCAGATTTCATCGCGAATTAAAGCCACCTCTTCATCGCACAATGCGACACAGTCTCGATCGCAATCCCTAACGCGGTCCATATCGCTAACCGTGATTGAGACGCAATCGGTGTCATGTGGAGAGAGTGTACCCGTTGCGCCCCTAGAGGTTCGCACCAGAACTGTGGCGACCCAGACCCTGATCGCAGCACATGATTTGCTGGTCCTGGGATCAAGGGCCCATTGCGTTGTTCCAGCCCCCGGGGTGGAAAATGTATTGGAAAAGTGTGATGAAAATGAATAAATAAGTAAAGAGTTGGTGAGATCCATATCGGTCTACCATCAGTAAATAGTAAAAGTTTGAAATGTTTGTAAAGTTTTGCACAATTTATATAGTGAATATATATACTGTAGAATGCCCGGCTGGGTAATGGTAATTGATAAATAAAATGGTAAATAGTAACCAGAAAAGTTTTGCACTTTAGTATAATGTGATTATATCTATTTTTTGGTTTTACATTGGACTTGGAGGTTAAGGACTATGCTAACCCAGAACTTACTTGTAAATAGTTGCGCTTCGGTGCCCTATCTTGGTTTTACATAAACCATTACAACTACCTCTGAAAACAAAACCCGTGTGGTGTGGCACTGAGTGAGGTCTGCAATTGGACGTCCTGCAGCCCACCCAGGACCCACGTTGAAGGTTTGGTGCGGGTCCTTCACAAGTATCTTGTATATTTATTGAATGCTATTTAATATTTGTATTTTTCTATAAAGTTTGCAACGTTCAAGATATTCTCACCTCCCGGATGGGAAGATGTTATTGTTTAATGTTTATTGCATAAACAAAATGTCTCTTTTGTATTTTACAGCCCGGGAGTGCTGTCTTTTACCATGGGGGAATGTGTAGCCCTGGTGGTAGGCACACGCAGTACCCTGGAGAGTGTGTGGCGAGACAGCAGTTTAATGCTAAATATCCATTCACTCAGCATATACTAGACACACCCTTAGGGTAGTGGAGTTTACTCTTGAGGGAGTGGTCAAGGTATGTGTTAGAGTGATTTTAGTCAGTCTAGTTCCTGTCTTCGGACAGTGAGGACGTGTGGAGTGAGTGTCTAGACTTCTGGAGGGAGGAAGTAGTCTAGCCTGCTTTATCACCAGTTCATATCGTGGAGTCTGGTATAGGTGTCCGGATACACCTTAGTCTAGTCAGAGCTGTTTCACCTCCTCAGCATACATTGAAGGAAAGAAGAAGTTTTAGTACAGAAAGTCTTCAGCATTCCTGTCTAAAGGACGGTATCAGGTTCAGAGACGTGCTCCTGCCTGTGATAACTGAGCATCTGTGGCTAACTTCGTAGGAAGGAAGAAGAAGAGAAGTGACTGCTCGACCCTTGGCTAGTTTGAGTGCTTATGTTACCAGCGTGGACAAGGCGAAAGGCAAGTGGATTTATAAGATTAGTGCTTACGGATTGCAGAAGTCCAGCACATTGCACCCGGTCACTGGGGACCGAAGGGTCACTGTTGTTTCAAGCACAGTGATAAGAAAACCAGGAATCTACCGGACCCTAGGTCGCGGCAGACAAGCCCCTTATAGTCAGTACGTAACTGGGGTCAGGGGGAGTGAAGACTTTGGAGTTCTGCAGGACAAAATAAGAATTCAGCTCCTTCACAGGAAGGCCCCTAACACTAAGCTGACTGGGCAGGTACAGCTAAAGATTAGCTGGAGATTTGAGGGAACTACGCTTCAGGCTGGTTGTACTCGTTTTATTGGAGTTAAAGGAGGCCCCTAACTTGTCCAGCTGCTGTCTCAAGATACACTCTCCTTGGATCAGCCTCCCTGGGACCTGCCTGAACATCTTACAAGTAAAGGTATGGAAAGACGCTGACCGTGTGAGACTGTGTTCTTTATCCGCACCCGACTTCACAAATCCCATAGACTTTGAGGGACCAGTCCCACCTGTAGGGGACCCGACATCTAGCTGCCTCACCATCCCCTCAGAGATCTACAGCAGCGCTGGTACATATTACCAGAATACTACAGGTGGCGTCACGAACTGTACATAAATCAATCCCCTGTAAATATATCCCCAACATACGCCAGACCGCCCGGGCCACAGACCGAGCCACAGCTACCTGTGACAAAATCCCCATAGACTTCTACGGGCTCGGCTCTGAGTACCCCATTGCCCTGGTAACCCACAATTGTGGTGGCGGGTCGACACAAGGGTAAAACAGTGTGGCAATACTTCATTGAACAACAAAACAGGCAAATAACACATAGAATAGTCCCAGCAAAATACTCAGGATGGTGCAAAATTAGAGTCTCATTCTTCCGCTAACTCGCCGGGATAAGAGCAGCTGTGACTTTAGAGCTTCCAGGGCCGACTGCCCCCACCTGTTGCATGCACAGCGAGGAGGTAACACTAATCTTAGGAAGCTGACAGTCCATTTAGGTACAAGGCCAGGTGACCATAGGATCACAACCTGGTTTCTCCAAACATCTCCATGGAGCCAGGTGACCGGTGGGTCACAATCCTGGCTTCCCCAAATGTATCCATGGGGCTCAGGTGACCGGTGGGTCACAATCCTGACTAGCTATCCATGGGATCAGTGATGGTCACTGTAGCAGATCTGTATTCTTTCAGCTGTTGTAAGGTTGTCTCTGTTGTTAAGCTTTGAGCTCTGACGTCCTCTTACTAACCTAAAATCCTTGCTACATTCTTAGCCTCTGCTTTTATATGAGTTATGGTAGTCCTTCCTGACATCACCATGTGATGTGATAGCTGTAAGGCATTATAGAGAAGCCTGCACGGCTCTGTGGCTGATGTAATCTTCTGCAATATGAATAATGGTGGCGGGCATTTTTTTTTAGACTATTTGATGAAATCTAATCTCAAATTGTTAAAATTTTCCAGGACCTGTGAATCTCATGAACTTTAATTCTAATTCAATTTGATCTTCTCTAATAGTCAGCCAATCTCTCCCCCTGTTTATTATTATCATCATACATTTTTATAGCGCCATTTATTCCATGGCGCTTTACATGTGAAAAGGGGCAAATATAGACAAGTACAATAAACATGAGCAATACAAGACACCCACAAGTACAGAAGGAGAGAGGACACGGCCCGCAAGGGCTCACAGTCTACAGGGGATGGGTGAGGATAAACTAGGAGAGGGTAGAGCTGGTCGTATTGTGGTTCAGTAGACTGAGGATCACTGCAGGTTGTAGGCTTGTCGGAAGAGGTGGGTCTTCAGGTTCTTTTTGAAGGTTTCCATGGTAGGCAAGAGTCTGATGTGTTGGGGTAGAGAGTTCCAGAGTATGGGGGAAGCACGGGAGAAGTCTTGTATGTGGTTGTGGGAAGAAGAGATAAGAGGGGAGTAGAGAAGGAGATCTTGAGAGGATCGAAGGTTGCGTGTGGGTAAGTACCGGGAGACCATGTCACAGATGTATGGAGGAGACAGGTTGTGGATGGCTTTGTATGTCATAGTTAAGGTTTTGAACTGGAGCCTCTGGACGATAGGAAGCCAATGAAGGGCTTGGCAGAGAGGAGAGGCTGGGAATAACGGAGAGACAGGTGGATTAGTCGGGCAGCAGAGTGCAGGATGGATTGGAGTGGTGCCAGAGTGCTAGAGGGGAGGCCAGAGAGTTGTTGTTTCCATTTCCTTCTGCATAAATCAGTAAGGCAGTTTAGCCCCCAATATGTTCTGCCCAACTTGTGCTTCTGGAGACATTCACCTCGTAAATTAAGCGTGTCCTTCCTGCTACACCATTGCATTAACATAGTTAGCAAGGCCGAAAAAAGACATTTGTCCATCCAGTTCAGCCTATATTCCGTTAGAATAAATCCCCAGATCTGCGTCCTTCTAAAGAACCTAATAAGATAAAATATTGCTATGCTAAAGGAAGACATCCAGGGCTCTCTTGAACCCCATTAAATGTGGCTACTGTCTGTGGTTTAGGCACCTTGTGAGGCTCAGAAGGGAAGTGACGAGGTGAATCGTTTGGATGTGGCAGTGCGGATTTCACTAGATTTTGTCTGGTTGAAGGCCACATGGCGTTTATTTAGAATGGGTTGTGTGTGGGGGGGGAACATGTAACTTTTTCAAAGTGTTTGAGTCGCATGGAACATGGAAACCACCTATTTTTTTTTTAACTATACCTGAGTGGGGACTTTCATTTTGCAGGATATTTTGCAGTTTTTATTGGTAGCATCTTAGAGTATTTACCATGTTTTGATCACTGCTCTCCTGTGCAGGGTGGATGTGACAAATACTGCCAGGGAGTGACTTCAGAGGTCTCATGCCGCATTTACGGACATTATGGCCGTCATTGCTAAAGGATTATGCCAGTAGAGGAGCACATAACCGCTGTCCATTTTTCAGCTTGCTCAGTTGAATTTGTGTATTAGTTACTTGGTAAATGAAATTCAGTAAATGATAGCCACATTGGCTAATTTCACTTGATCTTCATATTTGCACTACTACATGTAGTACACAATGCCGTTTAACCCTCAATCGCTAGGATAATTAAGTGAAAACCCACATATGGCAGATGTACCCAAAAAACATAACTCTGTAATAAAGGTATATATTCAAAAATCTACTTGTTTCCTTTCCAAGTGTTTTACTTTTTGTCACCATGGTCCCTATTTTTCAAGTAAGTTTTTTATTTGTTTTTTTTTAACCTTTTAGTAAAAACCTTGGAAGCATTAATAGTGACTGTGTATTACCAAGGAGTGAGTGATTCACTGACCTAATTCTTGCTGGCTAGGCTGTTCCCTGCTCCAGAGGGGATAAACAGTGATGATTAAATTCTCGAAATAACCTTGGATGTTAACCCCATTGATTCCATTGGAGTTCTACAGTGTTTTCAAAATTACCGCAATTTAAACGTGAAATACATTTGTGTAAAACACGTAATGAAATACATGTAACAGATATACACCATGTGAAAATAAGGAATCGTGTGAGGTCTATCCAGAGCTGTTATCAAGGTGTGGTTCTTGATAAGGAACAAGGTAGCATGCACAACCTTTGAGCATTGTACTATTCTTTTAAAATTTACATAGGTAACATTTATATCTGTGCATATTCCAAAATAAAGCACATAAAAATTCTATTTGTAATCCTTGTGTGGATGGAAACATGATAGAAATAAAGGCACCAGACTGAAATCCAGATAATTCATTATCACTTTTTCTGATCACACGCTAAGGCTGTGGTTCCACGGTCCGGAACCACAGTGCTTTGGACGGAGCGGAAAGTCCGCTCCGCCCAAAGCTCCGCCCCCTAGTGAACACGCGGTCAATCCGGATGTGTTCATTGAACACATCCGGAACACATCCGGAATGACCGCAGGGCTACACAGGCCTGTGTCATTTCCCTTGCGGCGACGCTGCATCGCCGCAAGGGAATAGGACATGCTGCGATCTAAAAAGACGCGCAGCATGTCCGTTAACGCAGGTCTGCCGCCTGCGTGTTTTTACGCATGGAGACGGGATTTCTTGAAATCCCCTCCACTATGCTGTACCATCTGGACGCTGCGTGTTTGACGCTGCGCCAGCGCACAGCGTCAAACACGCAGCAATTACTGAAGAAATCCGGATCGTGGAAACACACCCTTGCAATTGCTGTCTAACTGACCCATAAACATGTCTATTCAGCTTGGCAAAATGTGCACATTCTTTTCACATTGAGAAATAAGATAAGCAATTGACAGATGCTTCAAGTGCTGCCTATCTTCTGGAGAAACAAAGAATCCGATAAATTAAAATCCAACTTGTCAGATATTTCGCTCCAGTGTCTCCAGTCAGTCAGGCTGTCCCCAGAAAGATCAGATTGTTGGCAGATTTCATCAAAATCAATGAGATCCACTGACAAACATTTCTTTGTTCACATAAGGCTAGGTTCGCATAGTGTTGACGGACTGCATTAAAGCTAGTGTCATTTTGCGTTAAGCGATCACGCTAGCGCGGCGTCTGTGTCTCAGCTAGCAGAGACGGACCCCGAACGCTGCAGACCGCGTCTGAGGTCCGTCACAGAATGACGGCACATCGCTTAACGCATGCCGATTTCGGCATGCGTTAGGATGCGCTACTACTATTGTGGGCAATGGCGCCGTTAACGCATCCGTTACATAGCGTTAGTGCCGCTATGTGACGGATGCCGTCAGCGCATTGCCCGCAACGCAATGTGAACCCGGCCTTAGTCTACGTAAAAAGCCTGAGTGCAATGTGGACATAGCCTTACTGGTGTATGACAGGTGTTACATCAATGATTGTGCTTGCTCCTGCTTCTGTGGAAAGGTGTTTCGGCATCTTTGTTGTGGGCAACGTGGGACGGCGGTGCAGGAGCTTTGTTTGATATTATCTTGATATCCAGGCAGGATGTTTGGGGGTTAATTCCTGAACATAGTCATCTCTTTAAAGCAAACCTGTCAGCAGGATTTTGCTAAGTAGACTCCAGGCGCTGTCAGGTTGGTGCTGTTACACTGATTAAAATGATACCTGGGGTGACGAAATCAGTCTTGTGGTTCTTGTGTAATCAGTGTTAGAAGTTTTCAGTTAATGACATGCCCGTGATCCAGGGCGGGACTGTAGGCAGAGTCTTATCTTCCTGCTCTATGCCAGACAAACTAAGGAGAGACCTTTCCACAGGCCACCCCGAAGCACAAACATGTTCCTCATCATAGAGACAGAGACAGACAGTTTGTGCTTTAGGGCAGCCTATGGGCAGGTTTTTCCTTGGTTTCTCTGGCCTAGAGCACCAAGATAAGACTCTGCCTACAGTCCCGTAATGATGCACCAATCTCTTAGCCACACAAGGGTGCATCGAAGTCTCCTAATTTGCATGTAAATTCAAAATAATTTTCTCAGGCGCTGCACCAGTAACAGGTACAGTGCTAGTATGGTTGTACTAGGGCCTAAGTACCTAAAAACACTGTACAGCCCTTTTAAAATGCATTTTGGGAATGACAAACTCCATTTATAGGCTGAATGCCAAGGTTTCTCTGGTACCTACTAGTTGGATTGGCTTGTGCAAAGCCTGTCCTTGAAAGCCCAATTAAGAGCTGCTAGCCGGCCATGAGCAGAACAGAATTTTACAGCAGGTTTATAACCACGAAACAAATAACTGGTTGCTATCAACATGTAAGTTTTGATAAAATGCTGTGTTATGTTGTGTTATGCACAACCAAAATAGCAACTATATTGGAAACATTTATACCTTATTCAAGCCATGTAAATTACTGCCCCTTTAAATCTGAAACCTAAAAACCACATTAGTAACAGATGGTCAATGTGTGTATGAGAGCTCCCTTACTCTACACGTTAAACCTGCTGATCTTGCTGTGGTAAGAGTCTGTGGATTTCTGGACTTTTATGTGCGCCGTAAACTTGCTGACGCAAATAAAACATTACAAAAATAAAGTTATCCTGAGTTTATATATCTTTAGTATTCATTAGCATTTTTTAGTGTTACAGCTTAACTAGGTAACATTTTCATTGCTTTAATAATATACACCCATTTCACTTTACATTATGCCATTGGGCTCATCTTTTTACTGCTGTCCGCTAGGGATGAGTGAATTAATTTGGAAGACTTTGGTCCATTGGAGACATAAGTAATCCGGAACCCCAACTCCTCTTGATTTTTAGTCCTGATGCAACTTCATGCAGGCATCTCGCCACAATAATTGTGTCATGCCAGGACTACAAATCAAGAGAACACTGGAATGCTGCACATTGGAGGTTCACAGTGTCCGAGGACTCCCGATGTGGCTGCTGGACCAGGATCCTGCGATTCAGTTCACTAATCTCTATTGTTTGCATTTAGTATGACTGTTAGTTGGTGGCACATATCGATTAAAACTAATGGCTGAGAAATCAAGGGTTCCCATGTATCTTTTCAGCCTGTTCGGTTGGCCATCATTCCCTTCGAGCCCCTATAAACATGCATGCGTAAACGTAATAATTAGGTTACTTGGGGAAGCAGCAGGAACAAAATAAGAGCAAAAACTGGTCGATTCTGAAGTGGTGACAGGTTCTCTTTAAATGCGGAATGTATTTTATTGTTCCTATTGTGGTCACAAGACTGGTCAAAACTGCTGTTTAAGCAAACTTGATTTTTTTTTTTTGCCATGGAAGTTTATGTTCAGATCATTTCAACCGCAGAATATTCAGGCCTTGCGGCCATCTAAGGGAGGTTCTTCCTGCCCAGAAGTCAATCCATCAGATCCGTTATATAGCTGTAATACTGATGACATATTGATAAAAATTTATCTGTAGAGCAGCTGTATTGTGAATCTGTATTATACATATGTGCAAAGTCTAATGTAAAATAAATAAGAAACCCAATTTTTAAAGGATTGGTCCGAGCAATGGGTGAAAAACTTGCAAAAACACTGAAAGAAGTGACATTCAGCAGTTTTAAGAAAAGCAGCAGGTTTCCAATTCTGTCAGGGAAAAACCCAAAGCAGTGAATGAAAGTTTTAAAATCTCATAGCTTTTGCTAGTACTGTAAAAAGCAGCTTTTAATTTGCATAAAAAATCCTCAAAAACGCAACGTGTGAACATAGCCTGAGGGTATGTGCACACATTGCTGATTTAGATGCAGATCTGCAGTCTATGGAAATGGAGATTTGTTGTGCACATGCTGCGGAAAAAAAACGTGTGGATTCACAGCGCTTTAATTTCAGCAGCATGTCAATTCTTTGTGCGGATCTGCAGCATTTCTGCACCCATTGACTTGCATTGAGTTGGGCACATCCGCAGCAAAACCGCAGGTCTAAAAAAGATCTGCGGTTTTGCTGCGGATGAAACGCTACAGATCGGGAGGAGGGAAGTGTGTGGGTGGTGACTGTGCGTGTATAGTGTGTGGGAGGTGACAGTGTGTGTATGGTGTGTGCGGGGCACTGCGTGTATGTGTGCAAGGGACTGTGTGTATGTATGTGTGCAGATTTGTGTGTGTGCTTGTGTGTGAGCGTGTCTGTGTAAGCAAACATTGTCTGATGGGACTAATGCTCCCATCCGACAATGAATGCTCACAGTGACAGCATTGCCGATGATGGGAAAGTAGTCCCATCAGACAATGGCTGTGATCAGTATTAAAAAAAAAAAACATACAGAACATACATATAACATACAGAACATATAACATGCACTTTTTATCATTTTCTGCAGGGTGCAGGTAGGCTCCTTTTTGATGGTCTGGTTTTTTGTGTGATGCATATATAGTGCTGAACAGCCCGCTTTCTATTATGGGCGTTATAAATAGGCTGCTATCCAGACACTATGCATTGCACTTTTTTGTCCTCCTAAGCAAGCTTTATTTGTGTGTTTTCTCCACCAGGCAGCTTATACCTTTATCATCACTTTTTTGTGATAGGGTGGCTGTCCTCATCAGTGGAGGGCACCTGTGCTGCGCCAGCCTTTATCTGTGGGAGCCGGCTGCATCCTGCTAGTGCACTGGTCATTTTTCAAGATCTGATGAGGCTATTTTCATGTTGTGTTTTTGCTAAGAACATATAACATATAACATACAACACATAACATAGAGTACATACTTACCAATCACCTAGTCCCCGACACCCTCGTCTCCTTTAATAAAAATAAAATAAAAAACAACCTATACTTACCTTTCGCCGTAGTCCAGTTATTGACAAGTGTCCCACGACGATCTCCGGTGTAGAACACTGACATTGGGTGATGTCAGTGCTCTACAGGGACCCCGCGATGAACTGACAGCGGAGGTAATCCTCCGCTATGTACAGTATATACCTCGGCCGCTGCCGGGAGAGAGGTCACTTCAGTTCATTCTCTCACCGGCAATGCTGTGTGAGAAATCTCCCACACAGCATTGCCGAAAGTGAGAGAATGAACTCAGGTATCCTCTTCATTGATGCACTGCAGGAGGATTATCTCCTGTCAGTTCATCACTGGGAGGCCCTATAGAGCAGTGACATCACCCGATCGATAGACAGATATAGCTATCGATAGACAGATATAGCTATAGATATATCTATAGCTATATCTGTCTATCGATAGCTATATCTGTGTAAGTATCTAATTATCTATATCTATCTATCTATCTTTCTATCCCATATCTATCTATAGATAGATAGATATGGGATAGATAGATATAGGAAAGATAGATATGGGATAGATAAATGATTGATAGATAGAAGGAATGAGATAGATTATAGATAGATAGTAAATCAAAAAATGAAGGCAGCACTCCATATTCCATATGTTGAAAAAAGTGGTGAATTTATTCAGACCCACATGTCTGGGCGACGTTTCGGCTCTAACTGAGCCTTTCTCAAGCAGTGGGCGTTACTCAAAGGTGCATATTTATAGTAATTAACAATCATCAATTAGTGCCAATCATCTTACATACCATAGTACAATAAATATAATAAAGTGCATAACGTCTCATTTTACAATTTCATATATCACATATATTCAATACAAGTGCTTTTTTGTGCCAAAGTGCTCTGTGCATCAATAAATTCATTAATCATTTAAACTCTGATTTACATAATCTGTTTAGCTCAGCTTCATTTTTGATTTCCTATTGAATATTGAGACGAGTATTGGACTTCTTACCTGGGGGCCTTGCACCCGAAGATAAGTACTGTGCTGTTTCCTTTTTTCTTGTCTAGATAGATTGATAGATAGATAATTCATAGAAAGAATGAGATAGATAGATAGATGATAGATAGATATGGGATAGATCTTTCTATGTATCTATCTATTATCTATCTATTATCATCTATCTATCTATTATCATCTATCTATCTATCTATCTATCTGTGTGTAATGGAGTGTGGGTTGGACAAATGTAAAAGGAGGTTGGACAAGAAATTACATCACAAATCTTTTTTTTGTTAAATAACATCTTTATTTAGCTTACAAATCCACATCAAAAACGCATCAAATCCGCATGTGCGTTTTTCTGCCAAAAGGAGCGGGTTCTGTGCAGAAAATTTTGCAGGCAAATCTGCAACGTGTGCACATACCCAGCGCTTATCTGCAGTTTTTTGCATCAGATAGGTCATCAATATAATATGTCTGGACAACTTTTAATACTAAACTTATCAGGCATATTATTCTTTGAGATAGTTATGAACTATAAATAATTTCCCAGGCTTAAGGTAGATGTCAACAACTGGACAACCCCTGCTAAATCAATAACAGACCCCAATTAAAGATTATCCTCCCATTTCAACGCTGTTCCTGAGATGTCGGTGTCACTATTCCAGGTGGGTGACGTAACATTGTGGCACCATTCCAGTTAATTAGCAGCAACTGTTTGGCTGCAGCATTTACTATTTAATTAGACTGGACATCCCACCCTGATGGAATATTGATGAGTTGCATCCAAACAGCAATCGCTGATTGGCTGCAGCAACACATGACACAACAATGTCACGTCAACTGCCGGGAATACCAGCACTGACATTGCAGGAACATGACACTGGTGGGAGTTGTGGATACATAATTTTTATTTTAATTGGGGTCTCTGAATTAATTAAGCAGGGGTCATCTTGTAGTAAATGACTCCTTTTATCATTTTAAAGCTGCACATCATCCCCCACCTTTTCCAGAGAGTTGAGTCATTTCTCTACCTGTACTCTGATTTTTTTGTCTTGCTCATGTGTAAAATGCATAAAGACAAATCAGGGTGGATAAAAATCATGATTTTTTAAAAAAAATCAAAAAAATCGGATTTTTTTGATTTAAATCTGATTTTTTTGATTTAAATCGGATTTTTTTGATTTAAATAGGATTTTTTAATCAAGTTGTACACAAGCAAAACTTTGTCTTTTTGCAAATCAAATTATTTTACACAAATAAAAATATTAAAACAGTTGATGATTATGAAACCTAATAATTTTTATTTGCACTATTAAACAATCAGAATTGAACTACAGAGAGTAAGTACTTTTTAACAATAGCCTATCTCTAACGTTTGAAGTAAGCAAACATCTTCAGTGAATACATCAGTCCTTTAAGCCTACTGTTTATTTAGGACTTTTAATAGGAAAACTAGTTGTCCTGCTTTAGCAGTTCCTAAGCGGTTTCGGACTGTTGTGTGCACAAAACCAAATGAAGAAAACAATCTCTCTACTCCTGCCGATGAAGCCGATGCAGTCAGTAGCTGAGTAGCTACATTTATTATCTTCGCTGGAAGAACAAGTGATTGCGACTTCCACCAGTCCAGTGGTTTTAGTTCATTAACGACGTTATCTGCAAACATGTATTTTTGAAATGGTGCAGATTCACACTTCAATTTCAGCACAGTTGCCACAATGTCATGGTTAGTATTGGCGAGCCACTCCATTGCAGAGTTGATTTCCGCCTCAGATAGTTTCCTTCTGTAGATGGGATGCAAGATATTGGCTAAATAGTGTTCTTCTTTTAATGCTTGGTCCTTGCGGTGGTGTATTGCAACCTTTACATTGTTTGAGAGGTTCAAGCGATCTAGCGAACCTTCTAAATCTTTCCAAACTTCTGTGGCATCAGCTATGGTTGCAGTATCTTTCTGCATTTTATCCAACGCAATAGATATTGGCTTTAACCTTTCCAAAAGGTCCTCGGCATTTCTCTTCACACCAAGATTTAATACTTTGCTTCGTATATTAGCATCAATTTTATCCCGATGTGTTTCGCAAATGGACACTAATTTTGACCAGTTGTTAATAAACAGTTCCAAGCATTCAGCCAAGGTATTCCATCAAACATCTTGTGGTAGAACCAACTTCAGTCCTCCCATTTCCTTGTAGGTTGCATGTGCAAAATAATTATTGCGGAAATATTTAACAATTTCTACAACATGTTCCTTGACACCCGAAATATGCAGGTCTTTTGCCAAAAGATGCAACAAATGGGCAGAACAACCGTATGTAATGACATTTGTGTCATCCTCATGTGCCAGTTCCGCTCGCATTTTTGCCACATTGCTTGCGTTATCAGTAACTAAGCTCCTTACTTTACATCCAAACTGTTCTTGGCATTGGTGAATTGAGTTCTTAGCAATTTCAAGTAAATATTCAGCAGTATGTGAATTTCCAGATGTGTCGATTGTGTCTGTAAGGTAAGTTTCACCATCTTCTGTTGTGTCACAAGTGCAAATTATGGGGTCGTTGTGGATGTTGCTCCAACCATCCAAGCTCATGTTTACAACTTTGTCTTTCAAATATTTTGTACAAGCCGCTCTTTCTTTGTCGTATACAGCCTGAAGATGTTTTCCTGAGATATCAAATCTACTTGGTGGTTTGTAGCCTGGTCTTATTCCTTCGATCATTTGTACAAACAATGGGTGTTCAACTAGTCAGAAAGAAGAATTGGTTACAAATATGAATTTAGCAATTAATTCATCAAAATGTTCTTTCTGGCTCGTCGTAGTCTTTAAGAGGAATTTTTCTACACTTTGCACGCAAAGTTTTTTGTTGGGCTGCTTATTTGAAGTTGTACCCAGTTATTGATTGTCACATGCAGCACAAGCCATATTTGACCCTGAAAGCACAGTAATTAAAAATATAATTTGACTGCGTATTTGAAGAAATATAACGAAAATATTTTGAAACAAACTTTTTGAACAATGTAATGGTCCTCGTCCTATAAGGGCTGTCTCAAAAGTTATGCTACTCAAGTTTCCGGTGAAGTTGCTGTAATACTAGTAATATCAGAGCAACTGAAAAAAATTATGTCACAAAAGTTTTAAAAATGTTTTTTTAAAAAAAATGGTCAATTTGGCAGACTTCAAAAGTGAATTGTAGCCTACAATAAAAAAAAAAAATAGGCGTATACACACTCTTTTATTTTTACTTAACGTTAATCTTCTGTGAAATATTGCCTTAACATAAATTTAAATTCTATACTCCAGAACTAGTGCTAGAAATTTTTCTTTTCATAGACTTTAACCATCCCAGTAAAACGTCTGTTAAAATAGGTTGTAATTGCCAGACTTACCACTAGTGCTAGGGTCCTGGTGCATAAGAAGCTGTGGGGGTTCATTGACATTAGTTGTATCACTATCAACATCTTCATTTCCCTTCTGGTTGCAGTTTTCATAATGTGATTTCAAACGGCAAACAAGTCCTTGGATATCCTTTTGACAGTATTTGCACTTTGCTCTCCCACCTTTCTTTCCAAGCTCTGCTGGCATCTCAACAAAATGAACCCAAATAGGGTCTCTCTTACGACCTGCCATGGCTCACGCAGATCACTTCTGAAGTTTGATTGTTACTACAGCCAAGTACTGCTGACTGACTATCCAACAAGTTTGGGCATGTCAACTGAATTGAAAAAGAAACTGAAACCAAGCTACAGAAAGTGAAACCAAGCTAGAAGTGTGGAGTTAATTGAACAATGATTGAAAGTTTTAGATTTTAATCGTGATTTATATTAAAAAAATCTTTTGATTTAAATCAGTGATGTAAATCATGATTAAAATCACGATTTAAATCGATATGATTTAAATAGAAAAAAATCATTTGATTTAAATCATGATTTAAATCGTTGATTTAAATCGGCGTGATTTAAATCAATCCACCCTGAGACAAATTCTCTGTATTTTACACATGACTGGGACAACTAAAATTTAGCACGCTCATCTAGCTTCACATTGTATGTGAGTGTTGCATACTTTATGGAGACTCACACAGGGATTTCGGATGTCGGATGTGCCCCTTTAGTATGAGGCTGGTTACAGCGTGTAACATGATTATTTAAATCTGAGTGGAAGCAGAAGAAAATATTCGTTGCGTCATATTTCATAATACTGGTACTCAAATAACGTTTTTTACTCCTGCTGATAACCCTCATTTAGGAAAAGGAAATGTTCCAATTTAGACATAACTATTACCATCTGGATATTTAATTTAAATCAATCAAGCCATGGTCATTGAATGGTTGTTCACCACGTTAATTATTCTGTTTTGATTTGCTTTTCACGCTTGAAATGGCTATTATATTGTATTTGGAATATTCATGGACAGAAATATAGACGTATGAAATTAGATTAAAAAGATCCAGTTCTTTATAATATGTGTGATATCCTTTATGAAAAATGATGTTCGAGATACATACAATGCAATACAGGCATATATACAAGGGTGATTTATAAAATAAAAAAAACCACAAAAACACTTCTACATATCACTATATAGTAATAATAATCAAAAATGTTTTTGCAGTTTTCACAGCGGCCACAAATCTTCACATTTTAGTTATATCGTTATCATAAGCAGAATTAGAGTGAAAGCTACAGATGTCACAAAAGATTTTCTTACGTGGATTACAATAATTTACAGCACCACTCCATTTTTTTTATTGCACAACTGGAGTGGTGCCTCTAATGAAAGTTCCCTGCCCCTAGTATTATACTTACCAGCTGCCGTCTTCAGTTCTTCCCAGTGCTACTCCGATCTAACGCTTCCATCTTGTGACCCCAACGTCTGACTGACCAGAAGTCAGATGTACCGGTCACCAGTCTCTCAATGCAAGTCTATTAGGGCCTCGTTCTGGCTCTCATAGACTTACAGTACTTTGAGTTGTAACTTCTGTATCATCTAGAAAACATTGGAGCAATCCGGCAAAAGACCAACCGGAACGGTGCTGATAAAAGATGAAGATGACGGCTGGTAAGTATGAGACTAGGGGCAGGAACTTAGATTAGTGGCACCACTCCAGCACTGTAATAAAAAAGAGGAATGCTGGATTGGTGCTTTAAACCCTTAACGCCCATATCTATTTCAGTTTTTGCGTTTTTGTTTTTTGCTCCCCTTCTTCTCAGTGCCATAACTTTTTTAGTTTTTGGTCAAAATGGCCATGTTAGGGCTTGTTTTTTGCAGGACAGGTTGTACTTTTGAAAGACAGCATTGGTTTTAACATATCGTGTAACGGAAAACGGTAAAAAAAATTGAAAGTGCGGTGAAATTGCAAAAAAAGTGCAATCCCACAGTTGTTTTGTTTTTGTTTTTTTATCATGTTCACTAAATGCTAATACTGACCTGCCATTATGATTCTCCAGGTCATTACAAGTTAATAGACACCAAACATGTCTAGGTTCTTTTTTACTTAAGTAATGAAAAAAAAATCCAAGATTTGGTAAAAAAAAAAGAAAAAGGTGCAATATTCTGAGACCTGTATCGTCTCCATTTTTCGTGATCTTGGGTTGGGTGAGGGCTTATTTTTTGCACGCCGAGCTGACGTTTCTATTGATACCATTTTGGTGTAGATATGATCCTTTGAGCACCCATTATTGCATTTTATTTTCTCTTTATGCCGTTTAGCGATCGGGCTAATTCTTTTTTTTTTATATTGATAGATTGGGCTATTCTGAACTCATCGATACCAAATATGTATATATTTCATTTTTTAATTGTTTTATTTTTAATGTGGCGATAGCAGGGTGATTTGAACTTTCATATTATTTTTTTTTTTATATATGGGAGACTAGAAGCTGCAGTACTTTGATTTACTCTGCTACATACAGGCGATCAGATCGCCTGAGTGTAGCAGAAATGCTCACTTGTTATGAGTGCCGACTACAGGGTGACGCTCATAGCAGTCTGGCAATGGTAACCATAGATGTCTGCTGCAGACCTCTGCTTGTGATGCCGACCCATCGGAGACCCACGATCATGTGATGGGATCACCGGTGAGCGGGATTAGCAACGCACTTTCGGAAAGAGTAAGTTAAATGCCGCTGTCAGTCTGGGGGTGGATCGCGATTCCACCCACGGCTGTTGTGGGCACAGCTGTATAGATCAGCTGATATATGCCCTGAAATGAGCTGGATTAGTGCCAGAGCCTGCACCAAACAGGGGGAGTCAGCATCGGCATATCATTATGCCCAGTGTCAAAAAGGGGTTAACCCCTTAATGACCGCCGATATGCCTTTTAACGGCAGCAAGTAAGAGCACTTATTCCTCAGTGCCACTATTTAACAGCACTGAGAAATAAGGGTATAGCGACCAGCATCACAAAATCTCCTGAGGCCTCAACTACAGGGGGTAGCTGAGACCCTGGTGAACATGATCAAGGCCAGTTTTTAAGGTCCTCTGTTATGAGATTTTCGTTATTCACCGAATAACGGCAATCACATAAAAAAGTGGGGTCCCCAAGCCCCCCCACGGTACCTTAAGTACCGAATCCATGATCTCCTGGCCCCAAACCTTCTGCAGAAAGATCTCCCTCTCTGTACCTGGCAACTGCTGGAAATTTTCTGATTGGCTGCTGGCTTTTGATTACTATGATGGACCCTATCACAGTGATCAAAAGCCTCCAATATTAGTAAATATGGCAGCACTTGGGCTGTTCCTCTCCTCTCCTTGTAGTTGTTCTGGGAGAGAAAAGAGTTACACTACGTCAAAGAGCTGCCCTGTCGGAGAAGAGACAGTGAAAAAAAAAAATCACATTTTTACCTCTGTGTCTGTAAATCCCCTAAACCGAATTGATCACCCTCCTTCTGTGTGATCCCCCTTCTCAGATTACATTTTTTATATACAGTAATTTTTTTTTTTTTCATATTTACATACTTTTACAATATGACAACCTAATATTATCAAATTCGGTGTCATACCTGTGGGTTCAAAAAGTTCACTATACCCCTGGATAAAATCCTTGAGGAGTGCAGTTTCCAAAGTGGGGTTACTTGTGGGGGGTTTCCACAGTTTAGGCACATAAGGGGCTCTCCAAACCCAACATGGCGTCCACTTTCTATTCCTGCCAATTTTGCGTTCAAAAGTCAAACAATGCTCTTTCCCTTCTGAGCCCTGCCATACACCCAAACAGTGGTTTTCCCCACAGATGGGATATCTGTATGCTCAGGAGAAATTGCACAACAAATTTGGGGGTCCATTTTCTCTTGTTACCCTTGTGAAAATAAAAAAATTGGGTCTGAAGTAAATTTTTTGTGAAAAAAGTAAAAATGTTCATTTTCTCCACCCCATGTTGCTTCAGCTCCTGTGAAGCATGTGAAGAGTTAATAAACTTCTTTAATGTGGTTTTGAGCACCTTGAGGGGTGCAGTTTTTATATATGGTGTCACTTTTGGGTATTTTTTGTCATATAGACCCCTGAAAGTGACTTCAAATGTGATGTGGTCCCTAAAAAAAGAAAAATTTCAGCTCACCCATTCAGAGGATCCTCTATGGCATCTTGTATATTTCAGAGCAGTCTGCTGGAAAACCATATGGTAGGCATAGGCACCACAGAATGGCTAATCCTTGTAAAACTCTCTTCCGTGCACTCCTTGGTAGGAAACAAGTTGTGCTGCAGACCCTGGAGTTGTCCCCTCAGTGTAGAGATGGGCTCTTGACTGATTGTCCGTAATAGACTGTAACCCAGTTTAGCTTAGTTGAGATTACCTTATTCCTGAGAGATGTAAGGAAATGCTTCATGCAACTTCATCCAGCTTTGCTCATTACTTGCCTTGTTCTGAGGAAAACCTATGGGTCCACACTCAGCGTACGGAGCTGCCCAGGCCCAGGCAGGAAGATGGAATCAAAAATGGTGGATCTGGTGCTCGAAAAAGCAAGCATTTATTTAAAAAATTATAGTGTGCAGACGGCCAGAACTAACATTAGTTAACTGCATGTAGCATGGATGAGTAAGGCTCTATGCTGAAATGCGTAGGATCATCTATGCTACATGCGGCTAAGGCACTGTCACACTTAGCGATCGCACTAGTGATCACGACAACGACACGACCTGGTGAGATCGCTGGTGCGATCGCTATGTGGTCGCTAGTTAGATTCCAAACACAACTCATCAGCGATCTGTATAACGACCTCTGCGGTCTTTGGGAAAACCTAGTCCCACCTGCGACGCTGGTGAAGTCGTTCATAAAGGGAGTCACACTCAGCGATTCAGGCTCACCAGCGGGACACCAACGACCAAAAAACGGCTCAGAACGTTCATAAGCGATCAGCGACATCTCAGCAGGGGCCACATCGCTGCTACATGTCACACACAGCGACGTCGCTAACGAGATCGCTACTGCGTCATAAAATCACTGACTCTTTAGCGATCTCGTTAGCGATCTCGCTTAGTGTGACAGTATCTTAACTAATGTTAGTTCTGGTCGTCTGCACACTATAATTTTTTAATATGTATTCAATAAAAAAGAAATTTAATTTTAAAATAGAAAAATACTTGCTTTTTCGAGCGCTGGATCCACAATTTTTGAAAAAAAAATGGTTTTGTAAATTTTGTTGGATAAATGAGAAATCGCTGGTCAACTTTTAACCCTTATAACATCCTAACAAAAAAATGTTGTTTCAAAAATTGTGCTGATGTAAAGTAGACATGTGGGAAATGTTAACTCCATGATTTAAGGGCATAAGAATTCACAGTTTGGAAATTGCAACATTTTCCCCAAATTGTTTTTTTTTTTTTTTTTTACAAATAAACGCGGGTCATATCGAAGAGATTTTACCACTAAAGTGAAGTACAATATGTCATGGAAAAAACAGTCTCAGAATCAGTGGGATACGTTGAAGCGTTCCAGAGCTATAACCTCATAAAGTGACAGTGGTCAGAATTGTAAAAATTGGCCCAGTAATTAAGGTCAAAATTGGCTCAGTCACTAACATTGCACAAGCCATTAACCTGATGTCAAGTGTTGATATTGTAGTGCTTGTAATCTGAGTCAAGGTAAGCTTTGCTGGATCTACACAGAATTCAACATTCATAAAAGGTGATGATAGTCACAGCTCTCCCTCTCCTGTTACCTGTACAATGACCCCTGCGTCGGTCATGGAACATGCCTAGAAAATTCTCCTGTAAAAGCCAATGAGAGGAGGGGAATTTAATACTGACTTGATGTCAAAATACAGACGTAAAGAAAAAAGTGGCAAATTTTGCAACACACCTATGTTATGAAAATGTGGTAGCTTTTACAGTGTTACTGATAATAATGTCTCCTAGAAAATGGAGTAAAATATAGTGGAAATTTAAAGTAAGCATAGTGACAAAATAATTAAGACACACATGCATTTTCTCTAGTGCTTTTTCCTTAAAGGGGTTGGTCACTTTATCTTTATTTTAACAAATGTGTTGAAGACTTGGTCTTGTGGCACTTACTGATATACACAAAACCCTGAGCTTAAAATGCTAGAAGGCAACGGACCTAAAGCAGGACTGAGTAGTGTCCTGGGCCGGAGTTCCAGATTGTCAGGTTTGCCAGCCATACTGGCAAGCTGAAGGAGAAAGAGGATGCAGAACTGCAGAAAAAGTAGATGACACTTGTTGATCAGAACTGTTGTGTTAAAGCTGGTGTTGTCGCCACGTAATGTGGGACACTCTGAGACGTTGTGCCTTTTCCAAATTAAATTCTAAAATCCAAGTACGTACAGGAGGGAACCACGCTGACACACTTTGTATCAGAACAGAATTCTGTTTATTACATCATCGGTTAGTGTTTATATAGGTAGGTTTTGATAAAACATACATTGTAGCAATGTAATTGACTCAACTTAGCTCTATAGACGTGCTGGTATTAGCATATATACAACTAATTGGCTAAAGTTAATATCTCGTTAGACAAAGAAATTCCTGAGTCTCCTTATCTCAATACATACAAAGGCTCCATCTTGGAAAGCAAGAAGATGCACATAGAATAACCAAAATGGAGTCAGGATAGATAAATAAATCCTGCTCACACAATTGTCTTCTCTTGTGGCAGTGGGTGGCTATTCCAGCCATAGTGCACACCTACAGACTCCTCCAGATACATTCTCCTCCTCCTCTAAAAGAAGAAGCTGGCCTTCTTATACTACATCATGGTATTCTCTGGATTGGTCTGCCTGTCACACCATCAGATGGACACTCATACAAGCCACAACAAGCAAAGAAACTATACGAGTGCCACATTTATGTGCTGATCAGAGTTAGCATCCAACAGCTGGTCATAGTACTCGCCATCTTTCACTATCACAGGGTGCAGTTCAGCAACAGGTCTTGTCTCTGTGGCTTTGTCTATAGCTTTTGAAACAATGCTCCGAACACAGGGTACGAGGCGGCAACCAAGTACCGCAATGGCCACCAGAACTATTACCAAAGCACATGCTATGTTACTAAGAATGGATCCCCATTTAAGAAACATGTTTTCTTACCACTTACTGAGGGAGTTTCAACTACCTGAGTTTTCAGCTAATTCTTTGGACAGGGCATCAATTCTTCTCAAGGTTTTACTATGCTACTATCCAGAGCAGTGTTGTTGGGAATAAAGATACAGCATGATGCCCCAAGCATCTCACAGACCTCTCCCCTCTCTGCCAGGATATTGCCAAGGACTAGTCCAGGGTTCGACAAACCCAGGCGCCAGGTCGCCAGTGGCGCCTAGAAAATCATGCCTGGTGCCCGGGCAGTAGCGTAGCTACCGGGGGGCAGAGGGGGCGGTGGCCCCGGGCCCCGCGCTCGGAGGGGGCCCACCCGGAGCTACGCTACTGTAACTGTATCGGCGTGCACAGCGCACTGATACAGTTACATTCTGCGGCAGAGCAGGGAGAATCGCTCTCCATGCTCTGCCGCCGGCCGCTATGGGGCCTGAGCAGGTGGTGGGGGGCCCGGCGCCAGCAGTGGGCCCCCGCCCATCATCGGAGGGTCAGCTGTATCGGCATCCACCCGATACAGCTGACCGCATTGAGAGAGAAGGAGCGAGTGCTCCTTCTCTCCCATAATCCCCCTCTCAGTGTCTGACAGCGGGCGCGATGACGTCACTGCCCGGCGCCGGCAGTCAGACGCTGAGAGGGAGAGCAGTGAGCAGCGCAGGAGCCGGGAGCAAGAGAGGTGAGTACAGGATTTATTATTTTTGTAAAGGGGGCTGCATTATATTACAGAGCAGAAGCTCCATATGGAGGTACATTATAAATAAGGCTGCCTATGGGGTGCATTATAAATAAGAGTGCCTATGGGGGTGCATTATAAATAAGGCTCCCTATGGGGGTGCATTATATAAAAGACTGCCTATGGGGTGCATTATAAATAAGACTACCTATGGGGTTGCATTATAAATAAGGCTACCTATGGGGTGCATTATAAATAAGGCTGCCTATGGGGGTGCATTATAAATAAGGCTGCCTATGGGGTGAATTATAAATAAGACTGCCTATGGGGGTGCATTATAAATAAGGCTGCCTATGGGGGTGCATTATAAATAAGACTGCCTATGGGGTGCATTGTAAATAAGGCTGCCTATGGGGTGCATTATAAATAAGGCTGCCTATGGGGTGCATTATAAATAAGGCTGCCTATGGGGTGCATTATAAATAAGGCTGCCTATGGGGTGCATTATAAATAAGGCTGCTTATGGAGTGCATTATAAATAAGGCTGCCTATGGGGGAGTGCATTATAACCAAGTTTGTTAAAAAAAAATTCTGGCTCCTAAATTTTTTGGCTGGCTCCTAGATTCTGAACAACTTTGTCGACCCCTGGACTAGTCTATTCTGAAAGGTCATGGTCAAGGTAGCATCCAACTGTTCAGCTGTGCCCTGGAATTCATGCCTACTAAAATTACCAAATATCTGTTGGTTATAGAGGATATAATTTTTCCAGTCCACACTTTTATTCAACAACTAGATGGTGGCCCGATTCTAATGCATCGGGTATTCTAGAATATGTATGCGGCCGACCGTACGCGCCTAAGCAGTGAAGCAGTGTTTAAATGGTTTGTGCACTACTTTAAATTAACGTTACTCTCTCCAGGGCACCGAACGAATTTTGTTATGACGTCACGTTGTGAATAATGCTTGTGACAACATCGCAGATGACGCACAGCTAGCACGTAATTTTCCCGGCTGCAGCCGGCTGTTGTTTCCGCTGACATGACGACTATTTGCTGCTGCAGCCAGCAACCAATCAACGATCTTGCAGACACATTCACACCGCTGTGCTGATTTGTCACGGACGCTATTTAAATGTGGCGCCCAAATCGGTGATTGGTCGCGGGCAGCGTCTGTGACCAATCAATACTGCACTGTTTAACGTTTGCAGCAAGATCAGTGATTGGTCGCGGCCGCAATTTAAATTTGGCGCCCAAATCGGTGATTGGTCGCGGGCAGTGTCCACGACCAATCAACACAGCGGTGTTTAAATTTAGTGGCAAGATCGTTGATTGGTCGCGGTGAAAGACCGCGACCAATCATCGAATTGTATTGTGAGGACCGGAGAGCGCCGCTGCCTATGCGGCTACTTCCGCTGAGAGAACCCAGGACATGAGCAGGCGCTCGCAGCAGAAGTATCCCGACCCGCAGCGCCGCTCCCGGTCCTCTCTTGACATCCTAGCCGCATGGATGTCAGCGCCGCTGCCTGTGCGGGTACTTCCGCTGCGAGAACCCGGGACATGAGCGGGCGCTCGCAGCAGAAGTATCCCGGTCCTCCCGCATGGAGGTCAGCGGCGCCGTCGGTCGAGGTCCTTCTGCTGCTAGCGGCCGGGAGATGAGCGCCTCGCGCCGGTCATCTCCCCGCTGCCTCGCCGCTGACCTCCGTCCCGCAGATGAGCCGCTAACGGCCGCCATTTTTTTTGTGAAATCCCACGGCGCTGATTTACCGTTGCCGGACCAATGAGCGACGCGGGATTTCCTGGACAGACAGACAGACAGACGGCATAAGACAATTATATAGTAGATGGGGAATAGCGATTCAAATCCTCCAGCTACTTGAACTTTGGCTTTGAACTTATCTGCTAAGCCTCTAGGGACTCCTAATAGCATCAATGTACATGTGAGGGTCAAAATAAGTAAGGATGATGGTGTGACACTTGTGTCTCTGGTTTTCCGTTGCATATTCATGGAGCTTGTCTGTATTTGGAAACACAAATTGGAATAGTTTCAGGAATTTAACAATTGCACATGTACCTTTCCATCCCACTTGCAGTACTGGGTAAAAGTTACCATTTCCACACATCCACCGCATGTCAGCTCCAGCTACTTTCTGATTCAGGAGGGCATGGACTCGTACCAAGTTAGTGGTGGCAGTAGGACTGCAGTATGAGGAACTTAAGTGCTTTAGGTCAGTGGTACCAGTTAAACTCTGGAAACACGTGTAATTCCTGGGATAACAGCTAACTTCATAGGCCTTTACAGGTTTAGGGTTTATGGGGCATACAACTACCAAAGCAGATTACACTCTGAAGTATTTTTTCCTTCTGTAGCAGAAAATTAGGCAGGAGAAAGCAAGGTTTGTCTGGTTGCTTATAGGGTAGAGCTCTGTGCCTAGATGAGGTCTAACTAGGGCACAGACTATACAATCATTCTTCTTCATGGTGAGTGAAAAGTATGTTACCCATTCTAACCAATAATTGTCCTCAGAGTATCCCGATACAGATAGTTTATCCTCAGAGGTTAGGAGCACTAGGAATAAAATCTTTGGAAATATTAGGTTGCGGGGTCTCACTTTTATTTAGAATAGGTCGGTCCTGGATATTCTTAAGATAAAAGTAGCCCAATTAGTCAGTGCCCCCATGATATTTACTGTATTTTTCGGACTATAAGATGCACTGAACCATAAGACGCATTTAGGATTTAGAGGAGGAAATTAGAAAAAAAAATGTGGTCAATTCTGAACTAATATTCCCCATCTTGGTATGTGTCCTCAATCCAGATTTACATAGCCCCCTCATCACCATCCTGGTATACATGGCCCCCTCATCACCATCCTGGTATACATGTTCCCCTCATTCCCATTCTGGTATACATGGCCCCCTCATCCCAATTCTGGTATCATGGCCCCCTCATCACCCTCTTGGTATATATGGTCCCCTCATCACTATCTTGTTATACATGGTCCCCTAATCCCTATCCTGGTATACATTGTCCCCTCATCCCCATCCTGGTATGCATCGCCCCCATCTGAAAACATAAAAAAAGTAAACCATTCTACTTACCTTCCCTGCGCTCCCTCGCAGAGATCTGTTCTGATGCCAGCAGCTGATTTATGCTTGTAAGCTGCGCATGGCAGTGATGTCATGCGCTGCTTACAAGTCGAGAACAGCTGCTGTAATACTCACTGCTTCTCCACTCCCGGGACTATGGGCATGAGGAGCAGTAAATATTCATTTATCTTTAATAGCAGGCACATTGTTAGCTGCAGCCACTGGCTTCCTGCGGTGGCTGGGCGATCACATGTGCCCGGTACTAAAGAGAATGAATGCTTTCCACTCTCATCGGCATGTGGAGTAATGCATATTCATTCTCTTTAATAGCGGGCACACATGATCGCAGAGCCGCTGCAGGAAGCTGACGGCTGCGTATAACACTGTGCTTGCTGTTAAAGAGAAATTAATATTCATTGCTCCACACACCCATAGTCCCTCCCACCTCTCGGTGCTGGCTTCAGTGCAGAGAGGTGGGAGGGATTATGGGCATGGGGAGCAGTGAATATTCATTTCTCTTTAAAAGTGGGCACAGGTGTTCGCCGGCTCCTGCCTCCTGTGACCCGCTCATCTGCCTCTGCTGCTCCTCCACTTCCCCATCCACAGCAGATACATCCAAACTATAAGACCTCCCCATTTTCCTCCAAATTTTTGAAGGAAAAAGTGCATCTTGTCGTCCAAAAATAGTCCTGTGTACCTTTCCATCCCACTGGCACCGGCTCTCCATATAGGTACATAGTCATGAGCTATACCAAAAGTATAGCAACTGTCTGTATAAATGGTGGCAGTTTGGTGTTTAGCATGTCTGCAGGCATCTTCCAGTGCATGGAGTTCAGCATTCTGGGCGAACATGTTTGGAGGCAGCGGTTCTGCCTTTATGGTTTCATGGGGGGAAGCCACATCATATTCAGTGTAGAACTGGCCATCCACACATACCACGAACCATCCACAAAGAGTTTATTGTCGGGGTTATCTAGTGGAACATCAGTAACATGACTGAAACCCCCCCGTTTCCTGGGACATTAGTTTTACACGGTCATCTTCCTCTTCTATCTCAACTAGCAGGTCACCCAGGTTTCCTCTACCACCAACTAACCCCCCCCAGAAGGAGCAAGGTGGCTGGATTCAGAGTAGTGCAACATTGAATGGTGATGTTATCAGGCATGAGAAGGGCACATTGAACCCTGGGATGGCGAGCAGTACTGAGATGTTTTGGTTGTACATGAGAAAAAATGGCAGTAACATCACAACGGACATAAACAGTGAGGGAGCAAGTCGGAACAATTTCAGGAGACTTATCCAAGAGGAGCTGCTGCCGCTGGAGATGAGGGAGGAGGGGCGTTATCATGCTATCCTCTGAGTCTAGTTGGGAGCCTCCAATTTCACTTTATGTGTCCAGGCTTTTCACAATTATAACGTGTTGTTTCTTCATCCTTGCCTGGTCCGGTCCCCTCACTGAGTCTGGTCATACATAAGAGGGGCCCAGTACCTGGTTTTTACCTTGTTATTCATGGCATAGGTTGCTTCCATGCCATTGGCTACTTGGAGTATCACTTCCGGGGACATGTCCGGTGCTCCGGGCGGGACACTATTAATGGCTTTTTAATCACAGGCTTTAAATCTTCAGCAAATGTACAGGACATTAAATGGGTGTGGACCTCAAACGTGCACTGTTGTCATAAGTCCTGTCATTTTTGACAGAGCTGGGTATAATATTTTTCTACTGACTGTAGCATCCTGTTGAATATCATGAAGAAAGGCTTACTAGGGAGCTAGCCTGGCCTGCCACCACTGTGTTTGTTTTCTCACATATCCCTTCCCCTAATCTAGTAAAGTATCATCGACACTTGGAGGCCCTGTTGCCCCCACCACAAAGGGGTAAAAAGTATCCCCTGACTTAGTTGATACCAGGTTCTCTAAATCCCTCCAACAACAGGAGAAAGCCGTTCTAATTTTTTCTTCTTCTTTATCAAAAGGCATGGGAAACATTTCAGGGTCTGGCATTCAACTCATGATGGCCAGCATTTCAATAGGATTCCAGGGATGCCACACACACTCTTGGGGCTCTTCAGTATCGGATCACCTAGACTGACTTGTGAGGTCTGGCGGTAGCAATCTGGGTGAATGCTGCGGGGTTGAGGTGAGCTGTCCATCTTGACTGAGTAATTGTCCGAGTGAGTCTCGGATGGAAATGAAAGACTGATGTATAAATGCTGCATCTATTTGGGTTGTGTCCGAGGAGGAGCTGGAAGGCAGGGCAGGGGTCAAAAGGGGTGTTGGTCCTATCCAGTGTAGGCATGATATTTATTGGGGGTATGGCCAAGACTTGTGGGGGGCATAGAATATGGGGCACTGGCCAGGGGGGCCACACTGACTTAACCAGGCTCTGGGGGCTTAGAGTATGCAAATGGATTGTGGGGCGATAACAAAGAGTACAATCCTGTCTTCGGCCGGTTTCAGACGTCCTGATATTTTCGGTACTGGAAAAAACGGTACCTGAGATATCCCTGTCCGTGTGTACTACGTGCAGCACATGTGTGGCAACTGTGTGCCGCATTAGGACCACACGGACTGCCGCCGGGAAGAAGCAGCTACTGTAAGCGCTGTTCCCCGGCGGCTGGTGCTGAAGCCGGCTGTCATTCTCCCCTGCCTGCGAGCAGAGGAGAATGATGAGCGGTATATTAAAGTCCAAACGACATCAGGTGGTGGATTTTGGACTGTTACCCCCACCCTCTGCACCTACTGTCACTGTTATTAGCGACAGCAGGTGTTGGATGATGGGGTAACAGTCCCAAAAGCCCCCACCTGCTGTCGTTCGGACTTTAATATACCACTCATCGTTCTCCTCTGCTCGCAGGCAGGCACGGGAGAATGACAGCCGGCTTCAGCACCAGCTGTCGGGGAACAGCAGCTTACAGTAGCGCTACTTCCCCGATGGCAGTCCATGTACACGGAGGGCAGTGTGCACTGTTCTCCGTGACCATGTGTGTGGCACGTTTTGCAGGCCGTGTGTCCATGTGAAAACGGACATGTCTGCGTGTTTTGCACACGGACACACGGTCCGTCAAAACACACTGACATGTACATAGACCCATTCATTTGAATGGGTCTACGTGTGTCCGTGTCTCTGGTACTTGAGAAAACTATCAGGTACCGGAGACACTGGTGTGAAAGAGGCCTTAGGAGTAAGAGGTTTATCAGTTTCTATGTGCTGACAGAGGGCCCACAATACAAGGCAGGTCTCCACCAATCTAGATTCTGATTTTTGCATACACGTGTCCATGCTTCAGGGACAATGAAAGGGGGATGGAGTTAATCTGGGAGTGGTAGGGAGGTCAGTGCCATCTTTGTTACATACTTTTACTTACAAAAACTTATCACCATGTTTTGCTTTCACCAATTTGCCTCTAGTTTCACATTAAGAGGTTTTCCACCATAGCTCAGCCTGGTCTAACAAGCCAGCATAATTTAAATATCCTCTCTTTTCCTTGAATACACTTTTCCATAAATCCTCTTTAAGCCTGCCACCCAGTGGACAGCCATATGCTGAAGAAAACCTACACATTTTTTCATAAATTTATTTCCTTCTTACTACTTTACCACTTCGAAAGCAGTTGTTCTTTGCCCTTGCTCAATCTGTGCCTTAGTGGACAGATTACCCATCTTCTGCTTTTACAACAGGAATACTGGACTAGAGAGGTAAACCAGCGGGAACTCTGACCTTTCGCTATGGTAACTTTTTCTGTCACTCCATGCCTGACATATATAATCAGATGAAAATCATCGACCCCTTCATCTAGGGTCCGGAATCATAATAGGTTTCCTTAGCTTGACAAAAGGCTATTCCCAGCAATCATCAATGTCGGCTCCATCAGGTACAATGAACTAATCGTTACATTCCAACCCCATGTACAGATGAAAAGTGAAATTGCCAAATCCAACACAGTACATGAGGTCTTCTCAGGGTTCTTTGTCTAACAATAATGGACTCACTATGAACTGATCGAATAACCTGTGACACACTTACCCAGGGCAAGACTGGCCATCTGGCAATTCTGGCAAATGCCAGAAGGGCCTGTCTGATCGTGGGCTGCCTTATCTGTTACGTTTTTTAACAGAATCTGTGTTCTCAAGACACCCATACTGTTAAGCGTTGTGACGTAGCACAAGGTCGCTGACTCCGTCACTTACCCCAGCAGGCCACGGGAATCGTTAGAAATATTGGTCTTGTAGTAAATCTTGCTTTCCTCCATCCAGGGTAATAGTAATACAGTGCCTACAAGTAGTATTCAACCCCCTGCAGATTTAGCTGGTTTGATAAGATGCAAATAAGTTAGAGCCTTCAAACTGCAAACGAGAGTAGGATTTATTAACAAAAGCATAAATCTTACAAACCAAAAAGTTATGTTGCTCAGTTGAATTTTAATAAATTTTAAACATAAAAGTGTGGGTCAATTATTATACAACCCCTATGTTTAATATTTTGTGGAATAACCCTTGTTTGCAATTACAGCTAATAATCGTCTTTTATAAGACCTGATCAGGCAGGCACAGGTCTGTGGAGTTATCTTGGCCCACTCCTCCATGCAGATCTTCTCCAAGTTATCTAGGTTCTTTGGGTGTCTCATGTGGACTTTAATCTTGAGCTCCTTCCACAAGTTTTCAATTGGGTTAAGGTCAGGAGACTGACTAGGCCACTCCAACACCTTGACTTTTTCCCTCTTGAACCAGGCCTTGGTTTTCTTGGCTGTGTGCTTTGGGTCGTTGTCTTGTTGGAAGATGAAATTACGACCCATCTTAAGATCCTTGATGGAGGAGCGGAGGTTCTTGGCCAAAATCTCCAGGTAGGCCGTGCTATCCATCCTCCCATGGATGCGGACCAGATGGCCAGGCCCCTTGGCTGAGAAACAGCCCCACAGCATGATGCTGCCACTACCATGCTTGACTGTAGGGATGGTATTCTTGGGGTCGTATGCAGTGCCATCCAGTCTCCAAACGTCACGTGTGTGGTTGGCACCAATGATCTCGATCTTGGTCTCATCAGACCATAGAACCTTGAACCAGTCTGTCTCAGAGTCCTCCAAGTGATCATGAGAAAACTGTAGACGAGCCTTGACATGACGCTTTGAAAGTAAAGGTACCTTACGGGCTCGTCTGGAACGGAGACCATTGCGGTGGAGTACGTTACGTATGGTATTGACTGAAACCAATGTCCCCACTGCCATGAGATCTTCCCGGAGCTCCTTCCTTGTTGTCCTTGGGTTAGCCTTGACTCTTCGGACAAGCCTGGCCTCGGCACGGGAGGAAACTTTCAAAGGCTGTCCAGGCCGTGGAAGGCTAACAGTAGTTCCATAAGCCTTCCACTTACGGATGATGCTCCCAACAGTGGAGACAGGTAGGCCCAACTCCTTGGAAAGGGTTTTGTACCCCTTGCCAGCCTTGTGACCCTCCATGATCTTGTCTCTGATGGCCTTGGAATTCTCCTTTGTCTTTCCCATGTTGACCATGTATGAGTGCTGTTCACAAGTTTGGGGAGGGTCTTAAATAGTCAGAAAAGGCTGGCAAAAGTGATCATTAATCCACACATGTGAAGCTCATTATTCTTGGTGCCTGAACTACTTCTTAATACTTTAGGGGGACCAAACAGAATTCTTGTGGTTTGAGGGGTTGAATAATAAATGACACTCTGAATTAACTTTTAATGTTTTTAAAAAAAAAATAAAAAAATTATAAAAAATTTTTTTTGCTGCAGTGCATTTCCCACTTCCAGGCTGATTTACAGTACAAATGTCACAATGCCAAGTTAATTCCGCATGTGTCAACCAGCTAAATCTGCAGGGGGTTGAATACTACTTGTAGGCACTGTATATCCTATCTGGTTCTTGGGGATGGGAACAACGTGGGCCTGTGCGATTTTAAATGCCAGGGCTGAATTTCAGTCCCAGTCCGTACCTGCACTTACCCATCACACACTACAGAGGGACAAATTCAGGTAGTGCAGGAATAAATGGCACATTCAGAGACAAAGGAGTATTTATAGCAAAAATGTAAATACACTTTATTAACACATAAAAATCACTTCTAATCTCATGAATATAGAGAAAGGATGATAAAGAACCATAATCCCTAGTGCCTGGTAAAGAATGTAAAGGAATAGTATAGATGTTGAAATCTACGTTCTACCATAAAAGGGGCAAGGATACCCAATCTATCTTAAGCATAGCAAAGGTAAATGGATGTATATTAATATACCAGATACTTGTCACAATAGACATATAGAGAACCTATTAACCCAAATATCTGTGCATCATTAGGCCATGGTCACACTTGCGAGAAACTCGCATGAGTCTTGTGCGAGTCTCTCGCATCAACACCCGGCGCTGCTGCCGGCACTTGGACCGAAGCGTGCAGCTGCATGTATTTCTGTGCAGCCGCACACTCCGTACCAAGTGCCGGCGGCAGTGCCGGGTATTGATGCGAGTGACTCGCACGAAACTTGTGCGAGTTTCTCGCAAGTGTGACCCCGGCCTTAGATAGCCATAGCAAACATTGCACCCTTATCCATGATAGACAAGATGATGGTCACAAAGGTATATCACAAACTCCAATGTGTGTTTCACATCTTCATTCTTTGCGGGGGGAAACAAAATCGGCAGTGTATCAAATACTTATTTTCCCCCACTGTATATTTCTAAGGCTGTGTTCACAGGAAGCATAAATGCTGTGTCTTTTTTAGCAGATGTCCTCAACAATTTAAGCAATAACAATCTTTGCTGAATATTCAGTTTTCAATGCATTTTTTATGTGTTTTCCCCTTTTATTTGATGTGGTACTGAAGCAGCGTTTTTAATGCTTTTTTTTAGTATAGAAAAGCTGTGAATAAAAAAAAATGGATTAGAGATAAAAATCACTAGTTGGTTCATCATTACTGAATTGGTGATACATATCCTTTAAGGTGTTACTGTTCACAGTTCTTTGCTGCAAGGTTGCTGTACAGGTTTTGCACATACAACATTTCCCTGTGCCATTAAATGATTTGCAGATATCATAGGAATGTCCTTTAAAGCCTGTCAGGTCTGTAATCAGCACTTAAGGTTTTCTAGTCATTTGCTCAGGATGATGCCTAATGCTGACCGATTCCTGCCACTGCTTTAACCATTTTATAGAAAAAGTCAGGGTACTACTACAAGTGTGTTCTAGGGTGTATGTAATCTTTTCTTGATTGACTACTAATTTACAAGTCACAATACTGTGCATGACAATAGTTTTTTTTTTTTTGTTGGGGTGAGGGGGTGGGGTAGGGGATGGCAGGATTGCTGTTGTAGGGTCCAAAGACCCCCATTCACGTTATTTTTCTTCCGCTCTGCTCTATTGAAGGGGCGTGACTGCAGACATCATGCTGATTGACAGCCCACCGTCTAAAAGTGCGAAGCCGGCTGTCAATCAGCATGATATCAGCAGTCATGGCCCATCGACAGTTCTTAGGACCACTCATTCACAATAATCATGCAATGTAAATGCATTTTAAAGAGTTAATCTGCTTAAGAAGAACACTGCTGCCAGCAGTGTGTTAATCTGTGCCTCTCATTACATTCTATGCATAGCCAGCTGCAGGAAGTTGTGATAGGATTTACTTTGGTTGTTGTTTGTTGCCTGCCTCTTCCTCCTTTTCCTGCTCCTTCATAATACACAGGAATCCATCTTGTATTGCTGCAATATTATAATTTATAACATGAAGTGAGGAAGCCTCATAGTACAGTCAGTATAGAAGCAGGAAGCCTTATACTACTGTCAGAATTGTAAGACCACAGAAAGACCACTTCAGTCTCCCTTTCTTAAAGGGCCAGAGCTTTCATCACTAAACTAGACATTTTTTCGTAAGTTTTCCTAATTCTACTTGTATAGTCAATTTGCTTAATTAAGTTTTGTAGAAAGTTATATCCCTTTTTGCAAAATGATCAGGATACAATTCTGAACAATCAGTATAAATTATAAACTGAAAGGGGGTTAACGTTCCATAAATGTCCATTTGCCAGAAATGCTGAGGTACAATGCTGCAAAGTATTAAATCAGTTCCTAAAGCTTTATCACATTTAAAATATTAACTAGAAATTGCTGTACGACTCCCACTAACTCTGACGAGAACTCTCCTTCTCTCGCAGGGGTGCCCATAGGTACTAGCTTCTTGTAAGGCCATGTTCACAAAATCAGTATTTTGTCAGTATTTTTCATCAGTATCTGTAAGCCACAACCAGGAGTGGGAGATAAATACAGAAGTGGTGACGTGTTTCTATTATACTTTTCCTCTGATTGTTCCACTCCTAGTTTGGCTTACAGATACTGATGTAAAATACTGACCAAATACTGAACATGTGAACATAACCTAACTATGAAATACGATACAGCTCACCATCATAGGATTTCCATGTTGTTCAGAGAACTCAGGTCATCTATGTCTGGAAGCACTCAGTAGTAGGAAAAAATAGAAAATCCAACTATATAAACTTTTTTAAAAAAAAAAAATGGTATGTATGTACGGTATATATTCTTTATTACTGAATAAATAGTAATCTAAGGAAAAACGTTAGTTAAAATTTCAAAATCATAGCATGGCTACAGGATCCATTGAGAAGGTATGGTATAGATCTACGCGTTTCAGGTGTACAGTATAACACCCTTAGTCATAATAATAACTGACCATTGCTGGTACATTTATATAGTGGTTTGATCCGGTCTGCATAATGGCAGACTAATTAATGTGCTCAGAAGACATAGTTATGGTAATTCAGAGGTCTGTGGAGATAATCTGATTAAATAGAGAGCATGCAATGGTTTATCTGTGTTGTGTGACTGCAGACATACGAATCCCTCCAGCACACGCACTGTTTGCTGTGGGAATTCACCGGTTTCTGATCTGGGATCGAAGGGTATGTATACTCCCTGCCAGAACCCTACTAGTGGGCGCTGTCTCGCTCCATAAACTTTATAGACTGTGACGTTTTCATCTAGTGGGCACAACCTAGCGCCATACACTTGTATAGACTGTAGCCACTCCCCGTCTACTGAAGTTGTCATCCAGTGGGCGCAGTCATCTACTGCGCTCAACCTAGCTCAATACAGGTATATAGAGCAAGGCAGCGCCCACTTGTCAGGTTCTGGCCCAAAGTATGCATAACACTCAGAAACCAGCGAATCCTCGCAGCGCACAGTGCGTGCGCTTGAGGGATTCATAAGTCTGCAGTCACACAGTGTCTGCAGACTTATCGTTTTAGACCAGACAACCACTTTAAACTATTTTCTTGTTCACACATGATCATTAACCACTATAGGAGAATGTTTAAAGTCTTATAATACAACATTGTTTGAATGAGCATCACATGCTTGAGACAGTTATTTACCCAAAATTTTGGAAAGGTGCCAACAATTTTTGTCTAGGCCATTTTTAGTGTTTTGTTTGAAATTATGTCCAATTTTCTTTTTTTTCTCTGTTTTGTTGTGTACAATATAGACAAAGGAAGTAAACATGTGTATACAAAACACATTATTGTAATTGCAATAATTTTCTGAGAGAAATACTTTATTTTCTGGAACAATTTCAATGGTGCGAACACTTTCGGCCATGACTGTATAATATTATCAGAACAAACAGCATGCCAGTATCTTGAGTAAATGATATAATTTCTATAAGAAATGTATGCGATGTTATAAACAAAACAGAAAGGGGTGACAAAGAGAAAATATTTGATTAGAAAAAGGGCGTTCCATAGTTAAACTAGGTTCATGTTCACACATTTATTTATTTTACTAATTTATATAGTGCTATTAATTCCACAGCACTTTACAGACATTATTGGCTCACAATCTAAATTCCCTATCAGTATGTCTTTGGAATGTGGGAGGAAACCGGAGAATCTGGAGGAAAACCACGCAAACACGGGGATAACACACAAACTCCTTGCAGATGTTGTCCTTGGTGAGTTTTGAACCCAGGACCCCAGCGCTGCAAGGCTGCAGTGCTAAACACTCAGCCACTGTGCCACCCTCGCACATAATCATTATTCTATAATACAATTTTGTAATTACACAGCTCTGGCAAAAATTAAGAGACCATTGCACAGTTTTATAAAAATCAGCTTCTCTACATGTCTGACAGCCATTCCAGTGTCAGTTGAATTCCAACCAGAGTACACCTCATTCTACTTAATGTGCTTCTGTGTTATGATTTGGTAGCTGAGAAGAGCAGGAAAAAAAGGCAATACACCAGAGAGGTTGGAATCTACTGGATTGCAGTACCCTGACTAACCACCACAACCAAAGGCAGCCGTGGAGCGCACCTACGTTGGTCCCACACGCCTCGTCACAGCCTGAGAAGCCAACCACACCCAAAGATAGAAAGAGGAAAACTATCTGCCCCGGAGCAGATCCCCAAAGAACATAGGAAGCCCCCAAACATGCAATGGCGGCTAGACAAGAGGAAATACAGACACAGACAGAAAACAGTATGAGCAAACGTTGGGGCCCAATCTTCCTAGAAAGAAAAGGATAGGAAGGACACTTACTGCAATCCAAAAACCCCTAAAAAATACCAACTCACTAATTGCAAAAACACCTGAGATCACACGACCTCTACCACCTAAATTAGTTCTCTGGTGTAACAAAACTAAGCAGCAGCCACTGAAAAAACTGGAAAAGGCAAATGAACAAATAACAGTGGCTCAGATAAACTGAGAGGAGCACAAGCCCCCGGAGGGGACCTGGTTGACCTCCACAGAAGTGCAGGACAAAATGCAAAAAGCAAGCACAAAAATAAAAGCAGAAAATATCTTATCTGTTAGCAGAAGATGCAGGCAAGACACAGCAGGCTTCCAAGTGAACCAGGAACACAGTTGAGACAAGAACAATTGATCACCGGCAACCCTGATGGGAGGGAACCTCCTTTATATAAGACCAGTCTGTAACACCTGATTGCCAATCTTCACAATCTTCATTGAATAGTTCAGTACTGTTCATAACCACCAGAGGGAGCCCCTGCTCAGAACTCATCTCTAACACATTCACAACAGTACCCCCCCTTGAGGAGGGGTCACCGAACCCTCATTTGGGCAACCAGGTCGGTCAGGATGAGCTCTGTGATACGCACGGATCAGTCTCCTAGCATGGATATCCGAAGCAAACACCCAAGAATTGTCCTCCTGACCATAACCTCTCCACTTAACCAAATACTGGAGTTTCCGTCTAGAAAAACGAGAATCCAATATTTTCTCAACCACATACTCCAGATTGCCCTCAACCAAAACAGGGTCAGGAGGCGCAGCCATAGGAACCACTGACTCGACAAACCTCTTCAATAAGGACTTGTGGAACACGTTATGGATCTTAAATGTCCCTGGAAGAAGTAAACGAAAGGAAACAGGATTAAGAATCTCCATGATCTTATAAGGTCCAATGAACCTAGGCTTAAACTTAGGAGATGCAACTCTCATAGGGATATTTCTTGAGGACAACCAGACCAAGTCCCCCACTTCAAACCGAGGACCATCAGTCCTATGCCGGTTGGCAAACCGCTTGGCCCTCTCCTGAGAGAGGGACAACCTCTCCACTACCTGGTCCCAAATCTGCTGCATACGCTCCACAACAGAGTCAACACCTGGACAGACAGAAGCCTCCGTCTGTCCCGAAGAAAATCGAGGTGAAACCCAAAATTGCAGAAAAATGGAGACATCAAAGTGGCAGAGCTAGCCCTATTATTAAGAGCAAACTCAGCCAAAGGCAAAAAAGAGACCCAGTCATCCTGATCAGCAGACACAAAGCATCTCAGATAAGTCTCCAATGTCTGGTTTGTTCTCTCAGTTTGTCCATTGGTCTGAGGATGAAAAGCCGAGGAGAAAGACAATTGAACACCAAGTTTAGAACAAAAAGTCCTCTAAAATCTGGAAACAAACTGGACTCCTCTGTCAGACACAATGTTCTCAGGAATGCCGTGTAACCGAACCACGTGCTGAAGGAACAAAGGCACCAATTCGGAGGAGGAATTCTAAGTTGGTAATGGCACAAGATGTATCATTTTGGAAAACCTATCACAAATCACCCAGATAACGGTCATTCTCTGAGAAACAGGGAGGTCGGAAATGAAATCCATAGAGATATGGGTCCATGGTCTCTTGGGCACAGGCAATGGCATCAACAAACCACTAGAGCGAGAGCAAGGCTTGGAGCGAGAGCAAGTCCCGCAGGACTGCACAAATTCCCTGACGTCACGAGACAAAGTAGGCCACCAAAAGGACCGACTAACCAAGTCTCTGGTACCAAAAATTCCGGGATGACCGGCCAACGGGAACAATGAATCTCAGACATCACACTCTTTTTCCACCGGTCTGGGACAAACAATTTCCCAATAGGGCAGCGCTCGGGTTTATCCTCCTGACACCCTTCCAGAGCCAGTCTCAAATTGGGCGAGATGGCGGAAAGAACTACACCCTCTTTCAAAATAACAGCAGGATCAGATAACTCAGGAGAGTCCGCAAGGAAACTCCTCGAGAGGGCATCCGCTTTAACATTCTTAGTGCCAGGAAGAAAGGAAACCACAAAATTAAAACGTGTGAAAAACAAGGCCCACCTGGCCTGTCTAGGATTAAGTCGCTTGGCTGATTCCAGATAAACCAGATTCTTATGGTCCGTGAGGACCACCACCTGATGTTTGGCTCCCTCCAGCCAATGTCTCCACTCTTCAAAAGCCCACTTCATGGCCAATAACTCCCGATTACCCACGTCATAATTACGTTCAGTTGGAGAAAATTTTCGAGAGAAAAAGGCACAAGGGTTACTTTTAGAGGTCTCTGGATCTCTTTGGGACAAAACGGCACCTGCCCCAATTTCAGAGGCATCAACCTCCACCTGAAATGGCAGAGAAACATCAGGCTGCCGTAGAACAGGAGCAGAAGTGAATCTCTGCTTAAGTTCCTGAAACGCAGAGACTGCCTCAGGAGGTCAATTTACCACATCAGAACCCTTCTTGGTCAAATCAGTCAATGGTTTAACAATAACAGAGAAATTACCAATAAATTTACAATAAAAATTGGCAAAACCCAAGAATCTCTGAAGAGCCTTTAATGAAGTAGGTTGGACCCAATCACAGATGGCCTGAACCTTGACCGGGTCCATTTCAATAACAGATGGGGACAAAATGAATCCCAGAAATGAGATCCTCTGTACGCCAAAAAGACACTTTGATCCCTTCACATACAGAGCATTCTCTCTCAAAATCTGGAACACAGTCCGAACATGTTTCACATGAGAGTCCCATTTATTGGAAAAAATCAAGATATCATCCAAATAAACAATCAGAAATTTATCTACAAAATCCCTGAAAATGTCATTCATGAAGGACTGGAAGACGGAAGGAGCATTAGTGAGCCCAAATGGCATCACTAGGTACTCAAAATGCCCCTCTGGGGTATTAAATGCCGTCTTCCATTCATCCCCATGCTTAATGCGAATAAGGTTATACGCCCCCCTGAGGTCAAGCTTGGTAAACCAAGTAGCACTTTTCACCCTGGAAAACAGGTCAGAAATCAAGGGTAACGGATATTGATATTTCACAGTGATATTGTTCAAGAGACGATAATCAATACACGGCCTTAATGAACCATCCTTTTTGGCCACAAAGAAAAAACCGGCACTCAATGGTGAAGAGGATGGTCTGATATGACCCTTCTCCAATGACTCCTTGATATAAGACCGCATAGCGTCATGTTCAGGTACAGACAAGTTAAAAAGGCGACCTTTAGGGAATTTACTACCAGGCACTAATTCAATAGCGCAGTCATAGCTCCTATGGGGGGGCAAGGATGCAGATATACTTTCGCTAAACACATCAGAAAAATCAGTCAAAAAGTCAGGAACATCCTGAGCCTGGGGAGAGGCATAAAAAACAGGAGTGTTGGCATTAACACATTGGCAGCCCCAACTGGTTACAGACACAGATTTCCAATCCAAAACAGGATTATGAGACTGTAACCAAGGGAAACCCAGTACAACAATGTCATGCAGATTATACAGCACCAAAAATTTGCAGCTCTCCTGATGATCAGGTTCAACCCTCATTATCACCTGAGTAGAGAACTGGGGTTTATTCTCAGCCAAAGGGGTAGAATCAATCCCCAGTAGGGAATAGACTTCCGTAGGGGTATCAAGGGAAACCCACAACGTTTAGCAAAATCAAAATCCATCAGGTTAATAGCTGCTCCCGAATCAACAAAAGCCTGAGCAGAAAATGTGGACAGGGAGCAAATCAGGGTAACAGTCAACAGAAATTTAGTCTGAACACTACCCAAGACAACTGAGCGTGCAAAACATCTTCCCCGCTTAGGGCAGACTGAAATAGCATGAGAGGCGTCACCACAGTAGAAACATAACCCATTGCGTTTTCGAAACTCATGATGCTGTGCCCCAGAAGCCACTTTATCACACTGCATGGGTTCAGAAGCTGGTTCACAAGGCAACACTATTCCACGCATACCTCTACGCTCACGCAAACGTCTGTCAATTTGAATCGCTAATGACATAGGATCATTGAGACCAGAGGGAGCAGGGAAACCCACCATAACATCTTTTACATTCTCTGACAGACCCTTCCGAAAAAGGGCTGCCAAAGCATCATCATTCCATTTGGTCAGGACTGCCCACTTTCGGAATTTCTGACAGTATAACTCAGCGTCCTCAAGCCCCTGATTTAATGCCAACAAGGCTTTTTCAGCTTGATCAGTGACATTAGGTTCATCGTACAATAACCCCAGAGCCAGAAAAAATGCATCAACATTACTCAAAACAGGATCCCCAGGTGTCAGGGAAAAAGCCCAATCCTGAGGATCGCCGCGCAGGAGAGAGATGACAATTTGAACCTGCTGTGCTGCGTTCCCTGAGGACTTAGGTTTTAAGGCAAAAAACAACTTACAGTTATTTTTGAAATTCAGAAATTTAGCTCGATCCCCCAAAAACAAATCTGGGGATCCCAGGCTCCACAACCGGCAACCCTGAAAGATAGGTAGCAATACTCCGAACTTCAGTGGCAAGCTGATCCACACGGCCAGACAACTGTGCAAACTCCATTGAGAGAAAAAAAAATCCTCAGCACCCAGAGAAAAAGAGGGAAAGAAAAAAATATATATATATCTCTGACAACTCTGACAACTTTTTTTTTTTTACACTATCTTTCCCTTCTGTGAGTACCATATAATTTTCAGTTTGGCCGGTGATACTGTTATGATTTGGTAGCTGAGGAGAGTAGGAAAAAAAGGCAAAACACCAGAGAGGTTGTAATCTACTGGATTGCAGTACCCTGACTAACCACCACAACCAAAGCAGCCTTGGAGCGCACCTACGTTGGTCCCAGACGCCTCGTCACAGCCTGAGAAGCCTACCACACCCAAAGATAGAAAGAGGAAAACTATCTGCCCCGGAGCAGATCCCCAAAGAACATAGGAAGCCCCCAAACATGCAATGGGGCTAGACAAGAGGAAATACAGACACAGACAGAAAACAGTGTGAGCAAACGTTGGGGCCCAATCTTCCTAGAAAGAAAAGGATAGGAAGGACACTTACTGCAATCCAAAAAACCCTAAAAAATACCAACTCACTAATTGCAAAAACACCTGAGATCACACGACCTCTACCACCTAAATTAGTTCTCTGGTGTAACAAAACTAAGCAGCAGCCACTGAAAAAACTGGAAAAGGCAAATGAACAAATAACAGTGGCTCAGATAAACTGAGAGGAGCACAAGCCCCCGGAGGGGACCTGGCTGACCTCCACAGAAGTGCAGGACAAAATGCAAAAAGCAAGCACAAAAATAAAAGCAGAAAATATCTTATCTGTTAGCAGAAGATGCAGGCAAGACACAGCAGGCTTCCAAGTGAACCAGGAACACAGTTGAGACAAGAACAATTGATCACCGGCAACCCTGATGGGAGGGAACCTCCCTTATATAAGACCAGTCTGTAACACCTGATTGCCAATCTTCACAATCTTCATTGAATAGTTCAGTACTGTTCGTAACCACCAGAGGGAGCCCCTGCTCAGAACTCATCTCTAACACATTCACAACACTTCTGCTTAGGTGATCACCTGAACCAAATCTTATTCAACGAAGGAAAGTATGAAAAACACTGCTGTGGTGTTCTCATTCCTCTTGCAACAGGACAAGCTGGATGGCAAAACAAGTGCTAGTAATATCCCAAAAGTAATAGGAATGAAAAAATAACTTTTAACCATGCCAAAGGAGTTGAAAAGAAAAGTGTCAAGTGAGGAAAAGATGTTCTCATTTCTGGCTTTACTAGCAGAGGGATACAGTGAGCGTCATGTTGCCTCCATCTTTAAAATTTCTAAGACGGCAGTCCATTACAACAAAATCAAGCAGCAGACATTGGGGACAACAAAGCTTCAGATAGGCAGAGGGCAAAAATGACTCTCCACTGACCGAGATGACTGTGATCTTATTCGAATGTCACTCACCAACCGCAGGATGACATCAAGTGACCTACAAAAGGAATGGCAAATGGCAGCTGGGGTGAAGTCCACGGCAAGAACAGTTCGTAACAGGCTCCTAGATGCAGGGCTCAAGTCATGAAAAGCTAGAAAAAAGCCTTTCATCAATGAGAAGCAAAGGAGTGCCAGGCTGAAGTTTGCCAAAGACCATAAGGACTGGACCATAGAGGACTGGAGTAAGGTAATCTTCTCTGATGAGTCTAATTTTCAGCTTTGCCCAACACCTGGTTGTCTAATGGTTAGACGGAGACCTGGAGTAGTGTACAAGCCAGAGTGTCTTGTACCCACTGTGATATTTGGTAGAGGATCTGTGATGATCTGGGGATGCTTCAGCAAGGCTGGAATTGGGCAGGTTAATCTTTGCGAAGGACGTATGAATCAAGCCGCATACAAAGTTATCCTGGAAAAACAGTTGATTCCTTCTGCTCAGGCAATGTTCCCCAACTCTGAGGACTGTTTTTTCCAGCAGGACAATGCGCCATGCCACACAGCTAGGTCAATCAATGTGTGGTTGAAGGACCACCACATCAAATCCCTGTCATGGCCAGCCCAATCTGCAGACCTGAACCCCATTAAAAACCTCTGGAATGTAATCAAGAGGAAGATGGATAGTCATAAACCATCAAACAAAGAAGAACTACTTAAATTTTTGTACCAGGAGTGGCATAAGGTCACCCAAAAGCAGTGTGAAAGACTGGTGGAAAGCATGCCAATACGCATGAAAGCTGTGATTAAAAATCATGGTTATTCCACAAAATATTGATTTCTGAACGCTTCCGGAGCTAAAACATTAGTATCGTTGTTTCTAAATGATTATGAACTTGTTTTCTTAGCATTATTTGAGGTCTGCAAGCACTGCATTTTTTTGTTCTTTTGATCATTTCTCATTTTCTGAAAATAAATACAAAATTTATTGCTTGGAAATTCGGAGACCTGTCAGTAGTTTATAGAATAAAATAGCAATTTACATTTTACTCAAAAATATACCTATAAAGAGAAAAATCAGACAAACTGAAAATTTTGCAGTGGTCTATTAATTTTTGCCAGAGCTGTATATTGTACCAGAATGCAATTTGCAAATAAGCGTATGCCAAAATGGCAAAATTACAGCACCAGCAATAAAATGCCTGTTTATGTTACAAAAACAATTAAAGCAAAGAAAAAATTTGCGAAAAAGGCACCAAACAAAGCATTATAAAACCAGAGGAAACAGCATACCAATGTGATGAATGTGGGAAGTAATACCTATTAGGAATGCATGGCATGTTAGGCTGGTTTCACAGGTCCTGATATTTCCGGAACTGGAGAATCCTGACACCATGCACTGTGAGGATTCACAAGTCTGCCGTCTCATACAGTGACTGCAGACTTTTGTGCCAAACCTGGACAATATTTTTAAGTATAGATTTGGTGGTCTATGGTTACACCTTCTGTAATCCTTGAACCTTCATGAAATAATGCCATTGTACTTCATGAACTAATGCAGTACAATTTTAATATTGTGTAACTGCAGGTAAAAATCACGATATAAAGTGATAATAAAATATTTACTTTGACATATAAATTCACCTAGAAATATATTTTAATAATATCACCATGTGATAAATACTTGCATACAAATTGCACAAAGATTAAAAACTACAACATAAGTAATTTTATTAAAACAAATATTTCTAGGTGAATTTACAGGTGCCGGTAATTATTTTATTATCACTTCATTTATCAAATTATAACAATTGTGGATGTCAGATTTCACAAGTGCACAATAATCTACTTACCGTACATTCTGCTTCGTCCCTAAAGTGACAACTCTATTCATTAAAAAAGCAAACACAATTTCACGAAAGTGACTGCTTGCAGCAATCTATCTGTAGTCTCCAGAGACTATATATCTCAGCTTCTGCCACATGCTATCACCTCTCTACCTCTATGAAAACCACATTACATGGTTCAGTATATTATGAGTCACCAGCTTTTCACGTATCACTGTTGACAATGTTATGAGATATGGACAGAGCAGGGGCGTAACTAGGAACGGCAGGGCCCCACAGCAAACTTCACAATGGGGCCCCCCCCTCGCGCGCGTTGCCAATCCCGGTCTACCCAAGTTGTGTTAAGAAAGATACCTTTATTATCCAAAATTAGAGGTTTTTGGAGTAATGATAGTGAAATAACAGAAAAGAACCAACTCCCAGGAAGCAACTGAGGTAGTGACGAAGGTAGGCTTTCTCCAGAGTAAATATGTGAAGAAACTTGTAATCCAGCCTGCAAATTGCTTTCAAAACGGATGATTTATTCAGTAGAACAACAGTCCGGTATACAGAATAATCTAAGATTGTTCTGTATACCGTACTTCTGCACCACGCCCTCACCAATTACACATGTGAGGAGTGACAGCCTCAGCTCTGCTACATGTGAGGAGTGACAGCCTCAGCTCTGCTACATGTGAGGAGTGACAGACTCAGTTCTGCTACATGTGAGGAGTGACAGCCTCAGCTCTGCTACATGTGAGGAGGAACAGCCTCAGCTCTGCTACATGTGAGTAGGGACAGCCTCAGCTCTGATACATTCGAGGAGTGACAGCCTCAGCTCTGCTACATGTAAGGAGTGACAGCCTCATCTCTGCAACATGTGAGGAGTGACAGCCTCAGCTCTGCTACTTGTATAGCAAAGCTGAGGCTGTCGCTCCGCACATGTAGCAGAGATGAGGCTGTCACTCCTCGCATGTAGCAGAGCTGAGGTTGCTACTTGTCGAATGTAGCAGAGCTGAGGTTGTTACTTGTCACATGTAGCAGAGCTGAGGTTGTTACTTGTCACATGTAGCAGAGCTGAGGTTGTTACTTGTCACATGAGCAGAGCTGAGGTTGTTACTTGTCACATGAGCAGAGCTGAGGTTGCTACTTGTCACATGTAGCAGAGCTGAGGTTGTTACATGTAGCAGAGCCGAGGTTGCTACTTGTCACATGTAGCAGAGCTGAGGTTGTTACTTGTCACATGTAGCAGAGCCGAGGTTGCTACTTGTCACATGTAGCAGAGTTGAGGTTGTTACTTGTCACATGAGCAGAGCTGAGGTTGTTACTTGTCACATGAGCAGAGCTGAGGTTGCTACTTGTCACATGTAGCAGAGCTGAGGTTGTTACTTGTCACATGTAGCAGAGCCGAGGTTGCTACTTGTCACATGTAGCAGAGCTGAGGTTGTTACTTGTCAAATGTAGCAGAGCTGAGGTTGTTACTTGTCACATGTAGCAGAGCTGAGGTTACTTGTCACATGTAGCAGAGCTGAGGTTGCTACTTGTCACATGTAGCAGAGTTGAGGTCTTGTCACATGTAGCAGAGCCGAGGTTGCTACTTGTCACATGAGCAGAGCTGAGGTTGTTACTTGTCACATGAGCAGAGCTGAGGTTGTTACTTGTCACAAATAGCAGAGCTGAGGTTGCTACTTGTCACATGTAGCAGAGCCGAGGTTGCTACTTGTCACATGTAGCAGAGCTGAGGTTGCTACTTGTCACATGTAGCAGAGCCGAGGTTGCTACTTGTCACATGAGCAGAGCTGAGGTTGTTACTTGTCACATGAGCAGAGCTGAGGTTGTTACTTGTCACAAATAGCAGAGCTGAGGTTGCTACTTGTCACAAGTAGCAGAGCTGAGGTTGCTACTTGTCACATGTAGCAGAGCCGAGGTTGCTACTTGTCACATGTAGCAGAGCTGAGGTTGCTACTTGTCACATGTAGCAGAGCTGAGGTTGCTACTTGTCACATGTAGCAGAGCTGAGGTTACTTGTCACATGTAGCAGAGCTGAGGTTGCTACTAGTCACATGAGCAGAGCCGAGGTTGCTACTTGTCACATGTAGCAGAGCCGAGGTTGCTACTTGTCACATGTAGCAGAGCTGAGGTTGCTACTTGTCACATGTAGCAGAGCTGAGGTTACTTGTCACATGTAGCAGAGCTGAGGTTGCTACTTGTCACATGAGCAGAGCTGAGGTTGCTACTTGTCACATGAGCAGAGCTGAGGTTGCTACTTGTCACATGAGCAGAGCTGAGGTTGTTACTTGTCACATGAGCAGAGCTGAGGTTGTTACTTGTCACATGAGCAGAGCTGAGGTTGTTACTTGTCACATGAGCAAAGCTGAGGTTGCTACTTGTCACATGTAGCAGAGCTGAGGTTGTTACTTGTCACATGTAGCAGAGCCGAGGTTGCTACTTGTCACATGTAGCAGAGCTGAGGTTGTTACTTGTCAAATGTAGCAGAGCTGAGGTTGTTACTTGTCAAATGTAGCAGAGCTGAGGTTGTTACTTGTCACATGTAGCAGAGCTGAGGTTGCTACTTGTCACATGTAGAAGAGCTGAGGTTACTTGTCACATGTAGCAGAGCTGAGGTTGCTACTTGTCACATGAGCAGAGCTGAGGTTGTTACTTGTCACATAAGCAGAGCTGAGGTTGTTACTTGTCACAAATAGCAGAGCTGAGGTTGCTACTTGTCACAAGTAGCAGAGTTGAGGTTGTTACTTGTCACATGTAGCAGAGCTGAGGTTGCTACTTGTCACATGTAGCAGAGCCAAGGTTGCTACTTGTCACATGTAGCAGAGCTGAGGTTGTTACTTGTTACATGTAGCAGAGCTGAGGTTGTTACTTGTCACATGTAGCAGAGATCAGGGTGTCACTCGTCACTTGTAGCAACCATGAGGCTGTTACTGGGCCAGGGGGAGGCTACTGGTGACTGAGGTCCCGTGCCCAACAGGGCCCAGGGGGAGGTTAGTGGTGACTTGAGGCTTGCGTCAAACAGGGCCCAGGAGCCCGAGGCCCTGTTGGAATGCGGGCCCCTTGCTACCTGGGCCCTGTGTTGAATGTGGGCCCCCTGCACTGCAGCCTGGGGCCTGTTGAATGTGGGCCCTGTTAGATCCTGCCTGCACCTGCCCTCTCAGTCACCATTGAGCAGCCAAGCCTCTTCTCACTGTTGAGAGACTCACGGTACTCACCCTGCTCGCCCGGGCTTCCACCTGCTTGTCCAGTCAGCCTGCTGCTTCATGTGGTCTGCCTGGCCGTCTGCTGTCCGCCCCCACATGCACACACGCTGTGACAGACGGACCATAATGCACTGGGCCGCAGCTTAAAGCTACAGTGCTCATTTCTGTTCGCTGTCTGCATTTACAACACTGTAGTGTCTCTTTAAAACAACACAGTGTTGTTATGCATCAGCGTTCAGAGTCAGAAGCCTGAACAAAATGTTGGGAGGGGGCCCGAGCGCGGATCCATTTGCCAGCGTGCTCGGGCCCCCCTTTTTGCTCCTAAATCACAGGGCAGCTGCAGCAGGGACGGGCCCCCTTCTAGCCCGGGCCCTGTGGCAGCTGCTTCCCCTGCTTCCACTATAGTTCCGCCCCTGGGACAGAGCAAGCTGCCCTTTCGCTGACTGCAGAGAACATTAATTTTGTGGGATTGGATCTCTTTAGCAAGTTGGATATCTTTTCAATCAAATCAATCAAATTCAATAAAATCAAATGTTTTATTTGTTTTATTCATCAGTATTCAAATCCTCAACATATCCCAGTATGCATACAAGGGTTGAAAATTCTACATTCACTGAATAAACATTAATAATTGCAACTATTCCTTCCCAGAAGGACACCAGTTTGGGACAAGTCCACATCATATGGATCACATCTGCTGAGTGAATTTTGCATCTAGCACAAATAGTACTTAACTGTCACCCAATGTCATATAGGAATTTGAGGTGTCCTATACACCTGGTGCAGCACATATATTTGGGATAATCTATGGGATTCACTTAGGGACAATTGTGGAATTGTGGAAGTCTTTCCAAAATTTCAAGCCAATGGCTTTCTTCGATAAGAACTATCACACCCTCCCATTTTTGCCTTGAAAACATAGGGTATTTCATTAGAACATAATCTAGCATAATATTATAAAGCAATGAAATCAACCCACAGGAACTATGTGAGTTGGCCATCCCCTGTATTATATTTTGACGCACACCAGTATCTAGAGTGAGTCCCTCTGCCTGATATGCATGCCCCAATTGGAGGTACTTATAAAATTCGTTTTGCAGTTGTGAAAATTCTTTAATCGAATCGCCCACTAACACATGGTTGAATTTGTTCAGTCTCTTTGAACGCCAGGTTTTAAACCCTACTAATTGGTACAGATTTGAAAGCCATGGGGTCTCCCATAGCGATGTAAATTGTGAAATCCCGCATTTACTTTGTAATTTTGTCACCATCCATCAAAGTTTGTGAATTAGTAGTACCTGCAGAGTTTTACCTGCAGAAGTCTTAAACTTGTGTACCTCCAACTCTTCATAAAGGTTATTTGACTGAATATGGTGCTGGAGTAAGAGACGCTGAGGCCCTCCACCCCAGGATCATCCCACCCGCAAATATGTTAGAGTTCAGCTGCCATATAATAAACCTACGGGTTTGGGACTGCATGGCTACACGTTGTTTTATTTCTTTGTAGTATTTCCAGCTTAAGTAGCGGAGCTTGTCTTCCTCATATTAAATCTCTAAATTCACGATCAACCTTGAAAAAATACCTCTGGGTTAACCAGATTGAGGGAATTGTGTAGGGCGTACAATAACTGTGGCATCCAGATCATGTTGACCAGGTTAGCACTGGAACTAGGTTCCAGTTTATTACCAAGCCTGAATATTTTCAGTGCCAACCAGGGCTGTGGAGAGTCAGTAAGGGTATTTATGTGTATTTATGCAGCATCAAAACTGCAGCGACCAGATGATTTCTTGGCATATTTCATGGCTTTGGGTGTTTGATATAAGCGACCAGATGTTGCAGCATAGTGGATGAGATTTCTACAAATCTCCTGTCCAGTGTGTGTGCATGTGCTCCTGCAGATCACCCAGGGAAACTGACATGCGGTGTGTCTTTCAGGACCGCAGCATGTCAATTTCTCTTGTGGAGATGCTAGTCTCTGCATCAGAAATTGAATCAATAGAATGTATTGGATGCAGTAAATCCGCATGGTTCAGTGAACACATGTGGATTCACCTGCGTTCAATAGAACACAGCGAAAATATGCTGCTTCCAAAGCGCTGCTACTTCTGGATCGTGGGAATGTAGCCTCAGCCAAACCTCAGCCTCCTCAATTTTCTTGACTGTCCCCACAGCACTGCCCCACTACTGAGCGTGTACATACATAAAGTGCAGCACAGATTCATCTCACCTAAAAGCCGAGATCTGAAACAGAGCAGACATTTATAGGACATTTCATAAATTTCCCAAAATCTTTTGAAAGAATTTACCGCACATCCTGCATTGTACTACTGTACCTAGTTTATTATATATTTTAGGAGTTCGTCCATTTTATAACGTCTCCGACTCTGACAACCCTGGTGTCCACTAAATGAAAATAAAATACATGATTTAGGTCACCTTCTTTTCTTGTCTCATGACCCATTTCTGGTAATATATGTCCATTTGATGGTAAATGCAGATCAAAATGGGTACTCTGACTAGTCTGATGTGAGACAGTCCTACAGTATATGTAACAAGCCCTGATGCTGTGTTTTTCTCATATGGATGAGATTTTTGTCCCTATGCTCATCACTGAGTGCACATGATCCTGTATGTTTTTTTTTTACTTGCATCTTTTGTACCACTTTTGGAAAGTGCCAACCACTGCATGCTGGGAGCTCGCCCAGAGACTCGTTATTTAGGACATACTTTCACACAGTAATCTAGCAACCACAATGTATACCTTGTCAAGTTACACTTACATTTTTCCTGTTTCAAGCGCATCAAGAACTGACTATTTCTTGCTATCTAATATATCCCACTCCTTTTCAGATACCGCTATTTTTATTTTCAATATTACTGACCTTAGGATTACTGTAAATGTATCAGTTCCTCCCATGCAACAAAAAAAGGCAAAACCTAGGCCCCAATATATCAAAGCAATTACATCAGAATTCTGGCATAAACTGCCTTGAAAAGTCTTGCAATATTTTTGCATGAGGTGGAGTTGGAAAAACACTTAGCGACTTTTGGTGTTTTCACACCAGTTTTGCCAATTCTGCCAAAATGTCGAATCTAGGGTGAGATGACTGAAGTAAAATTTGTGGCGCCTATTAATGAATCGGGAGCATCTTCCTTTTTTTCCCCATGTTTTTCAAGGGTAAAAAAACACATCCTGAAATCTCATGCATGAGTTGCTGATTATTTTCCTCTGTGGATTTCAAACATCAAAATGTTTTTTCAGAACTGCAACATATCAATTCTTTCAGCAGTTTACCAGCGTTTTCACCCATTCAAACAAATGCTAAAAACACCAGTCAAAATTTGCGTATTTCCTACAGCATATTTCCTGCCAACACTTTAGTTGTTGGTGCAGAAAAATCTGCTACAAATACTCAATGTGTATGCAGTGGTATGTAAAAGTTTGGACACCCCTGGTCAAAATTAGTGTTATTGTGAACAATTAAGCAAGTTGAAGCTGAAATGATCTCTAATAGGATCTAACGTTAAAGGAAACCTGTCACCTCCTTTTTCGGATATAAGCTGTGGCCACCGCCTTTAGGGGCTTATCTACAGCATTCTGGAATGCTGTAGATAAGCCCCAGATGTAACCTGAAAGATAAGTCCGGTCCAATGGGTGTCGCAGGTCCGGGTTCGGCGCCTTTCATCTTTTACGATGTTGTCATCTTCCTTGCTTCCTGTCGCGGCTCCTGTGCAGGCGTACTGATTTGCCCTGTTGAGGGCAGAGCAAAGTACTGCAGTGTGCAGGTGCCGGGAAAGGTCAGAGAGGCCCGGTGCCTGCGCACTGCAGTACTTTGCACTGCCCTCAACAGAGCAGATCAGTGCGCCTGCACAGGAGCCACGACAGGAAGCAAGGAGGAGGACATCATCACATGAAGATGGGAGGCTCTGGACCTGCGATGCCCATCGGACCGGACCGCCCGGGTGAGTATAATATAACTTGTTTTTTTTATCTTTCAGGTTACATTGGGGGCTTATCTGCAGCTTTCCAGAATGCTGTAGATAAGACCCTAAAGGCGGTGGCCGCAGCATATATCCAAAAACTGAGGTGACAGGTTCCCTTTAAAGATGACACATTTCCTTTGTAATGTAGGCACAAAAAAATAAATATTGTCATTTTTTACATTTTATAAATTACAAAAAAGAAAATGGGCCGAAGCAAAAGTTTGGGTACCCTTGGAGATTTGTGTACTCTGATAACTTTGACCAAGGTTTCAGACCTTAATTAGCCTGTTAGGGTTATGGCTTTTTCACTCTCATCGTTAGGAAAGGCCAGGTGATGCAAATTTCCCAGCTTTATAAAAATACAGCCTCCTCCAACCTTGTGCCAAAAACCATCAGTCATGGGTTCTTCTGTGCAGCTGCCTAGCACTCTGAAAATAAAAGTGGTGGAGGCACACAAAGCAGGAGAAGGCTAAGAAGATAGCAAAGCGTTTTCAATACCTCATAGCAAAATAGAGGATTAAAATTTAACTTTCATTAATAAAAGTTAAACTTGTATCACATATAAAAAATATATGTATTTACACCGTTCAAAAAAATAAAGGGAACACTCAAATAACACATCCTAGATCTGAATTAATGAAATATTCTCATTGAATACTTTGTTCTGTACAAAGTTGAATGTACTGACAACAAAATAGCACAAAAATCATCAATGGAAATCAAATTTATTAACCAATGGAGGCCTGGATTTGGAGTCACACAAAAAATTAAAGTGGAATGTAATGTTCTTAAAACAAGTCAAAATGATGCTCAGTAGTGTGTGTGGACTCCACGTGCCTGTATGACCTCCCTTTGCCTGTATGACCTCCCTACAATGCCTGGGCATGCTACTGATGAGGCGGCGGATGGTCTCCTGAGGGATCTCCTCCCAGACCTGGACTAAAGCATCTGACAACTCATGGACAGTCTGTGGTGCAACGTGACATTGGTGGATGGAGCGAGACATGATGTCCCAAATGTGCTCAATCGTATTCAGGTCTGGGGAACGGGTGGGCCAGTCCATAGCTTCAATGCCTTCATCTTGCAGGAACTGCTGACACACTCCAGCCACATGAGGTCTGGCATTGTCCTGCATTAGGAGGAACTCAGGGCAGCCGCACCAGCATATGGTTTCACAAGGAGTCTGAGGATCTCATCTCGGTACCTAATGGCAGTCAGGCTACCTCTGGCGAGCACATGGAGGGCTGTGCGGCAATCCAAAGAAATGCCACCCCACACCATTACTGACTCACTGCCAAACCGGTCATGCTGAAGGATGTTGCAGGCAGCAGATTGCTTTCCATGGCATCTCCAGACTCTGTCACGTCTGTCACATGTGCTCAATGTAAACTTGCTTTCATCTGTGAAGAGCACAGTGCCAGTGGCGAATTTGCCAATCCTGGTGTTCTGTGGCAAATGCCAAGCGTCCTGCACGGTGTTGGGCTGTGAGCACAACCTGTTATGTTACGGTAGCTGAGGAGTGCAGGTAAAAAAGGCAATACACCAGAGCAGTTGGAATCTATGAGATTGCAGTACCCTGACTAACCACCACAACTAGAGGCAGCCGTGGAGCGTTCCTACGTTGGTCCTAGACGCCTCGTCACAGCCTGAGAAACTAACTACACCTAAAGATAGAAATAGGAAAGCTATCTGCCCCGGAGCAGAACCCCAAAGATAATAGAAAGCCCCCAAACATGTAATGGCGGTTAGACAAGAAGAAATACTGACACAGACAGAAAATAGTATGAGCAAACGTTGGGGCCCAAACTAACTAAATAGAAAAGGATAGGAAGGGTACTTACTGCAATCCCAGAAAACCCTGAAAAGCACCAACTCTACTAATTTCAAAAACACCTGAGATCACACGACCTCTACCACCTAAATTAGTTCTCTGGTGTAACAAAATCAAAACAGCAGCCACTGAAAAAACTGGAAAAAGCAAAAGTACAAACATCAGTGGCTGAACTAAATTGAGAGGGCAAAAGCCCCCGGAGGGGACCCTGAAGGCCCCCACAGAAGTGCAGGACAAAATGCAAAAATCAAGCACAAAAACAAAAAGAAGAAAATGTCTTATCTGTTAGCAGGAGATGCAGACACGACACAGCAGGCTACAAGGGAAACAGGAATCAAGGATTGAGACCAGAACAATTGATCACCGGCAACCCCTGATGGGAAGGCGACTCCCTAATATAAGACCAGTCAGTAACACCTGATTCCCAATCCTCACAATCTTCACTGGACAGACCAGTACCGCTTGTAACCACCAGAGGGAGCCTATGCTCAGAACACATCTCAAGCCCATTCACAACAACAACCCCCATCTGTGGACGTCGGGCACTCAGACCATCCTCATGGAGTCGGTTTCTAACCGTTTGTGCAGACACATGCACATTTGTGGCCTGCTCCTCCTGTTCCTCCTTGCCCAAAGGTGGAGGTAGCGGTCCTACTGCCATGTTGTTGCCCTCCTATGGCCCCCTCCATGTCTCATGGTGTACTGGCCTGTCTCCTTGTAACGCTTCCAGCCTCTGGACTCTACGCTGACAGACACAGCAAACCTTCTTGCCACAGCTCGCATTGATGTGCCATCCTGGATGAGCTGCACTACCTGAGCCACTTGTGTGGGTTGTAGAGTCCGTCTCATGCTACCAGGAGTGTGAAAGCACAACCAACTTTCAAAAGTGACCAAAACATCATCCATAAAGCATTGGTACTGAGATGTGGTCTGTAGTCCCCACCTGCAGAACCACTCCTTTATTGAGTGTGTCTTGGTAATTGCCAATAATTTCCATCTGTTGTCTATTCCATTTGCACAACAGCATGCAAAATTGATTGTCAATCAGTGTTGCTTCCTAAGTGGACAGTTTGATTTCACAGAAGTTTAATTTACTTGGAGTTATATTCTGTTGTTTAAGTGTTCCTTTTATTTTTTTTTTTGAGCAGGTTCAACCTATTGTGGGCAGCAATATAATGACTGTTTATAGGACCACTGATGATTCCTTGATGAATAGGATACAAATCAGACAGTCCACCTAACTATTGTCCCAGAGATGGTTGACCATCCCTTAGATCCAGGTACCAATGACATGGTTATTCCCACTAGAATTCATGTATATTAAATCTTAAGATAAACATATCACTAGGAAAAACCCCAAAAAGCGGAGTGGAGTACATACGGAAAGCGATAAGAGAATTTTGTAAGCGAGTTGCGGAACACCTGCAAGATATAATAAACAAGGGAGACAGACCTGTAGCAAAACACATAATAATAGTAATTAATATTTATATAGTGCCAACATATTCCGCAACGCTTTACAATTCAGCAGTTCATGAATGAAGTACACCAAGGAAACACCGATGTAATCAAAATGGGTATTTCGACTAAATATTTTTCCCATGTGTTTAAATAAACAACTATCCTTTAGCTCCTTTCTATAATCTAGGGACGCATCAGGGTGCAATTAGTAGAAACAGGCGACGTCAAGTGTAGCGTCGGCGTCCCTGCGTGGGTCCAGTCCCTCTCTTCCGCGGATGCCCTGCCATACTCCCCGTGCCCGTCCCGCTTCCCGCTCAGATACCTCGTGTCCGGTGCCTATGCTCAGTTCCTGGCAGGGTCGCCGATTCCCCGGTGCCTCTGTCCCTGGTCCCACGCTTCCTTCCTCTGCAGGTGCTTCCTGGTTCCAGCGCACACCCCACAGGTCTCCAGCCTCGTCTCTGAGGGCGCGCACACGCACTCCCTTTTTCTTAGAGACAGCGCACCATTTTCTGGTAAGGGTCTCAACCAATGGCCGAGTGACCTGTATTATTTCAGGCACCTCCTCCCTAAGGGAGGTGCCTGAGCAACAAGTGTTTTCTGTTAGTTCTCAGGTGCTTCGTACCTGCATGTCTGTGCTTTGCCTGCATTCTTCTAATACCAGTTAGTCTGCTCAGTGTGTCCGCTGTGCCCTTCCACGTCGTCCGCTCCTGTCTTTGCCAGTTACTGCCCGCTACCCGCTTTGCCTAACTATCCTCTTTCAAGTTTTTCGCTACCTGCGGTTCCTGCCAGCCTGCCTGTCCAACTTAGTCAGATGTCCGGAGTAGAACTGAAGGTAGCACCTTGCGTCCCAGGTATCCCTATCTAGCCCTGTTTGAGGGATCTTACTACGGGAGTTTGGGGCTCGCGTAGTTACACCCCCTTCGAAGCACCCTGGGGGTTACAACGAGATGGGGTGTCACATGTACAGGCCTTTAGGGTGCCAACCTTCACTGTCAGGTAGGGTTATCCTTTTAGTGAGGGTTAAACTAGGGTTTTCCAGAATTGCCCTCTGTTTTGTATCCCTAATGAGTTTTCACTAATATTCTCTCTACTTTAGAACTTCGTTTCCATTTACACCCATAAGATTTGGTCCCATATCTTTGTTCAATAGGTCGTGTCGCATCTGATAATCCTATTGTCAATTACCTGTATATATTGTAATAATCTCTGATCTGTCTTATTCCTTCTAGTTTTCCTTACTCAATAATATCCCTGAATAACTAATAATATCCCTGGATAATAACACTGGATATGCGTCTCAAGGTCCAGGTATGCAGCCCACATCCCAGATGTGACCTCAAGACACTGTGGGCACACATGACTATATAGCGGTAACTATAACAAAAGTTCACTGAGAGACAAATTAGCAGCTGTATTTGCATCATGCATGTTCTAAAAAGGTGGTAGAATGAGCCATGGTAATTCCCTGACTCACCTGATGAATCAAGGAAAGGAAATGCGTCTGGAGCAGTGGCGTTCCGTGAATAGAGCAGACTAAGCAGCTGCTATGGGGCCCAGACAGGTGAGGGGGCCCACGATGGCCGCTGTCGTTTGGCAGCTGTGCTGTGTGCTGACACAGTACTATCTCCTTTAATTAAATATAAGCGACGGCCGGACACTGTAAACCCCCTTGAAGGTCCCCTTTCCTTGTTGTCTCCTGGTCAGCAGTTTGGCTTAAGTCTCTGGCTGCATTTGCATAAGAAAGCCAGCCTGCAGCCAGAGACACGTGCATCACAGGAAGCAGAAAACATTCATAAGTTTCACTTAGGGAGAGATACACAAGACGGTGAGTCCTGCTGGCTGCGGTATGGGGTGGATTTTTTTTGTTGAATGTGTCCCCTCACTGTGCTGGCACTTTATATTTACAATGGCTAGCCTCTGGCTGCACTTTGCACCTTAGGGAGTGAAGGGGTCCTGATTGCAGGCACTGTGGAGGGTGGAGGAGGGGGGCCCTGCATGCACTGTGGAGGAGGGGGGCCCTGCATGCACTGTGGAGGGAGGGGGGCCTGACTGCATGCACTGTGGAGGAGGGGGGTCCTGCATGCACTGCAGCCACCTTCTGTACTCCTCACAATGCTTCTCCATTAGAGCTGGTTTCATGTGATTTAACCCCTGTACCACCACCAGGCAGGATGATGCTTCCTAGCTGTAGGTAAGACCATGTCCAGTCTATGTCCCACCACCAACTTCACTGTCAAGGTGTGCTACAATGCATGTCATGCAATACTAAAAATGTGCAATGCCCTGGAAATCATGGTGCAGCCAATAAATGTTACTAATTTATTCTGCTCCTTCACCCCAGAGGCATGCACCTGGGAGACAGCAATTACATGGGGCGTGCTGAGCTCATGAGGGGCCTGAGAGTGGAAGTTCTGCAGATGTTATGGAAGATATTGTGTGCGGCATTTCTGTGTCCCCTTACCTGTGATAAAATGTGTCTTGTAGTTTGTACACATGTTGGAACTTTGCATAGCTTACATATTCCAATCATTTCATATACAAAGATATGACATCCGTCTACCTGTCTTATATGATGCCATGAATGATGGGCATTGCTTGTACCTGCTGTCAGATTAGGCACCACACTTCCTTACATCGGAGCACACTATGCAGCATGTTCCGTCAGGCTAGGTTCACATTTATACGCCTGCAGACTTAATGCGTTGGACGTATACATTAAAACGTATGCCATGCATCAACCTACAAATTTAAACAAGTACATTTGATAGATATCGTACTTCCATCTTTGTCTCTATATGTTTTTTTACTTAAAAAGAATCATTTTTTTCCATCCAGTTTTACTGGTGTCAACAGTCCCATCCCACTCCATTTTGGCATCAGTTCTGTGAGGAGGTGTCCAGAGGAATAAACTTTTTTTCACCCCACATTAAAAACGCGTACCTTTGGTCAATTATGTTTTTTTCCCACAATACAACGTGATCAGGGCAAAACATAGTCAGAAGAACATTTTTTTACACTACTTGTTGCCTATTATGGTTTGTGTATGCCTCCATATACGTCTGAATACCATTTTTTTTTTGCAATTCAGACATATTTGTCCAGCAGACTGCACTGTATAAATGTGAGCCAAGCCTAAAGAAGTCCTTTTTGTCCAAGGAGGATAAAGCACATCATAAACACAAGTCCATACTGTGTGTTGCTGCTTTGCAGTGTGTATTTTTGCCATGCTGATTTTACAGGTGAAAGGTATTTACTTTGAGCCTTTTTTTGGTTGTAATGGTGAATGCTTCAGGATTATCAATGACCAAAGGGGCGGCAAATTTTTCAGCCGCCCTGGGCCCCACAAACAGTTGCTACGCCACTGCACACACAATATGGTGAGCCTGGCTGGGGGTCGATTTTTTTTGTTAAATGTGTCCCCTCACTGTGCTGGCACTTTACATTTACAATGGCTCTGACTGCACTTTGCACCTTAGGGAGGGGGGCCCGGCTGCACGCACTGTGGAGGGTGTAGGGGGCCCTGCATGCACTGCAGGTGTGTGTGTGTGTGGAGTTAAGAGCACCTGTTTTTTTTTTGGGGGGGGGCCCCATTCAGACTTTTGCTATGGGGCCCCATGATTTCTATGTACGCCCCTGGTCTGGAGATGGGATATAAGGAACTATAAGCACCTAAGGCTTGAACGCAATATTGGAACACGTAGCTAGGATGAATGGGTGAGATGGTTCCTTTTTTATGACAGAGCCCTGAGCTTTTTTGACACCTGTCATTATTTATAACATTGAATTACACATGCTAGCTGGGTTTGGTTCTGGTTATACCTTGTAGATTTATGATAAATCTGAATAGATAATAGCACATTTACACTAAAAACCTAAGAAGCAAGTATGGGTTTTCATTTGGTTTTCCCTGTGATTTTCATGCTTTATTATCCTGCCTACATGTATTTTTGTGGTAATGATTATGCCATTGAAACTAATATCTAAGAGATAGCTGACTTGCATTCTACTCTAAGGCCTGATCCGGCGTGTTGCTAAAAAAATGGATCCGGTACCGGATCCGGCAGAAATGTACATTCCGGCGGCCGGACAAAACGGAGCATGTAACGTTTTTTTTATTTGCCGGAGCCGCCTGATAGTGCCTGAAGCGGCGCATCAGGCGGCCGGAAACAATAGAAGTTAATGGAACCGGATCAGACTTTTGTGCAATCCGTCAAAAGTCTGATCCGGATTCTGGAAACCAAGGTCTACTACTATACTACTACTACTACTACTACATTTTCCAGTGTCTCCGGGCATCCGAAACCCTCTTTTTCTGGGTTCAAAAGTTCAGGTCGGATCCAGCAAAAAAACGGATCTGTTGCATCAGTTTTTTTTACTTCAGTGCCGGATCCGTCCCTTCAGGTGTTCGACGGATCATGCCTGATACAAAAAAACGGATGTGTGAAAGAGGCCTAAGAGTCTATAGCACAATCACACAAAAAACTAAGTATTAAGTGTTAATTTTTGTTGGGTTTTCCTTGTGATATGTTTATCTTGAGATTTAATATACATGAATTTTTGTGGAAATAACCATGTCATTGGTACCTGGATCTAAGAGATCGTCATCTCTGGGACCATAGAACAAACAGTGGGGTATAAATGACCTGGGATTGATATATATCTAATGTAAGACTAAAGGGAAGAACGCCACTACGTAACCCTCAATAGCAGGCAATAAAATGTGACTTTTAATCAATATCAAAATAAATGAGGGTATAGTCCTGTTTACTCCTTGTGTCCCTTCCCCTGATGATGTCATGTATGCTGTAAGGCAGCGATAGCAATGAGGCAGTGACCCACAAAGTTCAAACATAAAAGTCTCTTTAATGTGTTATCTTCACACAGAAAGGTTCTAATCCACACAATTTCATATAACTTCAATGCACAAAACTTCAGTGCATATTGTCAGTGTTCAATTCACACCCGTTCATAGCACTACATAGTGCACGGCTTTGTATCACAGTCCCTAAACATGCTGGACTTCACCTTGTCCAGTTTCCATGGGCGACTGCACGCCGTGCCAATGTCTCTTACACACTGCTTTACATGTCGCAGGCACTACACACGCCAGTCTTTCTCTGACTAGTTCCCGTGGGTGTCCTGCATCACAGTCTCTTTACTCACACAGCCATACACGGTCCAGGATATCCTCAGGATTGCAGCCGGGCACCATATCCACCTGTTTGCATCCGTTAAACACGCTAGTCCTTTATTCGGGCACAGGATATCTACCTCCCGTTCACCTCCGGGCACAGGACATCCACATCCGAGACCAGTCACCGTGGACGGCAGCACTCCTGTGTACGCTGTGGGTGCCAGGCCTATTGGCTCCACTCTGTCCTGTGCTCTGCAACGCCAACTGCTCTGCACAGCAATAAGCACCAATTCACTCTGGCACTGACACAACTGAGACTCCTCAGACTCACTAAGACTTTACTAACCCTTTACTGCAGGGCTTTTATCACAGAAATCTGTAAACCTGGGTCCGGAATGGAACAGACTGCAACACTATCATACTGCAGTCTGTTTCCAACACAACCTTTAGAGCAGGTTTTTCCTACCTCTGTCTTGGACACTAACATGTCCAAGACTAACACTTTTATTATCAGTCTGCATTGCAGTCACAGCTACGTGACTGCCATGCACACCTATGGCCTTCATAAGCCTCCATGCACATCCTGGGGAGAACACACAGCGCCCCCTAGCTGTAACAGGGGTCACTGCCTCACAATGCGATGAAACATGTTGAGCCTTGGTATTATAATCTGAATGCCCTGTTTTGCTGAACAATGGTGGCACCATCGATTGACAATCAGAAGCAATATCTCAATCATTATGTGCAGTACTAGCAAATTAGAGGCATATTCTTTTTAATCATTCACTCTTTATACCATCATTTATTTTGATGTGGATTAAAAGTTAAGGTTCATTGCCTGCTAATGAGGTTTACGTAATGGGGTTCTCTTTTTTTGTGTTATATTTCTGGGACAATAGTTGAGTGGACTGTCTGATTTGTATCCTACTCATCAAGGGATCATCAGTGGTCCTATAAACAATCATTGTATTGCTGGCCACAATAGGTTGAACCTACCCAACATGTTTTGAGCTGCTATATACATAGATATATTTTCTATCAGTGATACAAGTTTTAATGAAATTTATTAATAAAAGATACATTTTAATCCTCTTTTTTTGCTTTGACATACTAATTCCTCTGGAGGTTTTCCAGCTTTATATTCAAAGCTATTTCAAGTTGCCCTTTCCTCAGTTGGAAATGTAATTAAGAAATGGCAGTTACCAGGAACAGTGGAGGTCAATATAAGGTCTGGAAAACCAAGCAAAATGTCAATGAGAGCTGCTCATAGGATTGCCAGAGAGGCAAATCAGAACCCCCGCTTGACTTCAAAAGATATTCAGAAAGATTTGTGGTACATTGTTCTAGTGTGGAGCGATGAGGTTAAAATAGAACTCTTTGACCACAGTGAACAAAGGTATGTGTGGAAAAGGGCACAGAATTTTATGAAAAGAACATCTTGCCAACCATTAAGCATGGGGTGGATCAATCATGCTTTGGGGTTGTGTTGTAGCCAATGGCATGGGGAACATTTCACAGGTAGAGGGAAGAATGGATTCAATGAAATATCAACAAATTCTTAATGCCAACATAACACCATCTGAAAACAAGCTGAAGTTGAAAAGAGGATGACTTCTATAAATGATTAATGATCTTCAACACAGGTCAAAATCCACAATAGACCACCTCAAAAGGCGCAAACTAAAGGTTTTACAATGGTCCTCACAGTTCCCTGATCTGAATATCATTGACAATTTGTGGCTAGACCTCAAAATAGCAGTGGCTGGCTACAAAAACTGTTTACAAGCTGTGATACTTTTAGAAGGGGGTGCTACTAGGTGCTTTGTAATTTATGAAATGTAAAAGAATAGAATAGAAAATACAGAGGAAATGTGTCATCTTTAACTTTGGGCCTTTTAGAGATCATTTCATCTTCATCTTGCTTAACTGTTCACAATAACAGTAATTTTAACCAGTTGCCAAAACTTTTACATGTCACTTTACATATCCATCCCGTTCACCTCAAAATCTTTTGTGATACATTTTGTTATCACATATATTGAAATTTATCCAGAAAGCTGTGTCTCTTATTCTGTTGCTGAATAGAGGGGATCACTTATCCAAAGCGATCCTCCATGATCAACCTATTCTTGCAGGTCTTCAGTATCCTTACATCACTGATCCACGTGTGACTTATTTTGACACACGAGTTCTACCAAAGAGTCGAGTTTATCTTCACTAATGTGTTAATAGCATTAGAGCATCAAAACTCTGAAGTATTTTCGTACTAGTAGTTAGTTAGTAGTCTGTCTCTGTTGTCTAGTGATATGCTGTCAATTTATCTTTACCGGTGCAATGTGTCTTTTCCGGATTTATTTCCTACATTCAGAAAAAAAATCTTCATAATATAAATAACATTTCTTATTTCTTGAGGATTTGAAGCAAATACTGCTAGAATCAGTGTCAGATTTTGGAGACTGAACATGTTCCCACCTGTTTTACTATGTGCTACTAGAACAAACTTGGAACATTAAACCGTTTGCACATAATTGTACTGACTAGTGAATGCCGTAATGTTATTTTGTCAAGGAGACATATTCCTTACTGTATACGTCCCTGCAGCCACAAATTACTGTAACAATGAATATTATTCATGTTCTATAAAATATTTTCTCCTTTTAATAATAGATCTTTTCAAGTGAAATAAAATGTGTGCCAGTTTTTCACTTCCACTCATTACTTGTGAAACTTATTAAGGAAAGTGTTAATTAACACAATATGCTCCACTCCTGCGTTATATGACAATGTTGTGTGTGATGGTTAGGTCCCTTAATTCTAATTCTGTAAATCCCTTTTTATTTACTTAACATATTGCTAGACTCCATATATTTATACCTATTTAATTATTTGGCTTTAGTGTACAGCCCCATTCACACATCTGTGTTTCACGAAATTGGTCCATCCATGTTTTTCGCAGCTTAGTCATTTCCCCATTATATTCTATGGGCACATTCATTAAAAAAGGAGTCTAGACATGTCTGTATATTGGGAGTTTGGTCCGCGAATGATCACACGTCTATGAATCGGTCCATGATGTAACAGACGGCACACGGATGCCATCCCTATAGCATCTGTGTGCTATCCGATAAATTACTCAGACATGTGAATAGGACCTTATGTGGCCTACTTTATAGCAATGGATAGGCAAAAAAGGGTGTGAAGAGATGCCATAGATTTTTCATTTGGCAGATATTGACTGTGCGTGAAGTCTGGGGCATGAGGTCGACTTGTGATCTATAAGGCATTATCAGGCAGTCCTATTTCTTTTAAGGCAGAGTTTTCTGCCACCTGCCCTGATTTACTGGTAGACCCACTGTATTGAACAATCGTTAACAGTCTGGGTCAGAAATATAAGGTAGGTCAGGAACAGATATTGAAATTTTGGAAGTATGCTTTAACAGATTCATGGACATTAGGAACCTTTTACTTAGGAAGGGAACAGTGAGGTTTTTTTAGGAGATTGGGGACAATGGATTAGGGTGCCATTGACCCGTCAAGAGGTCTAGAGTCAGTGTTCCACCTAAGATTAGAGCAGAAACAGCAGCCAGGTTTTCAACTTGCTAATGGACTGTGATCTCTGATGAGACCCTGCATCATTATGATGTGGCCAAGTGGCAGGATGGTTGTGTGAAAGGTTTGAGAAGCCATGTAAATGTTCACAAGCATGATGGCAGCAGGCACTCAGGCTAAGGCTATTTCCTTTTGAGTTGGCTAAGCATGCGTTTGATTTCAGTGAGAATCAAGATATAGGCCGCTACTGGTGCCGATTTTCCACTTACGTTTTTAAACACAGACTTGTGAATGTGTATGACCATGACACTAAATTTTATTAACATTTAAACTTTTTCTTTTTCACCTGTAAAAAGAAAACGCCACCCAAGTACTGATGAAAAGGCATACTTGGTCTCCTTTTATTACTAAAGTGTGTTTCATTTTAGTTTGTTGCAGTACATTGCCATTAAGAAGAGTTACTAAAAAGCCTTTGTGTTTCAGAATCGTGCCCCAGGATAAAATTTTGTGTTTGAAACTAAACATACAATGCACCTTTATAGGGGAACTGGGCAAGTGTGCTCTATTACATGGTTTGCTTCACACAGTATTGTTTCATTTATAATGTGCTCATTTATAATAATTAAAGCTTTGTTCCTTAGTGTGAGTATAGCAGATTTTAAAAGGAGGATGTCAGCTCTGAAATTCGTAGCAAGGCAAGTACAGGTCCGTGGAGGGGAACGTGGACTAAGAGGAGTCATGCCTTTAATTTAACCAACTGCTGGATAAAGCATTCTTTATGGTATAGTCATACACAAATGAAGTGTCTAGTGTGTCCTGAACACCAACTTGTTTGAGAGAGAGGGTGCTCTGAACCACAAAGTCTCATCCAGAGTGTTCTGAGCAGCTCATTTCTATATGATCCTCTTTAACAGGATCTGATTTGGAAAGCTAATTAAGTAGTCCTGGTTTTATTTTTGTTGCCTAATTCATTATTTATTGGACACCAATTCACATGATATCTGTAGATGATTAACAGTGGCATAACTAGTGTCGATGGGCCCCCCATTGATCAGATTTATGGGCCCTTGCAACGTTCTAAATCCTATAAGGACATACGTGTTGCCCCCCTCCACCATTGTGTAGTAATGTCCTCCATCTTGTATTAATGTCCCTCATCCTGGGCCCTTCCTGGTATATATATCACTCATTCTGGTATATACCATATGTTTCCCATCCTTGGCCCAACCTAGCATATGTCCTCTCATCCTGCTTTTCATGTCCCTTATTCTGCTGCTGTTCTTTAATGCATAAAAAACTCAAAAACATTCTGCTCACCTTCCCCACTCCAACACAGTACGTCATTCTCTTCTGTAGCCGGTACAGAAGCCAGCGGCTGACTTCAGTGTGCACGCGATGGACAAGGCATGACGTCACTGCCACACGCTGCCAGAGACTTGCACACCGACATCAGCTGCCGGCCTCTGGTAGGCCGTGGTATCTATTGCAGTTCTGGCATCGGCAGGCCCTGATGTCTGCTTTATGCACTGTACTGTTTAATGCGTTTTGAATATAACATTACAAAGAACTGTCTATAAAATATAATCCCCGGTTTTACTCTGTCTCTGTTGTACTGTTGATTTATTTTGGGCTGCCAGTTTCTATTTGATGTGGGGTTGTATTTTACATGGAACACAGTTAGTAGTGGTAGGGAATGAAGCTGGACACAGACCAAAACATTTGGGAAAGGTACACATATTGTTGGGGAATGGAGTATAGGCCATTTTTTATTCCTGTTTTTTTCGGTCAAGATGGGGTGCAGAGTATACATTAATGAGAAAAAAAATTAACTTTTTTGAATTTACCAAATGGCTGCAATGAAACAAAGAGTGAATAATGTAAAGGGGTCTGAATACTTTCTGTACCTATTGTGGTTACATTGTGTATGGTCCTGTAGTTCTTGTCATGAATCAAAACATGTTGATCGCTGCAGTGTAGACCTCACTGACCTGTTGTCTTTAAACATATCGCGCATTGGTGGCTACGGCGTGTGACGCGTTTCCGGTCTGAGGACCACGTTTCTGGGGTTTTGGCCTACACATCCGGCCACTGGAGCGCAGCACATTCTAGTAGACATGCATGATGTCACCTGCGGTGATTACTCTCCGCTGGCAGGCCTATTAGCACTGCCATGCCAGATCTGTAACTCACAATTTAAACTGCTGGAACGATCATATCCAGCAGAGAGGCAGCCATACATCAGACAATACAGCATAAACATTGGCTGTGCCTGGTAAATGACTGACATAGCATCAGTGATCAAAATCATTAGCTCTAGCATGAAGTCAGAGCTGTCAATCAAAGAAGAGAGGGTGGAGATTTAGGGAAAACAAGCAGGTGGGAAGGTGTATTTAAATAATTAGCTAAGTCATGAAGCACCGAGCGGCAGGATTATTTTGAACGGTCATACTGTGCTGACACAGTCCCTTTAAAGGGAACCCATTATAATCTATGGAGCTTACACGTGTCCGCGTGATTGCAAATCACATGAAGACGTCCGATTTTTAGAAGCAGCATGGATTGCAAGGGCAAATACAAGTCTATGGGTCTGTGTAAAACAAATATAGAAAAAAACATATAGAGTGCTCGCAGTGGGAGAAGCAAAATAGGAATCTTGTGGGTATGATACCTTTTAATGGCTAACAAAATATAGTTAAGATATTACAGGGCAAGCTTTCGAGACTGCTTACGTCTCTTCATCAGGCTGGTCTATGATATACCTGTACAAGCCTGATGAAGAGACATAAGCAGTCTCGAAAGCTTGCTTTGTAATATCATTCACTATATTTTGTTAGCCATTAAAAGGTATCATACCCACAAGATTCCTATTTTGCTTCTCCCACTGAGAGCACTCTATATGTTTTTTTCTACTGGCTAACACGGTACCAAACCAATTTTTTTTGTTTAAACAAATATAGCACACAGATGGAATCTTTGTGGCATCCTTGTTTAACATTCCAAAGTATAGGAGAAGCTTTGGATTTAGATAACTTATGCAAAAGGCTTATGTCTTATGAACATTTACATACACGTCTAAATATCCAATTATTGTTGTCAAAATCAAGTTTAATAAATAAAGCACACTGAGGCAATTTCAAGGTATTGTTCAGTGCTCTGATTAGCTGGATTTTTTTTTTCTTCCATAGATAATTACTACGTTGATTTTCATCCCATTGGTTATTGTTACCAGCACTTGAAACTATTACAAAAAATATATATAAATATATTAATTTAGTAGTTGTAATGAAATGTAAAATAATGTATTTTTACCACATTGGTCGATTAATCTTGTATATAGGGCTTTGTGTCCAGGAAGGATGAAAATGTTTTAATTGTTAAACACCATCAATATTTCTTAAACCCCCCAGTGTCTCCTGTTACCATAGCAACCCGAGCACAGAGGCGCTGGGCTTTAGGGAGCAAATCATTTTAACCTCTCAAAGCTCTGACGCTGTATTTCAGCTGCAGAGGCATAAGCTGTACTCCAATATAAACATTACACGAAAGATCAGGGTCTATTTGTAATCCTAAATCCCAACACATAAACATCATAGTACGTTACAATGATAGCGTCATAATAAACATCTAATATTGTATATTTTCTAGACATAAACAATGGTAGAATGCTACAGTAAGGCTACGTTCCCAAGATGAGCTTTTGGTGCATTTATGACGCTGCTTGTTTTTGCTTTGTCAAAATTGCAGCATCTTAGGCTATGTTCACACATTGGGTTTTTGCTGCATTTTTTTTATGCAAATTTTAAGCTGCGGTTTACAGTACCAGCAAAACTATGAGATTTCAGAAATATCATGCACACACATTTTTTTTTCCTGACTAAATTGGAAAACTGCTGCGGCTTTTAAAACTGCAGCATGTCACTTCTTTCAGTGGTTTTTCAGCATTTTTTTCACCCACAGAAAAGCAATGATTAAGTGCAAAAATGCAGTAAAAATGCAGGTATCAGGTTTTGCTGTGTTTTTTAGTGAAAAGAAACAGGTACAGCAGTATGTGAAACCCATTAATTTTTGTGATTTTCCCAATTTAAACCATAAAGTCTTGGTCTCCTCACATGAGAATGGCAGTCAGGATTAGAACAGTTGAATTAATTTAGTGATGTTGGCTGACCAAGGTATGAGATTGAACAATGCCTGTGGTCCACCAAGGTATGAAATTAAAGAATACATGATCAACTCAAGGGCAGACCAAAATGTGAAAGTAAACAGTGTCCTACAAACTCAATGCTCTGCCAATGTCTTAGGTAAACTATTCCCAACCAATTCAGCTCCCCCTCTGTTATATTTGTAATTGTGTATTTTTTCATTAACTCATGTGAACTTTTTTTTTGTTCAGAATAGTTACTATTTTTTCAGATGTAAAAATCTTTTTCCCCTGATCAAATTGCCCTTTTTCCAAAAATGGTTTTGCATGTTTTTCTTCTGTGGTGGAAGCAAACTGAAGTTTGGGATCCTGAAAAATGCTGCAAAAAATGCAGCAAACACATGCTTTTTGTAAGCAGCTTCTTTCCTGCAAAAAGAGCAGGTTTTGCCTGCAGAAAAAAAAAACACAGCAAAAACACAATGTATGAACATAGCCTACAGTTCTATCAAAGTGGATGGAATTTATAGAAATCTCATGTCCATTGTGCTTCTTTTTAATGCTGCGTAAACTGATCTGCGATGCGTTTTTTGAATCTAAAGCATGTCAGTTTCTCTTCCGGGTTTGCAGAGTTTTCTGTGTGGAATTTCCCCACAGAATTGCATTAGATGCAGAAATTCCGCAGGTAAAAGATGCACATGCACATCACAACACAAAAAAAAACACATGTAATCCGCACTTAAAAAAGTCAATAGTTTTGTTGAAGCATAATACCAGGAGATATAAAAATAAAGCAGCTTTATTTACAGCATGACATACCAGACAAAAAATGCAGAGTCAAAAACACAATAAAAACGCATGTCAAAAAATTGATACAAAATCTCAATAAAAAATACAAGTAACCTAATTAAATAATAGTTGCAAAAATTCTGCAACATCAAAAACTCATCAAATGCTCATCGTGGGAACGTAGCCTAAAACTACTATTTTATTTGTTTATTCCACATTGAAGAGAAAGTTTTCCTTGAACTCCTTTACAAGCACTTTGTACAGTATATGGGAGTGCAGTGTATGCCAAAAAAGACTTTGAAAAATCCATTTGCTTTATGCTAATTGTTTCAGACTAGTCAAGGGAATGTTAATTTCTCCAGACTCGTCATCATACTCTTCATGTTGTTACACCCTTGTGGGTGTAATAACATTATTTACAAGAGCCGGCGACATTGCCAGGTCTTTCCAAGTTTCACACCACTTTCGTCATCTCATGTCAGTGCACAGTGAAGCCAAGTGTACGTTCCCCGGCCTTATAGATCACATGTAAGGCTGTGGTTCCACAGTCCGGAACCACAGCGCTTTGGACGGAGCGGAAATTCCGCTCCGTCTAAGCCCCGCCCCCTTTATGACGCGCGATCTTTCCGGAGGTGTTCAGGACACCTCCGGAACACCTCCGGAAAGAACGCAGGGCTACATAGCCCTGTGTTAAATTCTGTTGCGGCGACGCACCGTCGCCGCAATACGCGAGGACATGCTGCGGTCTAAAAAGACGCGCCGCATGTCCGTTTACGCAGGTCTGCCACCTGCGTATTGTTACGCATAGTGGAGACGGGATTTCTTGAAATCCCCTCCACTATGCTGTAACATCTGGACGCTGCGTGTTTGGCGCTGCGCCAGCGCACAGCGCCAAACACGCAGCGTTTCCTGACCGTGGAAACTCACCCTAAGTGTTTTTTTTTGCCAGATCATGTGTCTGTACAAAACTCACAGAGACATGTCAGCCTTTCTCTGACATCATGAATGAAAAGTGCCAATACAAGTCTATGGGTCCGTGAAAATAACACGTACAGTGCATGGATGACATCTGCATGCTGTCCGGTTTAACATTTAAAGAATGAAAGGACACTAGTGCATGCTGCAATTATTTTTTCACGTGAACTTTAGAGTCGTGAAAAAGAAAAAAAAATAACGATCATCTGAACAGTCCTGTTGAGTAACATTAGTATGAGTACTGTCAATATTTTTCATTGGCAGCACTTAGACTGAAAATACAGTTGTGCAAAAGTACTAATCCCACTTATTATTCTCTGATCATAGTGTCTGCATAGTGTGATCTGATTCTCCCAGATGAGAAGATGGAAAAAAATTCTCCATCTTCTACATTGTGTCAGCTGTCATCTGAGTACAATTTGTTGCTTTCCACAGATTCATTGACTTGCATGGCCGTGTACGATTTGAACATTGGATCCAATTTGGACATGCAGTGATTTTTTTTCCTTCAGACTCTTTCCGAAGAAATAATCTGATGTACACGGCCCCATAGACTAACATTGGTCTAATGCAGGGGTGGGTCATCTTTTTTCTGCCAAGGGCCATTTGGATATTTATACCATCCTTCGGGGGCCGTACATACTCCGCCCACAAAGTACATCCTGACTCTGGCACTGGTGTCAGGACATAATCTTTCATTGCATGCCCTTCTGTGTTCAGTAGTGAAGTGTGTGTGAGTGCGTGTGTGCTCTGACAGAGCAAGAAGAAATTAATGAGCTGGTTGCAATTAAAATACCGCTCCCTGTCCAAGAATGCGGTCCCTGAGAATCTGCCCGGGGGCCTGATAAAAGGTCATCAAGGGCCGTAAATGGCCCTGGGGCCTGAGGTTCCCACCCCTGGTCTAATGTGATCAGATGCTTTGTTGGATTGCACTCTGACCGAAAGACGGAAAACCTGTGTGTTGTATTATTTCATTAAAATACTTTATTCTTAATGTATGTGTGTTTTTTTAACCCTTTCAAAAGGTAAGATTAATAATGAATAGGTGTCTAATTGACAATTCTCCATTATTAACCTGGCTTAATGTCACCTTACAATAGCAAGGTGACATTAAACCCTTATTACCCCATATGCCACCGCTACAGGGCAATGGGAAGAGAGAGGTTAAGTGCCAGAATTGGCGCATCTGACAGATGCGCCATTTCTGGAGTGGCTGGAGCAGATGTTTTAAGCCAGGGGGGCCAAAAACCACAGTCCCTGTCTAGGCTCTTAATATCTGTCCTCAGTCACTGGCTTTCCCTCTCTAGCGAAGAAAATTGCATGGGAGCCCACACAATTTTTTTCCGTGAATACATCCTTTTATTAAATACCTACAATCCCAAATTTTACACACACATAGTACTAACTGTGGTAGTCACTGACATTTATAAATCTAACTGTTCTGCAATGGTTTACTGTATGTAAACCATGTCTCTTATCCTGTCGGCTCCTGCAGAGATTCTACAGAAGCCGACAATTGAATTATCGCCTATTCGGCTATCTATCTCTATGAAATATAAATATTAATATGTGAAAATTGTACATTCACACTGAAGGCATCAAAACTATGAATTAACACATGTGGAATTATATACTTAACAAAAAAGTGTGTAACATCTGAAAATATGTCTTATATTCTAGGTTCTTCAAAGTAGCCACCTTTTGCTTTGATCACTGCTTTGCACACTCTTGGCATTCTCTTGATGAGCTTCAAGAGGTAGTCACCGGGAATGGTTTTCCAACAATCTTGAAGGAGTTCCCAGAGATTCTTAGCACTTGTTGGCCCTTTTGCCTTCACTCTGCGGTCCAGCTCACCCCAAACCATCTCGATTGGGTTCAGGTCTGGTGACTGTGGAGGCCAGGTCATCTGGCGTAGCACCCCATACTCTCCTTCTTGGTCAAATAGCCCTTACACAGCCTGGAGGTGTGTTTGGGGTGATTGTCTTGTTGAAAAATAAATGATGGTACAACTAAACGCAAACCGGATGGAATAGCATGCCGCTGCAAGATGCTGTGGTAGCCATGCTGGTTCAGTATGCTTTAATTTTGAATAAATCCCCAACAGTGTCACCAGCAAAGCACCCCCATACCATCACACATCCTCCTCCGTGCTTCACGATGGGAACCAGGCATGTAGAGTCCATCCGTTCACCTTTTCTGCGTCTCACAAAGACACTGTTGGGATCAAAGATCTCAAATTTGGACTCATCAGACCAAAGCACAGATTTCCACTGGTCTAATGTCCATTCCTTGTGTTCTTTAGCCCAAACAAGTCTCTTCTGCTTGTTGCCTGTTCTTAGCAGTGGTTTCCTAGCAGCTATTTTACCATGAAGGCCTGCTGCACAAAGTCTCCTCTTACAGTTGTTGTAGAGATGTGTCTGCTGCTAGAACTCTGTGTGGCATTGACCTGGTCTCTAATCTGAGCTACTGTAAACCTGCGATTTCTGAGGCTGGTGACTTGGATAAGCTTATCCTCATAAGCAGAGGTGACTCTTGGTCTTCCTTTCCTGGGGCGGTCCTCATGTGTGCCAGTTTCTTTGTAGTGCTTGATGGTTTTTGCAACTGCACTTGGGGACACTTTCAAAGTTTTCCCAATTTTTCGGACTGACTAACCTTCATTTCTTAAAGTAATGATGGCCACTCGTTTTTCTTTACTTATCTGCTTTTTTCTTGCCATAATACAAATTCTAACAGTCTATTCAGTAGGACTATCAGCTGTGTATCCACCAGACTTCTGCACAACACAACTGATGGTCCCAACCCCATTTATAAGGCCAGAAATCCCACTTATTAAACCTGACAGGGCACACCTGTGAAGTGAAAATCATTTCTGGTGACTACCTCTTGAAGCTCATCAAGAGAATGCCAAGAGTGTGCGAAGCAGTCATCAAAGCAAAAGGTGGCTACTTTGAAGAACCTAGAATATAAGACATAATTTCAGTTGTTTCACACTTTTTGTATATAATTTCACATGTGTTAATTCATAGTTTTGATGCCTTCAGTGTGAATTTACAATTTTCATAGTCATGAAAATACAGAAAAAAATTTAAATGAGAAGGTGTGTCCAAACTTTTGGTCTGTACTGTATATATATATATATATATATATATTTTTTTTTTTTACGAATATTTCAGCCCATGGATCAGTTAAATATCCATTTTGCTAGGGTGCAAGAAAATCTCGCTATATGGATGACACACGGATACTTTGATGCAAGGAAATCACATTTTCGCATTGAAAACTGATTATATACGGATCACTGTTCATGAAACATTGATGCGATTCTCGGCCTTAAAAAAACTGACCGATTTTTATACGTTATGTGTGACTCCAGCCTAATAGAAACACATCACCACTTCTGTATTTATCACCCATTCCTGGTTTTGGCTTACAGATACTGAGGTAAAATACTGACCAATTACTGAACGTGTGAACATGGCCTAAGCGACGTGGGGGAAGAGTAATTGAAGCAATCCAAATACTAAAAAGAAACTACATGTGAACATACCTTTATTGGTTTTTGTTCTAGTTTTTATTAAAGTAAAAATCCTCCTGGAAACAAAAAGCAATAATTTTCAGAGCTCCCCATCTACACAACATATTTCTGCCACAAACTCTGCTTTGAAACTTCAAAAAGAAAAAATGAATATTATTACATGTCTGTAAATCTTGACTCCAGTGCTGGGGAAGACAACTTCCATCTTTCATATGGTAGAAAATACAAGTCCTGGTGTTTTGTACCAGTGCATATAAACAGTAACCGCGCCAAAATAATGACTGTTAAAGGGAACCTGTCAGCTCATTTTTCACCTATAAGCAGCGGCCACCGCCATCAGGGGCATATCTACAACATTCTGTAATGCTGTAGATAAGCCCCCGATGTCACCTGAAAGAGAAGAAAAACGAGTTATATTATACTCACCCGGGGGGAAGGTCTGGTCCGATGGGCATTGCAGGTCCGGGTCCGGCGCCTCCCATCTTCATGCGATGACGTCCTCCTCCTTGCTTCTGTCAGCTCCTGCACAGGCGCACTGCTCTGCCTTGTTGAGGGCAAAGCAGAGTACTGCAGTGCGCAGGCGCCGGGAAAGGTCAGCGAGGTCCAACGCCTGCGCACTGCAGTACTTTACTCTGCCCTCAACAGGGCAAATTAGTATGCCTGCGCAGGAGCCGCGACAGAAGCAAGGAGGAGGACGTCATCGCATGAAGATGGGAGGCGCCGAATCCGGACCTGCGACGTCCATCGGACCGGACCGGACGGCAGAGCTGCCCATGGGTGAGTATAATATAACTCGTTTTTCTTCTCTTTCAGGTGACATCGGGGGCTTATCTACAGCATTACAGAATGCAGTAGATATGCTCCTGATGGCGGTGGCCGCATCCTATATACGAAAAATGGGGTGACAGATTCCCTTTAACTGTTATCTATTCATTAATCATTAGGTTTTGATTCTTCTGAAAGCATCAAGTAATCCTCAGGGCAGTTTCACACATCAGTTTTTTGGTATGTGTGCTGTCTGTCCCAGGAGAAACATGGGAACAATTCCAACCAATGCACATTTTCACGTGTTTTTTGAGGACCGATTGAGTAAAAAATAAGAGGGGACCTGCATTGCCGAATTTCATCCATAACACAGATCAAAATGGCCTTGTCTTTTTGCTACTTTGCTTTTTTTCACAAAATTGAAAGGCTGTTCTGTAATAATTAGCATGCACCTCATACGCTGCGTTCACACATTGGTTCAAGTTATTTCAGTGACCATTGTGTTGTTTTTTTTTTATTTTAAAGGGGTTAGCCACTACTTTACACCTCCCTTTCATGAGGACTAACTACCATAGATAAGTTACACCTTGCTGTGCTAAATCCTGCTGTAGCCTGAGCTGCTCTTCTGCTCACAAGAGCTCTGGCTGAGAACCTCCCGCTTCCCCTGATGTAATATCAGACTCCCCATCATTTCCAGCTCTGGAGACTGGTGGGGGTGTCAGTGGGTGGAGTTTATCATGTGGGTGGGCGGGGCTGCAGTCAGCAGAGCTCACTCTGTTTATGTGAATGCTGACAGGTCTCCCTGCAGACCCAGCTCTCTCTTACCAGTATGCGTACAGCAAGGTGTTTATTCATGTACAAACACTGCTGGACACCCTGTGTACTGTATATATATATGGCATTGCCTGTTAAGGAGTTGTCTCTGGGTATGGCACTGCCTGTTAAACAGGTGTCTCTGGTGTATGGCACTTCCTGTTAAGCAGTTGTCTCTGGTGTATGGCACTGCCTGTTAAGCATTTATCTCTGGTGTATGGCACTGCCTGTTAAGCATTTATCTCTGGTGTATGGCACTGCCTGTTAAGCATTTATCTCTGGTGTATGGCACTTCCTGTTAAGGAGTTGTCTCTGGGTATGGCACTGCCTGTTAAGCAGGTGTCTCTGGTGTATGGCACTTCCTGTTAAGGAGTTGTCTCTGGGTATGGCACTGCCTGTTAAGCAGGTGTCTCTGGTGTATGGCACTGCCGGTTAAGCAGGTGTCTCTGGTGTATGGCACTGCTGGTTAAGCAGGTGTCTCTGGTGTATGGCACTTCCTGTTAAGGAGTTGTCTCTGGTGTATGGCACTGCCTGTTAAGCATTTATCTCTGGTGTATGGTGTTGTCGACACAACTTGGCGTCACGAACAGGATGCGAAACTCGCAGAATTGCGAGCCCTGTGTGCCTAAGGAATTGTTTTTGTGAAAAAGGACTGTTTGCACTTTTGGCGCCAAAATCGCCATTTTTGTCGCCATATTCGCGCCCTCAGGCGCTGGAGAAGAAGGTGGGCGTACCTTCGTGGGCGTCTACCCCCCAGTGGCGCGAAGAAAATGCCTGCCCTCTCAAAGTGCTATTACAACATGCGATCCTGCCCTACAGCAAAGGAGGTCCGCCTCCTCTTCACCTTCCCTGCGAGGAGGAGGAGACGCAAACCCAGCCTCCACGGAAGAAACTGGATGTCTCTGGAGGAAGAAGAGAGAATCTTCTGGAACATCATGGAAGCAGGACGTGTGCAGCCGAGCAGGGAAGCGGAGGAAGGCAGGCCCCGTGCCCCAGCCAAGCTGCCACCAGCACCGGAGTTATCCGTGGTCCTGCACCTGCAGCAGGCGTTGCTAGAGATTCAAGAAGAAAATGCACGCCTGAAGAAGATGGTCCAGCACCAACCTGGATTGGAGGAGATCGAGAGACGCCGATGTAACTTGATGCAGTGGCGACTGTGGAACACGGCGTCCTCTCCCCTCAACGACCCCCCACGATTCCAGTTACCGAAGATTCTGCTGCCCAAGGCGAAGGAGCAACCGGAGGCTGCCCCCGAAAGTACCGATCCTGATCCCACCGGTGAAGCGGTGGAAGCGAAGGAGGTTGAGGAGGTATCGCCAGTCCCGGAACGCCCGCTCGGCCAGGAGGCCGCAGCAGATGATCGGTCCCCGGCAGGGACACCGGAGGGGTCCTGTCCGTCGTTACCAGACGTCGACTGGGACGAGATGGCGCGCCTGGATGTCGTCGCCTATACCGCCCAGTGGGAACATGAATGGCAGAGTCGTGAGGAGAAGCAGAAACGCCAGCAGGAGGAAGAGCGGGAAGCTCAGCGGAACCGTCAGCGACAACATGTGGAGCTGATCGCGGACAAAGAGAGTGTCCGGAGAGATAAAGGTACCCTGAGGGAAACGCGGCGGCAGGGTGTGTGACTGAGTTCCAGCTCCGGAAGGGCTGGGGCTTCATCCGTGAACCGGGCCTCTACCCAGGGGTCTTTGTCAGCAGGCGTGACGTAGAATCCCACCTACCGCAAGGCCATCCCGGGAGGGACTTAGTAAATGGAGACCTCGTCACGTACACACGGCATTGGGGAATGAAGGGATGGTATGCCCTTAACGTCACCATTGTCCGTGACCCCGTCCCCGACGCAGGTAACGTCACCACTACCGCAGCGTCCCCGTCTCCAGCTCAAGAAGTATCCGGCCGTGCCCCAGCATCGCCCCCTGCAAATTCATCGCAACTAGCGACCCAGAGTTCATCGCAAATGAAAGTCAAATCTACATCGCAACTAGCGACCCAGTCTCAATCGCAATCCATGACATGTGTAGCCCTGGTGTTAGGCACACGCAGTACCCTGGAGAGTGTGTGGCGAGACAGCAGTTTAATGCTAAATATCCATTCACTCAACATATACTAGACACACCCTTAGGGTAGTGTAGTTTACTCTTGAGGGAGTGGTCAAGGTGTATGTGTTTGAGTGATGTAGTCGGTGTCCAGACTTCAGAGAGAGAGGTCTAGAAGTCTGTGTCTGGACTTCAGAGAGAGAAGACGTCTGGAGGGAGGAAGCAGTCCAGATTGCTCTATCATCAGTTCGGAAAGTGGAGTCTAGTACAGGTGGTTTAATTCACCTCAGCCTAGTCAGAGCTGTACCTCATCAGAATACACTGGAAGGAAAGAAGAAGTTTAGTGCAGAAAGTCTTCAGTATCCTGTCTAAAGGACGGTGTAAGGTTCAGAGACGTGCTCCTGCCTATTGATAACTGAGCATCTGTAACTAACTTTGAAGAAAGTGAATGAAGGAAGTAACTACCCGACTTTATGCTAGTGTGAGTGCTTATGCTACCAGCGAGGACAAGGCGAAAGGCACAGTGGATTATTGGAAAGGTGCGTTTGGGATTGAAGAAGTCCTGCACATTGCAACCGGTCACTGGGGACCGAAGGATCACTATTAGCTACAAGCATAGTGAAGAGAAAACCAGAGATTTACCGGACCCTAGGTCGCGGCAAACAGCCCCTTATAGTCAGTACGTAACTGGGGTCAGGGGGAGTGAAGACTTTGAGTCAGTGCACGACAAAATAAGAATTCAGCTCTCTCGCAGGAAGGCTCCTGACACAAAGCTGACTGGGCGGTACAGCTATGGATTAGCTGGAGTTATTGAGGGAACTACGCTTCAGGCTAGTTGTACTCATTGTATTGGGAGTAAAGGAGGCCCCTAACTTGTCCAGCTGCTGTCTCAAGATACACTCTCCTTGGATCAGCCTCCCTGGGACCTGCCTGAACATCTTACAAGTAAAGGTATGGAAAGACGCTGACCGTGTGAGACTGTGTTATTTATCTGCACCCGACTTCACTAACTTCATAGACTTTGAGGGACCAGTCCCACCTGTAGGGGACCCGACATCTAGCTGCATCACCATCCCCTCAGAGATCTACAGCAGCGCTGGTACAAATTACCAGAGACTACAGGTGGCGTCACGAACTGTATATAAACCTATCCCCTGTAAATATTCCCCCAACATACGCCAGACCGCCAGGGCCACAGACCGAGCCACAGCTACCTGTGACAAACCCCATAGACTTCCATGGGCTCGGCTCTGAGTACCCCATTGCCCTGGTAATCCACAATTGTGGTGGCGGGTCGACACATATGGCACTGCCTGTTAAGCATTTATCTCTGGTGTATGGCACTGCCTGTTAAGCATTTATCTCTGGTGTATGGCACTTCCTGTTAAGGAGTTGTCTCTGGTGTATGGCACTGCCTGTTAAGCATTTATCTCTGGTGTATGGCACTGCCTGTTAAGCATTTATCTCTGGTGTATGGCACTGCCTGTTAAGCAGGTGTCTCTGGTGTATGGCACTGCCGGTTAAGCAGGTGTCTCTGGTGTATGGCACTTCCTGTTAAGGTGTTGTCTCTGGTGTATGGCACTGCCTGTTAAGCAGTTGTCTCTGGTGTATGGCACTGCCTGTTAAGCAGTTGTCTCTGGTGTATGGCACTGCCTGTTAAGCATTTATCTCTGGTGTATGGTACTGCCTGTTAAGCAGTTGTCTCTGGGTATGGCACTGCCTGTTAAGCAGTTGTCTCTGGTGTATGGCACTGCCTGTTAAGCAGTTGTCTCTGGTGTATGGCACTGCCTGTTAAGCAGGTGTCTCTGGTATGGCACTGCCTGTTAAGCAGTTGTCTCTGGTGTATGGCACTGCCTGTTAAGCATTTATCTCTGGTGTATGGCACTGCCTGTTAAGCATTTATCTCTGGTGTATGGCACTGCCTGTTAAGCATTTATCTCTGGTGTATGGTACTGCCTGTTAAGCAGTTGTCTCTGGTGTATGGCACTGCCTGTTAAGCATTTATCTCTGGTGTATGGCACTTCCTGTTAAGCAGTTGTCTCTGGTGTATGGCACTGCCTGTTAAGCAGGTGTCTCTGGGTATGGCACTGCCTGTTAAGCAGTTGTCTCTGGTGTATGGCACTGCCTGTTAAGCATTTATCTCTGGTGTATGGCAGTGCCTGTTAAGCATTTATCTCTGGTGTATGGTACTGCCTGTTAAGCAGTTGTCTCTGGGTATGGCACTGCCTGTTAAGCAGTTGTCTCTGGTGTATGGCACTGCCTGTTAAGCATTTATCTGTGGTGTATGGCACTGCCTGTTAAGCAGTTGACTCTGGTGTATGGCACTGCCTGTTAAGCATTTATCTCTGGTGTATGGTACTGCCTGTTAAGCAGTTGTCTCTGGGTATGGCACTGCCTGTTAAGCAGTTGTCTCTGGGTATGGCACTGCCTGTTAAGCAGGTGTCTCTGGTGTATGGCACTTCCTGTTAAGCAGTTTTCTCTGGGTATGGCACTGCCTGTTAAGCAGGTGTCTCTGGTGTATGGCACTGCCGGTTAAGCAGTTGTCTCTAGTGTATGGCACTGCCTGTTAAGCAGTTGTCTCTGGGTATGGCATTGCCTGTTAGGTAGTAGTTGTCTTTAGGCTAGTTTCACACATCAGTTTTTTCTCGTCTGGCGCGATCTGGCAGTTTTTCCAAAAAACGGATCCGTTTTTATTTTTTACCGCTGGATCCGTTTTTTTCGCATTGACATGAATTAGCGCCGGATCGCGCCGCATGTCATTGCGTTTAGTCCGTTTTTTGCCGGATCCGTCATAGATTTTAATTCCGGCGGACGGACAGGACGCATCATGTAACGTTTTTTTTTTCTGCTGGAAACGCCTGACAGCGCCTGAAGCGGCGCATCAGGCGGCCGGAAACAATAGAAGTCTATGGAACCGGATCAATCTTTTGTGCAATCCGCCAAAAGACTGATCCGGATTCTGGAAACCAAGGTCTCTCTCTCTCTCTCTCTCTCCCCCAGACATGCGTACTATACATTTTCCGGGTTAAAAATTTCACAACGGATCCGGCTAATAACCCGGATCCGGCACATCAGTTTTTGACAATCTAAGCCGATCTGTCTTTTTTAAACTTTGACGGATTGTGCCTGATTGCAAAAAACTGATGTGTGAAACAGGCCTTACTATCTCTCCCCATTAGTGATGAGCGAATGTTCTCAGATAATCATGCCCGGGTGTTCTCCGAGCATATGTTCTAGTCCCGCGGCTGCATGATTTGCGTTTGTTAGACAGCCTCAACACATGCGGGGACTGACAGGCAGCCTCAACACATATGGGAATTGCCTAACAGCCTCAAATCCTGCATCCTCAGGGACTCAAGCATAATATCCGAGCACCACCAGATGCTCGGATAAGACCCGAGCATGCTCAGATAAGATTTTATCCGAGCATGTTCACTCATCACTACTCCACATCCATTCAGCCATCCACGGAACTATCCCATCATCCATGTCAGTGAGGGTGTGTAGGAGATAATCTTTATTGCTAGGGTTGGTGTAATGGTGCTTTGTGTCTTTATTTTATTCCCTGACGAGTCCTGTACAGGATATGTTGCTGGGCCTGTGTGTGACACTGGGGGTGGAGTTACCAGTCTGTGCTCACTGCTGGCTTGCAGCCCAGCACAAGGAATGATGGGAAATATAGTAAGAATGGAGTGGAGGATTCTGAAGGGGAAGTGATCATAATGACAACAGAGCTGGTGCCAGGTCACAGGAAGCGAAGCAAAAAAGTATAAAACAGCATGAAACTTGGCAGAAAAGGTAAAAGGAGATATTTAGGGGCATTATCGTTAAGCATTTATGGCAAAGCTCGTAGCTGAGTCATGGTAATGAACAACCTCTTTAACAGAAGGCTGCCAATAATTTTGTGTGTTTTGCCTGTCATTGTAATCCTGCCTCTGCTGATAAGGAGCCAGCTGTAAACTCCTTCTAAAAGAGCAGGAAGTATGAGTATAAAACAGGCTCGATAACCAGTGTGAAAACTGCTGGATTACTTACCGTATTTTGTTTTAAATATCATGATAGAAAAAAAATGGCAAATGTTTAAAAGAGACATGTAACAGAGAAACGTGATTTTAAGCAACAGATCATTTTCTGATGATGGCTCGCGTTTTAAATTCAGATAATACGGATGAACAGAAACTAAGAAACCGGATATTGCCTTAAATTGAATAATATTTCAGTTCTTATACTCCAATATCTTGACAGACTTGATCCAGTGTGCTGCTTGTAGTTACAGGTCACAGGTCAGCCATTTCTTTGATAGCTGCATTTTTGTTATAAAAGGTGTTTAACAGCGCTGGATATGACACTGTATATGATCGACAGTATATGCCTGCTTAGACCATTTATTTTCTACATTTTAGGCTTACTGGCTACTGTAAAAGTGATGTGGTTACAGACTAGGCATAGCCTAAAATCTTAACCCTTTACAGACTGAATCAGTGTTCATTTTTTCCCAAAATCCCCTAATTTTTTATGACACCATTCTGTTTATCACATAAACAGTCTGCAAAAACAAATGTAAGTGGGGTAAATTGGTGGAGAAAGTACTGTATATACTCGTTATATAATAAATTACTAGCACAGAAAGGAGAAAAGAAATAATATATATAAAAAATCCAAAGTGGATATATATTCTAAACTACTCCATAAATTACCAATAGGACTAAGAATGTATACTCCAAATATAACTCACAACCAAGAAAAAGGAGTTCTATACAAATATATGTAAAAAATATATAAATGTTTATTTAATATTCAATAAAATAATGAGCATAAATAAAAACACACAGTGGTTTACTTGATGCAACCCTAATACAAAAAACATGGGATCAGAGCATGTGATCAATAAATGTTATACATTGCAGCAACAAGATATATATAATGTATATCCAAAATGGAATATGTTTAACTCTGAATGGGTTAATAAAACCACAGGCAGGCAAATTATAATGGCGTTTCAATCATATATCTGAACTCCAAGCACATGAGTCCTCAAACACACCAAAAACATAAATAGAAAATTCAGTGCCCGAAGTAAATCCTGCAGTGTTTGCCCATAAAGTGCAATGCTGCAGTGCCCTGGAGCCACGTGCCACTCCTGACGCGCGGTTTGCGTTTTGCTTTATCAAAAGGGAGTTTCCCCGAGTATAAGCTGCGGCACCTAATTTTGCCTCGAAAAGCTGGGAAAACTTATTGACTCAAGTATAAGCCTGGTAGGCATTGTCCATGCATCCCCATCCTTGGTATGCCTGGTTCCTCATGACTATTTTTGAATGCATGGCTTCTTATCCCTATCCTTGTTGCATGGCTCCTCATCCCCATCCTTGTCTGCATGACTCCTTATTCCCATCCTTGTCTGCATGGCTCCTTATTCCCATCCTTATCTATATGGCTCCTTATTCCCATCCTTATCTACATTTCTCCTTATTCCCATCCTTGTCTGCATGGCTCCTTATTCCCATCCTTGTCTGCAGGGCTCCTTATCCTTGTCTGCATGGCTCCATATCCCCATCCTTATCTACATGGCTCCTTATTCCCATCCTTGTCTGCATGGCTCCTTATTCCCATCCTTATCTACATGGCTCCTTATTCCCATCCTTATCTACATGGCTCCTTATTCCCATCCTTATCTACATGGCTCCTTATCCCCATCCTTATCTACATGGCTCCTTATTCCCATCCTTGTCTGCATGGCTCCTTATTCCCACCCTTGTCTACATGGCTCCTTATTCCCATCCTTATCTACATGGCTCCTTATTCCCATCCTTATCTACATGGCTCCTTATTCCCATCCTTATCTACATGGCTCTTTATTCCCATCCTTGTCTGCATGGCTCCTTATTCCCACCCTTGTCTGCATGGCTCCTAATCCATATCCTGGCATGCATGGTTCCTCGTCCCTATCCTTGTATGGTGGCCGCCATGAAAAAAGCATTAAAAAAAACAAAAAAAAAATATCCTACTTACCTTTCCTGCGCGCCCTCGCAGCATCTTGTTCCGGTGCCAGAAGCTCCTGCGGCCAGGCGATCACGTGTCCCCACTCATTAAGGGAATGAATATTCACCTCTCTCCACACCTATGGGAATGGAGAGAGGTGAATATTCATTCCTTCATTGAGCAGGCACCCATGATAGCCCGGCAGCTGCTGGAAGCCGGCGGCTGCGGCAGTAACTGTGCGCGCTATAAGAGAAATTAATATTCATTGCCAGTGCAGTGAATATTCATTTCTCTTTAGCAGCGGGCACAGTTACTGCTGCGGCCACTGGCTCCTGCCTCTGTGACCCGCTGCTCCGCCACTCCCCCTTCCCCCGCCATCTTCTGGGACAATGACTCGTGTATAAGCCGAGGGGAGTGTTTTCAACACACAAAAAAAACCTGCAGTGGTAAGGTAACCCATTGACAGCTATTCTCTTCTGAATCACATAAAATACCCACTGAAAATTAGAGCCCATACAGGGCCATATACCACAGTCAGAATGAAAAACACAGGTAGTGGAAACAAATAACCAATGTATGCCACTAAATGGTACAATTGAACAACATTTTATTGGTACAAAAATATACAATACTAAATCAGCAAGAAGTTTGCTGAAGGCACATGATACACATTAATTAAAAATTTGCAACAAGCAAATGAAATAACAAGGAGGGACTATCTACCATAGGAGTATCTCTCAATCAGCAGTGATGTCTAATAATATACCTGAATGCAAGACATGTAGATATGCCAGCTATGTAGTGATATGACGCATATATCGCCAATCTAGCAATGCTGGCAACCCTGTCAGGCTTAATCAGTGTAGAAATGTAGCAGGTTGAAAAAACACATACCTAGGAAACTGCTGATGTGAACTCCACAGACGTCCCTCAGCCCCGACGCGCGTTTCGCACTGCTTCTTCGGGAGGCGTGTCAGGGCAGAGGGCTATCCGGTATATATATGGTGTCCTAATCAGACAAATGCCAAAACACCTGTTACAAAAGATCGCCAGGCTGACACTGATGTATGCTGCGTCATAATGCAGGTCCTTGTCCTTGAGAATTAATGGCGCATGCGCAGTCACATGGTATCCATCAACCAATGGAGGGAACAAACAGCGGTCATGTGACCCGAATCTGCCAGGTCCTTTGACAGGAACAACAACAGACCCGATCACACTGGAGACCGCAATATGAACCCCAGTGGTCCATGTAACCCGCATGCGCACCTTCATCAAGACCAAGAGGGAAAGGTCCAATATAGCTGAACACTAGGGGGACTCTATTAAGTAAATAGTGTATATACATCGTAAGGTGTATGACGCAGCATACATCAGTGTCAGCCTGGCGATCTTTTGTAACAGGTGTTTTGGCATTTGTCTGATTAGGACACCATATATATACCGGATAGCCCTCTGCCCTGACACGCCTCCTGAAGAAGCAGTGCGAAACGCGCGTCGGGGCTGAGGGACGTCCGTGGAGTTCACATCAGCAGTTTCCTAGGTATGTGTTTTTTCAACCTGCTACATTTCTACACTGATTAAGCCTGACAGGGTTGCCAGCATTGCTAGATTGGCGATATATGCGTCATATCACTATATAGCTGGCATATCTACATGTCTTGCATTCAGGTATATTATTAGACATCACTGCTGATTGAGAGATACTCCTATGGTAGATAGTCCCTCCTTGTTATTTCATTTGCTTGTTGCAAATTTTTAATTAATGTGTATCATGTGCCTTCAGCAAACTTCTTGCTGATTTAGTATTGTATATTTTTGTACCAATAAAATGTTGTTCAATTGTACCATTTAGTGGCATACATTGGTTATTTGTTTCCACTACCTGTGTTTTTCATTCTGACTGTGGTATATGGCCCTGTATGGGCTCTAATTTTCAGTGGGTATTTTATGTGATTTATTATCGATTTTTTGCTGTTTTATAACAGAAACCCACATCATGGATTTTAAGGCTAAAGAAAGCTCATGGCAGGCGAAGGCTTCCAACATATTCCAGAAGGGTACTGGTACACATCCGATTGCAGCCTCTAATAGCCATCATGAGAATTTTAAAAAATACAAAAATGCGCTACACAAAAAAAACGAAGATATGGTGGACAAAGGTCACTTTGGAAAATTATTTGTCTCAAAAAATAGTACCAAGAGGATTGAGGGTCAACATTTTCCCTACTTTTGATTTAGGAGAGGAAGGTCTTATAAACAGGTGGATGAAAGCGGCAAACACTTGTTCCATGGAGTTTAAATTTGCCATTATTATTGAAAAGAATGGCCTATCACTTAAAGAAATTGAAATCGAAATTGATACTCTACAAAGAACCCTTAAACAGGAACTGAGTGGCGAAAAATTTGATGATATGATTGGGAGTTTGGAAAAGGACATTGAGAAATGGGAGAATACCATCTGTACCAATAAAAGGAAAAAATATGAAAGGGATATTGCCGATTTTGAATCAAACAAAATTTTTAGATGGCAATTAAAAACTGAGGCAGTAAAGAGAAAATCTTCCCGCAGTTTTTTCGCTTGTATCTAATTCATCACTAAGTGAAAGTGGTGGTTCGACTCATGAAGGGAGATATGGCCTTAGAACTAGGCAATTTCATAAAAAGAATTCATCCTTTAAAAAATTGGAAAAGGATGATGTGAAGGTAATTAATTTATCCTCACACATTCTGACTATGGCACAATTGAGTGTGTTGCAAAAAGGTTTGACATTTTCCCCTTCATCCGAATTAGATTCGTTTGTAACAATCAAGGACCTTCATCTCTTCTCGAGAAAATTGATTTTAAAGAGACTTCACCATAGAGGGAATGTGATGACGGTACATCCACGGTGGAGGAACATCGGGCACTTGAGGCCCTTGAATCATTGCTGGATGAAAATGAAACTCCAGTAAGTAGGGATTTTCCTATGGGGATTATTAATAAATCTAAAAAGTTCCCTCCATTATCTTTGGTACCGGCTGTGGATACCTTCACAATAATGGTATCCACAGATATTGAATCACTTAGGAAAACTAAAAATAAAATGTACAATAATCTTACTAGGGATGAAAGGATGGCCCTACAACAACTTAAGGATTGGGATGATGTTGTCTTCAAAATGGCTGATAAAGGAGGCAATGTAGTGGTGTGGCCGAACAGCATGTACGAGATACAAGCCTCCAAAATTTTGAATAATTCGGCAGAATATAAAGCCTTAACATTTAACCCTTTGGGAAAATTTAAGGCCGAGTTAATAGATATTTTGTTAAAAGCCTCTGAAGACAACATCATCCCTAAAAAATTGGTCGAGATTTATGAAAAATTAAGCCCCAGACTAGCCACCTTCTATTTGATTCCTAAGGTGCATAAGGACCCCCTCAATCCTCCAGGGGAACCTATCATTTCAGCCAATGAGGGACTTTGTGAAATTATATGTGATATAGTTGAATACTTTCTCAAACCTTTGGTGGTACAATTACCATCTTTCATCAAGGATACTACAGCAGCTTTGGGCCATTTAGAAAATATACAATTGACAGAGGATATGGTATTAGTTACGGCCGATGTAGAGGCCTTATACTCATCTATAGAACATCAAAATGGGCTCAAGGCTGTTGAGAGATACCTAAGTCACAGCAATTTGAGTAAGGAGATGGCAGTGTTCATCTTGACTATATTGAGGTTCATTTTGACTCATAATGCCTTCATTTTCAATGGTCAAATTTTTGTTCAACAGAGGGGTACAGCAATGGGGGCATCATGTGCCCCCTCCTATGCCAATCTGTTTATGGGGGCATGGGAGTGGTCCATTTTTCAGGAGGAGGAGATTGAAGATATTAATCGGGTCCACAATTGGATCCGATATATAGATGATATATTGTTTATCTGGGAGGGTCCAATTGTGGACCTTGAGAAGTTTATGGCTCGACTAAAACTTAATGATCAGAATATTAAACTGACTTTCAAATATGGGCGTCAGATAGATTTTTTGGATTTGGCTATTTCTGTTCTTCCTAGCGGCCGGTTGTCCACCACTATTTTTCGTAAACCCACTTCCACCAACGCTTTCTTGCATGCTACATCGTCACATCCCAAATCCACAATACAGGGAATTCCGATTGGTCAATTCTTGAGAGCAAAAAGAATCTGCTCGGAAGATTCTCTTTTTGAGACACAATCCCAGATTTTGAAAAAGCGTTTTCAAGATAGAGGATATGGCCGTAGGTCAATTCAAAAAGGATATATCAGGCTAAACATACATCCAGGGATCAGTTACTGCATAAAAATCAACCCCTCATGATATCCAGTGAGGATGAATATCAGGTAAGATTTATCACTAATTATAATAGCAGGTGGCAAGATTTGAGGAAAATCTTTGTCAAACATTGGAATATTCTGTTTAACTGATCCTATTTTGAAAAAAATGCTTCCCTAGTGCTCCCTTATTGTAGCTAGAAGAGCTCCGATTTGAAGGACCTATTGGTTCATAGTTATATTGATCCTAAAAGGAGGGAGAAAAAATACCCAAAATAAATACCTGAAAGACATGGGTTTTTTTCCTTGTGGAATGTGCAAGGGTGTGCTAATATGAAGAAAACTCCATCTTTATAATCCACGATAAGTCCAGAAAATTTGATATCAGGACCCATGTCACATGTTCATCCAAAAGGGGTTTTATTGTGCGGAGTGTCCCTGCGGTAAATTATATGTGGGAATGACCCAGTAGAGAGCTTAGGGTTCGGTGCGTGAACACTGCATTGACATCGAAAAGGCCAAGACCACACTGATATCATGTCTCTAAAGACACTTCCTAGACATTTTAGGAAGTATCATCAACCAATTTAGAATTTGATTTTAGGGGCATTGATAAAGTGGATTTGGGGCCCAGGGTGTGACTAGAGTTGAGCGATACTTTCCGATATCCTAAAGTATCGGAATCGGAATGTATCGCCGATATCACTAAAAAATCGGCGATACCCGATACCGATACCGAAGTCCCATGTACAGTCTATGGAACAAAATATCGCAACTAAAAAAACCCCATTCTTTCCTTGTAAACACTAAATATACACACATAGAATACATATATATAATATATACATGTCATTGTGACATATATATATACATATATGTATAGTTTATACACTTCACATAGTAAAATATCCTTTGATCAATTGCCGGGTAAAGCCGGCTTCAGTGAAAAGACAGAAGCACCCGACATGAAATGACACTTGTGTACATAGGGTTTAACCAGTCTTTTCATGTCGTTTGCTATCTGATTTGCACAAACAATTAAATCAACTATGTTGTGCAAAATTTCACACCTGTTAGGGTTAATTAAAGGTGTAAATTCGTTGTAAAAAAAAAACGGACTTTTTGCTACGAATTTACACCTTTAATTAACCCCTACAGGTGTGAAATTTTGCACACATAGTCTGATTTAATTGTTTGTGAAAATTAGATAGCAAAGGACATGAAAATACATGGTTAACCCTATGAACACCAAGTGTCAATTTCATGTCGGGTCACCCGACATGAAATGACACTGTGTTAACATAGGGTTTAAACATTTCTTTTCATGTCCTTTGCATATCTAATTTTCACAAACAATTAAATCAGACTATGTGTGCAAAATTTCACACCTGTAGGGGTTAATTAAAGGTGTAAATTCGTTGTAAAAAAAACGGACTTTTTTGCTACGAATTAACACCTTTAATTAACCCCTAACAGTTGAAATTTTGCACACATAGTCTGATTTTAATTGTTTGTGAAATTAATAGCAAAGGACATGAAAATACATGGTTAACCCTATGTACACCAAGTGTCATTTCATTCGGGTCACCCGACATGAAATGACATTGGTGACATAGGGTTAAACATTTCTTTTCATGTCCTTGCTATCTAATTTGCACAAACAATTAAATCAGACTATGTGTGCAAAATTTCACACCTGAGGGGTTAATTAAAGGTGTAAATTCGTTGTAAAAAAAACGGACTTTTTTGCTACGAATTTACACCTTTAATTAACCCCTACAGGTGTGAAATTTTGCACACATAGTCTGATTTAATTGTTTGTGCAAATTAGATAGCAAAGGACATGAAAAGACATGGTTAACCCTATGTACACCAAGTGTCATTTCATGTCGGGTTCTGCATTTTCACAAAAGCCGGCAAATTGAATTAGCGCTATTATACTATGTAGAAGTGTATGAACTACAAATAAAAAATATTATAATATATGTGTCACAAATTCAATGACATGTATAATTATTATATATATGAGGTGTAAAAATTGCTGAAAAAAAATGCGTGGGCTCCCGCCCTATTTTCGCAACCAGACAGACAAAAGCCAGTGAGTGGGGGCAGATAATAATAGCCCAGAGAGGGACCAATTTTTTTGGCCCCCCCCGGCTACTTAACATCTGCCCCAGACACCCCCAGAAAGGGCAAATCTCTAATTAGATTGCCCTTTCTGGCACTTTGCCCTTCTATTCCCATTGCCCTGTAGCGGTGGCGAATGGGTTAATAAGGGGTAAAATGACCTTGCAATTGAAAGGTCACTTTAAGCCAGGTTTATAATTGAGAGCTGTCAATTAGACAACTATCAATTATTATCCTATTGTATGAAAGAAAAACAAACACACACACTTTAATAAAAAAGAAGTTTTAATGAAATAATCACACAGTTTTTGACCATATTTTATTTCCTGCTAAAACCATTTCCTGTAATAAAAATAAAATAAAAAAGCAAAATTAAATTTTTACCTATCCATGCACAGTCAGTCCCATGGTGTAATCCTTCAGAAAGGGTTAATGTTTACTGCAGGGACCGCAGCTAATGCTGCAGCCTCACAGTAAACCCCAAATGAATGAGTTCCTCCTTGCCTGACAGGAGAGTAAAGGCTGGGTGTCACATAACGATACACCAGCGATCCCGACAACGATATGCACTTGTCAGGATCGCTGGTGTACGCTACATGATCGCTGCTGAGCTGCAAACAGGCAGCTCAGCAGCGATCTGGGACAGCGACACTGCGGGTAACATCGCTTAAGGGCCCGTCTCACATAGCGATATCGCTACCGAGATCGCTGCTGAGTCAAATAGTTTTGTGACGCAGCAGCGAGCTCACCCCGCGATATCGCTGTGTGTGACATTCAGCGACGATCAGCCCCCTGCCGGTTATCGCTGATCGTGCAGAAATGTCAGGACCTTTTTTTTGATCGCTGGTTTTTTCCTCTGACAGGCACGCATCGCTGCGTGTGACAGGCGGGAGACCAGCGATCCGCTGGTAAACCAAGGGACACAGCGGGTTTCCAGGCACCGCGCAGCGCTTGGAAACCCGCTGTGTACCTTGGATACCAGCTCCTGCTCAGGGCGCTGGTATCCAAGTACACAGCGGGTTTCTAGGCACAGCCCCGCGCCTGGAAACCCGCGTGTACCTTGGTTACCAGCGGATCGCTGGTCTCCCGCCTGTCACACGCAGCGATGTGTGCCTGTCAGCGGAAACCAGATCAAAAAAAGGTCCTGACATTTCAGTGACGAATCAGCGATACCCGCAGGGGGGCTGATCGTCGCTGAATGTCACACAAAGCGATATCGCTGGTGAGCTCGCTGCTGGTCACAAAACTAGTGACCAGCACGATCTCGGTAGCGATATCGCTATGTGAGACGGGCCCTTAAGTGGAAAGCTTAATTGATTGCTTTCCACTTCACTTCAGGTCAGCCAGGGACACAATCAGTGACGTCAGAGGGAACTGATTAACAAAAATAGGGTTCCCTTCGAAAAAAAATGGCGTGGGGTCCCCCCTATTTTGTTAACCAGCCAGTATTGAAGCAACCGCTGAGGCCTGGATTTTCAGGCTGTTAAGGAGCCAAGATCCATGGACCTTGCCAGCCTGATAATACTAGGCCACAGCAGTCTGCAATTCTTGGTGATTAACAAAAAATAGGGATCCCCTCGAAAAAATTGGCGTGGGGTCCCCCCTATTTTTGTTAACCAGCCAGATGAAGCAACCGCTGAGGCCTGATTTTCAGGCTGTTAAGGAGCCAAGATCCATGGACCTGCCAGCCTGATAATACCAGCCACAGCAGTCGCATATCTTGGCTGATTAACAAAAATAGGGGATCCCCTCGAAAAAAATTGGCGTGGGGTCCCCCCTATTTTTGTTAACCAGCCAGATGAAGCAGACCGCTGAGGCCTGGATTTTCAGGCTGTTAAGGAGCCAAGATCCATGGACCTTGCCAGCCTGATAATACCAGCCCAGCAGTCTGCATATCTTGGCTGTATTAACAAAAATAGGGGATCCCCTCGAAAAAAATTGGCGTGGGGTCCCCCCCTATTTTTGTTAACCAGCCAGATGAAGCAGACCGCTGAGGCCTGGATTTTCAGGCTGTTAAGGAGCCAAGATCCATGGACCTTGCCAGCCTGATAATACCAGGCCACAGCAGTCTGCATATCTTGGCTGATTAAACAAAAATAGGGGCCCCTCGAAAAAATTGGCGTGGGGTCCCCCTATTTTTGTTAACCAGCCAATGAAGCAGAACCGCTGAGGCCTTGTTTTTCAGGCTGGTAAAGATCCAATATCCATGGACCTTGCAAGCCTGATAATACCAGGCCACAGCAGTCTGCTTAGCTTGGCTGGTTAACAAAAATAGGGGATCCCCTCGAAAAAAAACGGCGTGGGATCCCCCCTATTTTTTGTTAACCAGCCAAGTAAAATGCAGACTGCTGCGGCCTGGTATTAAAAGACTGTCAAGGCCCATGGATTTTGGCCCTCAACAGCCTGATAATACCAGGCTACAGCAGCCCCACATTTGGCGCATCAAAGATGTGCCAATTGTGGCCTTACCCGGCTCTTCCCACTTGCCCTGTAGCGGTGGCAAGCGGGGTAATAAGGGGTTAATGTTACCGTTGTTGCACGGTGACAATAAGCCCGGTTTAATAATGGAGAGGTGTCAATAACACGATCCATATTTAATCCCAAATGTTATTAAATGTATAAAAAAGACACAGCAAGAAAAAAGTATTTAATGAAATAAAAGAACAACACAGTTTTCATTTCTTTTATGTACTCTCATTCCTGCGACGCCATCGATCTCCTGTAAAAAAAGAAAAAAAACAAACCAACAGTAATACCACCTGTCCGACCAGTCCAAAGAACGACAGTCCCACGACGATCCAGCTGTGCTACATCGCAATGACAGGCAGAGCCTGTCATCGCGACGCATCACAGCTGATTACCTGCTTCCCCGGCGGTGACGTCATCGGACTGACTGCTTTACGGCCGGATACCCAGCAGTCACTGCCAGTTATCGCGAGAAACTGCATGTGACCGCCGGGGAAAGAAGATGGCGGCCATGAAGCAGTCCGGGTGTGACCGCCGGAGATCTTCTGCCAGGTAAGTGCCGCTGACTCCTGACAGCCCGACCGACGGACACTGACAGTGACAGTGACAAACCCGATCCGGTATCCGATAAGACGAAAATATCGGAACTCGGATCGGAATTCCGATACAGCCAATATCGGCCGATACCCGATATTTGCAGTATCGGAATGCTCAACACTAGTGGTGACCTCATAAAGAGGGTTTTCCAAAAAAGAATGTCAATGGATTTTTTCGCCTGGCACCCACACTCCACAAGGTCTTAATGAGAGTTTTGGGTTTTAGCGCTTTTCTTGATAGCTTTAGAGTCTTTTTTAGGGTGGGGGTTTTTCCGTATTTTATTGTGTCTGATTTTGATTGTAATTATATCAATTTTAACCTTAGAATTTCATTATATGGTTACGTCATTACTTACCTGTACCTGGTCCGGAGTTCCTTGTTTTCAATCGATGGTGGTGAAGTAGCTTGATTGATGGAGACTTTTGAAGGAGACGTCATCGTATTGTGAAGAATTACCTTCTGAAGATGATTTTGGAGAACAATTATTAATTTTAATGTTCATTACAATAAAATTTTTCATTTATAATTCGTTTATTTCACTGTTTATTGGGGCGTTTATATATTAGTATATTATTATCACTTATTTTGGGACTGTTTTTGTTTTATTAACATTGAATAGGTGTCGGAATGTAGTTTATCATTGAATGTTTAATAAAATACAATAATTTTATTATTAATTCATTTATGTCACATATATATTTAGTAATATATATTCACACTTGTGATTATTATCTATATGTTTGTTTTTTATTTTTTATTTTATTATCATTATTTTTTACTTTTTATTCAATATTCATTTATTATTTTTTCATCATTGATATTAGTTAAGATATAATGTTCCCTTGTATTGTTCTGGAGGGTTACCTTACGATGTATATACACTATTTACTTAATAGAGTCCCCTAGTGTTCAGCTATATTGGACCTTTCCCTCTTGGTCTTGATGAAGGTGCGCATGCGGGTTACAGGGGACCAACTGGGGTTCATATTGCGGTCTCCAGTGTGATCGGGTCTGTTGTTGTTCCTGTCAAAGACCTGGCAGATTCGGGTCACATGACCCTGTTTGTTCCCTCCATTGTTGATGGATACATGTGACTGCGCATGCGCCATTAATTCTCAAGGACAAGACCTGCATTATGACGCAGCATACATCAGTGTCAGCCTGGCGATCTTTGTAAACAGGTGTTTTGGCATTTGTCTGATTAGGACACCAATATATAACGGATAGCCCTCTGCCTGACACGCCTCCCGAAGAAGCAGTGCGAAACGCGCGTCGGGGCTGAGGGACGTCCATGGAGTTCACATCAGCAGTTTCCTAGGTATGTGTTTTTTTCAACCTGCTACATTCTACACTGATTTAAGCCTGACAGGGTTGCCAGCTTGCTAGATTGGCGATATATGCGTCATATCACTATATAGCTGGCATATCTACATGTCTTGCATTCAGGTATATTATTAGACATCACTGCGATGAGAGATACTCCATGGTGATAGTCCCTCCCTTGTTATTCATTTGCTTTTTGCAAATTTTTAATTTAAGTGTGTATCATGTGCCTTCAGCAACTTCTTGCAGATTTAGTATTGTATATTTTTTGTACCAATAAAAATGTTGTTCAATTGTACCTTTAGTGGCATACAATGGTTATTTGTTTCCACTACCTGTGTTTTTAGCTATTCTCTTCTCTAGTGATTCAGCTGTGACCTCCTGCAGCTCTGAGTCTTCTGGAGCTGACCCCAGTCTGCTACAACCAATACATTGCCACAGCAGTCAACGTGCTTAGTTGGAGCCATGATGCTAATGAAATGGCACATTGCCGTTGCAGATGTTGTTTGTTGCAGCAGTCTGGTGACGTCTGCATTAAATTAAGACCCAGAGCAGTGCAGAGCATTAGCAATGGATCGTGGGGAAGAGATGAGTAGTGTTCGTTTCGTTATTTTAGAACAGTGTCAGCCGTTTTAAAAACTTTTTTTGTAAGAGAGATATCCTCATTAATTGGCAGGTTGATGGCTAAAGAGATATCAGAATTTATGATTTTACAATTGTCTGCAGGATTCACTGCCAATCTCAGTTTTATGGGTTCAACCAAGTGGTTTGATTTTTTTTTTTTAATGTAATCAACTCTTTTATTTAATTGCCGGATGTGTCTAACGGATGCTCAATTTTATATGTTCAAATGGTGCTGGACAGAATTGCAGAGAGGACTACTGCAGCGTCAGACTACACAATGTGTGTTTTGTAGTCTGTAACCATGTCTGTAGTGGTTTAGACACAAAAAGACCTGATCATTGTTAGGTTAGCAAGACTATTTGTTATATCTAATTAGTTCACAATCAATGCAAAAAAAAAAAAAAACACAGTTTTTTTTGTCCCATTTCACATAGTGCAAGATTTGATTTTTTAAGTAATTGCCTCCATTGCAAGTCAAAATCGAGAAAAAAATTAAAAAAACCATGGGTATACTAAAAATGTTTTCATTCTACCTTTTCAATATTTGTCTTTAACTCCTGATTCTGGCTATAAAAATAGATGCTAAATGCGTCTAAAGCAGTAAATTCTGAGCTGTCATGAAGTAAACATCGTTTTAAATGCGATGACATTCCAACAGCTACAAGTTAAATAATTTAGCGTGCATTTCACTTCTTTAAGAATAATAAGCTTCAGCCACATTGGTTAATCCATCAGGCACGTTATTTCTGATTTTTATTAATCAGTAATTTTGACTAAATTGCCTTCAGGACATGATTTTATGTGTCTGTCTTCATTTAGATAATTGTATGTTATGTTAGAATGAATAATTATGGCTTAATTTGTATATACAACAGACTTGTCTGTAGCAAGTCATGGGTCTGGAACTGATTTTATCAGCATGGTGTGCACAGTGTGTAAGCATAGGATATTAGCTTTGATGATGTGTTTAGTAGAATGTCTAAAGAGGACCTTCACCAGTTTGAGCATGTGAAACTCATCACGGTATAGTGCTGCAGAGCAGAATATAAAATAGGTTTTGTTTTTTAATTTTTAGCACCATTGTGGAGATAATAGCCAGTAAAGTTTAGTGATAATTATAAAATTCGTTTTCCAGGAATTTTTTTTCTAGGGGCGGAGTGGACTTCTTCTCCTGTAATGAGGTTGACCTATCATAAACAGGAGGCATCATGCAGAGGGAAAAAAAGAAAACATCCCTGAAGATCAGAAATAAAATGCTTGTCTCCTGTGAGATGTAAAACAGGCACCTGATCTTGCACCCAATTGTTAACTGTAGAGCAGTGTGAGTGTAATTACACTTTCAAACAAAGCGCAGGAACTCGTGAACCCTTGGTTGAGGCCAAACAGTTCAGTGCACCTTCCCTCCTTCTTGCTTCCCTTTATCTATGACCTCCTCTTCATTGATTTCTTAAAGAAAGCTGGAGAAGGGCGGAGAATGAATGGAAAACAAATAGGTGGGACAGTGCACTGAACTCTTTTCCAAACCAAGGGCACTGCGCTCCTGTTTTTTTTTTTAAGTCATTTTTCGCCAACAAAACTAAACAACTAAATGAGTTGTTGCCATCCATTTTTTTTTTGGCATTTTCAAACCCCATGGCCATTATTTTTGTTATGAACTTTTTAAAACTTATACAGAGCAATTTTCAACTTTTTTAAGTATGTACCCTCTAGCCAAAAAAATTGCAACAAGAACCCCCCAAAAGTCTCAACCCATCACATTGGCGAAAACCCATTTTTAAACTAACTGCATAAAAATTTTGCTGCATTTGTATTACATTTTTTAGTAAAAAAACCCTTTATTCATTCAACTTCCCCTTTGAAAACATGTATTTGGGCATAATTTTTGATTTAATTTTTTGGGGGTTCCTTTTCTGCTAATGGACTGTTAATTATGTGCCATGTGAGGCATTTCATCCCCCGACTCGGCAGGATGTCTAAACCCTTGCCTGTGCTGTACAAAGGGCTGAAAGAAAAATTTCCCCTTTACTTAAAAAAAAACCTGAAACCCCTAATGGGTGTTGCTTCCCGAATGCAATTTTTTATTTAAAAATTATTAACGATGTCAAAAGGGGTTTGGGGCACCTAAAAGACACGGGGGGAAAACTTAAGGCTTGAGTTTTTTGCTCCCGGCTTCGTTCCCGTGAGCCCTTTATTAATGATTAAACCTGGGTATTTCTGTACTTGTTTTTTCCCGCTTTTTTGCTTTTTTTTTGCATTAACCCTTTTTCTCCTTTCCCCCCAACCCCTAGGGGTATGTTGTCTGTTTCCTTAAAAGGAAAGTGCTCAGTTTCCCGCTCGCTGTACCCGTACTTGCGTGAGGGCTCCCTCTTTGCTGACCGCCCGCATGTGCGGGTTCTGACTTGCTGTAAAGCCGCCGTAGCTTGAAAGTCCTTTGCGGGGGTGCAAGATTACTCGGTTGGCAGCAGCCATTGTTTGGTTTCCCCTGTGTTTCTGTCTGGCTCGCATAGGGGGGCGCCCCACACCGTCCGTTTATTGGGGTTGGGGGGGTTATAAAAAACTGCTCCAGCCCATTTAAAC
>JARQOD010000001.1:607512498-607544069 GCA_033576555.1 Oophaga sylvatica
CCCAGACAAAAGAAGCTGTATCTAAAAAAAAAAAAAACAAAAAAAATAAAAAGGGGGTCTAGTGTAAAGAACGAAAAAAAAGGTCTAGTTTGAAAAATAGAAAATCATCTGCAAAAATAAAAACATGTGCTCCTTTATTTTTCACAGAAATTGTCTCCCAAAGGGGTGTTGACGTATTCATTCCTTATTAATAGAAATGACAGATACAATTTGTTTCTTTTAAATGTGCAAAACAAACCCTTTTTAAAGTTTCTGTTTCATTTTCATTTGGGGTTTTTTTAATGGGGCTTGTTTAAATATGTGTTTAATATATATGTAGGTAACCAGATCTCCGTTTAAATTGTGTTTGGTCTTTAAAAAATATAAAATCTGTGCTTTTAGTTTAATGTAGCTAAACCTTTTTGGATTTTAGCGGGTTGTTGACATTCATTCTAATGCCATGGAGGTTGGGGGGGAAAGAAGGTTTGGGGTTTGGGTTGGCTTTTTAATATGCTGTATCCCAGGGGGTCTCCCAAATTTCTGACCCTTTAGAGCTCATTCAGCTATGAAAGAAGGGGGCAAAAAAGCCCCTTTCCCGCTTGAGCGAGGGGAAAAGAGCCATATCCGCTCTTGCCCCAAATCACTTTTGTGACACCCGAGCCCCCTAATGCCGGTATGAAATTTAAAGCTTTTACATTGAAATCCCCCCCGGCAGTACCAAGTCCATGGTTTCTTTTCGTACCCCCCTTTAGATTTGCTCTTCGTGCCGGGGGTTTTCACCAAGAAAAACTTATGGGCATTTCTCCATTTCTTTGGAGTGCTGCATAGCCCCTCCATTTACTTGCCAGAGGTATCCTGGGCTGCCTTTAGGTACCGGTTTTAGATCCACAGACCCATTGGGAGACCATTTGCAGGAGCAGTAGGCCATGGGTTCCTTCTGATGTGTCACAATACTAGGCCTCATGTGGCTGACGCGTGTGAGTAGTTCCTCAATGAGGAAGGCATTGATGTATTGGGCTCTCCTGTCCGTTCCCCAGACCTGAATTCACTCGAGCACATCTGGAACATCAAGTCTCGATCCATCCATCAACGCCACATTGCATCACAGACTGTCCAGGAGTTGACTGATGCTTTAATCCAGGTCTGGGAGGAGATCCCTCAGGAGAACATCTGCCGCCTCATCAGGAGCATGACCCGGCGTTTTAGGGAGGTCATACAGGCACGTGGAGGTCACACTCCCTACTGAGCATCATTTCCTTGTGGCATTTCCACTGACGTTGGATCAGCCTGTAATTTAATTTTGAGCATCATTACAAATCCAGACCTCCATGGGATATTAATTTTGATTTACATTGATCATAATATTGTTCTCAACTCATTCCACTATGTAATGAATAAAGATTTGCAACTGGAATATTTCATTCAGTGATATCTAGGATGTCGTATTTAAGTGTTCCCTTTATTTTTTTGAGCGGTGTACTTTGTAGGACCACCTTTCTCTGAAAAAAATTGCCATAATGTCCAAGTAGAATCAGCATAAACCATTGATAGTATATATGGCAGCTCATTTTCTAGCTTTCCATGGTGTTAATCATGTTCCTGCTTTGACATTATGCACATTTTATTAAAGGGAAGAGTAAAGAGTGTCAAAAAGAATTTCCTGTAATTTAATGCTCTGATGTATAATGCATGTTTAACACTGCACAACCATTAAGTAGTCTCCGTGCGTCTAACATTTTGCTTGGTGGCTCTATTATAAATATGAGTCATGCAAATATAGCGATGAGGATCCTGGAATGAATCGCTAAAGAACCTCTGGATTCCATTTGACTAATTCATGTTGATGGGACTCGTCTATGCAGTTATCACAACAACAAGAATATTATAATTGGAAAATGAAAATGGTGTTTCCCCATAAATAAAAAAATAAGCCATATTTGCAATGATCCATGAATTAATAAATTATTCAGTATTTTCCATCAGTATTTATAAGCCGCAATGAGGCATGTGACAATCTGAGGAAACGTATAATAGAAACATGTCACCACTTCTGTATTTATCTCCCACTCCTGGTTTTGGCTTACAGATACTGAGGTTACATACTGACCAAATACGGAGTGTGTGAATGTGGTCTGGCCCATAGAGTTTAATGGGACTCTTCTCTCATTTGTCCAATTTTCGTAAAGATTAAAAGTAAATCAGATGTGTGAATGTAGCCTAAAGAAGCTGGCAATTGAAATAGTGATGCGTGTTAGCGCCTTGCGTTCATAGTGAGAAAAGCCCAATACAAAGGTTTGCTTGAGCCAAGTGAATTCTTGTATGATTATATACTGTACATTTTTTGGTTTTAATGCCTAGAACTCTTTCTGGTCTTAGTAAGTTTTAATATTTTGTTCTAATTTTCTTACAGAAAGTGAGCGAGAAGGTTGGGGGAGCTGAAGGCACTAAGCTAGATGAGGACTTCAAAGAAATGGAGAGGGTAAGTGTATAGCTTTATGGTGGGTTATGATATATGCATTGCAAAGGGTGAAATCCGCCACAGCATAAATTGGCAATCAGCAGATTTTCTCTGCCGTGTTTAAATGACATTTTGCAACTGCTGATACTGTAATACACAGCTGTTCAATACATTGTTTTAGGATAATGTCCACCAGCAGTACAGTCATGGCCAAAAGTTTTGAGAATGACACAAATATTAATTTTTACAGAGTCTATTGCTTCACTTTTTCTAATGGCAATTTGCATATACTCCATAATGTTATAAAGAGTGATCAGCTTAACAGCAATTACTTGCAAAGTCAATATTTGGCTAGAAAATGAATTTTATCCCCAAAACACATTTCAACATCATTGCAGCCCTGCCTTAAAAGGACCAGCTAACCTCTTTTCAGTGATTACTCCATTAACACAGGTGTGGGTGTTGATGAGGACATGGCTGTTGATCAATCTGACATGATTAAGTAAGAATGACACCACTGGACACTTTAAAGGAGGCTGGTGCTTGGCATCATTGTTTCTCTTCTGTTAACCATGGTTATCTCTAAAGAAACACGTGCAGTCATCATTGCAATGCACAAAAATGGCCTAACAGGGAAGAGTATCGCAGCTAGAAAGATTGCACCTCAGTCAACAATCTATCGCATCATCAAGAACTTCAAGGAGAGAGGTTCCATTGTTGCCAAAAAGGCTTCACGGCGCCCAAGAAAGACCAGCAAGCGCCAGGACCGTCTCTTAAAAGTGTTTCAGCTGCGGGATCGGGCTACCAGCAGTGCAGAGCTTGCTCAGGAATGGCAGCAGGCAGGTGTGAGTGCATCTGCACGCACTGTGAGGCGGAGACTCTTGGAACAAGGCCTGGTCTCAAGGAGGGCAGCAAAGAAGCCACTTCTCTCCAGAAAAAACATCATGGACAGACTGATATTCTGCAAAAGGTACAGGCAGTGGACTGCTGAGGACTTGGGTAAAGTTATTTTCTCTGATGAATCCCCTTTTCGATTGTTTGGGACATCAGGAAAACGCCTCATTCGGAGAAGACAAGGTGAGCGCTACCACCAGTCTTGTCTCATGCCAACTGTTAAGCATCCTGAAACCATTCATGTGTGGGGTTGCTTCTCAGCCAAGGGAATCGGCTCTCTCACAGTCTTGCCTAAAAACACAGCCATGAATAAAGAATGGTACCAGAATGTCCTCCAAGAGCAACTTCTCCCAACCCTCCAAGAGCAGTTTGGCGATCAACAATGCCTTTTCCAGCATGATGGAGCACCTTGCCATAAAGCAAAGGTGATAACTAAATGGCTCAGGGAACAAAACATAGAGATTTTGGGTCCATGGCCTGGAAACTCCCCAGATCTTAATCCCATTGAGAACTTGTGGTCAATCATCAAGAGACGGGTGGACAAACAAAAACCTAAAAATTCTGACAAAATGAAAGCATTGATTGTGCAAGAATGGACTGCTATCAGTCAGGATTTGGTCCAGAAGTTGATTGAGAGCATGCCAGGGAGAATTGCAGAGGTCCTGAAGAAGAAGGGTCAACACTGCAAATATTGACTTGCTGCATTAACTCATTCTAACTGTCAATATAAGCTTTTGTTACTCATATGTTTGCAATTATTATATTTCTGTCTGTGATAAAAACATCTGTCAAACACACATAAAAACCAGAGGGCAGCAGATCATGTGAAAATATAATATTTGTGTCATTCTCAAAACTTTTGGCCATGACTGTACTGCTGTAAGACAGGTGTGAATACTGACATATCACCACTTTATCTGCAGTCTGTGCACTGTTCTTACACTTTTCTTGAAACTCATACACTGGCACGAGTAGCTGCAATGTAATAAGACTCCGGAAAGCAGATGCTTACGGATACAAACTACTGGGCATGTTCAAACTACTGGGCATGTTCCTTTAAATTTATATTTATTTGCAAAATTGGTGAATTAAATGCGCTTATGATTTACAACCAATGTGTAAACTTTGATATTTCTTTTCATACATGGTCATTTCCTATACTGTGCATATATTACCTGATTTGGAAATGACAGCTCCTCCGGCAATTTCTACAATATTTAGGATCATTTCTATGACAAATTTACAGTTTGATGGTAATTTAAATAATAGTGTGCAGTAAATTTGATAAAAGTTCAGGATTTCTACAAGTTTATTCAGATGTATGAAGACAAAATTTTCACCAAAAATCTGCCACTTGTCTACATACAGTTGTACGCAAAAGTTTACATACCTCGGCAGAATTTTTTCTTTCTTGGCCTTTTTTCAGAGAATATGAATGATAACACCAAAACTTTTTTTCCACTCATGGTTAGTGGTTGGGTGAAGCCATTTATTGTCAAACTACTGTGTTTCTCTTTTTAAATCATAATGACAACCCAAAACATCCAAATGACCCTGATCAAAAGTTTACGTACCCCATGTCCTAATACCGTGTATTGCCCCCTCTAACATCAATGACAGCTTGAAGTCTTTTATGGTAGTTGTGGATGAGGTTCTTTATTTTCTCAGATCGTAAAGCTTGGCAAAAAACCTCTTCTTGGCAAAAAAACTCAGTTCCTGTAAATTCCTGGGCTGTCTAGCATGAACTTTGCACTTGAGCTCTGCCCAGAGTGGCTAAATGATATTGAGGTCAGGAGACTGAGATGGCCACTCCAGAACATTCACTTTGTTCTTCTGTAGCCAATGACAGGTCGACTTGGCTTTGTGTTTTGGATCGTTGTCATATTGGAATGTCCAAGTACATCCCATGCTCAGCTTCGGGCTGATGAGTGCAAATTTGCCTACTGTATTTGCTGATAGTGTGCTGCATTCATTTTTCCTTCAACTTTGACCAAGTTTCCTGTACCTTTGTAGCTCACACATCCCCAAAACATCCGCTATCCACCTCCATTCTTTACAGTAGGAATGGTGTTCCTTTCATCGTAGGCCTTGTTGACCTCTCTTCCAAATGTAACGTTTATGGTTGTAACCAAAAAGTTTAATTTTGGTCTCATAACTTAAAATTACCTCGTTCCAGAAGTTTTGACGCTTGTCTCTGTGCTATTTTGCATATTGTAGACGAGATACTTTGTGGCATTTGCACAGTAATGGCTTTCTTCTGGCGTCTCGACTATGCAGCCTATTTTTCTTCAAGTGCCTCCTTATTGTGCATCTTGAAACAGCCACACCGCTAATCTTCAGAGAGTCCTGTATTTCAGCTGATACTATTTGTGGGTTTTTCTTTGCTTCCCAAACAATTTTCCTGGCAGTTGTGGATGATATTTTTGTTGGTCTACCTGACCATGGTTTTGTTTTCACAGATCCCTGATTTTCCATTTGTTAAGCACAGTTTGAATGCTGCTGACTGGCATTATCAATTCCTTGGATATCTTTTTGTATCCCTTTCCTGTTTATACAGTTCAACTACCTTTTCCCGTAGATCCGTTGATAATTCTTTTGCTTTCCCATGACTCACAATCCAGACACGTCAGTGGCTGGATGACAGATGCAAGAGTCTGTCTGGATCTCAGAAACTCACTCAGCTTTTATGCAAAACACTGATTACAAGCACACAGGTCACAGGTGAGGATATTATATTTAGTAGCCATTCAAACCCATTTGTGTCAACTTCTGTGCATGTTATCAGGCCAAAATCACCAGGGTATGTAAACGTTTGATTAGGGTCATTTGGCTATTCTGGGTTGTCATTAAGATTTAACCCCTTAATGACCGCCGATACGCCTTTCAGCAGCAGACGAAGGAAGGGAGACACACACTAGTCATTACTAGTGGGTAGGCGGAGCCCAGATGAGATAGACACCTCAGATTAAAAGAGTGTTGACCGGCCCCTCCAGCTCGGGCTCCTCCTACTCAGCTCTCCAGTCTAAAATTTGAGGTCTCAGAGGATAGTCGCTGCTGGAAGCAGCTCCTCAGAAGATTTTGTTATTTTCATACGGACAAGAGACTTGGATCACCAGAAGTGGTCTAGAGGTCTCAGGGGTCTCAGCGCTGCTGGACCCCCACCTCTCCCTTGGCGGATCTGTAATTACCCTGTATGGTGGTCCCTACAGAATCATGCCGGCCCTGGGGGATGAGGATGGCTTCCCTGGCGGGGACGCAAACCGCACATCGGGGGTCAATGCGTTCCCCGCCCTGGGGGGAAGCGATGGGCACAGCGCCACAAACCCCTGGGGGTCCCTGTGGCGCTCGGCTGGTGAGTACTCCGCATTATGTATGTGAGTGCTTTCAGCGGCTGCTGCGGCAGCCGCTGTTACATGTAATTGACATGTTTTGGTGACTGTATTTTTGTCCGCAGGCAGATGCCTGCAGGAGAGGAGAGCAGAGAGCGAGGGAGTTCGCGCTCTTTTTTGAAGCCGGCGGGGGGCGTGGCTTCACGCTTCCCGGTCTTTTTGTGCAGAAGCGCGCGATTATGCGCTTCTCTTCTGGCTTCTCTCAGCGCGGTGGCCATTACACCGGCTCCTCATGCTCCGCTCCTCCCGATATATATTTATACATCACCCCCACAGCGCAGGACCTATCTGTATGACAAGTGGCAGATAGCGCTATCCTGCAGCTGCGGTCTCATATAGAGACCTTGTTTCGCCTGGGACTCGCACACTCCCTTTTATTTTAATAAGGGAGTTGTGGGGAGCCTGCGACATTAACCCCTATTGAAGGGTTAACCCTTTCAGCAGCAATACCCGCCGTAGGTTCTATTCCGGTATGGATCAGAACATAAAGGGTTAATTATACTGCTGACATATTCTGCTGATATTTTAAAGACAGCTGGGGTAGTTCTCTACTTTAAGAACTTTAACCCTTCAGCGTGTTTATTTCGTCCACTTAACCCCTTCACCCCCAAGGGTGGTTTGCACGTTAATGACCGGGCCAATTTTTACAATTCTGACTACTGTCTCTTTATGAGGTTATTACTCTGGAACGCTTCAACGGATCTTCGCGATTCTGAGATTGTTTTCTCGTGACATATTGTACTTCACGTTAGAAGTAAAATTTCTTCGATATAACTTGCGTTTATTTTTGAAAAAAAACGCAAATATGGCGAAAATTTTTAAAATTTTGCAATTTTCAAATTTTGAAATTTTATTCCCTTAAAACAGAGAAATATGTCACATAAAATAGTTAAGAAATAACATTTCCCACATGTCTACTTTACATCAGCACAATTTTGGAACCAAAGTTTTTTTTTGTAGGAAGTTATAAGGGTTAAAAGTTGACCAGCGATTTCTCATTTTTACAACAAAATTTACAAAGCCATTTTTTTAGGGACCACCTCTCATTTGAAGTCACTTTGAGGGGTCTATATGGCAGAAAATACCCAAAAGTGACACCATTCTAAAAACTGCACCCCTCAAGGTACTCAAAACCACATTCAAGAAGATTATTAACCCTTCAGGTGCTTCACAGGAACTAAAGCAACGTGGAAGGAAAAAATGAATATTTAACTTTTCAGCCACAAAAATGATCCTTTACAAACTTTTTTTTATTTTCACAAGGGTAAAAGGAAAAAATGGACAGATAAGGTTGTTATGCAATTTCTCCTGAGTACGCCAATACCCAATATGTGGGGGAAAACCACTGTTTGGGCACACGGCAGAGCTCGTAAGGGAAGGAGCGCCGTTTGACTTTTTCAAACTAAAATTGGCTGGAATTGAGATTGGACGCCATGTCGTGTTTGGAGAGCCCCTGATGCGCCTAAACAGTAGAAACCCCACAAGTGACACCATTTTGGAAACTAGACCCCCTAAGGTACTTATCTAGATCTGTTTTGAGCACTTTAAACCCCCAAGTGTTTCACAAAAGCTTATAATGCCTGGGTGTGAAAAAAAAAAAAACAATTTTCCACAAAAATGATTTTTTAGTCCCAAATTTTTGAATTTTCCCAAGGAAATTGGACCCCAAAAGTTGTTGTCCAATTTGTCCTGAGTACGCTGATACCCCATATGTGGGGGGGGGAAACTGTTTGGGTGCACGGCAGGGCTTGGAAAGGAAGTAGTAACGTTTTGGAATGCAGACGTTGATGGGGGTCATGTTCCGTTTGCAGTGCCCCAGATGAGCCTAAATAGTGGAAACCCCCCACAAGTGACCCCATTTTGGAAACTAGACCCCCAAGGAACTTATCTAGATCTTTGGTGAGCACTTTGAACCCCCAAGTGCTTCACACAAGTTTATAATGCCCGGGCATGAAAATAAAAAATCCTATTTTTTTCCCACAAAAATTATCTTTTAGTCACTAATTTTTTATTTTCCCAAGGGTAACAGGAGAAATTGGACCACATAAGTTGTTGTCCAATTTGTCCTGAGTACGCTGATACCCCATATGTGGGGGGGAACCACTGTTTGGGCTCACGGCAGAGCTCGGAATGGAAGGAGCACCATTTGACTTTTTCCAACCAAAATTGGCTGGAATTGAGATTGGATGCCATGTTGCATTTGGAGAGCCCCTGATGTGCCTAAACAGTGGAAACCCCCCACAAATGACCCCATTTGGGAAACTAGACCCCCTAAGGAACTTTTCTAGATCTTTGGTGAGCAATTTGAACCCCCAAGTGCTTCACACAAGTTTATAATGTAGAGCCGTAAAATTTAAAAATCATATTTTTTCCACAAAAATGATCTTTTCACCCCAATTTTTATTTTTCCAAGGGTAACAAGACTCCAAAAGTTATTGTGCAATTTGTCCTGAGTGCGCTGATACCCCATATGTGGGGGTAAACCACTGTTTGGGTGCATGGCAGAGTTTGGAAGGGAAGGAGCGCCGTCTGACTTTTTCAACGCAGAATTGGCTGGACGCCATGTCGTGTTTGGAGAGCTCCTGATCTGCCTAAACAGTGGAAACCCCCATAAATGACACCATTTTGGAAACTAGACCCCTCAAGGAACTTATCTAGATGTGTGGTGAGAACTTTGAACCCCCAGGTGTTTCACTAAAGTTTATAACGTACAGCCGTAAAATAAAAAATCCTTTTTTTTTTTACAAAAATGATTTTTTCGCCCCCAATATTTTATTTTCACAAGGGTAACAGAAGAAATTGGAACCCAAAAGTTGTTGTCCAATTTGTCCTGAGTACGCTGATACCCAATATGTGGGAGAAAACTACTGTATGGGCGCACGTCAGGGCTCGGAAGGGAAGTAGTGACGTTTTGGATTGCAGACTTTGATGGAATGGTCTGGGGGCGTCATGTCACATTTGGAGAGCCCCTGATGCACCTATACAGTGGAAACCCCCACAAGTGACCCCATTTTGGCAAATAGACCCCACAAGGAACTTATCTAGATGTGTGGTGAGCACTTTGAACCCCAAAGTGCTTCACAGAAGTTTATAACGTACAGCCGTAAAAATAAAAAATCTTTTTTTTTTTACAAAAATGATTTTTTCGCCCCCAATATTTTATTTTCACAAGGGTAACAGGAGAAATTGGACCCCAAAAGTTGTTGTCCAATTTGTCCTGAGTACGCTGATACTCAATATGTGGGAGAAAACTACTGTATGGGCGCACGTCAGGGCTCGGAAGGGAAGTAGTGACGTTTTGGATTGCAGACTTTGATGGAATGGTCTGGGGGCGTCATGTCACATTTGGAGAGCCCCTGATGCACCTATACAGTGGAAACCCCCCACAAGTGACCCCATTTTGGCAAATAGACCCCACAAGGAACTTATCTAGATGTGTGGTGAGCACTTTGAACCCCGAAGTGCTTCACAGAAGTTTATAACGTACAGCCGTAAAAATAAAAAATCCTTTTTTTTTACAAAAATGATTTTTTCGCCCCCAATATTTTATTTTCACAAGGGTAACAGGAGAAATTGGACCCCAAAAGTTGTTGTCCAATTTGTCCTGAGTACGCTGATACCCAATATGTGGGAGAAAACTACTGTATGGGCGCACGTCAGGGCTCGGAAGGGAAGTAGTGACGTTTTGGATTGCAGACTTTGATGGAATGGTCTGGGGGCGTCATGTCGCATTTGGAGAGCCCCTGATGCGCCTAAACAGTGGAAACCCCCCACAAATGACCCTATTTTGGAAAATAGACCCCACAAGGAACTTATCTAGATGTGTGGTGAGCGCTATGAAGCCCCAAGTGCTTCACAGAAGTTTATAATGTACAGCCGTTAAAAACAAAAAAATATTTTTTTTTGTACAAAAATTATATTTTCGCCCCCAGTTTTTTATTTTCCCAAGGGTAACAGAAGAAATAGGACAAATTGCACAATAACTCTTGGGGTCCAGAGTACGCTGATACCCCATATGTGGGGATAAACTACTGTTTGGACGCATGGCAGAGCTGAGAAGTGAAGGAGCACCGTTTGACTTTTTCAACGCAGAATTGGCTGGAATTGAGATCAGACGCCATGTCACATTTGGAGAGCCCCTGATGTGCCTAAACAGCGGAAACCCCCCAATTCTAACTCCAACCCTAACCCCAACACACCCCTAACCCTAGTCCCAACCCTAACCACAAACCTAACTCTAACACACCCCTAATCCCAACCCTAACCCTAATCCTAACTTTAGCGCCAACCCTAACCCTAACTTTAGCCGCAACCCTAACCCTAACCCTAATGGAAAAATGGAAATAAATACTTTTTTTTAATTTTATTATTTTTCCCTTACTAAGGGGGTGATAAAGGGGGGTTTGATTTACTATTTATAGCGGGTTTTTATGATTGGCAGCTGTCACGCTAAAAGACGCTTTTTATTGCAAAAATAGTTTTTGCATCATCACATTTTGAGAGCTATAATTTTTGCATATTTTGGCCCACAAAGTCATGTGAGGTCTTATTTTTTGCGGGACGAGTTGACGTTTTTATTGGTACCATTTTTGAGCACGTGACGTTTTTTGATCGCTTTTTATTTCGATTTTTGGGAGGTTAGAATGAACAAAAATCAGCAATTCATGAATTTCTTTTGGGGGAGGCGTTTATACCGTTCCGCGTGTGGTAAAATTGATAAAGCAGTTTTATTCTTCGGGTCAGTACGATTATGGCGATACCTCATTTATATCATTTTTTTATGTTTTGGCGCTTTTATAGAATAAAAACAATTTTATATAAAAAATAATTATTTTTGCATCGCTTTATTCTGCGAGCTATAACTTTTTTATTTTTTCGCTGATGATGCTGTTTGATGGCTCGTTTTTTGCGGGACAAGATGACGTTTTCAGCGGTACCATGTTTTTTTATATCGGTCTTTTTGATCGCGTGTTATTCCACTTTTTGTTCGCCGGTATGATGATAAAGCATTGTTTTTTTTGCTTCGTTTTTTTTTTTTTTTTTTAAGGGGTTCACTAAAGGGTTAACTAGTGGGACAATTTTATAGGGGGGTCGTTACGGACGCGGCGATACCAAATATGTGTACTTTTATTGCTTTGTTTTTTTTATTTACAGGAAGAAGTGAATTTATTGGGGAATATTTTTTTTTTTTTTTTATTTATTTTGGATTTTTTTTAAAACATGTTTATTTTTATTTTTTAACTTTTTTACTTTGTCCCAGGGTGGGACATCACTGTATTTTGTCAGATCGCTGGTGTGACAGTGTGCACAGCACTCTGTCACACCAGCGATCGCTCAGGCAGTGCAGCAGGCTTCTCAGTGCCTGCTCTCAGCAGGCACTGAGGAAGCCGCCTCCCTCCAGGACCCCGGCGCCATCTTGGATCCGGGTCCTGGGAGGGAGGAAGCCCTCAGAACAGCGCGATCAATCGCGCTGCTCTGAGGGTCTCAGGGGGGCGCGCAGGGAGCCCCCACCCTGCGCGATCCTCCCCTGTGCCCCCAGCACACCGCGATCATGTTTGATCGCGGTGTGCAAGGGGTTAATGTGCCGGGAGCGGTCCGTGACCGCTCCTGACACACAGTCATGGGTGTCAGCTGTGATAATCAGCTGACACCCGACCGCGATCGGCTGCGCTCCCCCTGGGAGCGCGTCCGATCGCACGAGACGTACTATCCCGTCCATGGTCATACGGGCCCAGGTACCATGGACGGGATAGTACGTCCGATGGCAGTAAGGGGTTAAGAAACCACACTTTTTTCTAATTACTGACAGGTTTTTACCTGCCATATACTGTGTGAGGGCATGTCGGATCAGCGTCCAGAAGGTGCGGACCGTCACTCAGATCAGCTTCAGGATCAGTCGCGTGTATCTGATACGCAGACCTCGACGACGTCAAGTGCCGGAGGTTACAGCGATGCCAAATTGGATGCCATCGCTCGTTCTATTGATGGCCTGTCTGACCTTTTAGGTCATTGGGTGTCAGCTAGATCCTCTCATGACAGGAAAGCGACACAGACCGGTTCCATCCTTTCCGCGTAGCGAATCAGAGGTCTCTGATGTGGAATGCGGACAGGGTTCCCCTTCAGAATCGGATGGGGAGTTATCCGATTCGGATAAGGAGGATCGGCAGGGGCATTCTGCCTCTCTCGTGGGCCGAACAGAGGCTTTCATTGAAGCCATGAGGGAGGCGTTACAGTTACCGGAGGAGGTAACTAGACGTCCTGGTAAGTCAGCCCGAATGTACCAGAAGTACCGTAAGTCGCGATCGACATTGCCAGCTCTGGTTGAGCTTAATGGAGCAGTGGAGGAGGAACGCCTGTGTCCAGATAAACTTTTTCAAGGGACACGTTTCTTTGAGGCACTATATCCGTGTTCTACGGAGTTGATTGATAATTGGATTCCTTCTCCTGAAGTGGATGTTCCTTTATCACAGCTTAGTAAATCCTCGTTGCTCCCTGTTAAAGGGAAGGCGAGTCTGCAGGACCCGCTAGACAGAAAAACGGAGATGGCAGCGAAATCCACCTATGAGGCCGCGGATCATGGATTCAGAGCGGTGCTAGGATCCATGTGTGCTTGTAAAGCTTCCCTGAACTGGTTGGTCTGTATACGGACGGCGTTGCAAAATAGATCTCCGTTATCCGAGGTAGAAGGGCTTCTCGAATTGTTGGAGATTGCAGCCAAATATAGCTCGAGCCTTTTGAGCCTATGGATTCCGTTAACCTTTTGTTGCTTTCTTGGAAGGTTGCCTTCCTGGTGGCGGTCACCTCTTTGAGAAGGGTTTCTGAGTTGGCGGCTCTTTCTTGCTCGCCTCCTTTTCTGGAGTTTCACCCGGATCGGGTAATACTTCGCACTCGGGACGATTTTCTACCTAAGGTGGTGTCACAATTTCATGTCAACCAGGATATTGTGTTACCCTCACTCTGTCCGAGGCCGAGGAATGCGAAGGAACGAGCCTTGCACACATTGGATTTGGTGCGGGCTTTGAAGTTTTATTTGTCTGTTACCCAAAGTTTTCGGAGGTCGGACTCTCTGTTTGTGATTCCAGCAGGTCGTTGACGTGGTCAACGAGCTTCCAAGGATTCCATAGCTCGTTGGATACGGTCGGCCATCTTGGAGGCTTACCGACTTAAGAGCGAACCTTGCCCGATTAAGGTTCGAGCTCACTCCACGAGAGCTGTAGGCTCATCGTGGGCTTTTCATCAAGGGGCCTCGGCAGCTCAGCTCTGCCGGGCTGCGACCTGGCGCTCCGTCCACACCTTTACAAAATTTTATAAGGTGGACGTTAGTGCTTCCGCTGATGCGGCCCTAGGACGTAGGGTCCTGCAGGCGGCTGTAGTTTAAAGTTCTCGTTAACTTGTTTGTTAGCGCTGGTTGCGCATTTGTTTAGGTTGTTGGGTTCTGCCTTTTCTGTTTTTTTCCCACCCTTAATTTTTGGACTGCTTTGGGACGTCCCACTAGTAATGACTAGTGTGTGTCTCCCTTCCTTCGTCTGCTGCTGAAAGACGGATTTTGGTAAGAACTTACCTGTAAAATCCTTTTCAGCGAAGAAGGAAGGGAGACACACACATCCCTCCCATGGCAGAAGTGTGTTGTTGTGTTTCAGATGCGGCGTGACCCTTCTCTGATAGCGATTATCTGGGCTGAGGTCAGCGCGCTAAGGCTCTGTTCCAGCATCGCCAGCTCATCGCAGTAGTCAGGTTCAGTGAGTAGTACCTGGAACTGTGTGTTTTTTTTCCTGTGACATGCATAACCTGTATTCTTGTTTCTTCTCTGAAGTCCTTCAGAAGGGGTTATGTTGCTCCGCTGGTGATATTTGCTCTTCCCTAGCTTGTGTACGACTGGAGAGCTGAGTAGGAGGAGCCCGAGCTGGAGGGGCCGGTCAACACTCTTTTTAATCTGAGGTGTCTATCTCATCTGGGCTCCGCCTACCCACTAGTAATGACTAGTGTGTGTCTCCCTTCCTTCTTCGCTGAAAAGGATTTTGCAGGTAAGTTCTTACCAAAATCCGTCTTTTAACAGTGGTGGTTAAGGGTACTTAAACCACAGCACCATGAATTCACGGCGCTGTGGAGAAAGTATATAGCGCCCCCCAGAGTTGGATTTTCCCCAGAGAACGTGCTACTTTTGCGATCGCCGTTATTAACCATATAACGGCGACCGCAAAAAAAAAAAAAGCCGCGATTCTGCATTTAATTTCTCTCTCCTCTGATGTGATCGCACATTATAGGGGAGAGAAATAGGGTCCCCAGGTCCCCCGATCTGTCCCCTATATCTCCCGGGTACCCCCCATCCTCCCATGGCTCCCGCAGCTCCCGGCGTCTTCTTAGTAACATAGTAACATAGTTATTAAGGTTGAAGGAAGACTTTAAGTCCATCTAGTTTAACCCATATCATATCCTAACCTGCCCTAACATGTTGATCCAGAGGAAGGCAAAAAAAACCCAAGTGGCAAACAGTAAGCCTCACATTGGGGAAAAAATTTCCTTCCCGACTCCACATACAGCAATCAGACTAGCTCCCTGGATGAACGCAATATCTAGGAAACTAGTGAATATAGCCTGTAATATTATACTTTTCAAGAAAGGCATCTAGTCCCTTCTTAAATTTTAGTAGGGAATCACTCATTACAACATTATACGGCAGAGAGTTCCAAAGTCTCACTGCTCTTACAGTAAAGAATCTGCATCTGTGATTATGGCTAAACCTTCTTTCCTCCAGACGTAGAGGATGCCCCCTTGTCCCCGTCACAGGTCTAAGAGTAAAAAGATCATTAGAAAGGTCTTCGTACTGTCCCCTCATATATTTATACATTGTAATAAGATCACACCTAAGCCTTTGTTTTTCCAAATTAAATAACCCCAAGTGTACTAACCTGTCTTGGTATTGCAAACCCCCCAGTTCTCTAATAACCTTGGTCACTCTTCTCTGCACCCGCTCCAGTTCAGCTATGTCTTTCTTATACATCGAGACCAGAACTGTACACAGTATTCTAAGTGTGGTCGCACCAGTGACTTGTATAGAGGTAAAATTATGTTCTCCTCATGAGCATCTATGCCTCTTTTAATGTATCCCATTATTTTATTTGCCTTGGCAGCAGCTGCCTGACACTGGCCACTAAATGTGAGTTTGTCGTCCACCCATTAACCCAGGTCTTTTTCAGTGACAGTTTTGCCCAGTGTTTTACAATTAAGCACATAATTATACATCTTGTTTGTTCTACCCAAGTGCATGACCTTACATTTATCCCCATTAAAGCTCATTTGCCATTTATCAGCCCAAGCTTCTAGTTTACATAAATCCTCCTGTAATATAAAATTGTCCTCCTCTGTATTTATTACCCTGCAGAGTTTAGTGTCATCTGCAAATATTGAAATACTACTCTGTATGCCCCCTACAAGATCATTAATAAATATGTTAAAGAGAAGCGGCCCCAATACTGACCCCTGTGGTACCCCACTGCTAACCGTGACCCAGTCCGAGTGTGCTCCGTTAATAACCACCCTTTGTTTCCTATCCCTGAGCCAGTTCTTAACTCACTTACACATATTTTCCCCTATCCCCATTGTTCTCATTTTATGTATTAACCTTTTGTGTGGCACCATATCAAAAGCTTTTGAGAAGTCCATGAACACCACGTCCACTGCTTTCCCTTGGTCCAGTCCGGAACTTAGGCTACTTTCACACTTGTGTTTTTTCGCGCAGCGCATCTTGCACTATTGGACACATGTGCAATGTTCCCCTTTCTTTAACATGGCGGGCGCAGGGTCTAGCGCTTGCACGCGTTCATGTGCGTTTGTCGTGCGCTGCGCATTTTCCCGGTGTGCGCCCATACGCGCTAGACGCTACATGTTGCTTTTTTTTTTTTCGGTCAACCGCTTTAAAAAAACGCGTGCGCACGTGTGCGCATGCTATGCGCAAATAATAACATTGCAGTCTATGGGGCGCTGGCGTGCGCATGGCTTTGCGCTCGTCAGCGCTTTTGAACGCACGCGATTTTTCTGTAAATGATGGAGCCAGAGATGATGGAGCCAGAGATGATAGAGACAGATGATAGATGATAGAGACAGAGATGATAGAAATGTGACACATAGACAATGCATGCGGCAAAAAAAACGCAAACGCATGCAAAAACGCATGAAATCGCAGACAAACGCTGCGTTTTTTTGTCGAAATGTGCATGCTGATGCGACTAAATATCGCAGCGTTTACAAGCGTTTGCATGCGTTTTTTTAATGCGCTGAAACGCAGCGCAAAAAAACGCAAGTGTGAAAGTAGCCTTACCCCTTCATAAAAGCTTATCAGATTAGTCTGACAAGAACGGTCCCTCGTAAACCCATGCTGATACTGTGTCATGAGGTTATTCAGCCTCAGATACTCCAATATAGTATCCCTTAAAAAACCCTCCAGGATTTTACCCACAGTAGATGTTAAGCTCACTGGCCTATAATTTCCAGGCTCAGTTTTTGCCCCCTTTTTGAATATTGGCACCACATTTGCTATACGCCAGTCCTGTGGTACAGACCCCGTTATTATGGAATCTTTAAAGATTAAAAATAATGGTCTATCTATGACTGTACTTAATTCCTGCAGTACTCGGGGGTGTATCCCATCCGGGCCCGGGGATTTGTCAATTTTAGTGATTTTTAGACGCCGCCGTACTTCCTGCTGGGTAAAGCAGGTGACATTTAATGGAGACATTTTTTATCTCTGATCATGTTATCTGTCATGGGATTTTCTTGTGTAAATACAGTTGAAAAAAAGTCATTTAGCATATTGGCTTTTTACTCATCCTCATCCACCATTTCACCCAGACTATTTTTAAGGGGACCAACACTATCATTTTTTAGTTTCTTGCTATTTATGTAGTTAAAGAATATTTTGGGATTATTTTTACTTTCTCTGGCAATGAGTCTCTCTGCCTCAATCTTTGCTGTCTTGTTTTGCTTTTAACAGAATTTATTGAATCTTCTGTATTTATTTAATGCCTCATCACTACCTACTTGCTTTAATTCCCTAAACGCTTTCTTTTTGTCACTTATTGCGCCCCTTACAGCTCTATTTAGCCATAGTGGTTTCCTCCTAATTCTAGCATGTTTATTCCCATAGGGTATATACTGTGCACAGGTCCTATTCAGTATACTAATAAACGTCTCCCATTTTCTTTGTGTATTTTTATGTCTCAGGATATCGTCCCAGTTTATTGCACCAAGATCATCTCTCATCCGTTGGAAATTTGCCTTCCTGAAGTTTAGTATCCTTGTAACCCCTCGACTACACATCTTATTAAAGGATACATGAAAGCTTATTATTTTGTGATCACTATTACCCAAGTGACCCCCAACCCTTATATTTGATATGCGGTCTGGCCTGTTGGTTAATATTAGGTCTAGCAGTGCCCCCCCTCTTGTTGGGTCCTGAACTAGTTGTGAAAGGTAATTGTCTCTCATAGTTGTCAAAAACCTATTACCTTTGCTGAAACTGCAGGTTTCTGTTCCCCAATGTATTTCAGGGTAGTTGAAGTCCCCCATAATAATGACTTCTCCTTGAGTCGCTGCTTCATCTTTTTGCTTTACGAGGATATTCTCTGTTGCTTCCATTATTTTAGGAGACTTATAACAAACCCCTATCAATAATTTATTATTTTTCCCCCCTCCCCTAATCTCCACCCACAGAGACTCTACATCTTCATTAGATTCACAGATATCACGCAGGATGGGTTTTAAGGATGATTTTACATATAAACACACACCTCCACCTCGCTTATTTTTACGGTCACTTCTAAACAGACTATAGCCCTGTAAATTAACCGCCCAGTCGTGGCTCTCATCCAACCAAGTCTCAGATATCCCCACCATGTCATAATTATGTTCCAACAAAATTAATTCTAATTCCGCCATTTTGTTGATGAGGCTTCTGGCATTAGTATACATGCACTTTATGTATCTCTCTGTACCACTATTCTTTCTTAAATTATTAACTGTTCTAACCCCACCCCCCATGCCACCCCCTCCCCCAATTTCATTATTTGTGCCCAGGTCTCTATCTGCGCTGTCTTCCCCTCCTATAAAATGAATACCCTCCCCCCTAGTCCCTAGTTTAAAGACTCCTCCAACCTTCTAGCCATTTTCTCCCCCAGCACAGCTGCACCCTCCCCATTGAGGTGCAGCCCATCCCTAGCATAGAACCTGTAGCCAACTGAGAAGTCGGCCCAGTTCTCCAGGAACCCAAACCCCTCCTTCCTACACCAATTCTTGAGCCACTTATTAACCTCCCTAATCTCCCGTTGCCTCTCTGGTGTGGCACGTGGTACAGGCAGTATTTCAGAAAATACCACGTTGGAGGTCCTTGCTTTAAGCTTGCAGCCTAATTCCCTGAAATCGTCTTTAAGGACCTTCCACCTACCTCTAACTTTGTCATTTGTGCCAATGTGCACCATGACCGCTGGGTCCTCACCAGCCCCTCCCAGTAATCTGTCAACCCGATCAGCGATGTGTCGGACTCGAGCGCCAGGTAGGCAGCACACTGTTCGACGATCCCTGTCTTTGTGACAGATTGCCCTATCTGTTCCCCTAATAATTGAGTCCCCCACTACCAGCACCTGTCTGACCTGTCCTGCTCTCCTATTTCCCCCCTTACTGGAGCAGACACTCCTCCGGCTTTCAGAGGACATGCCTGGCTGCAGCAGAGCTACCCCTATACTGACACCCCCCTCATCTGCCAACTTTGCAAACTTATTGGGGTGTGCCAGATCAGGACTAGCCTCCCTGGCGCTCTTCCCTCTACCCCGCTTTCTAACTGTCACCCAGCTTCCTACTTCAGTGTCCTGCAGCTCCACCCTAGCATCCCCCCCCTCATCTATCCCATTGAGCGTCTGCTCAGTGAGCAGAAGACTCCTTTCCATATTGTCTATGGATCTCAGTGTTGCCAGCTGCACATTTAGATCCAGGATTTGGGCTTCCAAATGCACAACGTGCTCCCATCTCGCACAGCAGTATGCACCCTCGACCGGCTGTTCAAGGACTGCATACATGTGGCAAGATGTACACTGGATAGCATTGGCAATAGTGGAGGACATTTCTAATGGGGATTTCACCAGACAGCAAAGATAAGTAAAAATAAATAAAAAGTATTAATAAAATATAACAGCAATTCAGTAAATCCTCCCTTGGAAACTCCCTGAATCCAAAGTCACTGAATCACAAGTCACACTTACCACCGTTCACACTTGTGCACCGGTCACACTCAGCTCGCTCACATTCGCTGAAGCAAAGATTTAAAGAGATTTTTTTTTTTTTCTCCTTCAACAGCAAATCACCCTGCTGCTCAAATGCACTTCCAAAAAGACTTGAGCCCCAACCAGCTGGCCCTTATAAACCCTTAATTATGAACCCCCACCCTTAATTAACCCCTTTGTGAATATAGCTACACCACAAGATTTAAATGCAATATAGTTAACCCTTAAACACAGTAAAATAAGAGATTAATCCTTTAGAGAGAAAAGATAGGTTATAAAGCCCCCAAAAAATAGAACAGGTAGAAAAGCAGTCAGAAATCCACAATTCAGCCACTCACACCAATTCACACAGGTATTTGATTAAAGATTTTCCAAATACTTCTTCACTGAATCTCAAGTCACACACTTACCACCGTTCGCACTTGCGCTCTGGTCACACTCAGCTCGCTCACACTCGCTGAAGCAGAAGATTTAAAGAGATTTTTTTTTCTCCTTCAACAGCAAACCAGCCTGCTGCTCAATGCACTTCCAAAAAAAAAAGCAAAGAAAATGGCGGGCACATGCGCAGTGCGCCCGCCGAATCTGCTGACCGGCAGATTTATTCATTCAGTGCAGGAACATTTTGATCACTGTGATAAATGCTATCACAGTGATCAAAATAAAAAAAATAGTAAATAAACCCTCCTTTTATCACTCCCTTAGTTAGGGACATATAATAAAATAAAGAAAATATATTTTTAATTTTTCCATTAGGGTTAGAGTTATAATTAGGGTTATAATTAGGGTTAGGGTTATAATTAGGGTTAGGGTTACAATTAGGGTTAGGCCGGAGTCACACTAGCGAGAAATACGGACGAGTGCAATGCGAGAAAAAATCGCATTGCACTCGGACCAATGTTAATCTATGGGGCAGCCCCCATCAGCCGATTTTTTTTCTTAGCCGTTTTATACGTGCGAGTCAAATTGCAGCATGCTGCGATTTGCACCGTATATCGGCCGAGAGTCGCCAATGCAAGTCTATGGGTGCATGAAAACATCGGATTACACACGGACCCACGGACTTCGCACAGCATCAGTGACGTCAGAGGGAGTCCCCGGCTGACCTGAAGTGAACTGAATAGCGTGGGAAACAATTAAGCTTCCCACACTAATCAGCTCATCTCCTGTCAGCTGGGGAGATGAACTCATTAATTCGGGGGTTTACAGCAGGGCTGGCAGCATTAGCAGCGGTCCCTGCTGTAAACCTGTTAACCCTTTCAGAAGGATTGCAGCGGGGGACCTGACTGAACGCCAGAGAGGTAAGGATACTGTTGGGTTTTTATTTTATTTTTATTACAGGAGAACAAGGGATTTGGAAGGATTACCAGTACAATAAAATATGATCAAAAACTATGTGTATTTATTTCATTAAAATAATTTTAAATTAATGTGTGTTTTTTTACCCATTTAATACAATAGGATTAATAATGGAGAGTTGTCTAATTGACAACTCTCCATTATTAACCTGGCTTAATGTCACCTTCCAATAGCAAGGTGGCCTTAACCCATTATTAACCCATTAGCCACCGCTACAGGGCAATGGGAATAGACGGGCTAAGTGCCAGAAAAGGCGCATCTAATAATAGATGTGCCTTTTCTGGGGTGGCTGGGGACAGATGTTAGTAGCCAGAGGGGGCACAAAAAAAATGCTCCCTCCCTAGGCTAATAATATCTGTTCTTCGTCACTGGCTTTCCCTGTCTAGTGGCGAAAATACGAAAATACCGCGGGAGCCCACGCATTTTTTTTCAACTAATTTACACTTTTAATTACCACCTACATGTATGAAATTTTGCACACATACACTCATGTAATTGTTAATCAAAATCATATATCAAACTACATGAAATAAATGGTTTACTGTATGTAAACCATGTGTCATTTCATGTCGGGTTCTGTAATGATTTTACAGAAGCCGGCAATTGAATTAGCGGCTATTATACTGTGTAAAAGTGTATGAATTATAAATATATGTATATGTATGTGTCTCAATGACATTTATATATTTATATGTATTCTATGTGTGTATATGTATTCTTTCTTTTGTGATTTAAAAACTGTCATTTGGATCCATTATATGTCAGTTTTGCAAGCCGGCGAGAAAATCTCGCTGTACGGATGCCAAACGGATGACACACGGATATTTTGATGCGAGGAAATCGCATCCTCGCATTGCACACGGATGACATATGGATTACTGTTCAGGGGACTTTTCTGCGTATTACGACCGATTTTTTTATACGTTGTGTGTGACTCTGGCCTTAGGGTTACAATTAGGGTTGGAATTAGGGTTAAGATTAGTGTTAGGGTTGGAAGTAGGGTTAGGGGTGTGTTGGCGTTAGGGTTGGAGCTAGAAATGAAGGGTTTCCACTATTTAGGCACATCAGGGGGTCTCCAAACACGACATGGCATTCAAAAAGTCAAATGGTGCTCCCTCCCTTCCGAGCCCTGCCGTGCGCTTAAATAGTGGTTTACCACAACATATGGGGAATCAGCGTACTCAGGACCAATTGCACACCAATTTTCGGGTTCTAATTTATCTTGTTACCCTTGGGAAAATAAAAAAATAGCTGTCTAAAAAATCATTTTTGATGAAAAAAATGATTTTTTTTTTCTCACGGCTCTGCATTTATAAACTTCCTTGAAGCACTTGGGGGTTCAAAGTGCTCACCACACATCTAGATTAGCTCCTTAGGGGATCTAGTTTCCAAAATGGTGTCAGTTGTGGGGGGTTTCTACTGTTTAGGCACATCAAGGGCTCTGCAAACACAACATGACGCCCACAGAACATTCCATCAAACTCTGCATTACAAAATGGCGCTCCTTCCCTTCCAAGCTCTCCCATGCGCCCAAACAGTGGTTCCCCCCACATATGGGGTATCAGCGTTCTCAGGAAAAATTGCACAACAACTTTTGTGGTCCAATTTCTCCTGTTACCCTTGGGAAAATAAAAAATAACTGGCTAAAAAATCATTTTTGAGGAAAAAAAATGATTATTTATTTTCACGGCTCTACGTTATAAACTTCTGTGAAGCACTTGGAGGTTCAAAGTGCTCACCACACATCTAGATAAGTTCCTTAAGGGGTGTAGTTTACAAAATGGGGTCGCTTGTTGTGGGTTTCCACTGTTTATGCACATCAGGTTCTCTCCAAACGCGACATGGCGTCCAGCCAATTCTGCGTTGAAAAAGTCAAACGGCGCTCCTTCCCTTGCGACCTCTGCCGTGTGCCCAAAAAGTGGTTTACCCCCACATATGGGGTATCGTCGTATTTAGGAGAAATTGCACAACAAATTTTGTGGTTTATTTTCTCTTTTTACACTTGTGAAAATAAAAAAAATTGGTTCTGAAGTAAATTTTAATTTTTTCCTTCCACATTGCTTCAGTTCCTGTGAAGCACGTAAAGGGTTAATAAACTTCTTAAATGTGGTTTTGAGCACCTTGAGGGGGTGCAGTTTTTAGAATGGTGTCACTTTTGGGTATTTTCTATCATATAGACCAGGGGTCCTCAAACTTTTTAAACAGGGGGCCAGTTCACGGTCCCTCGGACCATTGGAGGGCCGGAATATACGGTAGTTTAAAAAAAAACAATGATCAAATTCCTATGCATGTTGCGCATATCTTATTTTGAAGTAAAAAAAAAAAAAAAGAGGAACAAATACAATATTTAAAATAAAGAACAAGTAAAGTTAAAATCAACAAACTTACTGGTATTTCAATGGGAACTATGGGCCTGCTTTTGGCTAATGAGATGGCCAATGTTTGGTTCCATATTTGTCACTGCTAGTCGTAACAAGTGGAGCAATTTTTCTCTTTATTGATATCATTGTTTCCTAGGAATTCCAAATTGCTATTAGTAAAATACCAATATATATAAAGCGCTACAAAAACAATAACCAGCAATAAAACTGCCCACACAGATACATACAGCCTGCACTGCCCATCACTGCAGCCTTGCCAATCCATATCATTTCAGCCTCTCTAGTGCCCATATTGGCGCAACTCCGCTTTTAGCTCAGGCTCAGACTAGTGTGGTGCAAGAGTCCCTAATAGGCAGGTAAATGTCCCCAATAGGCAGCATTGGTCCCCAATAGGCAGCATATGTCTTCAATAGGCAGGTAAATGTCCCAATAGGCAGGTAAATGTCCCCAATAGGCAGCATAGGTCCCCAATAGGCAGGTAAATGTCCCAATAGGCAGGTAAATGTCTCCAATAGGCAGCATAGGTCCCCAATAGGCAGGTAAATGCCCCAATAGGCAGCATAGGTCCCCAATAGGCAGGTAAATTCCCCAATAGGCAGCATAATCCCCCATAGGCAGCATAGTAGTCCCCCATTGCAGCATAGTAGTCCTCCATAGGCTGCATAATGCCCCAATAGGCAGCATAATGCTCCAATAGGCAGCATAGTAGTCCCCAATAAGCAGCATAATCCACCATAGGCAGCATAGTCCCCAATAGGCAGTATAATCCCCAATAAGCAGCATAATCCCCCATAGTCAGCATACTCCCCAATAGGCAGCATAATCCCCCATAGGCAGCATAGTCCCCATAGGCAGCATAGTAGTCCACAATAGGCAGCATAATCCCCCATAGGCAGCATAATACCCAACAGGTAGCATAGTAGTCCCCAATAGGCAGCATAATCCCTCATAGGCAGCATAATACCCAACAGGCAGCATAGTAGTCCCCAATAGGCAGCATAGTCTCCCCCATAGGCAGCATAATATCCAACAGGCAGCATAATCCCCCATAGGCAGCATAATCCCCCATAGGCAGCATAATAGTCATCAATAGGCAGCATAATCCCCCATAGGCAGCATAGTAGTCCCCAATAGGCAGCATAGTCCCCCCATAGGCAGCATAATTCCCAACAGGCAGCATAGTAGTCCCCAATAGGCAGCATAGTCCCCCATAGGCAGCATAGTAGTCCCCAAATAGGCAGCATAATCCCCCATAGGCAGCATAATACCCAACAGGAAGCATAATCCCCATAGGCAGAATAGTAGTCCCCAATAGGCAGCATAGTCCCCCTCATAGGCAGCATAATACGCAACAGGCAGCATAATCCCCCATAGGCAGCACATTCCCCATAGGCAGCATAGTAGTCCCCAATAGGCAGCATAATCCCCCATAGACGATATAGTCCCCAATAGGCAGCATAATCCCCCATAGGCTGTATAGTCCCCAATAGGCAGCATAATCCCCCATAGGCAGCATAGTAGTCCCCAATAGGCAGCATAGTCCCCCCATAGGCAGCATAGTAGTCCCCAATAGGCAGCATAATCCCCATAGGCAGCATAGTAGTCCCCAATAGGCAGCATAGTCCCCCCATAGGCAGCATAGTAGTCCCCAATAGGCAGCATAATCCCCATAGGCAGCATAGTAGTCCCCAATAGGCAGCATAGTTCCCCCATAGGCAGCATAGTAGTCCCCAATAGGCAGCATAATGACCCATAGGCAGCATAGTAGTCCCCATTGGCAGCATAATCCCCCATAGGCGGTATAGTCCCAATAGGCAGGGCCCAGCGTTAAAAAAAAAAATCTTAGAACTCACCTATGTCCCCTGCTGCTCTGAAGATGCACGCACTCGTCTCCATCTTCTTCTTGCACAGGTGGCGTGACGTCATCAGCCCACGCAGGCGGCGTGATGACGATCACGTCGTATGTGCTGCATATGGAAGGCCGCAAGGCCTTCCTCGCCGCCTTGTAGTTACACCAGTAGTTTTACAATAAATAGCTTCACCCAACTACTAACCATGAGTGGAGAAAGTTTTGGTGTTATCATTCATATTCTCTGAAAAAAGGCGAAAGTAAAAAATCTGCCGGGGTATGACTAGAAAATAATATACTAATCAGAAACTAGTTGATTTATTGGCCCAGATTAATGAAACAGAATGTTGGTGTAAAATTACTTGAAATATCACAGAATTTGTGCAACTTTTGGTTTTCTTATACCAGTACAGGCTAACTTTGCCAAAGTGGTCACAGATGAGCAGAACAGGGCATGGCGAAACCAACCTGACAAGTTCATCATAACGTATACTATAAAGTAGCTTAAATTATGTCAATTTGTGCTTAGTGACCAGGTATAAACCAAAAAAATAGATCAATATACAGTACAATCCTCTCGATCTAATATTAGATGTGCAGAAACCTAAAATATCTGCTAGCAGTGTCACAATAAAAGTCTATACAGACAATATAACATGACATAACCCTAAAATCAGCAGACAGATTATGGAATTTTATTTCTGAATTGATGCGTTGTTAAATTATTTCCAATTGATGTACTAGTACATGGTTCCAGTTGTAATTTCTATTGCACTGATGCTGTAAGTTCCAAACAGAAGTTGTACTGTGGATACCGCTGTGTTTCGAATTTAGGATTCAGGTATGCAGTCTGCGACTTCACATTAATTTACATCAGTGTTTCCCAAACTCCAGTTCTCATGGGCCCCCCCAACAGATCATGTTTTTAGGATTTCCTTAGTATTAGTGAGAATTTCAGTAACGCCGTTCTATGGTGTGAGGTTAGATCTTTCCTGATTTTCATCTCTGGCTATCTGGCTACTCATGAAGTGTATGTGTGTGTGTATATACAGTACAGACCAAAAGTTTGGACACACCTTCTCATTCAAAGATTTTTCTGTATTTTCATGACTATGAAAATTGTAGAATCACACTGAAGGCATCAAAACTATGAATTAACACATGTGGAATTATACATTACACTTTACAAAAAAGTGCAAAACAACTGAAAATATGTCTTATATTCTAGGTTCTTCAAAGTAGCCACCTTTTGCTTTGATTACTACTTTGCACTCAGAAAAGGTGAACGGCTGGACTCTACATGCCTAGTTCCCAACGTGAAGCATGGAGGAGGTGGTGTGATGGTGTGGGGGTGCTTTGCTGGTGACACAGTTGGGGATTTATTCAAAATTGAAGCTGTGAGCGGTCCAGCTCACCCCAAACCATCTCGATTGGGTTCAGGTCTGGTGACTGTGGAGGCCAGGTCATCTGGCGTAGCACCCCATCACTCTCCTTCTTGGTCAAATAGCCCTTACACAGTCTGGAGGTGTGTTTGGGGTCATTGTCCTGTTGAAAAATAAATGATGGTCCAACTAAACGCAAACCGGATGGAATAGCATGCTGCTGCAAGATGCTGTGGTAGCCATTCTGGTTCACTATGCCTTCAATTTTGAATAAATCCCCAACAGTGTCACCAGCAAAGCACCCCCACACCATCACACCACCTCCTCCATGCTTCACGGTGGGAACCAGGCATGTAGAATCCATCCGTTCACCTTTTCTGCGTGCAAAGCAGTAATCAAAGCTAAGGTGGCTACTTTGAAAAACCTAGAATATAGGACATATTTTCAGTTGTTTCACACTTTTTTGTAAAGTGTAATGTATAATTCCACATGTGTTAATTCATAGTTTTGATGCCTTCAGTGTGATTCTACAATTTTCATAGCCATGAAAATACAGAAAAATCTTTGAATGAGAAGGTGTGTCCAAACTTTTGGTCTGTACTGTATATATATATATATATATATATATATATATATATGTATATATATTTATATATATATTGTAAGGATTGTACTCAGGTGTGTAGGAGGAAACAGGAGGCACATTCTCTTCAATGCCATGTGGGTTTGCTTCATAAACAGGCTGTGCAATGTCCAGCACGCAGGCTCTATCCAGAGCCACGGACACATGGAGGCTTCTCTCTCTCTGCAGACAGACCACTCTGTAGTGTCCACCCTGGACCCATGGAAATCTGTCCACACTGGCAGACTCCCATACACTCACCAGCTATGTGCCAAACATACCTCCATTACATATCTGTAACCACACCCAGGTACCTATCACATGGCTAGTCACGTGATTGTGACATCACCACAGGTCCTCAAACTCACAACCATACACACAGGGAAAAAGGGGTACAGTGAGCACTCTCACTTCGGGGTAAGGTATATGGGTAGCCAGACCCTCCCATCTCTCATAGCTACCTGTAACCCGGACACAAGAGTGAACAACAACTACTTAGTGCTTACATGCACTAAAAAAAAATACTCTGGGTTACATCACAGGGAGCAGCCATCCCTGTGATACATACCTCCCATTAATTATGCGGCCATTAGTCACGCTACATACCTCCCCTCTCTGCCTAAAGCCGTGAGGCTTAGCACTTTCTCTTACCCGACCAGAGACTCTTCTCGGTCGTCCCTGAAAGTTAAACCGTCTGTCTAAGTCGGGCCCTGCTACAGAACCCTTTTGTATGCATCCGTCATCCGACTCCATCTCGATCTTTGGGAGAGATACCCCCTTGTCAGATCACCCACCTCCCCGGCGGTCAGTACGGTGTCGCGATTCCCTTGCACCCATACCTCCTGTCTGGTCTGACTCTTTGTCACCACGTCAGCTACAGGGTCTCCCACCTAGGTCACTCAGCCCTGAGCTAACTGAGGCGTCACTACTTCTACCTCTTCCTTCAGACCCCCCTCTGTTATTTCTCTGCTCTCCATTTCTCCTATGGTCTTTATTGCCCAGAGAGCAGTAATTCCATTTGTCTCTATGTCCACTGCTAGCTTTAGCTTGAGGACTTCCAGTCTTTAGAGAACCTCTTTGTCTCTCTATACCGTGAGTTGAAGGTGGCGGCCATCTTCTTCCCATTCCCTGCAGCTCTCTATTGATCTGCTCCCTCTCCAGTCTTAGCTGCTCTATCTCTTTCAGGTACGCCACGCGATACTCTAGGAGCATCCGGATATTCCCAAGGCTCTCCATGGATCCGACAGTGAGGAATGACACCATCCCATCTTCGTCATAAGCTGGAATCCTCACTCTCATCACACCGGATCTATTCACAAGCTCCTGCATCACTTTCCCAAGTCTTCCGATGACTTTCCTTACCAGACCTCTGGGCACTTGAGCTATGTCTTCCACCAAGCTCAGCCGACTTTGAGGTTTTCTTGCTTGCTCCAGACGTCGAGCGGCTTCCTTATTCCTCAACATGAACATCTATTCGTACGGAAACATTGTAGATGCATATACCTCAGGACAGCCACCCGCTTCACTGTGACTTCCCTAGTCGACAGTATGACCAACTGCTGAGTCTCTGGAGTCCAGCACACACTACACGCTTCTATTGCCTTTCTAAAGGCCTAATGCACATCCCCACTGGCACACTCTTCTCGTATGTCTTCGGGTACCTCTATTACGCACTTGAAAACCGAAGACTCACCTTCTTGGACATACTATTGGACCTCCTCATCCCGATAGTCAGTGCAGTTTTCCAAGACGTCGACCTCCCTTGTGTGGCCATCTGCGTTGCACTTCCCCTGCTAAATTTCTTCCTCCGTGGAGGCCCCTTCTTTGGTCAGCCTCTCCAGCTCACTCTCCATTACGATCAGATCGGGAGAGCGCGACAGTTCGATTTCCCATCATCTGTGGATTTCTGGAGCTGAGCATTAGTCTCCTTCTCTGTCTTGATCTCTCGGAAAACTTTATCTCGCTTCTCTGCCAAGCAGCGACACTCATCCTCTCTCTGGAGAAGCTCCTGCTCATGCTTCTCTTGGGCTTCTCTGAGCACCTCCGTAGCTTCCAATAGGGCGTTGTTCATGGTTTTACACGCTGACAGGTGACCTCTGCGCTCAGAGACTTCCTTCTCCAGCTCATTCACTCTGTGCTCAATCGCTTGTCTCAGGACCCTTTCTCACACGACTGTCTCTTTCACTGTCTCTTTAAGCAGCTCTATCTCGTAGTCCTGCTCTCTTTTAGCCAGCACATGTTGCACCATCACTTCTTGAATTCGATTTTCAGATGGGCTCTCTTGCCCACCCACATTCTGCCTCTTCAGAGTTCCACCTGTTCCTGGATCCGCCTCTGTGGTCTCTGCGGGGCTCTTTGTCCGTTCACTCTTAAGTACCTCTCGACTCTTGGTAACTTCAGAGAACTCCAGCTCTTCAGCATCAGGTACTCTGGAGCCTTCATCATACTGAGCCATTTCACCCTTTCCGGGCATTGCAGATTTGGGTCTACTACAGGTCTGTTTTAATTCCAGCCCTACCTCTGTGCTGGGATTTGTCAGAGATAAAGTGACCTCCTTATCAAGGACAGTAACATGATCTGTACCTGACCCTGACTCTTCCTCATACCTCTTCTCAGAGGGTGTAGCCTGTCCCGCCTTTCCGCTGCCCCTACGACGAGAGGAAGACCTGCCATTTTTACTCGGCTCCACCTTACTGCACTCTCTTTCCCTTGCGTTCGAGTTACAGTTTGAAATGGAGTCAACCCCACTCACCCTTTCATCCTGGAACAGCAAGTCCCCACTTAAAAAGGTGTCGGACTCCTTTCCTGGAGCTACCCCGTTTCCCACGGTCACACGTTTGGTCACCCCAACTAAGTTCTCAAGTTGGTCAGACCCAGTCATCCGGAACTCTGGACTATCGACCTTAAGTGTCACTACCTCCTTTTTATACACACCACCCAGAACCACTACAGCCGCCTGCTGTGGTGGGGCTCCCTTAGGGTTATTCCGGTTCTCCCTGAGCAATCAGACCCTCCCCTTTCCTCCCACAAGTCCCAAAACCTTTAAAAGTCCTGGCCTATTACTACCAGGTATGGCAAGTCTTGGATGACAGGGACATCATGGCTGGAAATAATAGTGGGCATCTCAATGATTATCCTGGACACCGGATAATCCCTAGCGACGCCATGAACGCAGTGGACTTCCATCTTCCTTCTGGGAATCAGATAGACATGAAGTGTGGTGCTCACGAGGGTCACCAGGCTCCCTGTGTCCAGAAGTCCAGTCACGCACTCTCCATTGACTTCTGCAGAACAGCTCTGTGACATCTTGTCAGATGGAAAGTCAGTACAACATCCTGGACATGTGCTGTTTGAACACCGAACCCTGCAACAGTCCATCGGCGCATTCGCCGCCTCCCCTTTTTGGGCCACCACCCCTATTTTGGTCGCCTCCCACTTTTGGGACTCCACCCACTTTGGGCCACCATCCCTGTTTGGGTCACCGCCCCATTGGGACTCCACGCCCCTATTGGGCAATCACTCCTCCTTGGTGTGCACGCCATGGCCTCCCCATGGCCCACTACAGACCTCTCACCGCCTGTGCACAGCAGTCTATCTGCCCCAACAGTTCCTCACAGCGAGGCTCCTATGGGTGCTACTGCAGCTCCTGCTGCTGCAGAACCTCTTGCTGCAATCTGCTGCTGCAACTGCATCTCCTGCTGCCGAACCTCTTTCTGCAATGCTCCACACCGGCTCTGCATGGATCTGCAAACCTCCAGACGGCTTTCAGTCTTCGTGGCCCAAGTGTGAACAACAACTACTTAGTGCTTACATGAACTAAAGAAAAAATACTCCGGGTTACATCACAGGGAGCAGCCATCCCTGTGATACATACCTTCCATTAATTATGCGGCCATTAGTCACGCTACAATATATCTGTATATATATGTATATCTTGGTGCCTTGAAAAAGTATTCATACCCTGTGAACTTTACCATACTTTTTCATGTT
>JARQOD010000001.1:607544169-607614943 GCA_033576555.1 Oophaga sylvatica
GAGAGAGCGTCTGTGTGTTACTCCGGAAATATATACGTAGATTTACAATTACCCCTACACTGTATACACCTGGTATCTTCGGATACATTAGCCTTTTTTGCTTTTTATATTCTGGTCTACTCCATACTGAGCCTGTGAGCATCTGTGTGTTACTCCGGAAATATATACGGAGATTTAAAATTACCCCAACACTGTATACAGCTGTACGCTTCTGATACAGTACACTTTTTCTGCTTTTCATATTCTGGTCTATTCCATACTGAGCCTGTGAGCGTCTTTGTCTGACTCCTGAAATATATACGGAGATTTACAATATTTTCACTATACTATATATACCTGGTATCTGGTTATACAGTACCCTTTTTCAGCTTTTCATATTCTGGTCTAATCCATACTGAGCCTGTGAGCATCAGTCTGTTACTCCGGAAATATATACGGAGATTTAAAAATTACCCCAACACTGTATACAGCTGTACGCTTCTAATACATTACCCTTTTTCTACTTTTTATATTCTTGTCTAATCCATACTGAGCCTGTGAGCGTCTTTGTCTGACTCCTGAAATATATACAGAGATTTACACTATTTTCACTATACTATATATACCTGGTATCTGGTGATAGAGTACCCTTTTTCAGCTTTTCATATTCTGGTCTAATCCATACTGAGCCTGTGAGCATCTGTCTGTTACTCCAGAAACATTTATGGAGATTTACAATTACCCTTAGACTGTATACAGCTGTACACTTGTGATACAGTACCCTTTTTGGCAGAAAGTCCTCCTCCACCCACCACTCTAAGTGCATCATTGACACCTGGAACAATGGCCCACATGTGTGATTATTTCTTGCGGATCTGCTTTTTATATCCTGGTCTAATCCATACTGAGCCTGAGAGCGTCTGTGTGTGACTCCTGAAATATATATGGAGATTTACACTATTTTCACTATACTATATATACCTGGTATCTGGTGATACAGTACCCTTTTTCAGCTTTTCATATTCTGGTCTAATCCATACTGAGCCTGTGAGCGTCTGTCTGTTACTCCGGAAATATATGTGGAGATTTAAAATTACCCCAACACTGTATACAGCTGTACGCTTCTGATACAGTACACTTTTTCTACTTTTTATATTATTGTGTGATCCATACTGAGCCTGTGAGAGAGCCTGTGTCTGACTCTGGAAATATATATACGGAGATTTAAAGTTACCCCAACACTGTATACAACTGTACGTTTCTGATACATTACCCTTTTAATACTTTTTATATTCTGGTGTGATCCATACTGAGTATGTGAGAGTCTGTGTCTGACTCTGGAAATATATACGGAGATTTAAAATTACCCCAACACTGTATACAGCTGTACTCTTCTGATACAATACCCTTTTTCTACTTTTTATATTCTTGTGTAATCCATACTGAGCCTGAGAGCGTCTGTGTCTGACTCATGAAATATATACGGACATTTACAATTATCCCTAGACTGTATAAAACTGTACGCTTCTGATACAGTACCATATATATGCTGGTATTTTGGGTACATTTTTCACAAAATTGAGGAAGTATGGTGGAAGAGGCCGCGGACGTAGGTGTGGGGAATCAGCTGTTACTGATGGTGGTGGTGCATCTGCTGGAAGTGCCAAAAGCACAATAGCACCTAAGGCAGGAGATGTTGAGCCGGTGTCATCGTCTTGCTCAAGAAAGCCTGGAAGGCTCCCTTTTCTGGGAGTAGGTAAACCGCTTTTAAAGCCGGAGCATCAGGAACAGGTTTTGGCATACATTGCCGAAACAGCCTCCAGCTCTATCGCCTCCTCTTCTGAAGTTTCAAAAAATGCAAGCACTGAGTCGTTAGTGCAGGCTCCTGGTCAGGAACAACACCTTTCCTTGTGTCCTTCACCCCCACCAAAAGTGAAGGATGCGGCAGCCCACACTTCAGATTACTCCATGGAGCTGTTTTCACATACCATGCCTGGGTTATCAAGTCAAGTCCTGAATTCCCCAGTCCAACATGAATCAGAGATAGAGAGCACTGATGCACAGCACTGCTAGATGATTCTGCAGGTACATTCACCCAGAGCACTACATTGCCCTCGCAGTCTACTTAGCCAGAATCTGACCCTGATGAAACTCAGGTGCCCCTTACCGCATACTATACCACCTTACACTGTGACACAGAGGAAGGTGCAGATGAAATTGAAGAGGAGGTGATGGATGACCCAGTTGTTGACCCGGATTGGCATCCATTGGGGGAAGAGGGTGCCGCTGGCAATAGCTCAGAAGAGGAGATATATTCGCAGCAGGCATCGACATCGCAGCAGCGGTTATCTGGTAGGCCCGTAGCAGTCCAAAAACATCTTAAAAAAACAAAAAGAGTTGCAGGACAGCTTGGGCAGATGGTCAAATTAGCACAGCGTGCAAGCCCTGAAAATTTATACCATAGTATGAAGAGTACAGTGTGGCACTTTTTTGACCAAAATCCTATTGATGAGGCAAAGGTTATCTGTAAGAAGTGCGGAAGGACCTTTAGCAGAGGGAAAAATCTCCGAAATTTGAATACCATTTGCATGCTTAGACTTTTAATCAACATACACTTGCAAGCGTGTACGGACTACAAAACCTCAGGTAGCACATGTGCACCTGCTCCGACTGAAGGTAGCCACCAACGCTCCATCGCTTCCCCCACTGTAAGCCCACCAGTTAGCACACCACCAGCAAGAAATGTTGAGGTGTTGTCTCAAGGCCAAAGCAGTCAGGGAATCACAATGTTTTTGCAGCGAAAGACTGAATCTAGGCTATCACCACCACCATCACCATCACCAACCCCCTCACAGTCCGTCATGTCCACCCCTAGTTCACCCATATGCAGCTCTCAAGTCCAGCTCACCCTACCAGACACTCTGAGTAGGACAAGAAAGTACTCATCCTCTCATCCGTGTACACTGGCTTTGAACGCCTACATTGCCAAACTGATCTCATTAGAGATGATGCCCTTCTGTTTGGTTGAAAGTGCAGCGTTCTGAGAGCTCATGGGCTACGCTGTCCCACGCTATGACCTACCCAGTTGGCACTTCTTTTCTAGAAAAGCCATCCCTGCCCTCCACCTGCATGTGAAAGACCGCATTGTCCAGGCACTCAAGCATTCAGTGAGTGGAAAGGTGCACCTCACAACAGATGCATGGGCCAGTAGGCATGGCCAGGGCCGTTACGTGTCCATCACTGTGCACTGGGTTAATGTGGTGGATGCAGGGTCCACAGGGAACAGCGGCGGTGGGACAGTGCTGCCTAGCCCACAGTATAGGCAACAGTTGGCTGTAGGCGTTCGACCCTCCTCCTCCTCCAGAAGCGTAAGCTCGTTGACAGAGCGCAGTCACACGAGCACTCCATCCGCAGCTGCCAGTGTCCCACTAAGAAACAGCTAGTGGTAAGCGTCAGCAGGCTGTTTTAAAGATGATGTCTTTGGGCGACAACAGACACACCGTGGAGGTACTGGCCGACTACTTGCAGCGAGAAACTGAGTCATGGCTGGGCAGTCTACATCTTGCGCCAGGCAAGGTAGTCAGTGATAACGGCCGTAATTTTGTGGCGGCCATAGCCCTGGCAAAACTCAGACACATTCCTTGTCTGGCTCACACCTTGAACCTGGTGGTGCAGTGCTTCCTAAATAATTATCCGGAGTTAACAGCCCTGCTCCATAAGGTGCGAAGACTGTGCTCGCACATCTGTCCCTCGCCCGTAGACTCCAGTTGTATGCAGAGGCTGCAGCGATTGCTCCACCTCCCCAAGCACCGCCTAATTACAGACATTGCAACAAGGTGGAACTCCACCATACACATGGTTGAGAGGCTGTGCGAACAGAGGCAGGCTGTAATGCATTTGCGGGAGGATACACGGGCAGGCAGTTTGAGGGCAGACATGGAGTTGTCGGGTGTGCAGTGGTCAAAGCTGAAAGACCTCTGTAAAGTCCTTCAGTGTTTTGAGGAATGCACACGGCTGGTAAGCGCAGACGACGCCATCATAAGCATGAGCATCCCGCTTATGCGTCTGCTCATGCAAACTTTGACGCACATTAAGGATAGGCATCTGCAGCGGAGGAGGAAGAGGAGGAGGAGGAGGGAAGCCTTGATGACAGTCAGGCATTGTCTGCTCAGGGAACTGTCAATGACGAGGTGGAGGAAGAAGAGGAGGAGGAGGATGAGGGCGATGATAATTTTGGGGAGGAGGATGCTTCTTCAGGGGGCAAGAGAAAATGTCTTGCCAAGGTTAGGTACAGGATTTGTGCGTGACTGAAGGGATGTGCATTTGGCAGAAAGTTCTCCTCCACCCACCACTGTCAGTGCATCATTGACACCTGGAACATTGGCCCATATCTGTGATTATGTCTTGCGGATCCTAAAAAGGGACCCCCGCATTGCCAAAATTATGAAGGATGACGACTACTGGTTGGCCAGCATCCTCGATCCATGCTATAAAGGCAAATTACAGAACATCATGCCACAAGAGAACCTAGAGCTTATATTGGCGAACAAACAAGCAACTCTGGTAAACTGTTTGTTAGAGGCATTCCCAGCACACAGCAGCGGTGCATGTTCTACCACGAGCTGTACTAGGCCAAATGGAAGAGGTGTTCGTGGTGCACACAGCCGGATCGGCGTTGGACACAGGGTTTCATGACCATGTTGTGGACTGATTTCTCGAGTAACGCTCACACGACTGGTAATAATCAATTGCAACAGACAGGAGACAGGAGTTGTCAACTATGGTTCAAAACTACCTCTCCTCCCCTATCGATGTTCTCCCTCACAGTTCATTCACCTTTGACTACTGGGCCTGTAAACTGGACACCTGGCCTGAATTGGCACAATATGCCTTACAGGAGCTCGCTTGCCCTGCTGGTAGTGTGCTATCAGAAAGAGTCTTCAGTGCTGCTGGATCAATCCTGACAGAAAGAAGGACCCGTCTGTCGACACAAAATGTTGATGATCTAACCTTTATTAAAATGAACCATGCATGGGTTTCAAAGGATTTTGTCCTACCTTCCCCTGATGACACATAGGTTGCCAGCAAAATGGCTCGCTTTGTCCTCCACTTCCTCTGACTTCTCCAATTCCTCCATTTGCAGCTGCTGAACGTCCAGCCTACACCTCAACCTATGCCATTTTTGCCACCTCTCTATCTGGGCTGTCCCCCCCCAGGGCCGGGGTCACCTCCTGGTGCACCCAGGCAAGTGCTGGTTCCATGAGCAGGTGGGGGGCCGACTCGTGGACGACGGCTCTGGCACAGGGCCCCTCATAGTACGCAAAAGTGTCTCTGACTGTGGGGGAGCCCACTCGTCTTCAGATACAGTGTACTATGAGGGGCCCTGTGCCAGTGCCGTTGACAACGAGTGGGCCCCCTGCTTGCTCAGGGCCACAGCACTTGCAATACTTACCTCTCCCTGCTCCACCGCTGTGACGTCTTCCGCGTTTCCTGACAGTGACATTCAGGTCAGAGAGCGTGATGACGTCACGTCTGTACGCCCTCTGCCTAAACAGTCCAAGTGTAGAGAGCTGGAACATGGTGACGCTAAGGAGTCCAGAGTAGAGCAGTGCCCAGCGAGGAGAGGTATTTCATTTTTTTAATGTTGGAAGCAATATATGGGGAGCATTATACATTGGAGAATGATATATGGGGACCGTCATACACTGGAGCATCATCCATGGGGCCCATCATATACTGGAGCATTCAAAATCGGGGACATCAGACACTGCAGCAGCATCTGCGGGGCCCATTATACACTGGAGCATTATAAATGGGGCCCATTATATATGGAGCATTATATTGGCCCATCATACACTGGAGCATCATCCATGGGGCCCAACATATACTGGAGCATTCTAAGTGGGGCCCAATATATATGGAGCATTATATTGGGCCATCATACACTGGAGCATCATCCATGGAGCCCATCATATACTGGAGCATTCTAAATGGGGGACATCAGACACTGGAGCAGCATTTACGGGGCCCATCATACTCTGGAGCATCATCCATGGGGCCCATCAAATACTGGAGCATCATATGGGGTTCATTACTTATGGGGCATCATATAGGGTATGGAGCATCATATGGGGCACATATGGGGCCTATTCTGTATGGAGCATTATATGGAGCCCATTCTGTATGGAGCAATATATGGGGCCCATCATATACTGTATGGAGCTTTATATGCGACTCACTATACTGTATGGAGCAATATGTGGGGCTCATTATACTCTATGGGGACCGTCCTATACTGTATGGCACATTATATAGGGACCATCATATACTGTAGTATTATGTGGAGCTCATCATATACTGTATGGAACATTATATGGGACCAATTATTGTATGGAGCAATACATGGGGCTCATTATTCTGTATGGCGTACTATGTGGTGGCCATAATACTGTATGGAGTAATATACTGTCCGGTTTTTGAGCTATTGTAGAATTTAAAATAGATATCAGTAATGTAATGTAAGAAGTGAAGTATTTGTCATTGTACTATACCTATATTTTTCTGCCATATCGGAGCATCATGAATTGTGGTATGTGTTAAAGGGGCCTACTGACACTCTTTCGCCTGGGGCACACGAAAACCTGGAGCCAGCCCTACCCCCCCACAACTTTAGCCGAATAACCCCAGTTTTCAATGCGTAACTATTATTATAAAGTAAATTAAGGTTGCCAAGCTTAACCCCTTAACGACCAAGCCATTTTGTAGGTTAAAGACCAGGCCAATTTTTACATTTCTGACCACTGTCTCTTTATGAGGTTTATAACTCTGGAACGCTTCAACGGATCTTGGCGATTCTGAGATTGTTTTCTCGAGACGTATTGTACTTCATGATAGTGGTAAAATTTCTTCAATATATCTTGCGTTTATTTATGAAAAAAATGGAAATATGGCAAAAATTTTGAAAATTTTGCAATTTTCAAACTTTTAATTTTGATGCCATTAAATCAGAGAGATATGTCACAAAAATTAGTTAATAAATAACATTTCCCACATGTCTACTTTACATCAGCACAATTTTGGAACCAAAATTTTTTTTTGTTAGGAAGTTATAAGTGTTAAAAGTTGACCAGCAATTTCTCATTTTTCCAACAAAATTTACAAAATCATTTTTTTTAGGGGCCACCTCACATTTGAAGTGAATTTGAGGGGTCAATATACAGAAAATACCCAAAAGTGACACCATTCTAAAAACTGCACCCCTCAACGTGCTCAAAGCCACATTCAAGAAGTTTATTAACCCTTTAGGTACTTCACAAGAATTGAAGCAATGTGGAAGGAAAAAATTAACATTTAACTTTTTTTCCCAAAATTTTTCTTTCGACACAATTTTTAAAATTTTGTCAAGGGTATCAGTAAAAAATGAACCACAATATTTGTTGTACAATTTCTCCTGAGTACATCGATACCCCATGTGTGGGGGTAAACCACTATTTGGGCGCATGGCAGAGCTCGGAAGGGAAGCAGCGCCATTTGACTTTTTTGGCTGGAATTGAGATTGGACGCCATGTCGCATTTGGAGAGTCCCTGTGTGCCTAAACAGTGGAAACCCCCCACAAGTGACCCCATTTTGGAAACTAGACCCCCCAAGTAACTTATCTAAATGTGTAGTGAGAGCTTTGAACCCCCCAAAGGGCTTCACAGAAGGTTATAACGTAGAGCCGTAAAATTAAAAAATCATGTTTTTTCCACAAAAATGATCTTTTCATCCCAATTTTTATTTTCCAAAGGATAAAAGGACCCCAAAAGTTATTGTGCAATTAGTCCTGAGTACGCTGATACCCAATATGTGAGGGTAAACCACTATTTGGGTGCATGGCAGAGCTCGGAAGGGAAGCAGCGCCATTTGACTTTTTTGGCTGGAATTGAGATTGGACGCCATGTCGTATTTGGAGAGCCCCTGTGTGCCTAAACAGTGGATACCCCCCACCAGTAACCCAATTTTGGAAACTAGACCCCCCAAGGAACTTATCTAGATGTGTGGTGAGAGCTTTGAACCCCCAAGGGCTTCACAGAAGGTTATAACGTAGAGCTGTAAAATTAAAAAATCATATCTTTTCCACAAAAATGATCTTTCCACCCCAATTTTTATTTCCCAAAGGGTAAAAGGACCCCAAAAGTTATTGTGCAATTTGTCCTGAGTACGCTGATACCCCATATGTGGGGGTAAACCACTATTTGGGCGCATGGCAGAGCTTGGAAGGGAAGCAGCGCCATTTGACTTTTTTGGCTGGAATTGAGATTGGACGCCATGTCGCATTTGGAGAGTCCCTGTGTGCCTAAACAGTGGAAACCCCCCACAAGTGACCCCATTTTGGAAACTAGACCCCCAAGGAACTTATCTAGATGTGTGGTGAAAGCTTTGAACCCCAAGGGCTTCACAGAAGGTTATAACGTAGAGCAGTAAAATTAAAAAATCATATCTTTTCCACAAAAATGATCTTTCCACCCCCAATTGTTATTTTCCAAAGGGTAACAGGACCCCAAAAGTTATTGTGCAATTTGTCCTGAGTATGCTGATACCCATATGTGGGGGTAAACCACTATTTTGACGCATGGCAGAGCTGGAAAGGGAAGGAGCGCCTTTTTCAAATGCAGATTTTGATGGAATGGTGTGCGGGTGTCATGTCACGTTTGGAGAGCCCTGATGTGCCTAAACAGTAGAAACCCCCCACAAGTGACTCCATTTTGGAAACTAGACCCCCCAAGGAACTTATCTAGATGTGTGGTGAGCACTTGAACCCCCAAGTGCTTCACAGAAGTTTATAACGTAGAGCCGTGAAAATAAAAATATCATATTTTTTTCCACAAAAATAATCTTTTTGCCCCCAAATTTTTATTTTTATAAGGGTAACAGGAGAAATAGGACCCCAAAAGCTATTGTGCAATTTGTCCTGAGTACGCTGATATCCCATATGTGGGGGGAACCACTATTTTGACGCATGGCAGAGCTCGGAAGGGAAGGAGCACCGTTTTTAAATGCAGACTTTGATGGAATGGTCTGCGGGTGTCATGTCGCGCTTGGAGAGCCCCTGATGTGCCTAAACAGTAGAAACCCCCACAAGTGACTCCATTTTGCAAACTAGACCCCCCAAGGAACTTATCTAGATGTGTGGTCAGCACTTTGAACCCCAAGGGCTTCACAGAAGTTTATAATGTAGAGCCGTGAAAATAAAAAAATCATATTTTTTTCCACAAAAATTACCTTTTTGCCCCAAATTTTTATTTTTCTAAGGGTAACAGGAGAAATAGGACCCAAAAGCTATTGTGCATTTTGTCCTGAGTACGCTGATACCCCATATGTGGGGGGGAACCACTGTGATCGCCTTACTGCGATCTTTGGGAGGCACAATGAACAAATCCACAAAAGGTGAAGAATTGGTTTTTTTTTTACGCCGTTCCTCGTGCGGTATTAGTGATTAGGCGACTTTATTCCTCAGATCGGTGCGATTACGGCGATACCAGATTTACACCCTTTTTTCATGTTTAGCTTCTGTCACACACTAAAAGATGCTTTTTCTTGGAATAATTTTTTGTAAGAAATTTTTGCATCGCCGTATTTTGAGAGCTATAATTTTTCCATATTTCGGCCGACAGAGTTATCTGTGGGCTTATTTTTTGCGGGACGAGCTGACTTTTTATTGGTACCATATTCAGGCACATAACGTTTTTTGATCGTTTCCTATTCCGATTTTTGTGGAATCAGAATGAACAAAAACCAGCAATTCAGGAATTGTTTTTTTTTTTTTTTTTTTTCCTCCGTTCCGTGTGTGGTAAAATTGATAAAGCAGCTTTATTCTTCGGGTCACTACGGTTACGGCGATTCTCATTTATATATTTTTTTTATGTTTTGGCGTTTTTTACACAATAAAAAATTTTATAGAAAAAATAATTATTTTTGCATCAGTTTATTCCGCGAGCTATAACTTTTTTATTTTTTCGCTGATGATGCTGTATAGCGAATTGTTTTTTGTGGGACAAGATGACGTTTTCAGCGGTACCATGATTATTTATATCTGACTTTTTGATCGCGTGTTATTACACTTTTTCCAAGCGGTATAATGATACCGCTTGGAAAAAGTATAATTTACTACTTTTTTGTGTTTTTTTTTTACGGCTTTCACTGAAGGGGTTAACTAGGGTTACGCTTTTATAGATGGGATTTTTACGGACGTGGCGATACCTAACGTGTATGTTTTTTGTTTTTTATTTTTTTTATTACATAAAAATGTGTATTTTTTAGGGGATTTTTTTAAATATTTTTAATTTTTTTTTACAATTTTTTTAAAAAAATGATTTTTTTTAACTTGTCCCTTTATGGGACTTTCACTTTTTTCACTTTTTATTGCAGTTACAATGCATTGCAATGCTCTGGCATTGCAATGCATTGCAACTATAGTGGAAGCTGCTGTGACAATGATCACAGCAGCTTCCCGTAGCTAAATGACCCGGAGGTTGTCATGACAACCCCGGGTCATCAAGGCAGAGATCGGCCCCTGCAAATACATTGCAGGGTGCCGATCTGAGGCAGAGGGAGCTCCCGACCCTCTGCCTCCCCCCCTGAGCTCTGCGATCGCGCTCGATCGCAGCAGTCAGGGGGTTAACAGCCAGGGGCGGTGGGGGCTCCGCTCCTGGCTGTCAGTGCAGGAAGCCTGGCCACTGCAGCGCCGGCTCCTGCACTGATCGCGCTGGAGAAGCTGAAATTTCAGCTTCTCCTGCACGATCGCTGCTGTGTTTGGTCAGTCAGATTGACTGACCAAGCACAGCGCTGTAGGTGCGGGGACCGACGGCAAAGGTCCCCGCACCGCTTGCCGTGCCTGTCAGCTGTCTGTGACAGCTGTCGGCACTGATCTACCACTGCGTGTTTACACGCAGTGGTAGATCAAAGCCATGACGTGCAGAGTCCGTCCTGGTGCCGGAACTGACACCTTGCCATGACGGACTCTGCACGTCAGTGGACATTAAGGGGTTAAGTAATAAGAATTGATGTCGTTGGCATTAAAAAGGGCACTGTAGGTGTGTTTACTGTCCTCCAATCCCTGCCGACTTTGCTTCCCCATTGACTTGCATTGGGTTTCGTGTTTCAGTCGGACCTCCGACTTTTCCTGATAGTCGGCCGATTTCGTTCGACTCGACTTTTGAGAAAGTCGGGTTTCATGAAACCCAACTCGACCCTAAAAATGGCAAAGTCGCTCATCTCTATTCACCACATATTCACTTCAGGTTTTTTGGGGTACTTTGCAACCAAAATGTTTTCTAAACACTTGCATATTTCTTGCATATTTAAAATGCTTATTTTAAAAATTGGTCATAACATACCATAAGACCAGGGGAACCCAACCTGTAGCTTGATAGCCACATGTGGTTGCAGACCCGTGATGTGTGACTCACAGCTGTCCACCAGCTTGGTGCATTAGAACCAGGTGGAGAAAACGGCTATTAAGAGTAGATCTCTAAATGGTGACTTGTGTGTAGCCCTGCACAGAAGAGCAGATCTGAATGAGGAAACCATGGAGCTTGGCATACTGCCTTGGTGTGATTTCAGTGGAAAAGCTTTGGCTGTCATTATACTGATAATAGGTAGGTGGCTCTGGGTATCACTACTGTCAGTGGGGCAGAATCTGGATGTGGCTCGTGACCTTCTCTCAGAGCTGAATGTGGCTCGGTATCTTCTTTCATAGATGAATGTGGCTCTCAAGGTCAGCAAGGTTGGGGACCTCTGCCATAGACTATAAGCAATTTGTTTTTGGGGGAAAAAAAGCTTGTGCAATGACAATAAATAACATTCAAAAAAGTAAGATAGAAGTGTGTTGAAAACAATGCAAATATTAAGAAAACATAGTTACAAAGTGATATAGGTTGAAATAGACTTAGCTCTATTAAGTTCAACATTTCTCCACCAATTATACATTCTCTATCGCTGAATTATTTATAATCCATAATGCCATTTGTTGTAAAAAAAAAAGCATCCAGCCCTTTATTAAAAGCTGTTATAGTGTCTGCCATTACTACCTTTTGTGGTAGGGCATTCCACAGTGTGACTGCTCCAAGGGCCCTGTCACACATAGCGACACACCAGCGATCCCGACAACGATATGAACTACTCAGGATCGCTGGTGTGTCGCTACTTGATCGCTGGTGTGTCGCTGCCAAACAGGCAGCTCAGGCAGCGATCAGGACAGCGACACTGCGGGTAACAAGCGATGCACGTCGCTTAGTTACCCGCAGTGTACCTTAGATACCAGCGCTCTGGTGCAGGGAGCTGGTAACCAAGGTACACATCGGGTTTCTAGGCACTGCGCGGCGCTTAGTAACCTGCTGTGTACCTTGGTTACCCGCTCCCCTGCAACAGCTCGCTGGTATCTAATGTACACATCGGGTTTCTAGGCACAGCCCGGCGCCTAGAAACCCGATGTGAACCTTGGTTACCAGCTAATCGCTGGTCTCCCGCCTGCCACACGCAGCGATGCGTGCTGGCCAGTGGGAGACCAACGATCAAAAAAAATGTCCAGGACATTCAGCGACGATCAGCGATACCCAGCAGGGGGGCTGATCGTCGCTAAATGTCACACACAGCGATATTTTTTCTGGGGAGATCACTGTTGCGTCACAAAACTTGTGACTCAGCAGCGATTCAGAGCGATCTCGCTAGCGATCTCGCTATGTGAGACGGGGGCTTAACTGTAAAGAAAGCTTCTGATCAGTGCTGGGGGCGTGGCTGGACCAGGAGGCACTAGGGAAGTTGTCCTGTAGTCATAATCTTATAAAGATAAATCACTGATTATTGAAATAGAAAAACACAGCTCATTAAGTGACTTATCACTGTAATCAGGGTCTATGCTTCTACATTATGGTGCTCTCAGATTACATAGCAAAAACCTGCTGACAGATAACCTTTAATCTCATTTGCTTCTGATCTTGTAAAATCCACATTTTATTGTAGGTCGCTGCTATAAACAAGTACCAAATGATCAGCTTTTCTGGCTTATTAGATCAAGCCTAGGGCCTGAGGTCAATTGGCAAAGCTGGGTCCAATGATGCCTATGCCATCATCCATCTGTGCAATGAGTAATACTCCACCACCGTGGCCGAGAAGTGACATGCGCCGTTGTGGAAGGAGGAGGCCTGCTTTGAGGTGCCGCTCCTGCACAACAACAACCAGGAGCACTGTACTGTACATGTCACCGTCATGCATCGGGCGCTTGTGGGGATGGACAAGTTCCTGGGATAGCTGGACCTAACCTGTGGGAGCTGCTCCAGACCAAGAACCATAGGAAAGTCCAATAATATCCCCTGAAATCAAAGCCTGGGAAGAAGGAAAACGAGTGAGGACAAATTGAAGTGGAAGTAGAGTTTAAAAGGAACAACATAACTGCAAACATGTTTGACCTGTACATGAAAGAAAAATCTTGCTCAACCTTTGGGAAACTCAAGGAGAAAATTAAAGGAAAGTGTTCATATGGGATGCCAGATACGGCTTCAGCCATTGTTCCAAGCATCAACCAATATGGTGATGGCAGTGATGATGAAATGCCTAATGAAGAGAAGAAGAAATCAAAGCTGAAAAACTTATTTTACAAACCAGGCATGAAGAAAAATTCAATGTCTCAATCCATGTCTATCTTGCCCACACTTCCTCCATCTCTGTCTCAAAGAACCATTCTTAAACCTTGTTGATTTTTCATGTGACTTCAACCAAGCTTCAGGATCTCCAGTGTTTGAGAAACAGTTTCCAAACTTTTCTAAATCTATGACACATAAAAGAACGGCAAGTCCAGACATCAAGCAATGGAACCCGATCACTTCAGGAAACAAAAAGGAGGGGCTTTCTTTCTTCACCGGAATGAAGTCAAAGAACTATCCAATCACTTGTTTCAATCTTTGTATTAATGGGAATCATGGTAACAGTGAAGAGCCTGAACCAAAAAGTGACAGTCCCAAGGACAATTCTCTGACCAACTCCCCACAGATTATGCGCAGAAATCCTACATATGGATTAGAGGAAAATGTGGCTTTTATCCACTCAAGGAAACTTCTAGTTCTTCTAGTACCATTCCTGACAAAGATATGAGCTCTTTCAGCTCCAACTCTTCTCTGAAATTTGAGAATTCACAGGTTGAAGAATCCGAAAACAAAGGACCTCAGATGTCTTCTGATCTGCCGAAAGAGACCAAGGAAAGCAAAAAGCCAGAAAGTTTTAAGTCCTACTTGACATAATTAGTCACTGGGAGGAAAGTAATCCTTAAAACCTCAGATGTTGAGTACTTCAGTGATGTGCCCATAAAGAAAGAAGAGCCATAAACAAGCTGCACTCGACAGCCCACAGATATGTACACTAAAAATAACTCGTACAATCCATTTGAAGGAGATTTTGAAGAGGAGAATAAACAAGAGCCCTTTTCTACAGAAAGGAATGCAAAAAAAAGCTGTCAAACCCAGAACAAATCTGGTGAAACCAATGAAGGCACAAAGAAAAATGTTTCCAACTTCCCCCAACCTATCAAGTCATGATTCATTGACAAACTGAACATGAAGAGGAAGTCCGGGATGAGCTGCTTGACTTCCTCTGCATGTTCAGTTTGTCCGAAGATGGAGACAGTGACACCAATGCTGATTGACGCCGAGCATCACGTCTCATAGCACCACATCACCACCCCGGGGAGTCATCACAGCCATTGTGGGAATGGTGCCGGCATGGGAGGTGTGTATAGGCTAATTATTTTATTAGGGCCAAACATTTAAGGGGTTGTCCTAGTAGTGGACATCCCCTTAAAGCAGGGGTGGGGAACCTCAGGCCCCCGGGCCATTTAGGGCCCTCGATTGCCTTTTATCCGGCCCCCGGGCAGATTCTCAGGGACCGCAGTGCTTTGGCAGGGAGCTATATTTTGATTGCCACCAGCTCATTAATTTCTTCTTGGGCTGTGGTTCCACGGTCCGGAACCACAGCGCTTTGGACAGAGCGGAAATTCCGCTCCGTCTAAGCCCCGCCCCTTTCTGACGCGCGCTCTTTCCGGAGGTGTTCAGGACACCTCCGGAACACCTCCGGAAAAAAACGCAGGGCTACATAGCCCTGTGTTAAATTCTGTTGCGGCGACGCACCGTCGCCGCAACACGCGAGGACATGCTGCGGTCTGAAAAGACACGCCGCATGTCCGTTTACGCAGGTCTGCCACCTGCGTGTTGTTACGCATAGTGGAGATGGGATTTCTTAAAATCCCCTCCACTATGCTGTAACATCTGGACGCTGCGTGTTTGGCGCTGCGCCAGCGCACAGCGCCAAACACGCAGCGTTTACTGATCGTCGAAACTCACCCATACTCTGTTAGCACACACATACAGTATTCACTACTGCACACTGAAGGGCATGCAATGAAAGATTACGTCCTGACACCAGTGCCAGAGTCAGGGATGTACTTTGTGGGATGGTATAAATATTCAAATGGCCTTTGGCAGAAAAAAGATTCTCCACCCCTGCCTTAAAGATTTGGTGCTGCTCAGTTATGATACAGTGCCTTGCGAAAGTATTAGGCCCCCTGGAACTTTTCATCCTTTTCCCACATATCATGCTTCAAACATAAAGATACCAAATGTAAATTTTTGGTGAAGAATCAGCAACAAGTGGGACACAATTATGAAGTTGAACGAAATTTATTGGTTATTTAAAATTTTTGTGGAAATACAAAAACTGAAAAGTGGGGCGTGCAATATTATTCGTCCCCTTTAACTTAATACTTTGTTGCGCCAACTTTTGCTGCGATTACAGCTGCAAGTTGCTTGGGGTGTGTCTCTATCAGTTTTGTACATCGAGAGACTGAAATTCTTGCCCATTCTTCCTTGGCAAACAGCTCGAGCTCAGTGAGGTTGGATGGAGATTGTTTGTGAACAGCAGTTTTTTGCTCTTTCCACAGATTCTCAATTGGATTCAGGTCTGGACTTTGACTTGGCTATTCTAACACCTGGATACGTTTATTTGTGAACCATTCCATTGTAGATTTTGCTTTATGTTTCGGATCATTGTCTTGTTGGAAGACAAATCTCCATCCCAGTCTCAGGTCTTTTGCAGACTCCAACAGGTTTTCTTCAAGAATGGTCCTGTATTTGGCTCCATCCATCTTCCCATCAATTTTAACCATCTTCCCTGTCCCTGCTGAAGAAAGCAGGCCCAAACCATGATGCTGCCACCACCATGTTTGACAGTGGGGATGGTATGTTCAGGGTGATGAGCTGTGTTGCCTTTACGCCAAACATATCGTTTGGCATTGTTGCCAAAAAGTTAGATTTTGGTTTCATGTGACCAGAGCACCTTCTTCCACATGTTTGGCTTGCTGCAAACTTTAAACGACACTTTTTATGGATATCTTTGAGAAATTGCTTTCTTCTTGCCACTCTTCCATAAAGGCCAGATTTGTGCAGTGTACGACTGATTGTTGTCCTGTGGACAGACTGTCCCACCTCAGCTGTAGATCTCTGCAGTTCATCCAGAGTGATCATGGGCCTCTTGGCTGCATCTCTGATCAGTCTTCTCCTTGTTTGAGATGAAAGTTTAGAGGGCCGTCCGGGTCTTGGTAGATTTGCAGTGGTATGATACTCCTTCCATTTCAATATGATCGCTTGCACAGTGCTCCTTGGGATATTTAAAGTTTTGGAATTCATTTTGTATCCAAATCCAGCTTTAAACTTCTCCACAACAGTATCACGGACCTGCCTGTTGTGTTCTTTGGTCTTCATGATGCTCTCTGTGCTTCAAACAGAACCCTGAGACTATCACAGAGCAGGTGCATTTATACGGAGACTTGATTACACACAGGTGGATTACGAGTTATATTTATTATCATTAGTCATTTAGGACAACATTGGATCATTCAGAGATCCACAATGAACTTCTGGAGTGAGTTTGCTGCACTGAAAGGGGCTGAAAAATATTGCATGCTCCACTTTTCAGTTTTGTATTTCCACAAAAATTTAAAATAACCAATAAATTTTGTTGAACTTCACAATTGTGTCCCACTTGTTGTTGATTCTTCACCAAAAATTTACATTTGGTATCTTTATGTTTGAAGCATGATATGTGGGAAAAGGTTGAAAAGTTCCAGGGGGCCGAATAATTTCGCAAGGCACTATATACATATATATGTGTATATATATATATATATATATATATATATATATTTATATACACATATATATATATTGCCTGTCCTGTATATATACACTGCACAGTACCACTCCTGTCCTGTGTGTGTATATACTGTATATATATATATATATATACAGTACAGACTAAAAGTTTGGAAACACCTTCTCATTCAAAGATTTTTCTGTATTTTCATGACTATGAAAATTATAGAATCACACTGAAGGTATCAAAACTATGAATTAACACATGTGGAATAATACATTACACTTAACAAAAAAGTGTGAAACAACTGAAAATATGTCTTATATTCTAGGTTCTTCAAAGTATCCGCCTTTTGTTTTGATTACTGCTTTGCACGCAGAAAAGGTGAACGGATGGACTCTACATGGCTGGTTCCACCGTGAAGCATGGAGGAGGTGGTGTGAATGTGTGGGGTGCTTTGCTGGTGACACTGTTGGGGATTTATTCAAAATTTAAGGCATAGTGAACCAGCATGGCTATCACAGCATCTTGTAGCAGCATGCTATTCCATCCGGTTTGCTTTTAGTTGGACGATCATTTATTTTTCAACAGGACAATGACCCCAAACACACCTCCAGGCTGTGTAAGGGCTATTTGACCAAGAAGGAGAGTGTTGGGGTGCTATGCCAGATGACCTGGCCTCCACAGTCACCAGACCTGAACCCAATCGAGATGGTTTGGGGTGAGCTGGACCGCTCACCGCTTCAATTTTGAATAAATCCCCAACAGTGTCACCAGCAAACCACCCCCACACCATCACACCATCTCCTCCATGCTTCACGGTGGGAAACAGGCATGTAGAGTCCATCCGTTCACCTTTTCTGCGTGCAAACCAGTAATCAAAGCAAAAGGTGGATACTTTGAAGAACCTAGAATATAAAACATATTTTCAATTGTTTCACACTTTTTTGTAAAGTGTAATGTATAATTCCACATGTGTTAATTCATAGTTTTGATGCCTTCAGTGTGATTCTACAATTTTCATAGTCATGAAAATAAAGAAAAATCTTTGAATGAGAAGGTGTGTACAAACTTTTGGTCTGTACTGTATATATATACACACTGCACAGCACCACTCCTCCTGTCCTGTAGTTATACATTACACAGTACCACTCCTCCTGTCCTGTATACAGTACTGATCAAAAGTTTGGACACACCTTCTCATTTAAAGATTTTTCTGTATTTTCATGAAAATTGTAAATTCACACTGAAGGCATCAGAACTATGAATTAACACATGTGGAATTATATACTTAACAAAAAAAGTGTGTAACAACTGAAATTATGTCTTATATTCTAGGTTCTTCAAAGTAGCCACCTTTCGCTTTGATGACTGCTTTGCACACTCTTGGCATTCTCTTGATGAGCTTCAAGAATTAGTCACCGGAAAGGGTTTTCACTTCACAGGTGTGCCCTGTCAGGTTTAATAAGTGGGATTTCTGGTCTTATAAATGGGGTTGGGACCATCAGTTGTGTTGTGCAGAAGTCTGGTGGATAAACAGCTGATAGTCCTACTGAATAGACTGTTAGAATTTGTATTATGGCAAGAAAAAAGCAGCTAAGTAAAGAAAAACGAGGGCCATCATTACTTTAAGAAATGAAGGTCAGTCAGTCCGAAAATTTGGGAAACTTTGAAAGTGTCCCCAAGTGCAGTTGCAAAAACCATCAAGCGCTACAAAGAAACTGGCTCACATGAGGGCCGCCCCAGGAAAGGAAGACCAAGAGTCACCTATGCTTCTGAGGATAAGTTTATCCGAGTCACCAGCCTCAGAAATCACAGGTTTACAGCAGCTTAGATTAGAGACCAGGTCAATGCCACACAGAGTTCTAGCAGCAGACACATCTCTACAACAACTGTTAAGAGGAGACTTTGTGCAGCAGGCCTTCATGGTAAAATAGCTGCTAAGAAACCACTGCTAAGGACAGGCAACTAGCAGAAGAGACTTGTTTGGGCTAAAGAACACAAGGAATGGACATTAGACCAGTGGAAATCTGTGCTTTGGTCTGATGAGTCCAAATTTGAGATCTTTGGTTCCAACCACCGTGTCTTTGTGCGACGCAGGAAAGGTGAACGGATGGACTCTACATGCCTGGTTCCCGCCGTGAAGCAAGGAGGAGGAGGTGTGATGGTGTGGGGGTGCTTTGCTGGTGACACTGTTGGGGATTTATTCAAAATTGAAGGCACACTGAACCAGCATGGCTGCCACAGCATCTTGCAGCGGCATGCTATTCCATCCGGTTTGCGTTTAATTGGACCATCATTTATTTTTCAACAGGATAATGACCCCAAACACAGCTCCAGGCTGTGTAAGGGCTATTTGACCAAGAAGGAGAGTGATGGGGTGCTACGCCAGATGACCTGGCCTCCACAGTCACCAGACCTGAACCCAATTGAGATAGTTTGGGGTGAGATGGACCGCAGAGTGAAGGCAAAAGGGCCAACAAGTGCTAAGCATCTCTGGGAACTCCTTCAAGACTGTTGGAAGACCATTTCCGGTGACTAACTCTTGATGCTCATCAAGAGAATGCCAAGAGTGTGCAAAGTAGTCATCAAAGCAAAAGGTGGCTACTTTGAAGAACCTAGCATATAAGACATATTTTCAGTTGTTTCACACTTTTTTTGTTAAGTATATAATTCCACATGTGTTAATTCATAGTTTTGATGCCTTCAGTGTGAATGTACAATTTTCATAGTCATGAAAATACAGAAAAATCTTTAAATGAGAAGGTGTGTCCAAACTTTTGGTCTGTACTGTATATACTTACTTGGATCCTATAAGTAGTGACACGTGCTGTGACATAGAAACCCGGCTTCTCAGGAAGATGTCAGCAGGCCCAGGGCACGTGTTGACATAAAAACGAGCAGGCAGGCAATCTTGCAGGGGAGCGTCCTCCCTAGGGAGCAAAGTGCCTCCTGAACTGGCGCGCAGCTGAGTTAGTGTGCTGCGATGTCCTGCGGCCGAAGGACGCCGTGGGGAGAAGACGGGATAGATTGGAGGTGGAAATGGAAGGACGGGTGATGTCACCACAGGATGGGGGCCGGGATCCCTGATGAAGAAGGCCTGAGAGCCTTTGAAACGCGTTGGCTAGAACTGACTCTTCCCGGCCCCCATCCTGTGGTGACGTCACCCGTCCTTCCATTTCCACCTCCAATCTATCCCGTCTTCTCCCCACGGCGTCCTTCGGCCGCAGGACACCGCAGCACACTAACTCAGCTGCGCGCCAGTTCAGGAGGCACTTTGCTCCCTAGGGAGGACGCTCCCTGCAAGATTGCCTGCCTGCTCGTTTTTATGTCAACACGTGCCCTGGGCCTGCTGACATCTTCCTGAGAAGCCGGATTTCTATGTCACAGCACGTGTCACTACTTATAGGATCCAAGTAAGTTTTCATTGAGTTATAAATGGTTCTTTTTCAGGCCAGCACTTAAGTTCACTTTCTCTCACTTGTTGGACCCTTAGTATTATTACTACCATTACTTTGAGCATTTATTGGAGGCGCAGGGGTTAATCGGTTAATATTTACTCAGTTTTTTTCCCTTAGTCGGCACATGCACAGAAGCTGACAGATCCCCAGCAGCCTCCATACAAGGGCATATTTTGGTGGATGTGCACATGACTATTGGCTTATACATTTGTACATGATTACTACTCTATACTTGCACATCCATACATATACATGCATGGTTTTTGATGCTCAATTTTCTAGGTTGCGCCAGTGTATCATCTTTAATTTAAACTTTGTTTTGATTTTCATTTTGACTTGTTTCCACTTTCATTTTGGGGGTCTCTCCAAATCCAGGCCTCCATTGGTTCAAAAATTTGATTTCCATTGATGATTTTTGTGTGATTATGTTGACAGCACATTCAACTTTGTACACAACAAAGTATTCAATGAGAATATTTCATTCATTTAGATCTAGGATGTGTTATTTGAGTGTTCCCTTTATTTTTTTGAACAGTATATATATATATATATATATATATATATATATATATATAATTTATACTGTACGGTACTACTTCTCCTGTCCTGTATAAATACACTGAACAGTACCACTCCTCTTGTCCTGTATATATACACTGAACAGTACCACTCCTTCTGTATAAATACACTGCACAGTACCACTCATCCTGTATAAATACACTGCTCAGTACCACTTCTCCTGTCCTGTATATATACACTGCACAATACCACTTCTCCTGTCCTGTATATATACACTGCACAGTACCACTTCTCATGTCCTGTATATACACACTGCACAGTGCCACTCCTCCTGTATATATATACTGCACAGTACCACTCCCCCTGTATAAATACACGGAACAATACCGCTCGTCCTGTCCTGTATATATATACGGAACAGTACCACTTGTCCTGTCTATATACACTGCACAGTACCACTCGCCCTGTATATACACACTGAACAGTTCCACTCATCCTGTGTATATACACTGCACAGTACCACTTTTCCTGTCCTGTATATATATACTGCACAGTACCACTCCTGTCCTGTTGTCAGAGAGGCAACATTGGTCTTTGGGATGGTGAATATTATTTTCAGTATTCCTATGGGAAAGTAAAAAAAAAATATTGAAAAACCCATTTAAATGGATTATCCCAAGTAATCCCGTATCCCGAGAACTTTGGAGTCGCTGGGGTTCGACCGCTGGAACCCACATGATCCCGAGAACCTGCGCTCTAAAGAGCATCATTTAAATGGACCTGTGGACGATCATGTACACTGCAGCACCATTCACATGTGGCCCTTCAAATAATGCCTTTAAGAGTAGTGTTGAGGGGCACGATAAAATATAGCAAAATCTACTGATCGGTTGTGGGGGGAGTGTTATAGTATGTGGGCTGGTGGGGTTTGTGTGGCAGGGCTGCTTTTGTGTCCCAGTCCGGCCCTGATTACATGGACAATCTGCTGGGGCAGGTCATGGAGGCAACACCCAACATCCTGAGAAGCAGCAGTAAGAAGGCCGGCAGGATCTATGATTGAGGCAGTGAACCAAACACCAATGATTCTCGTCACTTTGCTTCGGAAACTTATTATATCAGGGAAAGAATATTACTGTGTGCTGGTTTGGAGTAATTATATTTGTGCTCACTCATTATAGTGTTAGATAGATAGCTTGGCAGTCTGTTTCTGTATTTGCGAAAAAAAATGCATACTGAAAAAATTCAGACTTGCTAAAAGTAAAAATTCTCTTCTGTCTGGTTTTATTCTAGAAAGTTGACGTGACCAGTAGAGCGGTCCTAGAAATAATGACCAAGTCAATTGAATATCTTCAGCCCAATCCAGGTAGTCTTCCTCTGTCTATAACATTTTATGTCTAATGTTAACAAATCTATGGGAAAGATGAATACAGATTTACAGTTTACTAATCTACATTTTTTTAGGTTTACCGCTATGTTAGTTATCTGATTTATTCGTTAAACCTTTCTTTCTGTCTGCTTAGCACTACCATCTATGAGATGGCTGCAGATGGAGAAACATGTGATATTCCACATCTCCCAGCCTCCTCATTACAAAGTTCTGTACTAGTGCTAACCTCTCAGCATCCTTAACTTATTCCAAGGTCATATAGCAGTTGCTATGTTTTTCCGTGGAAGGAGATGGATGTTGTGAATCATCACATGCCATCATTATGCAACCATCCTATGGACCAGAGTTGCATGTGGACAGGACAGAGGGTCTTATTGAAAAATGGTGCAGAACTTCATAAACTTTTCATGATTAAGTTAAAAATGCTGATACATATGTGATGCATTTTTTCAATATACAGTATAGATACAGTATATTATATAATTTTTAGTTTTAGCACATACAGTACATACAGTGGCTCAAAGTCTCTCCATATCATATGTTGATCACACAAATGAAGGGATTATTACATTGGTTATTGGAACTCCCAACAAGACATGAACCATTGTAGCCATAGATGGGTGCCCAATTAATAAATACAAGCAGAGATCTAGAAAACAGTGGGGGGAAAGAAACACAAAGTATATTTAAAAAAAAATGTATTAAAAAGTGAAAAATATTGTGGAAACTGGACTTCCACTGTTTTTGATGGTCACTTTTTTTATGTACAGCTTCTCGAGCTAAACTCAACATGATTAACACAATGTCAAAGATTCGGGGTCAAGAAAAGGGACCTGGCTACCCTCAAGCTGAAGCCTTGCTATCGGAAGCAATGCTGAAATATGGGAGAGAAATTGGAGATGAGTCAAATTTTGGTAAGTTGTATTTTGTTCTCATATTACATTTTACTGTCAATTGATTATATTGTGTCTCTTTTATAATTTATTAATTTATCTTTAAAAATGAAATTGTAATTAAAAGGATTTCCAAGCTATTTTTTTTAAATAAGAAAAGATAACACACTGACTTCACTGAAACAGAGAGCATTTAATTGCCCCAGTGTTCTGGAAAAAACACAATTACTGCAACATTATTGATTATTGTAAATACTACTAAAGGAGCCACAACTGAAATAAGAAAGTTATAAAAGCAAAACATTACTCATCTGTTTGATTCTCTAGCTTCAATGCAACCTCTTTGTACCTGTGTGAGTACTGTATGTGTACTCGGCACCACTGCCTGTGGGAGAAATGTGCCAAAAAGCCTTTGTATACTCTGCACCCCTGTTTGTGGGAGTACTGCGCCAAAAAAACCTGTGTTTGTGTAATCTGCACTCCTGCCTGTGGGAGTACTGCACCAAAAGCCTCTGTGTACTCTGCAGCCGAGTCTGTACAAGTAGTGTGCCTAAAAAATAATTATACTTTGCAGCTGTGTATGTGTGAGTAGTGCGGCTAAAAAATAGTTATACTCTGCATCCTTCTCTGAGCGAGTAATGGACCTAAAAAATAGCCATACTCTGCATCCATCTCCGATCAAGTCGTGGGCCTAAAAAAGTTATACTCTGCAGGCGTGTGTGTGCGAGTAGTTTGATTAAAAACCCATTAAAAAAATGAGAAGAGCATCAGTGAGGTGAGAAGGACATGGCATGACATGGTGGTGCTGGTGTAGCTGATGGTGGTAGTGTAGCTACTGCAGAGTGAAGACGTGGTCGTTCTATGGCTGCTACGTGTCAAATACAACACCTTCCTCTGGTGCCTGCAGGCAACATTATATTCTGCTTCATGTCATACGGCTGAATAAAGCTACACGAAGGTTGTGACCAGAATATGTTGAGGTAGTGTTAGATTGGATGGCTGAGAGAGCCTCCAGTTTTTTCACATTATTTTCTAACCAGTCCCCTGCAGAAAGTGCAGAGTTGACACCTAAGGACAATGGTCATCCGGCTTTCACCTCATCCCCTTGCAAATCAGCCAAGCAGCCTGAGCCCCAAGTCATGCAGCAGTCACTTCTGCTTTTTGATGCCTCTGCTGGCTGTGGTTCAGTGGGCCATCCACCTGGCCCTGCACCACAAGTGGAAGAGATTGAGTGCACTGATACCTGACCACTTGTTCAGTTGAAGGATGAGTACATGCGATCGTTAATGCACACAGTCAGCGGATTACCAACGCACATCTCAGAGGCTGATGAAACACAGGTGCGAACTGCTGCGCCTTTCTGCAGTGTGCAGACTGGCAAGGAAGACGGGTGATCAGTGAGTAGAAGATGATGTGGGGGATGATGATGTCCTAGACCCCGCATGGAGCGAAGGCCATCCTAGTGACGAGTGCAGTTTCAAGGAAGAGGAGGTGATCACGCTGTCCCAGCCGCACAGCAAAAGAGGGAGCAGGGTACAAAAGCACAGCAGGCAGCCCCTAACCAGTTCATTGGCTGCTACTGCTCACCGAGGAAATGAGAACACCGAAAGTCAGCTCAAAGAAGCTCTCTGGCATGGCATTTCTTCAGGCAATGTGCTGACGACAAGTGCCAGGTGATTTGTATGCTGTGCCAACTGATCCTGAAGCGGGGCATCTGAATTCCAATCAGTGGAGTACACGACTTAAAAACCATGACAGATCTGTGCTTCCTCCTTCTCCCTTTTCTGCTGCGGTCTTGGTCTCTTCCTCCCCCTTATGATCAACAAGCCCACCTGTCTACCTTTAAAGAGAGGATCTGACAGCACCACCACCAGTATCAGCGAGCATCTCCACTCCGTGCCATGTAAGTGTTCACCTTTCCATCCCCCAAAACCTTGAGAGAAAGAGTAAATACCCACCTATCCTTCCACAAGCCATGGTCCTGAATGACAGTATTTTCAAATTACTGGCTTTTAAAATGCTGCCATTCCGGATGGTTGAGATGGATAGTTTTAAAAAGGTTATGACGGCGGCTGTCCTGCAGTATGTTGTTCCAAGCCTTCACTACTTTTCCAGGCAGGCCATCCCTTCCCTGCACACACGTTGCAGACCAAATCAGGTGTGCTGTGTGCAACGCCATCAGTAGCAAGATCCACATAACCACTGATATGTGGACCAGTAAGCATGGCCAGGGACGTTACATCTCCCTAACTGCCCACTGGGTAAATGTAGTGGTGGCTGGGCCTGAGGCGAAAGGTGTTCTAGCGCATGTCCTAGCCGCATCGAGAATTTCTGGACGTTCTTCTGTGTAGGTTGCTCCTACTCCGCTCCCTCCACCGCCTTATCATCCTGTCACAGTAAGGCCTTCACTACCAATTTCAGTACAAGAGAACCAAAAAGAAAAGGCAGAACATGTGTTCAAGGAGAAATAGGAACAATTATATTGTAATTGTAAAATATCTTTATTATTAGATAAATGAAGATAAAAATAGGGTCATACACAGTGAAAGTATATTAAAAAATAATAAAAAACCAGCAGAACCACCACGTGCAATAAATTATTAATAACAACTAAGATATACAATATTCATGCTGCAGGGGTAAGTATATAATAACAATATCTAATGCTGCCACAGGGTGAATGTTTGTCCTAGTAATAAATATAGGGCCCAGGACCTACGCCTAAAAAGCCAGGGAAGTATTTAGTAATCAATCATATATGTGTGTTTATATGGCTATTAATATAGGAGGCTGGGTGAAAATCCAAAGTGGTATGAGGGAAAGTGGAGCTGTGCTATGCAGGAAGCCGCAAGGTCACTGCTGCATGGTAAAAAAACACTGTAATTACCTGATGGGTAGGTGGCTACATGTGCGGCGCACTCTTCGACGCCCGTTTTAGATCTTAGTCCACTTTGGGAGCGGGATAGCAAAATGCGTGAATACCAGCACACGTTTGTAGATGCACTACTGACGGCATTCCCACCTGACAGCGTGGGCTCACTGGAATAACAAAGCAAAGGTGGAGGAAGTCACCACCAAAGCTGGGGCACCACCACCACCTCAGAAGGGAGAGCTAGCATGGCTTAAATGTACTACCATCTGAAATGGTACTTATTAGCAGTAGGCAGCGTTACAACAACATGGTGGAAGACTACCTGTCCACATGTCTCCACGTACTAACTGATGGGTCTGCCCCATTTAACTTCTGGGTCTACAAGTCGGACATATGGCTTGAGCTTGCCCTTTATGCCTTGGAGGTGCTGGCCTGCCCTGCGCCTAGTGTACTGTCGGAACGTGTGTTTATCACGGCAGGGGGTGTAATCACAGACAAGCGCATCCGACCGGCCACAGTCAATGTGAGGAAGATAACATTTATTAAAATGAACCAGATGTGGATCCCACAGGACTTGTCCGTACCTTCACCTGACTAAACAACTATACCTGCCGCACCCAGCCATTGTTCAACTCTTTGCCGTTTGTTTCATTTTGGGGCCTCTGCAAATACAAAAACAGTGTTGGCTATATCCTCTTCTGCTTGTTCCACATACATATCCATGTCCACCTCCTCCTCCACTTGGACCTCCGCCTCCTGGTTATAGATTGTTATTTGTTGTTTTGTTAATTCTATGTTCTTTTAAGTCAGTTTCATAAAAAAGACATAACATAATATAAATAAAATGAAAAAAAAAACGAAACCCCCCACCACAAAAACAGTGTTGGATGCCTCCTCCTCCGTCTCCTCCATCTACACCGCCTATGTTATTCTATGTTATTTTAAGTAATTTCTCTATACACATTTGTGTCCCCATTTAGCTTCTTTTTGCAGCCCCCTAGCCCTTACTATAACCATTTTACAGCCATTTAAAGCACCAACGTTCGGGTTCCCATTGACTTCGGGGTCAAGTTCGGGGTCAGTCAAGTTCAGATCCCGAACCGAACTTTGAACTACAGTTCGACGAATCCAAACATCCATGGGTTCGCTTATCCCTACTGAGGAGGAATTATATGTAGGGATGAGCGAACCTGAACTGTAAAGTTCGAGGTTTGCAAAATCCTGAACAGACTTTTTACCAGAAGTCAGGTTCAGATGCAGTGCAGCCCATCAACAAGCTATTAGGCTGTGGTCAATTCCGGAGCCATTACAGCCATGCCAAGTATTGTATAAATTCCGGATCACAGATGTTGCAGCCATTTTGATCTGATTATGTGGGGACAGGACACAATTGGAGTGAGGGACAGTGTTAGGTTCTGTGTGTGCACACTCTGCAAAAAAGCTTCTGTGTGTGTGTACTCTGCAACCCTTCCTGTGGGAGTACTGTGCCAAAAAGCCTCTGTGTGTACTCAGCACCCCTGCCTGTGGGAGTACTTTGCCAAAAAGGCTCTGTGTGCACTCAGCACCCCTGCCTGTGGGAGTACTGTGCCAAAACTCTGCAGTCGCGTCTGTACTAGTAGTGGGACGAAAAAATAATTATACTCTGCAGCCAAGTTTGTACGAGTAGTTGGCCTTAAAAATAATTATAGTCTGCAGCCGTATCAGTAGAGTAGTGTGCCAAAAAATATTCATACCCTTGCGCTGTATATGTGCGAGTACTGGGCCTAAAAAATAATTATACTCTGCAACCATGTTTGTACCAGTAGTGGGCCTAAAGAATAGTTATACTGAGCACCGATGTGTGTGCGAGCAGTGGGCCTAAAAAATAGTTATACTCTGATTTTACGCATAGTACTTCCACAGACACGGGTTCAAATTTTAAATAATCTGCACTAGCGTCTGTGGGAGCAATGTGTGTCCAAATTTTTGTTTACTTTTCTGCAACCGTGTGTCTGTGTATACTGTGTCAAAAGGCGTGTATGTGCACTCTGCATGTGTCTCTGTGGGATCACTTGCAAAACTCCCTCGTGTTTTTTTTTTTTTAATTGCAGCGGCCCCAAAACATTGTGAATGGAAAATAGAAAAAACAAACTGTGGTGAAGTCTAACAATGACTGCAGTTGATATACTTCTCTATTGAGCCAAAGGTACAGAAAAGTCCTGTGGGATCCACGCCTGGTTCATTTTAATGAATGTGAGCTAGCCCATGTTGGCTGTGGTAGAATCATATATCATGGTATTTCGTTATTTACTAACTCTGAGATCTTTCCTTTGTTCAGCACACTTCTTTTCTTGTAGTTAATTCACACTCTGCTCTGCCCGCCGTTTAGGGAGTTTAGGTCCAAGTTGCCATCTTCTATTTCAATGGCTAGGCAGACCCTGTAACCAAATGCGTCACTATGGACTGCGGTGTCAGGATATCTAGAACCGGCAGGGTCAGTTGAGTTTTTTAGTGCCTAAGCTATCAATCTCGAGTGAGTTGCCACACACGCATAACTGAAAAGCTGCCTTCTGATAATATGGATCATATCAGATGGTGATGCTGGATGTTGCGGAGTGCTGTGGAAGATTTTCAACATTTTAGCCATGCTAACCCTCCCTTCTGAGGTGGTGTCAGTACCCCATTTGCATTGGCAACTTCCTCCTCCTTCTCTGCCTTGTGCTTCCACTGGGCCCCTGCTGTCAGGTTAGGATGCCGTCAGTAGTGCGTCTACCAGTGTGCTCTTGTATTCCCGCATTTTCCGATCATGCTCCAGTGACAGAAGTAAGGATGGCACATTGTGCTTGCTGCAGGGATCCAGACAGGTGGCCACCTAGTAATCGGTACTTGTAACAATCCTGGCAACTTGCCAGTCGTTGCTTAGGCACAGCAGCATGTATTAGCTCATATCTGCCAGACTGCCAGGAGGCAACGACGAGCTGTCCTTGGTGGTAGGTGTATTGTCTTGGTACAGCAAACCATTATGAGGCGTGGAGCGGGAAGGCAGAAGTGACGCTGCAGCCGAGACTGGTGAGCAGCAGCAAGGAGAGAATGCCAAATGTGTACATAGACGGCCTGCACTTTCTGAAGCAAATCTGACACCTGGGGATAATTTTTAAGGAAGCTCTGCACCACCAAGTTCAGCACATGCGCCATGCAAGGGATTTGCGTCAAACTGACTACTCCCAGAACTGCTCCAAGATTTTGCCTGTTATTGCACACCATCAGGCCATGCTTGAGATTCAGTTCCCTGTCCACTGCTTGTGCGTGGTGCAGGATTTTTCTCCCAATTAGATGAGTTTCAGAATGACTTGCTGTTATTTCCCCCTGGCTCTGCTGAGGTAATGCAGGTGTTACACTGAACACATTAGGAGATGGTGGAGTAGGAGGAGGAGGCGACAAAGACAGCTGACAATGGCAAGGGGCTGGCCGCGGTGTGCAGTAGCAGCCAACTTAATGGCTAGGGCCGGCCTTGGCGCTTAAACAGCAGCTGACTTATTGGCTAGGTGCCAGCCGTGGTACACAGTAGCGGCCAACTTAATGGCTAGGGGCTGACCTTAGCGCTTAAAGAGCTGCTGACTTAATGGTTAGGAGCCGATCTTGGCACTTTGCATCCTTTTTGATGTGCAGTTGAGGCAGCGTGAACACCACCTCTTCCTCCGAACTATGTTTTTTATGTAACCACTCCTCATGTAAAGCACCATGGAATCAATGGTGCTCTAAAAATAAATAATAATAATAATCCCCTGCATGATGTTCCACTCAGTTCTCATCCCTGCCTTCCTTGCCGGTCTACACACAGCAGAAAGGTGCAGCAGTTGGCACCTGTGTCTTATCATCATCAGAGATGTGCTGTGGTGGTCCGCTGACCATTTGCACTACTCCTACAACGTGCTCATTCTCAACTGGAGCAAGTGGTTGTACATCAGTGCACTCACTCTCTTCCACTCATAGGGCAGGGCCAATTGGATGGCCCACGGAACCACAACATGCAGAATCATCAAAAAGCAGAAGTGATTGCTGCATGACTTGGGGCTTAGACTGCTTGCCTGATTTGCAAGGGGATGAGGTGGAAGACAGATGTCCATGGGCCGCAGGTGCAAAATCTGCCCACGATCCGGAATAGCAGCGTTTTAGACGCAGCTCACCTGTGTTGCGTCCAAAATTCTGTGTTCTAGGTTACAAGCACAGTGGGTGAGGTTTCTATAAATCCCATGTCCATAGCTGCTTCTATTTGACGCTGCATAAACTCACCCGCGGTGCGGGTTTACGAGCCGCAGCATGTCAATTATTTACAGCTGAGACGCTGTCCGCTGCATAGTCTCACCCATTGCCATTCATTACATGCTGTAAATCCACATGGTTCAATGAACACATGAGGATTTACCTGCGTGATTAGAACGCAGCGTTTTGGTTGCAGCGAAAATGCACTGCATTCAAAACGCTGCTATATTCTGATCATGGGCTCATAGTTTAATGGATGTTTTTGTTGAGAAAGTGCAAACCCCTTTAATTGAAAATGTCTCCTATTGATTTCTCCTCCGTGATTTGATGTTGGCTACCAGGGCTGTATTAATCATAAGGTTGACTAAGCTGAAGCCTAGACTAGGGGCCCATCATTTTTTTTGTTGTGTTGGTGAGGCACTGCTACCCTCACCCAATGGCTCCAGTGGTTAAGGACATTTTGAACTCAAACCAGGAGCACGAATAGTCATCACAATGGACTAATAACTTACTAAAATCATGTTTCTGATGATCTCCTCACTTATTACGCCTCCATGAGCAATAAATTCTAGTCCTGACCTTGATCGTGTGTGCTCAACTGTTCCCACGGGGCTCTTAGGACCAAACAGTTATTACTTATTAAATTTTTAAAAGAACAAATGACAGCCAAATGTAACTGCACATGTCAGGATGACAAAAGAAAAAAATAACAGAAAGAAAGACTACAATGTGAGAAAAGAAGTCAACAGTCTTTATTTCAATGGGTATCGATGTCCATGTAAATACAGAAAGTATAAATGATGGCATAAACTCTACTTCACTAACGTCTGCCTGTGATTTATGGGGGCAAAACTACAGTAGGTGCAAGGAGCCTAAGGGCCCCAAACTGTTCCTTTGGCCCATATACGAAGACCAATACTGGAGATTTTGCCCATGAGCTTCAAGTTACACTCCTGCTCAAAGATGTGCACTAATCTGACAAATAATGTTTGCTTTTTGTACATAGGCAAAGTAGTATTGGGGTGAAAGATGTAAGTGCTGGAATGAGCCCAAAATAGGGGCCAGGCCATGGGTTAATACGGCTTGGCTGGCTGCAGGACCAAATTAATTGGGTATAACTGTAACATTTATGTAGTGGCATTTCAGATGTTATTTAGTTCAAATTTCACTTTGACAAATTGTTATGAAAATATTGATAAAAGCTTGGATCACTGTGTTTGCTATATGAATCATATAAACATGACATGATCCACTTGATTACAAGAATGTCTAATTTTCTGATGTATTTTTTTACCAGGTCCGGCACTTGTTGATGTAGGAGAAGCTGTAAGGGAACTTTCTGACATTAAAGACTCATTAGACATTGAGGTGAAGCAAAACTTTATAGATCCTCTACAAAATCTGCACGACAAAGATTTAAAGGAAATCCAGGTACAGCAAAGTGGAAATGCAAACTTGAAAATAGAGGTCCTAAAAGACTTAAAAGTCAACGTAACTGTACTGTAAGGTATTATATGGCGCATTGTATCTAACTCGGTAGCTGTAAATTTTTGCTGCCATGTGTAATTGAACCATTGACAAAGTATAGGAATGTGGCACATGCCGTTATGTATCCACAATAGCCAGCAGCACACTAGCTGTTAATAATAGATACTCGCATTTCATATCGTATATAATATGACGGAATTAGGTACGGAAACTGACCAGTCATCACTCTTTTGTGTACGGCTTAGAATATATAAATAGTTAGACGTGTTAAACCAACAGTATATTTAATGTGTTATTGAGGGACATAGGAAATCGTGTGTCATCAGTTTTTGTTTTCCACTGTCTCTCCTTTTTTTAGAATCTCAGACTAATTCTACCATTAAGAAGCCTGGATAGACTATTAAATTTAGAGCCAATGAATTCACTAAATCAAATCCGAGCACGAAGTACGGCCACATCCCGGTGTTTGGCTTTCTCTGTCCGGCTCATGCACAGGGTCAGCCAAAGGACCAGAAATCAAATGTAATGAACACCGTTACTGTGGTGGTTCTAGGACTGCTGCAGCCATCACTGGATTCATCGGCTCTGTAATTTCTGTAGTATTCTAACATGTATTCTTACCAGTAACAGTAATCAATGAAAATAACGGCTGGAACTCATATGTAAAAATTTGACGTCTGAATGAGCACTTAGGAGCACAATATGTGAAATCTCTGCTTGTAATGAAACTTGGTGTTTCTTCAGAGCCTTCTATTTGGGCATTTTCATCATTTCCTCCCAGATGTGGCTGATTTAGCAGTTTAGCAATCTCACGTTTCTGAGCTGTGATACGGCGGGATGCATTAAAGTGTTCACCCACTCCCCAGAGAAGACTCTGAGACTGCCGAGCTGCAATTAGCAGCATCCAGAAGGTAGTGGTGAAAGCACACAACCGTAAAGAAGGGTCTGCTGAAACACCCAGTTGCACTATAATTTGAGATTTCACATACCACACTCCAGAAGGAATAAATGTGAATATCTCTGCAATGAAGCAATACAGCACAAAATGTAAAAATTTTGCAAAATCAAAAGAGCTCAGAAAAATTTACATAGTTTTTGTACTCAGATTTTTTTAAGTCCTTTTTAAACTATGAAATTAATTAAAGAGGTTATTTCCCTTGTTCAAAACAATTGAGATGAATACCTTGTAAAACCTCTTAGCTTCTCTGATTCTGCCTTTATTTTCCATTTTGCACTGAATCCTTCCATTGCAAAGATATTCACAGTTCTATTTTCTTGAGCACACTATGTGAAATTTCTGCTTTGCAGTCCAACTAGTCGTTTCTTCAGTCTTTTCTGGGAACGTGTGCGTCACCTCTCCCTCTCAGTTGCTGCCAATCACAGCTCAGCAGCTGATCTAGCAATATTGCAGTCTCTGATGCTGCCAAGGGGTGAAAGTGCCTGCCCCTACAGAAGACAGTGAAGAAATGTCCAGTTGGACTGCAAACAAACATTTAACATGGTGGGCTCTAGAATCAACAAATGTGAATATCTCTGCAATGGAGTGATGCAGCGCAAAATAGAAAAGAGCGACAGAATTAGGGAAACTCAGAAGTTTTTAATGGGTTTTTAACTCGTATTCTTTTGAGCAAGCCTGATTGGTTAGGCTTTCCTAGTTTCGCATGTGTTAGACGTGTCATAAGTTAGTAGTGTCAAGGTTTTTGAACAGCTTTATTAACCATTTACATAACTAAATAACAAAAATCTGATCTCCAGAAGATTATTATTTGTGTTATTAGTGTAAATGTAGTAGATTTTCCCAGTTTCTTTTTGTTTGCTCTATGATTTCTGCATTATGTTAATGGTGCATCCTAGGTGGTCCTTCGGCGGCCATAAAGTTACCACAATTAAATTTACCCCATCAGCTCTTTATTTGTTAAAACTGGAATTTATAGTCTCCAGATCACTTAATATTGTCTTTTCATAATGACTAGTACACAACACAAAGTCCTGAATTTATTATATAACTCAGAACCTGCTTTATGGAATTTGATAATCTACTGTGAAATTCATGATGTTTGAAAGCAAGTAGTAATATTTGTCTCACTGTAAATACAGATTCTCGAGTCAATCAGTCAACATATTCTAGAAGTTTATCGAGACCTCGGAAAGTCATTATGTAATATAAAGAGGTTCTAAGGGTCTTGGATAGAAACAACCACTACTTAGACACCATATAAGAAGCAGACCACATGTCTGCTGTTAGGTTCTTGGGTAGAGATAACTAGGCTTTGAAGTTAACCATCCACATTGGTTATTGGATGGCAACCTAATATGAATGGCCCCTTTGGATCTCTGCTATATAAGTCTATTAGTGTAGGTTTTTAGCCACTAATAAGGTGTGTGTTACTGAAAGTAGTCTTCTAGAATGTCCTAAAATCCAAACATGCATAATGATCTGTGATGTTCTACTGTAAAAATAAAAAAAAATACTTTTCATGATTTTCTTTCGCAGCACCACTTAAAAAAGTTGGAGGGCCGACGTCTGGACTTTGATTACAAGAAGAAAAGGCAAGGCAAAATCACAGATGACGAGATTCGCCAGGCTCTTGAGAAGTTTGACGAGTCCAAAGAAATTGCAGAATCCAGCATGTTTAACCTTTTGGAGATGGATGTAAGGAATATCGGTTTGCATGCAACTTATTTTAAGGGGATTTGGTAATGCTGTCCATATTGCAATTTTTACTCCTAAGAGTCGATATCTTGTTTTGCACATGAGACAAGTTATCTACATATTCCTGTTTAAGAAGCCTTTCCATGAATATATTTTTTCATTAAATCTGTTTATATGTGAGTGTTTTAACATACTTACCGCCACTTTCTCCGGTGCCAGCTCTTCTCAGTGATGTCACTACACTTCAGACTAGCCATCTCACTTTATGCTCTATATGTGATCCGTAAGTCTTTTTTATAATGAAAGCCTTTTGGAGCTTCATTCTGACCCTCCATTTCCTTATGTTGTAAACTTCCTGGTCATGCAGGGCGCAACGTGAGAGGTGACATCTCTGAGAAGAGAAGAATGGCTCTGGATATCAGAGAAGGTCACAGTAGGTGAGTATATTATTCCACATGCACTACACACCATACACATATACATAGATTTAATGGAAAAAATATTCATGGGAGCTCTTCTTTAAACAGATAAAAATATCTCTGCACTTATGTTACTTTCAGTAAATGAATGTCCTGATTGAGAATTTACATACATACAGTGCCTTGCGAAAGTATTCGGCCCCCTGGAACTTTTCAACTTTTTCCCACATATCATGCTTCAAACTTAAAGATACCAAATGTAAATTTTTGGTGAAGAATCCTCAAGTGGGACAGAAATGTGAAGTTGAACGAAATTTATTGGTTATTTTAAATTTTTGTGGAAATACAAAAACTGAAAAGTGGGGCGTGCAATATTATTCGGCCCCTTTAACTTAATACTTTGTTGCGCCTCCTTTTGCTGCGAATACAGCTGCAAGTCGCTTGGGGTATGTCTCTATCAATTTTGTACATCGAGAGACTGAAATTTTTGCCTATTCTACCTTGGCAAACAGCTCGAGCTCAGTGAGGTTGGATGGAGATCGTTTGTGAACAGCAGTTTTCAGCTCTTTCCACAGATTCTCGATTGGATTCAGGTCTGGACTTTGACTTGGCCACTCTAACACCTGGATACGTTTATTTGTGAACCATTCCATTGTAGATTTTGCTTTATGTTTGGGATCATTGTCTTGTTGGAAGACAAATCTCCATCCCAGTCTCTGTTTTTTTGCAGACTCCAACAGGTTTTCTTCAAGAATGGTCCTGTATTTGGCTCCATCCATCTTCCCATCAGTTTTAACCATCGTCCCTGTCCCTGCTGAAGAAAAGCAGGCCCAAACCATGATGCTGCCACCACCATGTTTGACAGTGGGGATGATGTGTTCAGGGTGATGAGCTGTGTTGCCTTTACACCAAACATATCGTTTGGCATTGTTGCCAAAAAGTTCGATTTTGGTTTCATCTGACCAGAGCACCTTCTTCCACATGTTTGGTGTGTCTCCCAGGTGGCTTGTTGGAAACTTTAAACGACACTTTTTATGGATATCTTTGAGAAATAGCTCTCTTTTTGCCACTCTTCCATAAAGACCAGATTTGTGCAGTGTACAACTGATTGTTGTCCTATGGACAGACTGTCCCACCTCAGCTGTAGATCTCTGCAGTTCACCTAGAGTGATCATGGGCCTCTTGGCTGCATCTCTGATCAGTCTTCTCCTTGTTTGAGATGAAAGTTTAGAGGGACGGCCGGGTCTTTGTTGATTTGCAGTGGTATGATACTCCTTCCATTTCAATATGATTGCTTACACAGTGCTCCTTGGGATGTTTGAAATTTGGAATTCATTTTGTATCCAAATACGGCTTTAAACTTCTTCACAACAGTATCACGGACCTGCCTGTTGTGTTCCTTGGTCTTCTTGATGCTCTCTGTGCTTTAAACAGAACCCTGAGACTACCACAGAGCAGGTGCATTTATAAGGAGACTTGAATACACACAGGTAGATTATATTTATCATCATTAGTCATTTAGGACAACATTGGATCATTCAGAGGTCCACAATGAACTTCTGGAGTGAGTTTGCTGCGCTGAAAGTAAAGGGGCTGAATAATATTGCACGCCCCACTTTTCAGTTTTTGTATTTCCACAAAAATTTTAAATAACCAATAAATTTCATTCAACTTCACAATTGTGTCCCACTTGTTGTTGATTCTTCACCAAAATTTACGTTTGGTATCTTTATGTTTGAATCATGATATGTGGGAAAAGGTTGAAAAGTTCCAGGGGGCCGAATACTTTCGCAAGGCACGGTACATACGTTTCTGTAGACCAAGGCTACTGGTAATGAGGGGGAAACAAGTTTTGGATTGATAAAGACTTTGAGTCCATGGTGAACTTTATACATTGCTTTAAAAATAAAGGGAACACTTAAACAACAGAATGTAACTCCAAGACAATCTCACTTCTGGGAAATCAAACTGTCGAGTTATGAAGCAACACCGATTGTGATTCCATTTCTTCTGCTGTTGTGCAAATGGAACAGACAACAGGTAGAAATTATTTATTTTCTTGAGCAGTGTATATTTTACTCTGAAGTGCTGTGATATTTCAGAGAAAACATACTTTGAAAAGCCAGTCTTGTACTATAACTATCAGACGACTAGTCCGAGGCAGGTTCCTGACTTCCACTCTCCACCCAGATCCACATGGCTGGCATGTATTTCCCTATCAGTTTTTGGGAGGCGCTAAGCAGCCACTAAGGATCTTCTATGGATTAGTCATCTGAGACACATAGGTTTCAACTGACTTTTCAAATGTCTTCCCTGAAGCGCCACATTGTGTCACAGTAAAACATTCACAGCTGTAATCACACAGCTAGGCTGATTTATACTGGTGATGTTTTGGGCTGCATGAGTAGTCTGTTGGGTTTGCTGTAACACCTTGTTTTTTCAAGGTCTAGCATATCCATTAGAATACAAAAATGAAAATTCACACTTGTATGATAACTTGCCCTATTCAGAGGCGTATCTTTGGGTTCAGCGTGGGAGTGTAGAGGTAAAACACATCTAAGTGGCCCACTAACTTACTGTAGGTAACCATTTTTAAACCATGGTGGCATACCCTGTTCATAGTGAGTTCCAGAGGAGCCTCAGCGGATGCATATGCCGGTACTGAAAAAAAAAATCACTATGCTAAGACCAAGACCAATATAACCTCCATGCAGTGACATTATAATGGTAGATACCAGTCCTGCAGAACATATAAGAGATTACAGTACATGGTATATCACTTTAGCCCCAAAAGGACTTATTCGTAAAATAAAAAAATAAACACTATATAGTCACCTAAACCTGGATCCTGTAAAGTCCACTAGCATGGTGATGTCATTGTTCCACCTACCCTAGGACTCTTGCGTCCTGTTCGTGCTCCTGCCATTCTCTAGGCTGCAGTCTTAAAGCAAGCTGCCAACTACATAATTGAGAGTGGTGGAGCAGGGAGACCTTGACTCCTTGCTCTACTACAGAGTTTAACTATATTTGTATGATGTGCACTCTGATATCGGTAAAGTGGCTGTCGCTCTGGCTGAGCCCACTGTGTTAATGGGTTTGGAGCCATCACCTCCTCTGTACCTTCTGCTTCTTCTGCTATGCAACTGGGCCCATAACATCTATTTCAAAAATATATATAAGAATGACCTCTTTTACTATGCTGCTACATTTTTCAAAAACAAAAAATCATATATTCTTTAAATTACATGAATGGGGGTCTGTGTAGGATATGGCTTTAACTACCTATACAGCAGTGTATTGTTCTTTTTCAAGAATGTTAGACTTAAAGGCCACTTCGAGCCGTCAGGAAACTATCCTCTTTCTAATGCACAGATGATAACTTCTAAACTTGGCAATACCCCTTTTAAGAAAGCATGATGGCAGATATTTGTCACCAATGTGGTTGGCCTTAGTGATGTAAGTCCCAGGAGAAAGTGAACTAGTAACAATAGATTACTGAGCTAGTTTTATTTTGACTGGATTTTGGGTCCAGGATTTAGGAGCGACCAAAAGATCCTGGGTGGGAAAGGTCGCTCCCATTCTCTAGTCCTGGTTTTCCAGGTCTAATAACAGGCAGCTGGGTTAGATCAGTAGTGTGTTCTGTTGGAGCTGGAGAAATACAGTTTATGGTGGACAGTCTGTGCTACCGACCGAGAAGCACCTGTAATTCCAAAGTTGTTGAGACCGTTAAGATTTACTTTGCCTTGCTCAGAGAAAGGACTCTTTTGGTAATCATTTGTGCTGAAGAAAGGTTGTTTTCATTTTGGAGCTGTAAAGTTTATGAAGGACAATAAACTTTATTCTGTTTTGATATAAAAACCCTGTACCTATGCGTATCCATGCGGCTACCAGAGAGCTGAATCCCCCCAAACCTTCATTATCTGTGAAACTGGGGAAATGTAGTCATGGAAATAAATAAAACCACGGAAGTATGGTGTAACTTAAATCAGTTTTCATAGGGCTGAATAAAGTGCTGTGTGGTGCAGAAACTATGGGCCTAGTTTATTAAAATTGTCTAAAATAATATTTGTATCTGTTGTCAATAAAAACAAATCAAAGCTTAGCCTTTATTTCTTACCACTGTAGTAAAGTGAAATCTGTGCTGTGGTTTGTTGCTATGTGCAACGAAGTCCGATTTTCTTTTAGACATTTTTGATGAATCTTGATCAACTTAAAGGGAACGTGTCACCTGTTTTGGCCGCTATAAGATGCGGCCACCTCCTTTCAGGGCTTATCTACAGCATTTTATAATGCTGTAGATAAGCCCCCGATCCGACCTGCAAGATAAGAAAAAGTTTTATTATATTCACCCGGGGGGGGGGGGGTCCGCTGCGGTCCGGTCCTATGGGTTTCGCAGGTCCGGGTCCAGCTCCTCCCGTCTTCTTGCGACGCCGCCTTCCTGCTTGCTTCCTCACTCCCAGCATTGTGCTTCTGCGCAGGCAAACTTTTCTGCCCTGTTGATGACAGAGCAAAGTACTGCAGTGCACAGTCACCGGTAAAAGTCAGAGAGGCACAGCGCCTAAACAGGGCAGAGAAGTACGCCTGTGCAAAAAAGCGATGCCGGGAGCGAGGAAGCAAGCAGGGGGGCGGCGTCTCAAGAAGATGTGAGGCGCCGGACCCAGACCTGTGACAAGCATCGGACCGGCCCGCCCCCCCTCCGGGTGAGTATAATAAAACTTATTTTTCTCATCTTGCAGGTTGGATCGGGGGCTTATCTACAGCATTATAGAATGCTGTAGATAAGACTTGAAAGGCAGTGGCCGCCTCTTATAGCGGCCAAAACAGGTGACAGGTTCCATTTAGATATTGGAGTGCAGCTGGAAATAGATGTGCTATAAAACTTACACTGTCAGCACATATTAAGAATTTTGATCGTAAAGTAGAAGTGGCCTTTTGTGTGACAGGACAGGAGGTGATCGAGTCAGCTATACGAAAGAATAATTTATTGGAAGAGAGAGATTGCCTCAGTCAACAAATACAATTAGTATTTTCTGCTTTACTTCTGGACATAAATTTCACAAGATGTTCTCTACAGGAAATGAGATTGTATTTGCATTTCATATCTTCGCAGATCAATAATGTACTGATTTGTTTTTCTTAGATTGAACAAGTGAGTCAACTCTCAGCTCTCGTACAAGCACAGCTCGAGTACCACAAGCAAGCCGTGCAGATTTTACAACAAGTGTCCGTGAAATTGGAGCAGAGGTAAGTTCTGTACTGTACTTATGGTATATAGTGAATAGAATAAGTAGGGTTACATTTTTTTTCTCAAAAATGTCTAAAGCGAACTAGTCACATTGTGCATTCAGTCCTACAGTATTAGCCACAAATTTGGACACATCTATTCATGCAATAGTTTTTCTTGTTCTTCTTGGAATGTGCATATTGTAGATTCAGACTGAAAGCGGCGAAACCATGAAGGAACACATGGAAACAGGGATTAAAGAAATGTGTTGAACCTTGACATCTCAAACTATCTTGCTTTTACTCTTATGACACCTTTACACCCCTTTGGTATTCTATCAAGCAGCTTCGTCAGGTAGTCACATGGAATGACATTCCAACAGTTTTGAAGGAGTTCCTAGAAGTGCTGAACAGGTTTTGGCTGTATTGCCTTCACCCTTTGGTCCAGCTCATCCTAAATCATCACAATTGGGTTGAGGTCGGGTAATTGTGGAGGCCATATCATTTAATACAACACTCTCATCCCTCTCCTTCTTGATTATGCAGCTCTTATAAGTGGTGTGTTTTGGGTCTGTAGGTTATGGTGTAAACCAGATAGAATTGCAGAATGCTGTGGTATGCATTCTGGGAAAGTGCAATTTGAGTTTGGAATAAATCTCCAACAGGTTCAACAGCAAAGCACCTCCACACCATCACCACTCCCCCATTTGTCATAGTGGGCACTCCACATGTTAAAACCATCTGTTCACCTTTTCAGGATATTAAAAACACATGGTGGTTGGTACTAAAAAATTCAAATTTTGTCTCCCCAGACTATACTTCAGAATTCCACTGATCTAATGTACAGTCCTTGCGTTGCTCTGCCCAAATAAGTCTCTTTTTGTTTGCAGTCCACAGTAGTGGCTCTTATTCAGCAATTCGACTGTAAAGGCCTGCTTGTTTTATTCCCCTCTGGACAGTTGTTGATGTAGAAATCTGTCTGCTGCTTGATGTCTGTGCATCATTTATAAAGGTTATTATCTGAGGTGCTATCAATATGCGTTTTCTGAGACTGGTAACTCTGATTCACTTATCCTCTGCAGTAGAGGTCATTCTTAGTCTTCCTTTCTTGGGATGGTCCTCATCGGAGATAATTTCATCATAGAAATTGATAGTTTTCATAATGGCACTTGTGTATACCTTCATGTTTTAAAGTAATGATGGACTTTAGTTTATTTTTACATAGTTGAGTGATTCCTGTCATATTGCTATCAATATGCATTTTCTGAGACTGGCAACTCTGATGCTCTTATCTTCTGCAGCAGAGGTCATTCTTAGTCTTACTTTTTTGGGGATGGTCCTCATGGGAGATAATTTCATCATAGAAATTGATAGTTTTCATAATCGCACTTGTAGATACCTTCATGTTTTAAAGTCATGATGGACTTTAGTTTCTTTTTACTTAGTAGAGTGATTCCTGTCATATTTTGGCTTAGAGCGTTTGATAGGCTTTGCACTGTATAGAATTGTGTATCAACACTCTACAAAATACACCTGATGGTCGCATATATTTTCTGAAGGCCAGTGATTCCACAACTGAACTTTTGATGTGTCATACCTGTTCTTTAGAAGCAATTCCTCATGTCTACCTAATGAAACTGCTTAAGAGAATGATAGGGTGGAAAACTGTCATCAGAGTAAAGGGAGGGGGTAATTTGATTAATATAAAGATTAACACATCTTCTGATTCATTTCAAATGTGTTTCTTTACTCCCTATTTTCATATGTGTTCTTTGTGTTTTTGCTGCCTTCAGTTTGAATCTACAATGTGCACTTTACAATAATAACAAGGAAAACCTGTGCATGAAAAGGTGTGTTCAGTACTGTATCTGTAGGCAGCATTGTATAGACCTAGAAGAGCAGAGTAGATTGATATATAGGATTTTTGCAGAGAGTTAGTATAACTTTTTTATATTAATTGAAATTCCAGCTCATGCTATGCTAAGCAGTCAGGTAGGTGGTCCTAATCCTAGATTGACAGCTATCTCTGTATGCTTACTCATACAGGGAAGGCTTTCAATCACTGAGTAGGACAGCCCACTTGACTCCTTAGCATAAAAAGAGCAGGGTGTAGTGCAGCGGTACACAATATGCAGAGATGAGGCACGGACCCAGCAAAGTTCAAAACAAAATGGCTCTTTGATGCTTCAACTCACAAAACACAGCACACGATATCCTCCGGTTCACAGCCGGGAAACAGGACAGTCCACCTCCGGATCGCAGCCGGAAATAAGACAGTCCACCTTTGGTTCGCAGCCGGGTACATAGCCTCTGGATTACAGTCACTAAACACGCTGGTCCACTTCTGACCGGTTGCCATGGGCGACTACACTGCCGTGTTAATGTTCTACTCACAGCATTACACAGTATACGATATCCTTCAGATCGCAGCCGGAAACCATATCCTCCAGTTTACAGTCACTAAACACGCCAGTCCTCCTCTGACCATTTGCCGTGGGCGACTGCACCGCTGTGTATGCTGTGGGTGCCAGGCTTTTCAGCTGCCTTGGCTGTTTGTCTCCGCTGGCCTGTCTTGCCTCACACAGGTGGAGCTCTGCAGAACCTCCTGCTCTGTACTCCTGCCAACACCAGACTGACACTGACTCTGAACCTGACACAACCAAGCCCTATACTGCAGGGTTTTCAACTAGCAACCTGTGGCCTTCAGCTGTTATGATTTGGTAGCTGAGGAGAGCAGGCAAAAACGGCAATACACCAGAGAGGTTGGAATCTACTGGATTGCAGTACCCTGACTAACCACCACAACTAAAGGCAGCCGTGGAGCGTTCCTACGTTGGTCCTAGACGCCTCGTCACAGCCTGAGAGGTTAACTACACCTAAAGATAGAAAGAGGAAAGCTATCTGCCCCGGAGCAGATCCCCAAAGAACATAGGAAGCCCCCAAACATGTAATGGCGGTTAGACAAGAGGAAATACAGACACAGACAGAAAATAGTATGAGCAAACGTTGGGGCCCAATCTGCCTTGACAGAAAAGGATAGGAAGGACACTTACTGCAATCCAAAAAACCCTAAAAAATACCAACTCTACTAATTGCAAAAACACCTGAGATCACACGATCTCTACCACCTAAATTAGTTCTCTGGTGTAACAAAACTAAGCCGCAGCCACTGAAAAAACTGGAAAAGGCAAATGAACAAATAACAGTGGCTCAGATAAACTGAGAGGAGCACAAGCCCCCAGAGGGGACCTGGCTGACCTTTCCCACATAAGTGCAGGGAACAATGCAAAAAGCAAGCACAAAAATAAAAGCAGAAAATATCTTATCTGATAGCAGAAGATGCAGGCAAGACTCAGTAAGCTTCCAAGAGAACCAGGAACCACAGTTGAGACAAGAACAATTGATCACCGGCAACCATGATGGGAGGGAACCTCCCTTACATAAGACCAGTCTGTAACTCCTGATTGCCAATCCTCATTGAATGGTTCAGTACTGTTTGTAACCACCAGAGGGAGCTTCTGCTCAGAATTCATTTCTAACACATTCACAACAGTACCCCCCCTTGAGGAGGGGTCACCGAACCCTCACTTGGGCAACCAGGTCGGTCAGGATGAGCTCTGTGATACGCACGGATCAGTCTCCTAGCATGGATGTCCGAAGCAAACACCCAAGAATTGTCCTCCTGACCATAACCTCTCCACTTAACCAAATACTGGAGTTTCCGTCTAGAAAAACGAGAATCCAATATTTTCTCAACCACATACTCCAGATTGCCCTCAACCAAAACAGGGTCAGAAGGCGCAGCCATAGGAACCACTGGCTCGACAAACCTCTTCAATAAGGACTTGTGGAACACGTTATGGATCTTAAATGTCCCTGGAAGAAGTAAACGAAAGGAAACAGGATTAAGAATCTCCATGATCTTATAAGGTCCAATGAACCTAGGCTTAAACTTAGGAGATGCAACTCTCATAGGGATATTTCTTGAGGACAACCAGACCAAGTCCCCCACTTCAAACGAGGACCATCAGTCCTATGCCAGTTGGCAAACTGCTGGGCCCTCTCCTGAGAGAGGGACAACCTCTCCACTACCTGGTCCCAAATCTGCTGCATATGCTCCACAACAGAGTCAACACCTGGACAGACAGAAGCCTCCGTCTGTCCCGAAGAAAATCGAGGGTGAAACCCAAAATTGCAGAAAAATGGAGACATCAAAGTGGCAGAGCTAGCCCTATTATTAAGAGCAAACTCAGCCAAAGGCAAAAAAGAGACCCAGTCATCTTGATCAGCAGACACAAAGCATCTCAGATAAGTCTCCAATGTGTGGTTTGTTCTCTCAGTTTGTCCATTGGTCTGAGGATGAAAAGCCGAGGAGAAAGACAATTGAACACCAAGTTTAGAACAAAAAGTCCTCCAAAATCTGGAAACAAACTGGACTCCTCTGTCAAATACAATGTTCTCAGGAATGCCGTGTAACCGAACCACGTGCTGAAGGAACAAAGGCACCAATTTGGAGGAGGAAGGCAACTTAGGTAATGGCACAAGATGTATCATTTTGGAAAACCTATCACAAATCACCCAGATAATGGTCATTCTCTGAGAAACAGGGAGGTCGGAAATTAAATCCATAGAGATATGGGTCCATGGTCTCTTGGGCACAGACAATGGCATCAACAAACCACTAGAGCGAGAGCAAGGCTTGGAGCGAGAGCAAGTGCCGCAGGACTGCACAAATTCCCTGACGTCACGAGACAAAGTAGGCCACCAAAAGGACCGACTAACCAAGTCTCTGGTACCAAAAATTCCGGGATGACCAGCCAATGCGGAACAATGAATCTCAGACATCACACTCTTTTTCCACCGGTCTGGGACAAACAATTTCCCAATAGGGCAGCGCTCGGGTTTATCCTCCTGACACCCTTCCAGAGCCAGTCTGTTATGTTACGGTAGCTGAGGAGTGCAGGTAAAAAAGGAAATACACCAGAGCAGTTGGAATCTATGGGATTGCAGTACCCTGACTAACCACCACAACTAGAGGCAGCCGTGGAGCGTTCCTACGATGGTCCTAGACGCCTCGTCACAGCCTGAGAAACTAACTACACCTAAAGATAGAAATAGGAAAGCTATCTGCCCCGGAGCAGAACCCCAAAGATAATAGAAAGCCCCCAAACATGTAATGGCGGTTAGACAAGAGGAAATACTGACACAGAAAGAAAATAGTATGAGCAAACGCTGGGGCCCAAACTATCTAAATAGAAAAGGATAGGAAGGGTACTTACTGCAATCCCAGAAAACCCTGAAAAACACCAACATACTAATTTCAAAATCACCTGAGATCACACGACCTCTACCACCTAAATTAATTCTCTGGTGTAACAAAAACAGCAGCCACTGAAAAAACTGCAAAAAGCAAAAGTACAAAACACAGTGGCTGGACTAAACTGAGAGGGCAAAAGCCCCCGGAGGGGACCCAGAAGGCCCCCACAGAAGTGCAGGACAAAATGCAAAAATATAGCAAAAACACAAAATAAGAAATTGTCTTATCTGACAGCAGGAGATGCAGACACGACACAGCAGGCTACAAGGGAAACTGGAAAGAAGGATTCAGACCAGAACAATTGATCACCGGCAACCCTGATGGGAAAATGATTCCCTTAAATAAGACCAATCAGTAACACCTGATTCCCAATCCTCACTAGTACCGCTTGTAACCACCAGAGGGAGCCTCTGCTCAGAACTCATCTCAAACCCATTCACAACAGTACCCCCCCCTTGAGGAGGGGTCACCGAACCCTCATTTGAGCAACCAGGTCGGTCAGGATGAGTTCTATGATACGCACGGATAAGTCTCCTAGCATGGATGTCCGAAGCAAACACCCAAGAATTATCTTCCTGACCATAACCTCTCCATTTAACCAAATACTGGAGTCTTCGTCTAGAAAAACGAGAATCCAATATTTTCTCAACCACATACTCCAGATTGCCCTCAACCAAAACAGGGTCAGGAGGCACAGCAGCAGGAACCACTGGCTCAACAAACCTCTTCAACAAGGACTTGTGGAACACGTTATGGATCTTAAATGTCCCTGGAAGAAGCAAACGAAAAGAAACAGGATTAATAATCTCCATGATCTTATAAGGTCCAATGAACCTAGGCTTAAATTTAGGAGATGCTACTCTCATAGGAATATTCTTTGAGGACAACCAGACCAAGTCCCCCACTTTAAACCGAGGACCATCAGTCCTATGCCGGTTAGCAAACCGCTGGGCCTTCTCCTGAGAGAGGGACAACCTCTCCACTACCTGGTCCCAAATCTGCTGCATACGCTCAACAACAGAGTCAACACCTGGACAGACAGAAGCCTCCGTCTGTCCTGAAGAAAATCGAGGGTGAAACCCAGAATTACAGAAAAACGGAGACATCAAAGTGGCAGAGCTAGCCCTATTATTAAGAGCAAACTCAGCCAAAGGCAAAAAAGAGACCCAGTCATCCTGATCAGCAGACACAAAGCATCTTAGATAAGTCTCCAATGTCTGGTTTGTTCTCTCAGTTTGACCATTGGTCTGAGATGAAATGCCGAGGAGAAAGACAATTGAACACCCAGTTTAGAACAAAAAGTCCTCCAAAATCTGGAAACAAACTGGACTCCTCTGTCAGACACAATGTTCTCAGGAATGCCGTGTAAACGAACCACGTGCTGAAGGAACAACGGCACCAATTCAGAGGAGGAAGGCAACTTAGGTAATGGCACAAGATGTATCATTTTGGAAAACCTATCACAAATTACCCAGATGGTGGTCATTCTCTGAGAAACAGGAAGATCGGAAATGAAATCCATAGAGATATGGGTCCATGGTCTCTTGGGCACAGGCAATGGCATCAACAAACCACTAGAGCGAGAGCAAGGCTTGGAGCGAGAGCAAGTCCCGCAGGACTGCACAAATTCCCTGACATCGCGAGACAAGGTAGGCCACCAAAAGGACCGACTAACCAAGTCTCTGGTACCAAAAATTCCGGGATGCCCAGCCAATGCGGAACAATGAATCTCAGACATCACACTCTTTTTCCATTGGTCCGGGACAAACAATTTTCCAACAGGGCAGCGCTCGGGCCTATCCTCCTGACACCCCTCCAGAGCAAGTCTCAAATTAGGCGAGATGGCGGAAAGAACTACACCCTCCTTCAAAATAACAGAGGGATCAGATAGCTCAGGAGAGTCCGCAAGGAAACTCCTCGAGAGGGCATCCGCCTTAACATTCTTAGTGCCAGGAAGAAAGGAAACCACAAAATTAAAACGTGTGAAAAACAAGGCCCACCTGGCCTGTCTAGGATTGAGTCGCTTGGCAGATTCCAGATAGACCAGATTCTTATGGTCCGTAAGGACCACCACCTGATGTTTGGCTCCCTCCAGCCAATGTCTCCACTCTTCAAAAGCCCACTTCATGGCCAATAACTCCCGATTACCCACGTCATAATTACGTTCAGTAGGAGAAAATTTTCGAGAGAAAAAGGCACAAGGGTTACTTTTAGAGGTCTCTGGATCTTTTTGGGACAAAACGGCACCTGCCCCAATTTCAGAGGCATCAACCTCCACCTGAAATGGCAGAGAAACATCAGGCTGCCGTAGAACAGGAGCAGAAGTGAATCTCTGCTTAAGTTCCTGAAACGCAGAGACTGCCTCAGGAGGCCAATTCACCACATCAGAACCCTTTCTGGTCAAATCAGTTAATGGTTTAACAATAACAGAGAAATTACCAATAAATTTACGATAAAAATTGGCAAAACCCAAAAATCTCTGAAGAGCCTTTAATGAAGTAGGTTGGACCCAATCACAGATGGCCTGAACCTTGACCGGGTCCATTTCAATAACAGATGGGGACAAAATGAATCCCAGAAATGAGATCTTCTGTACGCCAAAAAGACACTTTGATCCCTTCACATACAGAGCATTCTCTCTCAAAATCTGGAATACAGTTCGAACATGTTTCACATGAGAGTCCCAGTCATTAGAAAAAATCAAGATATCATCCAAATAAACAATCAGAAACTTGTCCACAAAATCCCTGAAAATGTCATTCATGAAGGACTGGAAGACGGAAGGAGCATTAGTGAGCCCAAAGGGCATCACAAGGTACTCAAAATGCCCTTCAGGGGTGTTAAATGCCGTCTTCCATTCATCCCCGTGCTTAATGCGAATAAGGTTATACGCCCCCCTGAGGTCAAGCTTGGTAAACCAAGTAGCGTTTTTCACCCTGGAAAACAGGTCAGAAATCAAGGGTAACGGGTATTGATATTTCACAGTAATATTGTTCAAGAGACGATAATCAATACACGGCCTTATGAACCATCTTTTTTGGCCACAAAGAAAAAACCGGCACCTAAGGGTGAAGAGGATGGTCTGATATAACCCTTCTCCAATGATTCCTTGATATAAGACCGCATAGCGTCATGTTCAGGTACAGACAAGTTAAAGAGGCGACCCTTAGGGAATTTACTACCTGGCACTAATTCAATAGCGCAGTCATAGCTCCTATGGGGAGGTAAGGATGCAGATTTACTTTCGCTAAACACATCAGAAAAATCAAACAAAAAGTCAGGAACATCCTCAGCCTGGGGGGAGGCAGAAAAAACAGGAGTGTTGGTATTAACACATTGGCAGCCCCAACTGGTTACAGACACAGATTTCCAATCCAAAACAGGATTATGAGACTGTAACCAAGGGAAACCCAGCACGATAATGTCATGCAGATTATATAGAACCAAAAATTTGCAGCACTCCTGGTGATCAGGTTCAACCCTCATTATCACCTGAGTAGAAAACTGGGGTTTATTCTCAGCCAAAGGGGTAGAATCGATCCCCAGTAGGGAATAGACTTCTGTAGGGTATCAAGGAAATCCACAACGTTTAGCAAAATCATAATCCATCAGGTTAATAGCTGCTCCAGAATCAACGAAAGCCTGAGCAGAAAATGAGGACAGAGAGCATATCAGAGTGACAGTTAATAAAAACTTAGTCTGAACACTACCCAAGACAACTGAGCGTGCAAAACGTCTTCCCCGCTTAGGGCAGACTGAAATAGCATGAGAGGCATCACCACAGTAGAAACATAACCCATTGCGCTTTCGAAACTCATGACGCTGTGCCCCAGACACCACTCCATCACACTGCATGGGCTCAGCAGCTGGCTCACAAGGCAACACCACTCCACGCATACTTCTCCGCTCACGCAAACGTCTGTCAATTTGAATCGCTAATGACATAGAATCATTGAGACCAGAGGGGACAGGGAATCCCACCATAACATCCTTTACATTATCCGACAGACCCTTCCGGAAAAGGGCCGCCAAAGCGTCGTCATTCCATTTGGTCAGGACTGCCCACCTACGGAATCTCTGACAGTATAACTCAGCGTCATCAAGCCCCTGATTTAATGCCAACAAGGCTTTTTCAGCTTGATCAGTGATATTAGGCTCATCGTACAATAACCCCAAAGCCTGAAAAAATACATCAACATCACTCAAAACAGGATCCCCAGGTGTCAGGGAAAAAGCCCAATCCTGAGGATCGCCGCGCAGGAGAGAGATGATAATTTGAACCTGCTGCGCTGCGTTTCCTGAGGACTTAGATTTTAAGGCAAGAAACAATTTACAATTATTTTTGAAATTCTGAAACTTAGCTCGATCCCCTGAAAACAAATCTGGCATGGGGATCCTAGGTTCCACAACAGGCAACCTAGCAAGATATGCAGCAATACTCTGAACCTCAGTGGCAAGCTGATCCACACGGCCAGACAACTGTGCAAACTCCATTGGGAGAAAAGATCCTCCCCAGCACCCAGAGATACAGAGGGAAAAAAAAAAAAAAATGCAACAAACAGAAAAATATCTCTGACAACTTTTCTTCCTTCAAAATATATATATATATATTTTTTTTTTTTCCCTTCTGTGAGTACCATACAATTTTTATGGCCGGTGATACTGTTATGTTACGGTAGCTGAGGAGTGCAGGTAAAAAAGGAAATACACCAGAGCAGTTGGAATCTATGGGATTGCAGTACCCTGACTAACCACCACAACTAGAGGCAGCCGTGGAGCGTTCCTACGATGGTCCTAGACGCCTCGTCACAGCCTGAGAAACTAACTACACCTAAAGATAGAAATAGGAAAGCTATCTGCCCCGGAGCAGAACCCCAAAGATAATAGAAAGCCCCCAAACATGTAATGGCGGTTAGACAAGAGGAAATACTGACACAGAAAGAAAATAGTATGAGCAAACGCTGGGGCCCAAACTATCTAAATAGAAAAGGATAGGAAGGGTACTTACTGCAATCCCAGAAAACCCTGAAAAACACCAACATACTAATTTCAAAATCACCTGAGATCACACGACCTCTACCACCTAAATTAGTTCTCTGGTGTAACAAAAACAGCAGCCACTGAAAAAACTGCAAAAAGCAAAAGTACAAAACACAGTGGCTGGACTAAACTGAGAGGGCAAAAGCCCCCGGAGGGGACCCAGAAGGCCCCCACAGAAGTGCAGGACAAAATGCAAAAATATAGCAAAAACACAAAATAAGAAATTGTCTTATCTGACAGCAGGAGATGCAGACACGACACAGCAGGCTACAAGGGAAACTGGAAAGAAGGATTCAGACCAGAACAATTGATCACCGGCAACCCTGATGGGAAAATGATTCCCTTAAATAAGACCAATCAGTAACACCTGATTCCCAATCCTCACTAGTACCGCTTGTAACCACCAGAGGGAGCCTCTGCTCAGAACTCATCTCAAACCCATTCACAACACAGTCTCAAATTGGGCGAGATGGCGGAAAGAACTACACCCTCTTTCAAAATAACAGCAGGATCAGATAACTCAGGAGAGTCCGCAAGGAAACTCCTCGAGAGGGCATCCGCCTTAACATTCTTAGTGCCAGGAAGAAAGGAAACCACAAAATTAAAACGTGTAAAAAACAAGGCCCACCTGGCCTGTCTAGGATTAAGTCGCTTGGCTGATTCCAGATAAACCAGATTCTTATGGTCTGTGAGGACCACCACCTGATGTTTGGCTCCCTCCAGCCAATGTCTCGACTCTTCAAAAGCCCACTTCATGGCCAATAACTCCCGATTTACCCACGTCATAACTACATTCAGTTGGAGAAAATTTTCGAGAGAAAAAGGCACAAGGGTTACTTTTAGAGGTCTCTGGATCTCTTTGGGACAAAACGGCACCTGCCCCAATTTCAGAGGCATCAACCTCCACCTGAAATGGCAGAGAAACATCAGGCTGCTGTAGAACAGGAGCAGAAGTGAATCTCTGCTTAAGTTCCTGAAAAGCAGAGACTGCCTCAGGAGGCCAATTCACCACATCAGAACCCTTTTTGGTCAAATCAGTCAACGGTTTAACAATAACAGAGAAATTACCAATAAATTTACGATAAAAATTGGCAAAACCCAAGAATCTCTGTAGAGCCTTTAATGAAGTAGGTTGGACCCAATCACAGATGGCCTGAACCTTGACCGGTCCATTTCAATAACAGATGGGGACAAAATGAATCCCAGAAATGAGATCCTCTGTACGCCAAAAAGACACTTTGACCCCTTTACATACAGAGCATTCTTTCTCAAAATCTGGAACACAGTCCGAACATGTTTCACATGAGAGTCCCAGTCATTGGAAAAAATCAAGATATCATCCAAATAAACAATCAGAAATTTATCCACAAAATCCCTGAAAATGTCATTCATGAAGGACTGGAAGACGGAAGGAGCATTAGTGAGCCCAAAGGGCATCACTAGGTACTCAAAATGCCCCTCTGGGGTATTAAACGTCGTCTTCCATTCATCCCCGTGCTTAATGCGAATAAGGTTATACGCTCCCCTGAGGTCAAGCTTGGTAAACCAAGTAGCACGTTTCACCCTGGAAAACAGGTCAGAAATCAAGGGTAACGGGTATTGATATTTCACAGTAATATTGTTCAAGAGACGATAATCAATACACGGCCTTAATGAACCATCCTTTTTGGCCACAAAGAAAAAACCGGCACCCAAGGTGAAGAGGATGGTCTGATATGACCCTTCTCCAATGACTCCTTGATATAACACCGCATAGCGTCATGTTCAGGTACAGACAAGTTAAAAAGGCGACCTTTAGGGAATTTACTACCAGGCACTAATTCAATAGCGCAGTCATAGCTCCTATGGGGGGCAAGGATGCAGATTTACTTTCGCTAAACACATCAGAAAAATCTGTCAAAAAGTCAGGAACATCCTGAGCCTGGGGAGAGGCAGAAAAAACAGGAGTGTTGGCATTAACACATTGGCAGCCCCAACTGGTTACAGACACAGATTTCCAATCCAAAACAGGATTATGAGACTGTAACCAAGGGAAACCTAGTACAATAATGTCATGCAGATTATACAGCACCAAAAATTTGCAACTCTCCTGATGATCAGGTTGAACCCTCATTATCACCTGAGTAGAGAACTGGGGTTTATTCTCAGCCAAAGGGGTAGAATCAATCCCCAGTAGGGAATAGACTTCCGTAGGGGTATCAAGGGAAACCCACAACATTTAGCAAAATCAAAATCCATCAGGTTAATAGCCGCTCCCGAATCAACAAAAGCCTGAGCAGAAAATGTGGACAGGGAGCAAATCAGGGTAACAGTCAACAGAAACTTAGTCTGAACACTACCCAAGACAACTGAGCGTGCAAAACGTCTTCCCCGCTTAGGGCAGACTGAAATAGCATGAGAGGCGTCACCACAGTAGAAACATAACCCATTGCGTTTTCGAAACTCATGACCCTGTGCCCCAGAAGCCACTCTATCACACTGCATGGGTTCAGAAGCTGGTTCATAAGGCAACACTATTCCACGCATACCTCTACGCTCACGCAAACGTCTGTCAATTTGAATCGCTAATGACATAGAATCATTGAGACCAGAGGAGCAGGGAAACCCACCATAACATCTTTTACATTCTCTGACAGACCCTTCCGAAAAAGGGCTGCCAAAGCATCATCATTCCATTTGGTCAGGACTGCCCACTTTCGGAATTTCTGACAGTACAACTCAACATCCTCAAGCCCCTGATTTAATGCCAACAAGGTTTTTTCAGCTTGATCAGTGACATTAGGTTCATCGTACAATAACCCCAGAGCCAGAAAAAATGCATCAACATTACTCAAAACAGGGTCCCCAGGTATCAGGGAAAAAGCCCAATCCTGAGGATCGCCGCGCAGGAGAGAGATGACAATTTGAACCTGCTGTGCTGCGTTCCCTGAGGACTTAGGTTTTAAGGCAAAAAACAACTTACAGTTATTTTTGAAATTCAGAAATTTAGCTCGATCCCCCAAAAACAAATCCGGCATGGGGATCCTAGGCTCCACAACCGGCAACCCTGCAAGATAGGCAGCAATACTCCGAACTTCAGTGGCAAGCTGATCCACATGGCCAGACAACTGTGCAAACTCCATTGAGAGAAAAAAAAAATCCTCCTCAGCACCCAGAGAAAAAGAGGAAAAAAATGCAACAGAGAAAAAAAAAAAAAAAAATCTCTGACAACTTCCTTTTTTTTTTTCCTTTTACTATTTTTCCCTTCTGTTGAGTACCATACAATTTTCAGTTTGGGCCGGTGATACTGTTATGATTTGGTAGCTGAGGAGAGCAGGCAAAAACGGCAATACACCAGAGAGGTTGGAATCTACTGGATTGCAGTACCCTGACTAACCATCACAACTAAAGGCAGCCATGGAGCGTTCCTACGTTGGTCCTAGACGCCTCGTCACAGCCTGAGAGGTTAACTGCACCTAAAGATAGAAAGAGGAAAGCTATCTGCCCCGGAGCAGATCCCCAAAGAACATAGGAAGCCCCCAAACATGTAATGGCGGTTAGACAAGGGGAAATACAGACACAGACAGAAAATAGTATGAGCAAACGTTGGGGCCCAATCTGCCTTGACAGAAAAGGATAGGAAGGACACTTACTGCAATCCAAAAAACCCTAAAAAATACCAACTCTACTAATTGCAAAAACACCTGAGATCACACGACCTCTACCACCTAAATTAGTTCTCTGGTGTAACAAAACTAAGCCGCAGCCACTGAAAAAACTGGAAAAGGCAAATGAACAAATAACAGTGGCTCAGATAAACTGAGAGGAGCACAAGCCCCCGGAGGGGACCTGGCTGACCTCCACATAAGTGCAGGGAACAATGCAAAAAGCAAGCACAAAAATAAAAGCAGAAAATATCTTATCTGATAGCAGAAGATGCAGGCAAGACTCAGCAAGCTTCCAAGAGAACCAGGAACCACAGTTGAGACAAGAACAATTGATCACCAGCAACCATGATGGGAGGGAACCTCCCTTATATAAGACCAGTCTGTAACTCCTGATTGCCAATCCTCATTGAATGGTTCAGTACTGTTTGTAACCACCAGAGGGAGCTTCTGCTCAGAATTCATTTCTAACACATTCACAACATTCAGCCACCTGGAAAACCCGGCTAGGAATTAAGCGGACTGCAACACTACCATCTGTAGTCTGTTTCAAAACACACAAGCCCAGAGCAGGTTTTCCCTAAATCTGCCTTGGACAACCAGCATGTCCAAGACCTATACTCTCTTTAGTCTGCATTGCAACCACAGCTACGCCTGTGACTGCAGTGCACTCCCATGGCTTCAATACGCCTACGTGCGCATCCTGGGGGGGACACACAGTGACCCCTACATGTGACACTGGTCACTGCCTCACAAGGGATACAAGTTATGCTGATTTGTTCCCCACAAATCTGTGCATCAATCTGCCCCCTACTCATTTTATGTAACATAACACACTGCCAGCAGAGTTGTTCAACTTGACAGGTTTATTTTAAGGTAACTTAGAGGAAGTACACATTTAAAAAATAGACTATAAGATTAAAATTTTCTTTTATGTGTTGTGTTTGGCTGGTTGATACAAAGTAGGACACAACTGATAATAAAGCTGTGCACTGTGTGTATCAGTCCAGCATTTACAGTTAGATCAAAAAACGCAGCATGCAATAATTATTGGCTATGGTATGGGTATGTTTCCACGTTCAGTATTTGCTGCGGATTGGACGCTGCGTACAGCCGCAGCTTCCAATCCGCAGCGCCCATATGTTACAGCATAGTGGATGGGATTTTATGAAATCCCATCTCCGCTATGCGTTCAAAGACGCAGGTGGCAGACCTGCGTATACGCACATGCGGCGTGTCTTTCTAGATGCTCCGTCTCCGCAAGATAAATAGCACTGTCCTATGTGTAGGATGCGGAGATTCTGCATGTGTTCTGTGAACACATGCGGAGTCACCGCGCGTACAAAAGCTGGCAGCGCTTTGGACGGAGCCATGTGCTGCGTCCAAAGCGCTGCCAATATGGAATGTGGAAATATACCCTAATAGTCTGGCACAACAATGGAATTGCTGAACCCCTGAAACTATGGAATCTATTCTGGCATTTGTTTCCCTTTATTGTATGATTATCATTCCACTGGGGAGAAGCAATGGCTGGACAGCAGATATATATTATAGGAGCTTTCTGCTTTCCTGGCTAAAGTGTGTTTTAAAACATCAAAGTGTTCTTTACTTACCATCATCTGGTCCAAAAACTGAGTCTTTGCCACTGCTCCCAACGTCTGTCATTATTTACATCATTGGCGTCACATCGACAGTGCTGCAGCCTATCAGTGACTTTGTGCCGTCAACTCCAGCACAGCCACTGAGCTCTGTTCTTGGATGCAATGCTGATGACATGATATCTGCACAGAATACAATAACAAACATCGAGAGACTCAGCACTTGATCTGGGGAGTTTGAGTAAAGCTCATTTTGTATTTTATTTTTTTTAAAACGATCTGTGGATATGGCAGAAGACTTTTCCGAAACTGGAAAATCCATTAATGCATTTCTCCATTTTTCTGGCTTTAACTTTGTATGAATAGCCACATATTTTTGCATTTGAATGCTTGCACTTTCTAGCTTCAGATTTTTCAAAATGTCTTTGTGACTTAAATAATGTAGGATGAACTATTGACAATAATTTTGTATGAAATAGGTACCAGTTTGGCTTCAAACACCCAAGCATGCTTGCTTTTTCTCACTGGTGCTCAACAGCTACTGGAGACTGGAGGTCACTTTTGAAGGGTATTCTATTACTAGAGTTCAGTTTGGAAGTAAACGTTCCTTACCAAACAGCTAAACATTATGTGCACACTAAGGTTTGTTTTTTTGTGGCAGTCAAAAATGTTGCGTTTTCAAGCAAAAACCACATTAGGAAACTCTCCTTCTATATCTCACTTTCTAGATGTCTTTTCCTCCTGAAGCATTTTATATTGGTTCTTGAAACATTTTCTGTTAACAGTTTGGCAAAGCTTTTAGCATTTTTATAGATGTTTTATTGATGACTTTCTAACATTTTTGAGAAACAATTAAGCAGTGAATAAATAAGTAGTGTTTTTTGAGGTGAAAACCCTCAAAAATGTTTACAAATCGATCAAACACATTCATTGGCTCCTCTGTGGGGGGGGGGGGAGTTAACTTTCCCATTGACCTATATTATAAAGCAAAGAAAAAAGCATTAAAAAAGGCCACAATTTGATTTCATAAAAATACTGGAACATAAAAAAATATATACATTTCAGTACAATGTTAACAAAACGCTAACAAAAAAATGACAAAAGACACCTATAGGAAAGATGTGTATCTTCGTACCGTGTTAGCAAAGGTACCTCCGGACCAGAGTGGTGCGGCTGCATGTATTTATATGCAGCTGAACACTCCAGGCCTGAATGCCGGCGGCAGTGCCGGGTACTGAGGTGCGAGACACGTGCGAGTTTCTCGCAAGTGTGACCCCGGCCATAGGCAGAGGTCGGTATATGGGAGCAGCAGTATAGTTGAAGGATCAGCATGTTGCGTAGTCAGGAATAGCTAGAGGCCAGTACACAGGAGCAGCAGTATAGTTAAAGGATCAGCAGGTTGTGTATTCAGGAATAACCAGAGGTCAGTACAAGGTAGCAGCATTATAGTCTTGGATGAAACAGCAGGTGGAAGGAGAGCTTGATTAAAGGCTGGGAGCTTAATAATCTCGCAAGGAAGGAAGTGCAAAGCAAAGTTTAAGTAGGTTGGTCAATCAGGAGATTACAGGGTGGATTCAATCAGGAAATCAGGGCAGAGACAATCAGAAACAACACAGGTACTAGTATCTGGGTTAGGGCTCATACTCACATGCGATGAAGTCGTGCGATGCTCGCATGTGAACTCTCAGCTCTGGCGCCGGCACTCGGGAGTGGAGCGAGCGGCTGCATATAAATACATGCAGCCGCTCGCTCCACTCCTGAGTGCCGGCGCCAGAGCTGAGAGTTCACATGCGAGCATCGCACGACTTCATCGCATGTGAGTATGAGCCCTTAGCAAGGAAGTGTCCAGCGAGCTGAACAGCTCAGAGGGAAGAGTTGCCGCCTGGTGCACAAGAGCTGCTGGCTTCAAATCCTGACACCAGTTCTGCGTGTCTGACGACTCTTCACTGTTCATCTAGTTAACTATAACAATATTCATAAGGTACAACTTATATGTCTGAACTAGGAACAGATTAAAAATGCATACATTTCACTTAAAGGGTTGTCTGGTTAAAACAAGTTATCATCACCAATACTGTGGATCGGAGATACATTGTTAAGCAGTTGGGTCTGACCAATAAGATTTTAACCGATCGGCAGAACCAGGGATCTTTTGTCCCCATTAGAATGGAGTGGCAATGAGCATGCTTGATTTGTGCTGTAGGGCTGCCGAGTACTGAGGTAATCTTTTCCTGGTAGTCCCATAGAGAATGAGTGCTCTATTTAATTTCACCATTTTGTAACAGGGATAAAAGTGCCCTGTCCGGCATAAAGTTTCCCTATTCTATGATTTGGTGCGGGTCCTGGTGGGGGGTACAGCAAGTCAGCAAGTTAGCACTGTGGTACACCAAAGGGGGTCTTGCTGGATGGGAGAAATATTTCTCCCAGCAGGCTAAAGATTGGCTGGGATTTTCCCTGAAGCAAGGACCTGTGATGAGGTCATAGTCACGTGAGCAAGGACCTGTGATGAGGTCATAGTCACGTGAGCAAGGACCTGTGATGAGGTCATAGTCACGTGAGCAGCTCAGGTGATGTATAATGCACCTATGGGTGTGGTTGAGGGATATTTAATGGAACCTGTGTGTTTGGTAAGGGGGAATGAGTACTGGCTAGGTTGAGCCAGTGGAAGGAGGTCAGGGAAGACACCTCCGGAGCGTATTGCAAGGAAGAGAAGGAGCTTGGCTGGAGCCAGCCTGTAGCCATGGGTTTAGGTACAGTGTGTGAGCAAGCTCAAGCAAGCAGATTCCAGACCATTTGGGGAATGGCACCTGGTGGTCACTGCTGACCTGCAGCCGCTTAGTCAAACCCGTCCCATGCAAGGGTGAGTCTGGGAACAGTGGTTCTCCAAGCTGGAGTGTATTTACGTTCTGTTATGTTTCTGTTGCCTGGTGTTTAAAGTGACAGTAAAAAAGTGATTTTTGGACTTAAAGCCTGTGTGTTGCCTTGTTACTGCGGCCCGGCCACTGCCTACCAGAGCAAATCGCTAAAGCACCTATCCTGCTGATAGGTGATAACTTGTTTTAACTGGACAACCCTTTTAGTCTTACTAATATCAAACAGTGGAAACTGTGTGTCAAATAACATGGAGTCATAGACCACCAAAAAATGATACAAATATCACACTTTTATTGATTTATTAAAATTTCCAAGTGATTACAAATCCATTTCAGAGGAATTCAAGTAGCTGGAGGAATACAAGGCTGTGTAATTAATTTGCTTGTAATATTTGATGGACAATGGAATGCAGTTACCAGTCAACAGTCAATCATAAAGTGCTAATGTACAATACCCAGACCAAAAATTTACATAAAAACTCAATAGAAATGCAGAGTGCAAATGCACATGTCTCTAATGCAAAAAAAATTAAGAATAGCGATGAATATAAATATAATGTACAATATGCTGCAATCATAATATTAAATGATAACAATCATTCACAAATAGGGGCAATAAAGTGCATATATATTATTTGAAATCAAATAAGCTGTACAGTACAGTAGCCATGCAAAATAGCTAAACCAAAACATGAATAAGTCAAGCGGGAGATATAAATGTAATTACCAGATAACATTATTTGACTTTATCCATAATACATATGTGTCTAATCAGTGGGAGATAATGGTAATGTATATGTAACCTTGCTCACAGCGGACATGAATAGATTAATAATTCACTAGTGATGCTTACCCATATTAGTCCTACACCTCTGTACTCCTCATAGCCACTGTTCATCCGGTTGCAGCAATGATGCGCTAAACGACATGTGATCGCTGCAGCCAGCCACTGGTTGTAGCGGTGCCATCTGGAAAAGACTAAAGGGCTCCATGCACAATATGAACCTGTCAGCAAAATGGCGATTTGGTCAATCGTTGGCTCAGCACCAAATTCTCCTCACTCCTCCATACACAGGAGCGATCGCTTTGCCGAGTGCTCCTGTGTTCTCTGTGGGAGAGCCTGCTACACTCCTCCCTGCGTCTAATCTCGCCCAGAATGAAATGATTGGCAGTCTAAAATTGGCAATGCCAAATATCTATATTGGCAAAATGGCATTCCCTGCCCTACTAATCGATGAACAAACTACTGCTAACCCACTTTTATGCTTGTGGTGGGTCTGCATTTTAACCACTTGATAGCTTTGATAAGGAAGCGTTTCTAATCAAATGATTTTAAGAATATTTAAACCTAAAAGTGACTCAAACAGGTCTGAACAGGGACTAAAAAGCAGCCCTGGCGCAATAACTTGGCAAGCTCACAAAGAATAACCTATCCCAACAAGGAAAATAGCAGCTTACAATGCATTGAAGTTTGCTTTATATTGTCGTGAGCCTCTCCATTCACTTAAACATATAACCACATATATGTGTTATCGCTGTATGTGGTAATTTTATTATAGTTTGTTAATATTTGTATGGTAATATATGTTTTTAGGAGTATTAGTAATATTCGATCAGGACCTGTGACCATGTGGTTTGTCCATGACAGATGATTGGTGCTTGCTCCTTTTTAACTTGTGTGTGATATCGTTATGTCAGCTTTGATAAAGATCGTGCAAGCGATCGAAACGAGTCGCTCATGTCCCTGCTGTATGAGCTGATGTAGTCCAAGGAGCTGTATATTTTGTTTTATACCAATGATGGAATAAAAATTCAAGCTTTATCGTGAGGAGCTGGAATTTGCCCTTTTTTTTCTACGTCAATCAAGCCACATCAGGACGGTGTTCCGTGCGCCTTTTGGAAGTCGGTGAGCTGGCTCTCTTTGATTTTGATTATTCACCTGTTTGCCTTGCACCCGACTTTGCTCCTTGATTTGGACGTATATATATTTTCTCAGCATTATTACAACATTTTTGTGGGGACATTACCAATATCACGACTGGCTATATATATTTGTGAAACCGTCTGGAGATAGGATCAGAAAGGCTGCACTGGTTTTTTCAAACGCACCTGATGAGGTGAATGACTCTCCTGATATATATTATATGCCTAGCTTGAGAAATGAATGTTTCAAGAGACAAAAGCATGGTGGGATTTGACCACTTTGCAAAACTATGTCTCCAAAGAAATGATCCTGAGGGGATTAAGAATTAAAAAGAAATGTACCACTCTTTTTTGTGATCAGTTTGTGGATGAGTGGAATAATGTCCTCAGCAACTGATCCTTAAATTTAATGTATTATTATTAAATATGAGGAAACCAAACTATCTGACACCCAGAAGGAAGTTGTTATTAAACAGTCTCTTATTACTTCTGGAACAACATCTAAACATGATGATTTGATGAAAAAAATGCATGAAACCATAACTGTGTTGGAGGATGATATTATCCTGAGGAAAAAACGCAAGTTTCAACGGGATTTCGATGAGTACTCTCAAAACAGAGTTTATGATTGGAACAGCTGGGAAACTTCCTACAAATCACCTAAATCCATTTTAAGGCGTGGAGGTTATAAAAAATCACACTACAAGCAACATGTTAGTTTTTCATCAGATGGTGATGCCTCTGATAACAATATTAATGTATTGGATTCATCTTCAAATGGAACAGTATGCTGTAATCAAAACAGACAGCACAAACCAATAAAAAACGCAAAAGGCGCAGCGGGCGCAAACATAGAAAACAATTTTGGCATGGTGACTCGCCGCAAGAAAAACTTCATGAAAACATAAATAATTTTGATAGTATACTCAATTTTTCATCTAGGATTTTGACTGAGGACCAACTAGAAATTTTGACATATGGACTTATTTTGTTCCAGATCAAGACCTTTATTTATTTTCTACAATATTAGATGTAAATAAATTCATTCGTAATCTTATGAGTAGAAAACATTTTTGGACAGAAACAACTGTGGTTTCCAATGATCTTGCACCATCGGTTGAAAATATCACAAATTGGATTTTCAGGAACAATTTTCCCTTTTTGCACTAAATGAATTGTCTAGTGAAAATATTGGATCTGAAAATACTATTAATCAATTTGAAGACAAGAAATCAATTTTTCTATCCAATTCAGTCACGTTCTGACTATATGGACAAATTCCAGGAAACTGTGGAACGTAAGCTCAAGATTTTAAAGTACAACAAGAATGTCTCACATTAAAAAACTAATCTTTCAAAAAGGAATAAAATGGCAATACAAGAACTCAAAGATATGACTGACATCACTATAAAAATGTCACACAAGGGAGGAATTACAGTTGTCGTGAATTCTGATGACTACAGAAACAAAATTTTAGAAATGTTATCAGTTTCCTCCACTTATAAAAGACTATCTATATCTCCTACTCCACTATATAAAATCAAAGTGGATAAAATTATCAAGAATGGTTTGATGTTGGGAGTTCAGGTGGATTTTTTGGAGGTATCTAATTCTGTATTACCAATATTGCATGGACTTCCTGAAATGCATAAGAACAAAGATTTTCCATCTATGAGACCAATCGTTTCAGGGATCGGTTCTGGTAATGAACATTTAGGAGAGTGGTTAGACTCTTTGTTGCAACCATTGGTACGCAAAATTCCTGGGTTTATTAACCCCTTAAGGACCAAGCCATATGTAGATTAATGACCAGGCCAATTTTTACAATTCTGACCACTGTCACTATATGTGCTTATAACTCTGGAACGCTTCAACGGATCTTGGCGATTCTGAGATTTTTTTCTTGTGACATATTGTACTTCATGTTGGTTGTAAAATTTCTTCGATATAACTTGCGTTTATTTATGAAAAAAAACGGAAATATGGTGAAAATTTTGAAAATTTTGCAATTTTCAAACTTTTAATTTGAAAGTTTTTAGTTTTTTTTCAAACTTTTTAATTTTTATAGAGATATGTCACAAAAAATAGTAAATAAATAACACTTCCCACATGTCTACTTTACATCAGCACAATTTTGGAGCCAACCTTTTTTTTGTTAGGAAGTTATAAGTGTTAAAAGTTGACCAGCAATTTCTCATTTTTACAACAAAATTTACAAAACCATTTTTTTTAGGAACCACCTCACATTTGAAGTGACTTTGAGGGGTCAATATGACAGAAAATACCCAAAAGTGACACCATTCTAAAAACTCCACCCCTCAAGGTGTTCAAAACCACATTCAAGAAGTTTATTAACCCTTTAGGTACTTCACAAGAATTGAAGCAATGTGGATGAAAAAAGGAACATTTAACTTTTTTTCCCCAAAATTTTTCTTTCGACACAATTTTTAAAATTTTGTCAAGGGTATCAGGAGAAAATGAACCACAATATTTGTTGTACAATTTCTCCTGAGTACACCGATACCCCATGTGTGGAGTAAGACCAAACTTTAGGCTCACGGCAGTGCTCAGAAGGGAAGGAGCAAAATTTGAGATTTTGAATGTCAAATTGGCTGGAATCGAGAGCGGACACCATGTCGCGTTTGGAGAGCCCTTGATGTACCTAAACAGTGGAAACCTCCCATAAGTGACCCCATTTTGAAAACTATACCCCCCAAGCAACTTTTCTAAATGTGTGGTGAGCACTTTTGAACTCCCAATGGCTTCACAGAAGGTTATAACAAAGAGCCGTAAAATTAAAAAATCATTTTTTCCAAAAAAATGATCTTTTCACCCCCAATTTTTATTTTCTAAAGGATAACAGGACCCCAAAAGTTATTGTGCAATTTGTCCTGAGTATGCTGATACCCCATATGTGGGGGTAAACCACTGTTTGGGCGCATGGCAGAGCTCGGAAGGGAAGCAGCGCCATTTGACTTTTTTGGCTGGATTTGAGATTGGACGCCATGTCACATTTGGAGAGTCTCTGATGTGCCTAAACAGTGAAAACCGCCCACAATTGACCCCATTTTGGAAACTTGACCCCCCAAGGAACTTATCTAGATGTGTGGTGAGCACTTTGAACCCCCAAGGGCTTCACAGAAGGTTGTAACATAGAGCCGTAAAATTAAAAAATCATATCTTTTCCACAAAAATGATCTTTTCACCCCCAATTTTTATTTTCCAAAGAGTAACAGGACCCCAAAAGTTATTGTGCAATTTGTCCTGAGTACGCTGATACCCCATATGTGGGGGTAAACCACTATTTGGGCGCATGGCAGAGCTCGGAAGGGAAGGAGCGCCGTTTTCGAATGCAGACTTTGATGGAATGTTCTGCTGGCGTCATGTCGCGTTTGGAGAGCCCCTGATGTGCCTAAAGAGTAGAAACCCCCCACAAGTGACCCTATTTTGGAAACTAGACACAAATACAATCACCGCTCTCACCTTCTGGTGAGAGCGGTGATTGTAATTGTGTTTTATAGTGTTCTTATTCTACCATGGTATGAACCATTTTGGTTCTTTTTAAACATTACTAATAAAAGTTAATTTTTAACTTGCACTTCTACCTTGCTGATTATATACACTTTTTTGATTGGTAGATCCATACTTTATTTCAATGGAAACTAGACACCCCAAGGAACTTATCTAGATGTGTGGTGAGCACTTTGAACCCCCAAGTGCTTCACAGAAGTTTATAACGTAGAGCCGTAAAAATAAAAAAATCATATTTTTTTCCACAAAAATGATCTTTTTGCCCCCAAATTTTTATTTTTATAAGGGTAACAGGAGAAATAGGACCCCAAAAGTTGATGTGCAATTTGTCCTGAGTACGCTGATACCCCATATGTGGGGGGAACCACTGTGATCGCCTTACTGCGATCTTTGGGAGGCAGAATGAACAAATCCACAAAAGGTGAAGAATTGGTTTTATTTTTTACGCCATTCCTTGTGCGGGATTAGTGATTAGGCGACTTTATTCTTCGGGTCGGTGCGATTACAGCGATACCAGATTGATACCCTTGTTTCATGTTTAGCTTCTGTCACACACTAAAAGACGCTTATTTTGGAAAAAATTTTTGTTAGAAATTTTTGCATCGCCGTATTTTGAGAGCTATAATTTTTCCATATTTCGGCCGACAGAGTTATTTTTGCTGGACGTGCGGACGTTTTTACTGGTACCATATTCGGGCACATAACATTTTTTGATCGCTTCCTATTCTGATTTTTGTGGAAGCACAATGAACAAAAAACAGCAATTCAGAAATTGTTTTTTTTTTTCCCTCCGTTCCGCGTGTGGTAAAATTGGTAAGCAGCTTTATTCTTCGGGTCACTACGATTACAGAGATACCTCATTTATATCTTTTTTTATGTTTTGGCGTTTTTTACACAATAAAAACTTTTAGGCCGGGGTCACACTGGCGACAAAAATGGATGAGTGCAATGCGATGAAATATCGCATTGCACTCGGACCAATGTTTATCTATGGAGCAGCTCCCAGCATCTGATTTTTTCTCGGCCGTTTTCCTCGGACCGAGACAATCGCAGCATGCTGCGATTGTCACCGATTATCGGTCCAGAATCGCCAATGCAAGTCTATGGGTGCGATGAAAAATCGAATTACAAACGGACCACATGTGTGACTTGTGAGAAAATCGCACCGGTGTCCTTTAGAAAAGCCGGCAATTCATCCCCGGCTATACTGTAAAATCTCACTGACAGCTTTAATAAAGAATAGAAAGAATACATATACACACATAGAATACATATATATATATACATGTCATTGTGACACATATATATATATATTTATAGTTCATACACTTCTACATAGTATAATAGCCGCTAATTCAATTGCCGGTTTCTGTAAAATTACAGAACCCGACATGAAATAACACATGGTTTACATACAGTTAACCATGTCATTTCATGTAGTTTGATATATGGTTTTCACTAACAATTACATGAGTGTATGTGTGCAAAATTTCATACATGTAGGGGTTAATTAAATGTGTAAATTTGTTGAAAAAAAATGCGTGGGCTTCCGCGGTATTTTCTCCACCAGACAGGGAAAGCCAGTGACTGAAGACAGATATTAGTAGCCCTAAGAGGGACCATTTTTTTTGTTCCCCCCTGGCTACTAACATCTGCCCCCAGCCACCCCAGAAAATGCACATCTATAACCAGATGCGCCTTTTCTGGCCCTTAGCCCGTCTATTCCCATTACCCTGTAGCGGTGGCTAATGGGTTAATAATGGGTTAAGGCCACCTTGCTACTGGAAGGTGACTTTAAGCCAGGTTAATAATTGAGAGTTGTCAATTAGACAATTATCAATTATTAATCCTATTGTATGAAATGAAAAAAAAAAACACACACATGGATTAAAAATCATTTTAATGAAATAAATACACAGTTTTTTACCATATTTTATTGTACTGCTACTCCTTGCGAAGCCCTTGTTCTCCTGTAATAAAAAAAAATAATAAAACAACCATATTCTTACCTATCCAGTGCTCAGTCTGCTCCCACGATGTAATCCTTCACAAAGGGTTAACAGGTTTACTGCGTGGACCGGAGCTAATGCTGACAGCCTCGCAGTAAACCTCCGAATGAATTAGCTCTTCTCCCGACTGGCAGAAGATGAGCTGATTAGCTGCGAAGCTTAATTGAATGTTTCCCACGCTAATCAGTTCAGTTCAGGTCATCCGGGGACTCCGCACAGCATCAGTGACGTCAGAGGGAGTCCCCGGCTGACCCGAACTGAGTAGCCTGGGAAACAATCAATTAAACTTCCCAGCTAATCACTTTCTTTCCTGTCAGCCGGGAGATGAGCTCATTCATTTGGGGGTTTACTATGAGCCTGGCAGCATTAGCTCTGGTCCCTGCAGTAAACCTGTTAACCCTTTGTGAAGGATTACAGCGTGGGACCTGACTGAGCGCCAGATAGGTAAGAATATGGTTGTTTTATTATTTTTTTTTATTACAGGAGAACAAGGGCTTTGCAAGGAGTAGCAGTACAATAAAATATGGTCAAAAACTGTGTATTTATTTCATTAAAATGATTTTTAATTCATGTGTGTGTGTTTTTTTTTTTCATTTCATGCAATAGGATTAATAATTGCTAGTTGTCTAATTGACAACTCTCAATTATTAACCTGGCTTAAAGTCACCTTCCAGTAGCAAGGTGGCCTTAACCCATTATTAACCCATTAGCCACCGCTACAGGGCAATGGGAATAGACGGGCTAAGTGCCAGAAAAGGCTCATCTAATTATAGATGTTCATTTTCTGGGGTGGCTGGGGGCAGATGTTAGTAGCCAGGGGGGGCACAAAATAAATGCTCCCTCCCTAGGCTAATAATATCTGTTCTTCGTCACTGGCTTTCCCTGTCTAGTTGCGAAAATACGAAAATACCGCGGGAGCCCACACATTTTTTTTCAACGAATTTGCACATTTAATTAACCCCTGCATGTATGAAATTTTGCACACATACACATATGTAATTGTTAGTCAAAACCATATATCAAATTACATGAAATGACATGGTTAACTGTATGTAAACCATGTGTCATTTCATGTCGGGTTCTGTAATTTTACAGAAACCGGCAATTGAATTAGCGGCTATTATACTATGTAGAAGTGTATGAACTATAAATATATGTATATATAATGTCTCAATGACATATATATATATATATATATATATATATATATACAGTACAGACCAAATGTTTGGACACACCTTCTCATTTAAAGACGTTTCTGTATTTTCATGACTATTAAAATTGTACATTCACACTGAAGGCATCAAAACTATGAATTAACACATGTAGAATTATACATTACACTTAACAAAAAAGTGTGAAACAACTAAAAATATGTCTTATATTCTAGGTTCTTCAAAGTAACCACCTTTTGCTTTGATGACTGCTTTGCACACTCTTGGCATGTGAGGTCTTAGTTGATATTCTGGCCAAAATATGGAAGCTTGCAACCCACGTCACAGGTCCCCACACTTGCTCTGCATTCTCTGTGTGTGAACAGTGCCGCATACAGATTATATTAGTTTGCACTGGTGTGCTAAACGGCCAATCTCTGATTGTAGGCTGACTGTCTTATCGGTATTACTGCACCTGTGTAGCCGCCATCTTTATTTTGGTCCGCTGCACCCTGATAGTGCATTTGTCTTGAGGCCTAGACAGGTAAGCATCTCTGCCTGTTTTTGCTATGTTTTTTTCTAGATTTTTTGGAGGATTTTCAAATCCTCTTTTTGTGGTTTTGTTTTCACAACAATGTTATGCAACCTCGGAAGACCCGATACCAATATTGCTGGAACAGTGCTATACTACTTTATTTAAAAATAGGTTGTCCAGGAATTCCCAAAAATTTTTGACTTTTGGTGTTTTCATGCTAGTTTCACTCAGTTCCACCAAAATTTCAAAAGCTGAGGCCGAACGTGACGTCACAGCGCATCTAAATCATGTCAACCTGTGGCATATTTTACACCAGAAATCTTGCTCCATTCCCTGACTGAAGTAGGATTTGTGGCGAGGCGCACAGAGGAGTGCACCTCTTAATGAATCATGAAATTCTCTACCCCTTCTTATTTTTTTATGCTGTGGGTAGAATTTCTTGTTAATATCTTCCTAACATTAAATTCTAAACTATAATTACTATATCATCATAAATTTTGCATACTGGACATTTTTTCGGACCATTACTCTAGAAGACCAGTTTTTCAATGCAATTTTAGGTGGTTGTCTCGATGTTTCACTGAATCTCCAAATGTGCTGTACAAGACTTAGTCCTTCTCTTTGTGGCATCATACTGTTTTGACTTTGGGCCATCTTTTCTCTACGCTGCAAGAGTCCATATGTGTGTGGGAGTGTAGGGTGGAAAGACAGCTGTTCTCGTAAAAGTACACTAGTAGAAAGTGTCTCAATCTGTGTTATATCAAATGCCATGATATAACCGAATAAAAGAACTTGTGTGAATTCATTTCTCATGCGGTATTGCTATGAAACGGGATGATTAGAATCATTCCTTGAAGCGGCTTACTCTACTTACATGACCTCAATGTAATTTTCCAATAGGGCAGACTAGTGAATGTTTCTGTAGCACAGCTAAAAACAATATTACAAGCAATCTGATGTAATGTTATGATAACTGAGCTTAACAGAATTGCCTGGCTCATAGTACAGCCTGATAAAATGCTTTGATAACATAGCTTGATAAAATGACGCAGCGATAGAGCTCAGATTGAATAACACTTGTTAAAACGTTCCAGTGGAATGTTAACATGGAATCAGACAGTCATGAGCTGATAGAAGGCCAGATAGCATGCACTTGGTGAAATGTCGCATTAATATAGCTTAATAGAGCTTTGTTATAGTAACTCCTGATAAATTGCTTTGACAAATTAAGCCTGTGAGGTTTTATCATGTCGGGTTGTCATGTCACATTACATACTAATAATACCTTCATATTTACAATGACGCTTGGCATATCGTCATATTTCACTAGATGTGCAGATCACTAGTAGAGGTGTCATTAAAAAGACATCAGGCACAGGGTGGTATATTCACTCTGAATTTGATCTAAGGTGCATACTATTTTGTATATTTCAAATGAAAAATTTTCACATGGCCACCTTAAAGAGGTTGCCCACTACTTTAAGTTAACCAAAATGGGCCCATTCATGTGTTCACCAACTATACTGGCACCACTTCCATACTTGGTACTTTGGATGGAATGTGAAGGCTGCAATGGTCACATGATGCCCCCGACAGTTGTTGATGCCAAAAGACTGGCGGGGGCAGCTTCCCAACGGAGAAGGAATTAGGTTGATCTGGTAGAGGATTATAGATGCTTTTTTCTCATCTTGCAGTTGCTTCCTGCTTGACCTTACTGGGTGTGGGAGGTGGTTTGCTCCTAATTTATTAACAATTTGGACCAGCAGTATGGTTTCACCTCCACAAGCTAAGGCAGATTTGCCTGTACAGCTTTGGAAGAGCTCAAGGGCATTAAAGCTGGCCAACTTCCGAGCAGCACTTGAACTCCATGCCTTGGTGAGCGGCCACCACTGCAGAGGTTTGATTGAGCAGTAAATATTAAAACAAAAATCCCTCTATTCTTGAGAACAGGGAAGATTTTTAATAAATGCATTGCTAATTCTTGTTTTTATAATTAATTTAGCAATTTCAACCATTGCCGAAATTGAGAATGCCCATTCACTGGTAAGTTTTAAAGTAGTGAACCACTCATTGAATATCGGTGTTGACGTCTGTCACTGGCCTAAACACAGACCTAGTGGTTGGCGCATCACAGCAGCTTGTGACGTGGGGCCACCATTGAAAAGGGCAGAATGATTCTTCTGACCAATGCAGCGACCATCTATAAGTAAGCAGTCCTCATGTGTCGTAGCAAGCCAGAAAAATAAATTTTTTATGTGAAAACCCCTTTTAAATCTTGAAATTTCTCATATACAAATTGAGTGAGTATGCACTGCAAGCGTAGAGTGCCAAAGCAAGGAAAAGATGAATATGTCTATATATTTATTTTTAAAAAAGTGACAACTAACAAGGATTCAAATAGTATATCTATATGATATTTTAAAGGATAATTACCATCTAACCCGTTCATGGTAGAGGCATGAATAACTCCATCAAGCTCTGACCACTGGAATTGGTGCAATGGAAACTGCCAAGAGGCTGAACTATGCTGTTTCTGTAACTCACATTACTTTTGTTTCCATAATTATTTTTTTTTAAATACTCATATGTCAAGGTACTGTGAATACTTCCTAATTCTGGAGTCCTGTGGTGTTTTTCTTTACATCACATCCACCTAATGTGTCCAGTGCTGAAAGAAAAAACCTTTGTAAATGTGATCACCAGTACTGTACATACTGGGTAGTTTTTATGTGGGGCAGAGGCGTAACTACAGGGCCCGGGCGGGTGAGGGGCCCACCGACGCCAACACAAATGTCAACTGGATGTGCATCCTCGGTTGCACATTCAGCTGAAGTGTAT
>JARQOD010000001.1:607615043-607631188 GCA_033576555.1 Oophaga sylvatica
ATATTTGTGGGGTTTTTTTTTAAAAAAATAAAATGCAATTTTTCTTAAACGAATTGTTTCCCGTTATTTGGATCTTTTAGTCTTTTTTTAACTATATATGGAACATGCAAAAGGTCTGTAAAGATTTTCCCCCAGTGTTTAATTATTGGATTCTCATTTTTCCCGTCTGTTGAGGTGTTTACTTTTTTATAGGATTGTTTTATCGTTTCTCCCCTTTTTGCAAAATTTTTGGGTTTTCAGGTTTTATGGCGTTAACTTTTTTTTTAGAGTTTTGTAGCACGGAAAGTCATTAATGAGATTGGGGGAGGAAAAAAATTTTTGGGGGCTAATTTAGAGAAAGGTTCCCTGGACTCGGTATAAATGAAATTACAGACCCGCCTTCAAAGACAAACCCCAAAAAATGATAAATGAAAAGGGGCTACAAAAAAAGGGCAAGAATTCCCCCAAAATACTAATTTTTAAAGGGGGAATTTCCCCCTGCCCTCTAGGGGTTCCAAAATTTTAAATTTACTTTAAAACTTGTTTTTAAAAATTAAATCCTTTTACTACCCTTAACGTATTGTTCCTTTATTTTTCTGAAAAAAAACCGTAAAATAAAAAAATTATTTTTTACATATAATTCTACGCTTTAAAAATTACAGTGGGCGGAAAAGCCTCGGCCCCTTAAATTTTCACTCTTTTTTATTGCAGCCATTTGGTAAATTCAAAAAAGTTCTTTTGTTTTTCTCAAATTACACCTCAACCCATCTTGACTGAAAAACAGAAATGTATTTTTTTGGGCTTTTTAAAAAAAAAAAACGAAAAATACTGGTCAAAGTATTCAGCCCTTCCTGGGGCACCATTTTAAGTCACATGCTGTCCATTTTTGTGCCCCTTTTGAGGGGTTCTACCCTTCATTGGAGTTAATTAAACTGATAGGCTTGATTTAAAAAGGACACAGCTGTTAATATGACCGACAGCCACAGGCATGCAAATAGATATGATGTCAAATAAATGGGCCAAGGAGTAAGACAGAATTGGGGAAGGCACAATTGGCCAAGGTTAAAAATAATTTTTGCTACCGGGTTTCCCAAGAGCACAGTTGCCTCCATAACCCCTTTAAAGGGGGGAAGTTTGGGCCACCAGAAGTTTTTCCCAGACCGGGGGTCCCCGCCAAACTGAGAATCAGGGGAAGAGCCCTTTGGAAGTTTTAAAGCAAAACCCCGATCTCGGGGGCGAGCTCCACAGATGCGGGGGGAAATGGGGGGGAAATTTTTCCACAAAGTCAATATCACTGCATCCCCCCCCCAGTTGGGCTTTAGGCAGTGGCCGAGAAGCCCCCTCTAAAAACTATGAAAGCCCCATGGTTTTGCTAAAAACCATATAAAAACCCCCAGCTTGAGAAATCGATTCTCTGGTTGAGAGGCGAAGATGGAACTTTTTGGTAAAATTCAAAGGGGGTATGTTGGAGAAAATCAGGCCTGTCACCCCTGCCATAAAACCCCCAACAGTGAAAAAGGGGGGCGATATTAGGGGGGGTTTTTTTCGCTGCGGGACAGGACAATGGTTGTTTGAAGGAAAACATGAATGCGGCAAGTAAAAATATCCGGTGAAAACCCCTTCAGGCCCGGATCTCGACTTGGGGAAAGGGTTTTTTCCCTTCCAAAAGACAATGACCCTAACACACCCCAAAAAATAACAAAGGAGGGTTTCAGAACAACCTTGCTTCTGACGGCCCAGCCAAGCCTCCCCAAACCCCCATTGAGCATCTCTGGAAGATAAAAAGGGGCTCCCCACCAAGGTTCACCATCCCCCGGGGAACGGAAGGTCTAAAGGAAGAATGGCAGAGGATCCCCAATCCAGGTTTTTAAAAATTGTATCATTCCCAAAAAGACTCACGGCTGTACTGCTCAAAGGGTGCTTTATCCTACGAGAAAAGGGTCTGAAAACTTATGCCCCTTTGATTTTGTTTTTCTTTTTTAAAAAATTTTACTTTTGGTTTTTTTAAATGGGGTGCGGGTCTTTAAAGGAAAAAAAAACTTTTTTTTTTTTTTCCAAAAAGGCGCAATGAAAAAAAGGGGAAAAATTTTTAAAAAGGGCTGAAATTTCTGACCCCGTCTAATTTTTTATCCCCCAACGGCGTATAAATATTTTTCAATATCTGATACTACAACACTAATACAGCAATAAAAACAAAATCAATTTTTAAAACCCCTTAACTAATAATATTAAAATTTTCCCAAACACACATGCAATATCAGCCCCCCGCTTCACTCGCATCCAAAGGGGCCGAAAAAAAAGGGGTTTTCGGAGAAGATAATAGTACCATTGTATCATTTTTTCCCAAGGAGTAAGGCGCAAGCAGCGCGTTTTTTGGGGTTTACGTCCCGCCAAAAGGTGGGCCCTTTCCCCAGTGCGGGGGGTGACTCCATTTTTTTTTTCCCAAAATTTCCCCCCCCCTTTGGCTAAGGTTTTTTGGTCTTTTTCCTCCCCCCAAAACCTTTTTTTAAATTCTAAGGCAAGAGACAGTAGATGCAAAAAAAAAGGGGGGGTTTTGGACATAATTACAGTTGAAACTAGAAGTTTACTACACTACAAAAAAAAGCACTAGGCATTTTTTTTCATATTGACATGAAACGAATAAAAACCTTTCCCCCTTTCGGTTTTTTTTTGGGGTTCCAAAATTAAAATACTTGCCAAATGCCGAAAATAAAAAAAATGTTTAAGGCATTTTTATTAAATGCATTTTCTTTTTTAAAGTATGTAAATTGATGCACACCACCATAATTGTATTCGTACAGCCAAAATTTTTAACCCCCCTTTTCCTTCAAAAATTTTTTTTTTTTTCAGATATGAAATTGTACTTCACCTAAGGCATAAAAAAATGAATTAACAATGGGGAATTATATACTTAAAAAAAAGGGGTGAAAAAAACGAAAATTGTCTTATATTCGGTTCTTCAAAGAGCCCCTTTTGCTTTATTATGCTTTGCACACTCTTGGATTCTTTGATAATTCAAGAGGTAGTGACCGGAAAAAGGGCTTCACTTCACAGGTGGCCCGTCAGGTTTAACAAGTCTGTTTTTGCCTTATAAAAGTCCTACTGGAATGCTGTTTGATGTGTATTTGGAAGAAAAAAGCGCTAAGTTAAAAAAAACGAGTGGCTCATACTTTTAAAAATGAAGGGGGTAGTCCGAAAATTGGGGGAAATTTGAAAGGGTCCCCCCAATGCAGTTGCAAAAAAACCTCAAGCGCTACAAAAAAATGGCTCAAAAAAGGGGCCGCCCCCCGGGAAAAGGGAAATTTCCAAGAGTCACCTCTGCTTTGAGGATAGTTTATCCAGTCACCAGCCTCAGAAAAGGGTTTAACGCACTCAGTTAGAGACTTGGTCAATGCCACAAGAGTTCTGCACGACACATCTCTACACAACGTTAAGAGGAACTTTTTTGCAGCAGGGGCCCTTTTGGTAAAAAAGCTGCTGGAAAAAACCCCTACTAAGGACGGCAACAGAGAAGGATGTTTGGGCTAAAGAACACAATGAATGGACTTAGACCCGTGAAAAAACGTGCTTTGGTCTGTGAGCCAAATTTTTAGATCTTTGGTTCCAACCCCGTGCGGGTTGAACAAAAAAAGGGGGAACGGATGGACTTTCATGCCGGGGTTTCCCCCAAAGCATGGAGGGGAGGTGTGTGGTGGGGGGGTGCTTTGCGGTGCACTGTTGGGGATTTATTAAATTCGAAAAAAATCTGAACCACCATGGTTTACCACAGCATTTGCCGGCTGCTATTCCATCCGGTTGCGTTTAGTTGGACCATCATTATTTTTCAACAGGATAATGACCCCAAACACACCTCCAGGCTGGAAGGGCTTTTTGACCAAGAAGAGGGATGGGGTGCACACCAATGACCGGGCCCTCCACAGTCCCAGACCTAAACCCCCAAAATCGAATGGTTTGGGTGAGCTGGACTGCAGAGTGAAGGCAAAAGGGTCAACAAGTTTAAGCCTCTCTGGGAACACCTTCAAGATGTTGGAAGCCTTCCCTGACTACCTCTTGAAGCTCTCAAGAGAATGCCAAGAGTGTGCAAAGCAGCATCAAAGCAAAAGGTGGCTACTTTGAAGAACCTAGAATATAAGACATATTTTCAGTTGTTTCACACTTTTTTGTTAAGTATATAATTCCACATGTGTTAATTTATAGTTTTGATGCCTTCAGTGTGAATGTACAATTTTCATAGTCATGAAAATACAGAAAAATCTTTGAATGAGAAGGTGTGTCCAAACTTTTGGTCTGTACTGTATTACATGAAAATTTTTTCCCTCCAAATACATGTGGGCGGGATTATATATATATAAAAGTGTGTATATATATATATATTATATATATATATTATATTAAAACACATTTTGGGGAACTTCCCTTCTACAGCTACAGTATATTAAAAAAATTTGACAAAACCTACCAGCCTCCACATGGGTGCTTATGGAAGGGATGTGAGAGCAATAAAGGTTATTTACTAGATCCTAAAGAAAACTCTTTAAATCCTAACTCTTTGTCCTTCTTTAGCAATCCATGGAAACAAAAGAAAAAAAAAAGCTCTTACTACTTTTATGGGTGTATTAGTAAAATATCAATGGGAGTGGGTCAAATAGTTGTCCACTATTTTGATATTGATGACCTATCCGGTGGCAGTGGGTTGTAAACAGTGCACAGAGTTCGAAGAATGCAGCTCTATATTTCAGCCAGGTACTTCAGTTTAGCTTCTTTTCACTTGAATATAGAGTGGTCACTAAACGCTTTGCAGAGCTGATCTGTATTCTTTGGCTTCGATTCATCAAGGTGATATTGTTTACGCCGGTCTCGTTGAAGGAGCGTATTGAAGTCAGATGCTCTGATTCATTAAGAAGCGCAAGCCTCTTAATGAATCAGCAATGTCTGACAAGTGGTAAGCGCCTCACCACATATCTTCCTCCATTATGAATTAGTGGGGCGTTGCTTCACCCCTCATCGCGCCTTCTTCTTGACCCAGCTCTCCCATTTTGTGGAACTAGGCTTAACTGCCATGAAAACACAAAGTCACATATTTTTGCACAACTCCACATTGCGGAAAAATCTAGCGACTTTCCAAAGTAATTTACGCCAAAATTCTGAGTTTAATTTATCTTTTTAATGAATGGAGGTCCTTAAAATCTTTTAAATCTGGCCAACGATGTAGCTTTTAATGAAAAAAAACCATGTAGTCAGCTCACCTTTCTGCTGTGTGCAGCTTATCTCACCGTCGACCAACGCCCTGCATGGGTCCAAATGAGCTTAGAGAAACATCAGAAAAAAAAGGGAAGGATCCAGCGATGTCAGGTGACGGTTAGAATACCAAGATCTGAGATCTTGAGAAAGATCTTGCGTCGAAACGCGTAGATCTGTGTTGCTATGCAGTATTGCCAGACGTTATGTGGCTGAGAATATTTTAATGCCATTTTGAAAATAAATATTGGTTTTTAATAGTGTTGAGCGATATGCCCGATATCCTGAAATATCGGATCGGATTGGATCGGCCCGATACTCAGAAAGTATTGGGTATCGCCGATCCGATTCCGGAAACCCAATGCAAGTCAATGGGACAGAAATATTGTAATTAAAAAAACCTCTTTCTTTCCTTGTAAACACTAGATATACACACATAGATAACATATATATATACATGTCATTGTGACATATATATATACATATATTTATAGTTCATACACTTCTACATAGTAAAATAGCCTCTGATTCAATTGCCGGGCAATGCCGGCTTTTGTGAAAATACAGAACCACCGACAGAAATGACACGGTTTACATAGATTAACCTGTCATTTCATGTAGTTTGATATATGGTTTTCACTAACAATTACATGGTGTATGTGTGCAAAATTTGACACATTAGGGGTTAATTAAAGGGTAAATTCAAAAAAAAATGCATTTTTTTTTGCTAATATACCTTTAATTAACCCCTACATGTGTCAAATTTTGCACACATTACACTCATGTAATTGTTAGTGAAAACCATATATCAAACTACATAAAATGACGTGGTTAACTCTATGTAAACCATGTGTCATTTCATGTCGGTCTGTAATTTCACAAAAGCCGGCAATTGAATTAGCTGCTATTATACTATGTAGAAATGTATGTACTATAAATAAATTATATATATATATATTTATATATATATATATATATGTGTCACAATTCAATGACATGTATATATTTTATATATGAGGTGTAAAATTGTTGAAAAAAAATGCGTGGGCTCCCGCCCTATTTTCTCAACCAGACAGACAAAGCCAGCGAGTGGGGGAGTGATAATAGCCCAGAGAGGGACCATTATTTTTGCCCCCCCTGGCTACTAACATCTGCCCCCAGACACCCCAGAAAAGGCAAATCTATAATTAGATTCGCCCTTTCTGGCACTTTGCCCGTCTATTCCATTGCCTGTAGCGGGGTGGCGAATGGGTTAATAATGGGTTAAAGCCACCTTGCTATTGAAAGGTGACTTTAAGCCAGGTTAATAAGTGAGAGTTGTCAATTAGACAACTCTCAATTATTAATCCTATTGTACGAAATAAAAATAAAACACACACACTTTAATTAAAAATCATTTTAATGAAATAAACACACAGTTTTTGACCATATTTTATTTTACTGCCATTTCCTTGCGAAGCCCTTGTTCACTGTAATAAAAATAAAATAATAAGCAACATTATTCTTACCTATCCGATGTTCAGTCAGGTCCCCCAATGTAATCCTTCTGAAAGGGTTAATGTTTACTGCAGGGACCGCAGCTAATGCTGACAGCCTCACAGTAAACCCCCTACTGAATCATCTCCTCTCCTGGCTGACAGGAGAGGAAGTGGGTTAGCATAGTTGATTGCTTCCCACTTTCACTTCAGGTCAGCCAGGGACACCGCACAGCATCAGAGGGAATCCCGGCTGACCTGAAGTGAACTGATTAACAAAAATAGGGGATCCCCTCAAAAAAAAAATGGCATGGGGTCCCCCTATTTATGTTAACCAGCCTGATAAAGCAGACTACTGAGGCCTGGTTTTTTCAGGCTGTTAAGGAGCCAATATCCATGGACCTTGCAAGCCTGATAATACCAGGCCACAGCAGTCTGCTTAGCTTGGCTGGTTAACAAAAATAGGGGATCCCTTCGAAAAAAAAATGGCGTGGGTTCCCCCTATTTTTGTTACCCAGCCAGATGAAGCAGACTGCTGAGGCATGGTTTTTCAGGCTGGTAAGGATCCAATATCCATGAACCTTGCAAGCCTGATAATACCAGGCCACAGCAGTCTGCTTATCTTGGCTGGTTAACAAAAATAGGGGATCCCCTCGAAAAAAAATGGCGTGGGGTCCCCCCTATTTTTGTTACCCAGCCAGATGAAGCAGACTGCTGAGGCATGGTTTTTCAGGCTGGTAAGGATCCAATATCCATGAACCTTGCAAGCCTAATAATACCAGGCCACAGAAGTCTGCTTAGCTTGGCTGGTTAACAAAAATAGGGGATCCCTTCGAAAAAAAAATGGCGTGGGGGTCCCCCTATTTTTGTTAACCAGCCAAGTAAAAAGCAGACTGCTGCGGCCTGGTATTAAAAGACTGTCAAGGCCCATGGATTTTGGCCCCAACAGCCTAAAAATACCAGGCTGCAACAGCCCCACAATTGGCGCATCCAAAGATGCGCCAATTGTAGCACTTTACCCAGCTCTTCCCACTTGCCCTGTAGCAGTGGCAAGCGGGGTAATAAGGGGTTAATGTCACCTTTGATTGAACGGTGACAATAAGCCCGGTTAATAATGGAGAGGCGTCAATAACACACCGATCCATTATTAATCATAAAGTTTGTAAATTTGTAACAAAAAATACACAGCCACAATAAAGTCTTTTAATGAAATAAAACACAACACAGTTTTCATTATTTTTATTGTACGCTCAACCTGCGACGCCATCGTTCTCCTGTAAAAAAACAAAAATGACAAACCAACACAAATACTCCCTGTCGACGGTCAAAATCACGAGTGTCCCACGACGAGTCCAGCTCTGCTACATCTGCATGCCAGGGTGAGCCTGACATCCACATAGAGCAGAACAGCTTACCAGTGCAGATTCCTCGGCGGTGACGTCATCGGACTGGTTTACGGCCAGCTGTCGCGAGAGTACAGCTGGCCGAGATTACCCAGTACCCGCAGCACATGCAGTTATCGCGAGATGCTGCACGTGACACCAGGGAGAGGGTAATGGCCGGCCTGGATGGATGGATGGACGTGACCGCCGGGGATCTTCTGCCAGGTAAGTGCTGCTGACACCTGATAGACCCGACCGACACTGACAGTGACACTTTCGGGAAGTTCCTGTGTCACGTACTTTGTTCTGTGACACAGGAACTCCCCATAGACTTTAGAGGAAAACTCAGATTCCGGTATCCGATATGAGAAAAATATCGGATCTCAGAATCGGAATTCCGATACAGCGAATAATGGCCGATACCCGATACTTGCAGTATCAGAATGCTCAACACTAGTTTTTAACCATTACCTGACATCGCTGGATCCTTCCTTTTTTTTTCTGATGTAGCTTTTAATAGCTGATTGGTGGGGTGCCGAGTGTTGAACCCCGACCACTTTGATATTGATTTCCTATCCTAAATAAGTGGACAATTCTTTTATTTGGCAGTTAAATATTGATTATAATTGCAGTTACACCTGAAATTTTCGTTAAAAGGTAAGTTTGCACTGCATGACTTGTCACCATTAAACAACCTTCAAATGGTTACATGTTAGGTAACTGGTATTGATTTACATGTTTATACAGGCCAGCCGGTATAGATTGTTCTGTGGGCTTAGACAGACATTAGGTTTAAACAGGATGATATGCTGCCGAGAACAATAATTTTTAAAGAAGCTTAAAAATAATTGATCATCGGGTGATTAGCAGCCTGTTCACGATAATCGGCCAGTGTAAATGCACCATTAGGCTTTGAAGTATCAGATCTCCTGTCTCCCGGCACAAGGAAGATAAAACATTTCATAGGGAATGTTTGCGGTCTCCTTCATACCAAAATCCAATGCTCCTTTAGGACTACAAGAAATGGATCCCTCAAGATGTTATTCAGATAGCTGTGCCAGCATATTGTTCAGATTTTAGCCCTATACAGGTAAGGCATATTTTATATAGTAAGAAAATAAATCCACTCCAAAGTCAAATTATATTTTTTGTATTATTATTTTAGACCATAAGACTTCACTTGTAACACAGTAATTGCGTACTCCAAATAACCAGAAATCCAAACGTTGCATATATTGAACATATATTTTGCTGCATGCTTTTTGCCCTCAGTGAGGACTACCATTGTATTTGATATGTAAGCTGGGCAAGTAAGATTCGTGACTGTATATAAACCCCCTTTGTTTTTGTTGCTTTCTCCACTTCCATTCTGTGTGTAAAGTGCTTGCCTAGCATTATGATTTTCTAACAAATGTCACAGTCTTTAGTTGAGTTATTCAGAGGTCTATTTATCTAAAGTGTACAGATTGTTCTTTTTTGGAAATTTTTTTGTGTGCTTCGGATGTGCCACTTACAGTACAGGATTGAATAACATGAAGGCAAAGCTAACTGCTTCATGTGTACAATAAAGTATATCATAGAAAGCATTAATATTGATCAATAAACGTGCTAAAACGTAAATCTGTATGTGTTATTTATGTTGGGTACGGCTTCGACTAGAGGCATGGTGTGTATGTGTGTACGCCAGTGTGAAAGACCATTAGGTAAAGATGTTGATCAGTGGTCGTTCTATGCTCCATGTTTTATGTGCTATTGCCCACAGACTTATTAGTCTATGTTATCAGTATTCAGTTTCAGTCAGTCATATCTATTATGTAGATACGTATGAGGCCTCGTATAAGGTCTTTTGACAAAAGCGTGTGAAAAGTTTGAAAAGAGACTCCTTTTTTCAGCCAGATATCTCATGGGTCCAAAGATGTACTGATATGGGGGGGGGGGGGGGGGGGCTATGTTACATTCCCATTGTAACCTGAATTTTTAATATAGTTACAGTGCCTTGAAAAAGTATTCATACCCCATTAGCGTTTCCATATTGTTTAATGTTAAAACCAACAACTTAAATGTATTTCATTGCTATTTTATGCGATATAGCAAGACAAAATAACAAGTAATTGTGAAATGTAAAGAAAATGATGCATGGTTTTTTTAATATTTTAAATATATAAATCTGAAAATTGTGATGAGCATTTGTATTCATCCCCCCTGAGTCAATACTTTGTAGGACAGCCTTTTACTGCAATTACTGCTGCAAATCTTTTGGGTACACACGTGGTGACAGAAATAACTTGAATCTGACGAAAGTAATAATAAATCAAAAAATATATGAAAATGAACAAATGGAAGTCAACATTGCTTTTCAACCATGCTTTCACAGAATTTAAAAAAAATAAAACTCATGAAATAGGCCTGGACTGAAATGATGGTACCCCTGAAAATAATGTGACAAAAGGGACATGTTAAATCAAGGTGTGTCCTCTAATTAGCATCACAGGTGTCTACAATCTTGGAATCAGTGAGTGGGCCTGTATTGAGGGCTACAGATACTCAATGTGCTGTTTGGTGACTTGGTGTGTATCACACTCAACATGGACCAGAGGAAGCGAAGGAAAGAGTTGTCTCAGGAGATTAGAAAGGGGGGCGTGGCCTGCTGCTCAATGGGGTGAGACGCTGAGTGCAGAGCTCCTGAAACCCTTTGCTGAAAGCTACTTCTAAAGCAACTATTTCAAGCCAAATTGGACTTAAAAACTTGCTTTATACCCTCAGATCTTCCCTGGAACAAAAGAATACCCTCATTTGTGAGTATCTTACCTTTCCAGAGGGAAACCGCTCCTTGGCCTGGAAAAGATCGGTTAAGCTGAAGCCCGGTACCTGGATGACTCAGCGTTTCCTGCAGCTAATAGATCGCTATTGGACGGCGCTTCAGGCAGAAAGAAAAGTTGGTGATTGTCCGGGAGTGCTCTTCTCTCCTTCAAACTGGCTGTTTGGAACATTTTGGGCGGCTTGTGAGAATTATATTCGTCTGGTGACGCTGCAGAATCTTTGATTCCAACAACAAGCAAAGACTCGGCCAAGTCTCACTGCATAAAGACTGATAGGAGCAGCGGTTTCTTTGGAAGTAGATCATCGGGGAACCCTTTGGGACCTTTGGCTGGAGATTTTTCATGGTCCGGAGAAAGCACTTGGAAGCGGTGAGTTATATTAGAAGGTAGCGCCGCAGCTCCCCGGTCCGGTGATTGACATTTGAGTCCTGCTGCATAGAAGATCCTGAAGCGGCGATTCAGTGGATCGAGCGGGTTAAGCTCCTGGAAACGCGACTCATAGGAGCAGCAACTCTCTGAGGAGTAAAACATCAGTAGACATCAGGGGACCCCTTGGGAACTTTTCCTAAAGATCATCCACAGTCCGGAGAAAACACTGGAAGCGGTGAGTTATATTAGAAGGTAGCGCCGCAGATCCCCGGTCCTGTGATTGACATATGAGTCCTGCTGCATAGAAGATCCTGAAGCGGCGATTCAGTGGATCGAGCGGGTAAAGCTCCTGAAGCGCGACTCATAGGAGCAGCAACTTTGAGGAGTAAAACATCGGAAGACATCAGGGACCCCTTGGAAATTTTTTCCTAAAGATCATCCACAGTCCGGAGAAGCACCTGGAAGTGGTGAGTTATAATTAGAGAAACAGCGATACGGTTCCCTGGCTCTGTGACTGACATTTGAGTCCTGCTGATTAGCGACTCATAGTAGTAGCAGATTTACAGAAGCAGAGACTCTGTGAAATAAAGATATCAGAGGAACCTTTGGGAATTCCGATCAGAGATCATCTGCAGTCGGGTAAACTCCTGGAAGTAGTGAGTTATAATTGGATGACTCCTTGTTTCTGTGATTAATAGTTAAATCTTGCTGCATAGTGATTTTTAGAAGTAGCGGTTTAGTGAATCTTTTCTTTGTGGATATAAGGAGACATATTGGAAATCTAGTTAAAATCCATTAACAACTGAGTGAACCCAGGAAGCGGTGAGCCTTAATAAAAAGCGCTATATTTCTCTGTTTTCTGAGTACTGCATAACAATTAAGAACAGGGGTTCAGGGTAAATTTGCTCCTGTGAATCTCGGGGGATTTATAGACTAATTTTACCTATAAGGAGTTAAAGGTGCAGCTGGAAAGACCTTCTACCAAGAAAGCAGCACTACTGCTCCCTAACATCTTGATTAACAATAGAAGACCTGTTTTATTTTGTTGAATTACTGAGAACAAGGATAAGGCTCAAGTGTATTATTCTTGGGCTCACCATCAGAAAAATTTTATCTGGATAAAGACATAAAAGTTTGAATCCAATTAAATACTATCTGGAAAAACTAAAGGCGGACTTCTTCAAGCAAGCTTACTATACAGAGGAAATAGGAAAGCATTATAGTATTTATCTGTATTGAAAAGATTGTTTTTATTTTATTTAGGTTGTTTTTGTGTTGTTAAAGAGTTTATTATTTTGGGGAACAAAATGAGTCAGAAAAATATGAAGGCTCAAAACCCCAAAGAGATAAGCCACAAAAAAAATTGGCTTCAGACCCTGTAACTAAGGTTTTTTACGAAATTTCATATATTAGCCCTCCCTCTACTCCCCAAATCTCGAATCTTAAATTAAGCTATAAGCAGGGTAGTAAAAGAGGAAACCACTACTCAAAGATTAAAGAATTAGATGACATTATTAAAGATCAATCTGAAATGGAGACAAATCCGTCCTCAACTGTAAATAAAAAGCCAAAAAGGAAAACAGCAGGAGCGACGGCTTGTCTGAATCAGATGAGAGTTTTATGAAACCTCGCCAAGTCAGAGTCCCGAAAAAAATAGCCCCCCTTTAAAAACCTACAGCAAAACCAAAATCTAGATATATGGCTATGATAAAAGTGCACAGAAATTTACCTTAGGACATGTTTTTTTTCTCGAACAAAGCAGTGTCTAAAATAAAGTTGATCGCCCAAAATAAAAGAAAAAAAAGTACAAAAATTTTATAAGAACGAAAAAAATTAAAATTTTTAAAAAAAAATACAAATTCAATACAAAAAATCAGGATGAAAAAGAAAGAAATTCAAATCTGCGAATTAAAAATCGCAGATATTGAAGTCGAAGAGAAGAAACAATTTTAGTTAGAGGTGTATCAGAAAAAATTTTAACAGTTCAGAATTATTTAATCAGATTTGAGAAAATTTTCCCCCAATATTCCAGAGATGGTGTAAATAATAGAACCCAAAGGGTTTTTAGTAAGTTTTATTAGGGGGAAAAAGGAAATTTTTGGGGGTTCCCCCTTTTTACACTAAAAAGGGAAAAAATTTTCTAAATTATATTAAAATAAAAAACATCTCCCCCACCCCACGATCACATTAAATTTTTTCGGATTTTCTAAGAGACACCAAAAAGGGGGAAGGCCTTTTGGGGGGAAAAAACCCCAAACTCCGTAAAAAAGGAATTTTTACGATGGGGTTTTCCCCGGAAAACTCTCGAAAAACACAGAGGTAGAATAAAACTTTTTTTTTCTCAAGAAGCCTGAAATTTTTTCTACTTTGGTGGAGAGAGGATACCCGGATGAAAATTTTTTTACTGTTTTACTAAATATTTACTAACTATGGTTTATAAAAAGCGAAGGGTTTTTTGCTTATCCCGATTTTTCCCTTTAGAGAATATTCCAAAAAATTTGGGTTTCCATTTGGGGTTTTTTATTTGTTGTTTTTTTTGTTTTATATATAGGATGGTAAAAAATTTACCCTTTAAAATTTTTGTGGTTTTAAAAATCCAGTTAAAAGGGAGCAGTGGGGGAAAAAATAAAAAATAGAGGGGATATAATTTGCTTACAAAAAGAAAATTTTTAAAAAAAAAGGGCCCCCAAAAATTTAAAAAAAATTTTTTTCCCCAAAATTTTTTAATCTCTTCACAGAATAAAAAGCTGGGGTTTTACCCTTATTAAAAATTCAATCTCGTTTGAAGCAGGGGGAATTGTCTGATCACAAGGAAGTTTTTAAATTTTAATTTGTCGAATTAAGGGAAAAATAAAACGCTGTTAATATTTATGCACCCGTGGGGGCAATGATTTTCAAACTCTTGAGAAAAATACAAGAAGTAAGGAAGGGTAATGTTCCTCATTGGAGAAAAAGGGGGATCTTAACTCTACCTCCACCAGATCCTCATTTCCTGTTTTTAAAAAATTTGGGAGGGACCATATCCCTAGGTTTTTGGTGCCTTTAAACCTTTGTGGGGTACACCATTTTCCACCCATGTCCTTTCGAGAATAGATCTTTACTTACCGATTCGTTTACAATTTTTAAATTTTAAAAAATGGAAATTCTTCCAAGTCTTTTGGATCCCAAAACTTTGCGAACTTTTTTTGGAATACTTTGGGTCCAATTATATATGGAAGCAAACTGGGTTTTTTCAAAATTCCCCACCTTAAAAAAAGTTTTAAACCGCATTGAAAAAATTTCTTTTTAGAAAACGACAAGGAAAATATATCTCCTTTCCCTTATGGGGAAGCACTAAAGCGGGGAAATTTGAGGGAAAAAATAAATTTAAAGGGTTTTAAAAAGGAAAAATAAAAAAAAATTTTAAATTACTCAGCTTTAAATAAAAAAAAGTCTTCAAAAAAAAATTTAACCCCCCTTCTCCAGATACCCTTTTGGAATTTTTAAAAAAGGACAAAACGATCGGTTCTTTTTAGGGGGAGATAAAAGCTAGAATCATGAAGGTAAAATTTTACGTCATATAAAACCAACAAAATTAAGGCCCAAATATTTAAATTAGAGAAAAAAAATAAATAAATCGTTTAAAAAAAAAAAAAATAAAGAACATCCAAAGAAATCGCAAAAATTTTTTTTGATTTACTATTTTTTATTATATAACCTTAAACCGACAAAGAATCCCCAAATGATAAACATTCTATTAATAAATTTTTGCCCCTTTTAATCTGCCTAAAAAAACGAAAAACTAATTTCTGGAATCTCCCTTACCAAATGAAATCTTTGGAGTGAAAAAGTTTAAAACAAAAGAAAACGCCAGCCCCATGGAATATTCAAATGAATATTTTCAAAAAATTTTCCCAAAATTTTTCCCCCTTTTAAGTAACTCTTTAAAAGAAATTCGCTTCAAGGAAATTTTTTCCCCCAAAAAATGTTAAGAGCAACCATTTCTTAATTCCCCAAACCTAGGGAGGGGGGAATTGTTCAAAAATTAAGACCCATTTATAATAAACAGGGGATCAAGATTTTTAAAAAAATTTCGCATTTTAAACTCAAAAAAAAATTTCCCCAAAAAATACCAAAACCCCTTGGGGGTTTTTGAGGGGGGTAAAAGAATGAGGAAGAGAAAAACGAGATAAACTATTAAATTAAAAAACCCGTTTTTTGGGGGGCCTTGGTGCGGAGAAACTTTTTACAGGTAATGGACACTTAATTTTAACTTTAATAAAAATTTTGGTTTTTTAACAGCAATTATTAACACAATTTTTGGGCCCCAATCTTCCCCTTTTCTAATGTTTTTGGGAACAAAACCAAATTTGAAGCAAATTTTAAAATTTCAATGGGGGGCGTCGGGGGGCCCCCTTTCCCCTTACTTTTTGCAATTATCAGGAACCATTGGCGAATTTAAGATCAAACAATTTTAAAAAGGGGTTGATATTGGTGTTCCCAATATAAAACACACTTTTGCAGATGACATTATTTTACTTGTCTGACCCGTTTCTCGTCAAAAAACTTATTACTATGGATACTTTCAAATGTATCTTTTTAAAAAAAAAAAAAATAAATTAAAATATTGGGTTTTTTTTTTTGGAGCTGAACAATATCTTTAATAAAAAAAAAATCCAACTTTTTAATGGGAGAAAGATTCAATAAATACTAGGCTTTTTTTTAAAAGATTTTCCTAAAACCGACAATTTAATCACAAAATAAACCAAAATCTTAAATTGAACTAAATAATTTTTCAAAGCAGGAAATTTCATTGGTCGGGGGAATTACATTTTTAAATTTTTCCCCCAAAATATTATATTTTTTAGGGCTATTTCCCTAATTTCCCTTTAAAAAACTAAAAA
>JARQOD010000001.1:607631288-607917220 GCA_033576555.1 Oophaga sylvatica
AAAAAATTTAAAAAAATTCCCCTAAAAATACATATTTTTATGTAATAAAAAAAATCAAAAAACAAAAAAAATACACGTTTGGTATCGCCACGTCCATAAAAATTCCATCTATAAAAGCGTAACCATAGTTAACCCCTTCAGTGAAAGCCGTAAAAAAAAAACACAAAAAAGTAGTAAATTATACTTTTTCCAAGCTGTATCATCATACCGCTTGGAAAAAGTGCAATAACACGCAATCAAAAAGACGGATATAAATAAAAAAGGTACCGCTGAAAACTTCATCTTGTCCTGCAAAAAACAAGCCGCTATACAGCATCATCAGCGAAAAAAATAAAAAAAGTTATAGCTCGCGGAATAAACTGATGCAAAAATAATTATTTTTTCTATAAAAATTTTTATTGCGTAAAAAACGCCAAAACATAAAAAATATATAAATGAGGTATCGCTGTAATCGCAGTGACCCGAAGAATAATGCTGCTGCATCAATTTTACCACACGCGGAACGGAGAAAAAAAAAAAACAATTCCTGAATTGCTGGTTTTTGTTCATTCTGCTTCCACAAAAATCGGAATAGGAAGAACGTTATGTGCCCGAATATGGTACCAATAAAAATGTCAGCTCGTCCCGCAAAAAATAAGCCCGCAGATAACTCTATCGGCCAAAATATGGAAAAATTATAGCTCTCAAAATACAGCGATGCAAAAATTTCTTACAAAAAATTATTTAAAAAAAAAGCGTCTTTTAGTGTGTGACAGAAGCTAAACATGAAAAAAGGGTGTAAATTTGGTATCGCTGTAATCGCATCGATCCGAGGAATAAAGTCGCCTAATCACTGATACCGCACGAGGAACGGCGTAAAAAATAAAACCAATTCTTCACCTTTTGTGGATTTGTTCATTCTGCCTCCCAAAGATCGCATTAAGGCGATCACAGTGGTTCCCCCCCACATATGGGGTAACAGCGTACTCAGGACAAATTGCACATCAACTTTTGAGGTCCTATTTCTCCTGTTACCCTTATAAAAATAAAAATTTGGGGCAAAAAGGTCATTTTTGTGGAAAAAAATATGATTTTTTTATTATGTGAAGCCCTTGGGGGTTCAAAGTGCTGACCACACATCTAGATAAGTTCCTTGGGGGGTCTAGTTTGCAAAATGGGGTCACTTGTGGGGGGTTTCTACTGTTTAGGCACATCAGGGGCTCTCCAAGCGCGACATGACACCCGCAGACCATTCAATCAAAGTCTTTATTTTTAAAAACGGTGCTCCTTCCCTTCCGAGTTCTGCCATGTGTCAAAATAGTGGTTCCTCCCCACATATGGGGTATCAGCGTACTCAGGACAAATTGCATAATAGCTTTTGGGGTCCTATTTCTCCTGTTACCCTTATAAAAATAAAAATTGGGGGCAAAAAGATTATTTTTGTGGAAAAAAAATATGATTTTTTTATTTTCACGGCTCTACGTTATAAACTTCTGTGAAGCACTTGGGGGTTCAAAGTGCTCACCACACATCTAGATAAGTTCCTTGGGGGTCTAGTTTCCAAAATGGAGTCACTTGTGGGGGGTTTCTACTGTTTAGGCACATCAGGGGCTCTCCAAACGTGACATGACACCCGCAGACCATTCCATCAAAGTCTGCATTTAAAAACGGTGCTTCTTCCCTTCCGAGCTCTGCCATGCGTCAAAATAGTGGTTCCCCCCCACATATGGGGTATCAGCGTACTCAGGACAAATTGCACAATAGCTTTTGGGGTACTATTTCTCCTGTTACCCTTATAAAAATAAAAATTTGGGGGCAAAAATATTATTTTTGTGGAAAAAAATATGATTTTTTTTATTTTCACGGCTCTACGTTATAAACTTCTGTGTTATGATTTGGTAGCTGAGGAGAGCAGGCAAAAACGGCAATACACCAGAGAGGTTGGAATTTACTGGATTGCAGTACCCTGACTAACCACCAACAACTAAAGGCAGCCGTGGAGCGTTCCTACGTTGGTCCTAGACGCCTAGTCACAGCCTGAGAGGTTAACTACACCTAAAGATAGAAAGAGGAAAGCTCTCTGCCCCGGAGCAGATCCCCAAAGAGCATAGGAAGCCCCAAAACATGTAATGGCGGTTAGACAAGAGGAAATACAGACACAGACAGAAAATAGTATGAGCAAACGTTGGGGCCCAATCTACCTGGACAGAAAAGGATAGGAAGGACACTTACTGCAATCCCAAAAAACCCTAAAAAATACTAACTCTACTAATTGCAAAAACACCTGAGATCACACGACCTCTACCACCTAAATTAGTTCTCTGGTGTCACAAAACTGAGACGCAGCCACTGAAAAAACTGGAAAAGGCAAATGAACAAATAACAGTGGCTCAGATAAACTGAGAGGAGCACAAGCCCCCGGAGGGGACCTGGCTGACCTCCACAGAAGTGCAGGGAACAATGCAAAAAGCAAGCACAAAAATAAAAACTGAAAATATCTTACTGATAGCAGAAGATGCAGGCAAGACTCAGCAAGCTTCCAAGTGAACCAGGAACCACAGTTGAGACAAGAACAATTGATCACCGGCAACCATGATGGGAGGGAACCTCCCTTATATAAGACCAGTCTGTAACTCCTGATTGCCAATCTTCATTGAATGGTTCAGTACTGTTTGTAACCACCAGAGGGAGCTTCTGCTCAGAATTCATTTCTAACACATTCACAACAGTACCCCCCCCTTGAGGAGGGGTCACCGAACCCTCATTTGGGCAACCAGGTCGGTCAGGATGAGCTCTGTGATACGCACGGATCAGTCTCCTAGCATGGATGTCCGAAGCAAACACCAAAGAATTGTCCTCCTGACCATAACCTCTCCACTTAACCAAATACTGGAGTTTCCGTCTAGAAAAACGAGAATCCAATATTTTCTCAACCACATACTCCAGATTTCCCTCAACCAAAACAGGGTCAGGAGGCGCAGCCATAGGAACCACCGGCTCGACAAACCTCTTCAACAAGGACTTGTGGAACACGTTATGGATCTTAAACGTCCCTGGAAGGAGCAAACGAAAGGAAACAGGATTAAGAATCTCCAAGATCTTATAAGGTCCAATGAACCTAGGCTTAAACTTAGGAGATGCAACTCTCATAGGGATATTTCTTGAGCACAACCAGACCAAGTCCCCCACTTCAAACCGAGGACCATCAGTCCTATGCCGGTTGGCAAACCGCTGGGCCCTCTCCTGAGAGAGGGACAACCTCTCCACTACCTGGTCCCAAATCTGCTGCATACGCTCCACAACAGAGTCAACACCTGGACAGACAGAAGCCTCCATCTGTCCCGAAGAAAATCGAGGGTGAAACCCAAAATTGCAGAAAAATGGAGACATCAAAGTGGCAGAGCTAGCCCTATTATTAAGAGCAAACTCAGCCAAAGGCAAAAAAGAGACCCAGTCATCTTGATCAGCAGACACAAAGCATCTCAGATAAGTCTCCAATGTCTGGTTTGTTCTCTCAGTTTGTCCATTGGTCTGAGGATGAAAAGCCGAGGAGAAAGACAATTGAACACCAAGTTTAGAACAAAAAGTCCTCCAAAATCTGGAAACAAACTGGACTCCTCTGTCAGACACAATGTTCTCAGGAATGCCGTGTAACCGAACCACGTGCTGAAAGAGCAAAGGCACCAATTCGGAGGAGGAAGGCAACTTAGGTAATGGCACAAGATGTATCATTTTGGAAAACCTATCACAAATCACCCAGATAACGGTCATTCTCTGAGAAACAGGGAGGTTGTAAATGAAATCCATAGAGATATGGGTCCATGGTCTCTTGGGCACAGGCAATGGCATCAACAAACCAATAGAGCGATAGCAAGGCTTGGAGCAAGAGCAAGTCTCGCAGGACTGCACAAATTCCCTGACGTCACGAGACAAAGTAGGCCACCAAAAGGACCGACTAACCAAGTCTCTGGTACCAAAAACTCCGGGATACCGGCCAACGCGGAACAATGAATCTCAGACATCACACTCTTTTTCCACCGGTCTGGGACAAACAATTTCCCAATAGGGCAGCGCTCGGGTTTATCCTCCTGACACCCTTCCAGAGCCAGTCTCAAATTGGGCGAGATGGCGGAAAGAACTACACCCTCTTTCAAATAAACAGCAGGATCAGATAACTCAGGAGAGTTCGTAAGGAAACTCCTCGAGAGGGCATCGGCCTTAACATTCTTAGTGCCAGGAAGAAAGGAAACCACAAAATTAAAACGTGTTAAAAACAAGGCCCACCTGGCCGGTCTAGGATTAAGTCGCTTGGCTGATTCCAGATAAACCAGATTCTTATGGTCCGTGAGGACCACCACCTGATGTTTGGCTCCCTCCAGCCAATGTCTCCACTCTTCAAAATCCCACTTCATGGCCAATAACTCCCGATTACCCACGTCATAATTACGTTCAGTTGGAGAAAATTTTCGAGAGAAAAAGGCACAAGGGTTACTTTTAGAGGTCTCTGGATCTCTTTGGGACAAAACGGCACCTGCCCCAATTTCAGAGGCATCAACCTCCACCTGAAATGGCAGAGAAACATCAGGCTGCCGTAGAACAGGAGCAGAAGTGAATCTCTGCTTAAGTTCCTGAAACGCAGAGACTGCCTCAGGAGGCCAATTCACTACATCAGAACCCTTTTTGGTCAAATCAGTCAATGGTTTAACAATAACAGAGAAATTACCAATAAATTTACGATAAAAATTGGCAAAACCCAAGAATCTCTGAAGAGCCTTTAATGAAGTAGGTTGGACCCAATCACAGATGGCCTGAACCTTGACCGGGTCCATTTCAATAACAGATGGAGACAAAATGAATCCCAGAAATTAGATCCTCTGTACGCCAAAAAGACACTTTGATCCCTTCACATACAGAGCATTCTCTCTCAAAATCTGGAACAACAGTCCGAACATGTTTCACATGAGAGTCCCAGTCATTGGAAAAAATCAAGATATCATCCAAATAAACAATCAGAAATGTATCCACAAAATCCCTGAAAATGTCATTCATGAAGGACTGGAAGATGGAAGGAGCATTAGTGAGCCCAAAGGGCATCACTAGGTACTCAAAATGCCCCTCTGGGGTATTAAACGCCGTTTTCCATTCATCCCCGTGCTTAATGCGAATAAGGTTATACGCCCCCCGAGGTCAAGCTTGGTAAACCAAGTAGCACTTTTCACCCTGGAAAACAGGTCAGAAATCAAGGGTAACGGTTATTGATATTTCACAATGATATTGTTCAAGAGACGATAATCAATACACGGCCTTAATGAACCATCCTTTTTGGCCACAAAGAAAAAACCGGCACCCAAGGGTGAAGAGGATGGTCTGATATGACCCTTCTCCAATGACTCCTTGATATAAGACCGCATAGCGTCATGTTCAGGTACAGACAAGTTAAAAAGGCGACCTTTAGGGAATTTACTACCAGGCACTAATTCAATAGCGCAGTCATAGCTCCTATGGGGGGGCAAGGATGCAGATTTACTTTTGCTAAACACTCAGAAAAATCAGTCAAAAAGTCAGGAACATCCTGAGCCTGGGGAGAGGCAGAAAAAACAGGAGTGTTGGCATTAACACATTGGCAGCCCCAACTGGTCACAGACACAGATTTCCAATCCAAAACAGGATTATGAGACTGTAACCAAGGGAAACCCAGTACAATAATGTCATGCAGAATATACAGCACCAAAAATTTGCAACTCTCCTGATGATCAGGTTCAACCCTCATTATCACCTGAGTAGAGAACTGGGGTTTATTCTCAGCCAAAGGGGTAGAATCAATCCCCAGTAGGGGAATAGACTTCCATAGGGGTATCAAGGGAAACCCACAACGTTTAGCAAAATCAAAATCCATCAGGTTAATAGCTGCTCCCGAATCAACAAAAGCCTGAGCAGAAAATGTGGAGAGGGAGCAAATCAGGGTAACAGTCAACAGAAATTTAGTCTGAACACTACCCAAGACAACTGAGCGTGCAAAACGTCTTCCCCGCTTAGGGCAGACTGAAATAGCATGAGAGGCGTCACCACAGTAGAAACATAACCCATTGCGTTTTCGAAACTCATGACGCTGTGCCCCAGAAGCCACTCTATCACACTGCATGGACTCAGAAGCTGGTTCACAAGGCAACACTATACCACGCATACCTCTACGCTCACGCAAACGTCTGTCAATTTGAATCGCTAATGACATAGAATCATTGAGACCAGAGGGAGCAGGGAAACCCACCGTAACATCTTTTACATTCTCTGACAGACCCTTCCGAAAAAGGGCTGCCAATGCATCATCATTCCATTTGGTCAGGACTGCCCACTTTTGGAATTTCTGACAGTACAACTCAGCGTCCTCAAGCCCATGATTTAATGCCAATAAGGTTTTTTCAGCTTGATCAGTGACATTAGGTTCATCGTATAATAACCCCAGAGCCAGAAAAAATGCATCAACATTACTCAAAACAGGGTCCCCAGGTGTCAGGGAAAAAGCCCAATCCTGAGGATCACCGCCCAGGAGAGAAATGACAATTTGAACCTGCTGTGCTGCGTTCCCTGAGGACTTAGGTTTTAAGGCAAAAAACAACTTACAGTTATTTTTGAAATTCAGAAATTTAGCTTGATCCCCCAAAAATAAATCTGGCATGGGGATCCTAGGTTCCACAACGGGCAACCTAGCAAGATAGGTAGCAATACTCCGAACTTCAGTGGCAAGCTGATCCACACGGCCAGACAACTGTGCAAACTCCATTGAGAGGGAAAAAAAAAAAACCTCCTCAGCACCCGGAGAAAAAGAGGGAAAAAATGCAACAAACAGAAAAAAAAATTTCTGACAACTTCCCTTTTTCTTTTTCCTTCTACTATTTTTCCCTTCTGTTGAGTACCATATAATTTTCAGTTAGGCCGGTGATACTGTTATGATTTGGTAGCTGAGGAGAGCAGGCAAAACCGGCAATACACCAGAGAGGTTGGAATCTACTGGATTGCAGTACCCTGACTAACCACCAACAACTAAAGGCAGCCGTGGAGCGTTCCTAGACCAGTCTGTAACTCCTGATTGCCAATCTTCATTGAATGGTTCAGTACTGTTTGTAACCACCAGAGGGAGCTTCTGCTCAGAATTCATTTCTAACACATTCACAACACTTCTGTGAAGCACTTGGGGGTTCAAAGTGCTCACCACACATCTAGATAAGTTCCTTGGGGGGTCTAGTTTCCAAAATGGAGTCACTTGTGGGGGGTTTCTACTGTTTAGGCACATCAGGGGCTCTCCAAACGTGATATGACACCCGCAGACCATTCCATCAAAGTCTGCATTTGAAAAAGGCGCTCCTTCCCTTCTGAGCTCTGCCATGTGTCAAAATAGTGGTTTACCCCCACATATGGGGTATCAGCGTACTCAGGACAAATTGCACAATAACTTTTGGGGTCCTGTTACCCTTTGGAAAACAAAAATTGGGGGTGGAAAGATCATTTTTGTGGAAAAGATATGATTTTTTAATTTTACAGCTCTACGTTATAATCTTCTGTGAAGTCCTTGGGTCTAGTTTCCAAAATGGGGTCACTTGTGGGGGGTTTCCACTGTTTAGGCACACAGGGACTCTCCAAATGCGACATTGCGTCCAATCTCAATTCCAGCCAAAAAAGTCAAATGGCGCTGCTTCCCTTCTGAGCTCTGCCATGCACCCAAATAGTGGTTTACCCCCACATAAGGGGTATCAGCGTACTCAGGACAAGTTGCCCAATAACTTTTGGGGTCCTTTTATCCTTTGGAAAATAAAAATTGGGATGAAAAGATCATTCTTGTGGAAAAAATATGATTTTTTAATTTTACGGCTCTACGTTATAACCTTCTGTGAATCCCTTTTGGGTTAAAAGCTCTCACAACACATTTAGATAAGTTCCTTGGGGGGACTAGTTTCCAAAATGGGGTCAGTTGTGGGGAGTTTCCACTGTTTAGGCACACAGGGACTCTCCAAATGCGACATGGCATCCAATCTCAATTCCAGCCCAAAAAGTCAAATGGCGCTGCTTCCCTTCCGAGCTCTGTCATGCGCCCAAATAGTGGTTTACCCCCACATATGGGGTATCAGCGTACTCAGGACAAGTTGCACAATAAATTTTGGGGTCCTTTTATCCTTTGGAAAATAAAAATTGGGATGAAAAGATCATTTTTGTGAAAAAAATATGATTTTTAAATTTTACGGCTCTACGTTATAACCTTCTGTGTAGTCCTTGGGGGTTCAAAGTTCTCACCACAGATCTAGATAAGTTCCTTGGGAGGTTTACAGTCATGGCCAAAAGTTTTGAGAATGACACAAATATTATATTTTCACATGATCTGCTGCCCTCTGGTTTTTATGTGTGTTTGACAGATGTTTTTATCACAGACAGAAATATAATAATTGCAAACATATGAGTAACAAAAGCTTATATTGACAGTTAGAATGAGTTAATGCAGCAAGTCAATATTTGCAGTGTTGACCTTTCTTCTTCAGGACCTCTGCAATTCTCCCTGGCATGCTCTCAATCAACTTCTGGACCAAATCCTGACTGATAGCAGTCCATTCTTGCACAATCAATGCTTTCATTTTGTCAGAATTTTTAGGTTTTTGTTTGTCCACCCATCTCTTGATGATTGACCACAAGTTCTCAATGGGATTAAGATCTGGGGAGATTCCAGGCCATGGACCCAAAATCTCTATGTTTTGTTCCCTGAGCCATTTAGTTATCACCTTTGCTTTATGACAAGGTGCTCCATCATGCTGGAAAAGGCATTGTTGATCACCAAACTGCTCTTGGAGGGTTGGGAGAAGTTGATCTTGGAGGACATTCTGGTACCATTCTTTATTCATGGCTGTGTTTTTAGGCAAGACTTTGAGAGAGCCGATTCCCTTGGCTGAGAAGCAACCCCACACATGAATGGTTTCAGGATGCTTAACAGTTGCCATGAGAAAAGACTGGTGGTAGCGCTCACCTTGTCTTCTCCGAATGAGGCGTTTTCCTGATGTCCCAAACAATCGAAAAGGGGATTCATCAGAGAAAATAACTTTACCCCAGTCCTCAGCAGTCCACTGCCTGTACCTTTTGCAGAATATCAGTCTGTCCATGATGTTTTTTCTGGAGAGAAGTGGCTTCTTTGCTGCCCTCCTTGAGACCAGGCCTTGCTCCAAGAGTCTCCGCCTCACAGTGCATGCAGATGCACTCACACCTGCCTGCTGCCATTCCTGAGCAAGCTCTGCACTGCTGGTATCCTGATCCAGCAGCTGAAACACTTTTAAGAGACGGTCCTGGCACTTGCTGGTCTTTCTTGGGTGCCCTGAAGCCTTTTTGGCAACAATGGAACCTCTCTCCTTAAAGTTCTTGATGATGCGATAGATTGTTGACTGAGGTGCAATCTTTCTAGCTGCGATACTCTTCCCTGTTAGGCCATTTTTGTGCATTGCAATGATGACTGCACGTGTTTCTTTAGAGATAACCATGGTTAACAGAAGAGAAACAATGATGCCAAGCACCAGCCTCCTTTTAAAGTGTCCAGTGGTGTCATTCTTACTTAATCATGACAGATTGATCTCCAGCCATGTCCTCATCAACACCCACACCTGTGTTAATGGAGCAATCACTGAAAAGAGGTTAGCTGGTCCTTTTAAGGCAGGGCTGCAATGATGTTGAAATGTGTTTTGGGGGATAAAGTTCATTTTCTAGCCAAATATTGACTTTGCAAGTAATTGCTGTTAAGCTGATCACTCTTTATAACATTCTGGAGTATATGCAAATTGCCATTAGAAAAAGTGAAGCAGTAGACTTTGTAAAAATTAATATTTGTGTCGTTCTCAAAACTTTAGGCCATGACTGTAGTTTCCAAAATGGGGTCACTTATGGGGGGTTTCCACTGTTTAGGTACATCAAGGACTCTCCAAACGTGACATGGTGTCCGCTCTCGATTCCAGCCAATTTGACATTCAAAATCTCAAATGATGCTCCTTCCCTTCTGAGCACTGCCGTGCGCCTAAAGATTGGTTTTCCCCCACACATGGGGTAGTATCAGTGTACTCAGGAGAAATTGTACAACAAATATTGTGGTTCATTTTCTACTGATACCCTTGACAAAATTTTAAAAAATTGTGTCGAAAGAAAAATTTTGGGAAAAAAAGTTAAATGTTCATTTTTTTCTTCCATATTGCTTCAATTCTTGTGAAGTACCTAAAGGGTTAATAAACTTCTTGAATGTGGCTTTGAACACCTTGAGGGGTGCAGTTTTTAGAATGGTGTCACTTTTGGGTATTTTCTGTCATATTGACCCCTCAAATTCACTTCAAGTGTGAGGTGGTCCTTAAAAAAAATGGTTTTGTAAATTTTGTTGGAAAAATGAGAAATTGCTGGTCAACTTTTAACACTTATAACTTCCTAAAAAAAAAAATTTTGGTTCCAAAATTGTGCTGATGTAAAGTAGACATGTGGGAAATGTTATTTATTAACTATTTTTTGTGACATATCTCTCTGATTTAATGGCATAAAAATTAAAAGTGTGAAAATTGCAAAATTTTCAAAATTTTTGCAATATTTCCATTTTTTTCATAAATAAATGCAAGTTATATTGAAAAAATTTTACCACTATCATGAAGTACAATATGTCACGAGAAAACAATCTCAGAATCGCCAAGATCCGTTGAAGCGTTCCAGAGTTATAAGCACATAAATTGACAGTGGTCAGAATTGTAAAAATTGGCCTGGTCTTTAACCTACAAAATGGCTTGGTCGTTAAGGGGTTATAATACAATAATAATATACATGGTGTATTTGAGTCTCTCATTTTGGTAGTTCTTTATTTCTTGCTTCCTTCATAAATTAAACTGAAATTTCCTATTTTTTAGTAAAAAAACTATTTGGGTTTATTTAAATTATATATTTTTACATCCTTTTCAAATTTTGCCTTATATACAAATCATTATACAGGAAAAATGTTTCTTAACATTTTTTTCCTGTAAAATGCAATTTCTCGTCATTTTGGAATGTTTTATTGTCACTCTTTAAATTGGAGTAAAAGTGTGACACCATTGTTCTCAACAGCGACCTGGAGGTCAGAGATGCTTCCATGGGTCTTCACTATGCTGTTTTCCTTCCATTCAGCACTTTTCCCATCCATTCCAAGATTTGCATTGCTCCCCGGGCCTCTTTGTAGGGTCTCCAGTTAAAAAGCTTGACTTTCCCATTGACTTGCATTATATAGGGCGGCACAGTGGCTCAGTGGTTAGCATTGCAAATCCCACCAAAGACAACATCTGCAAGGAGTTTGTATGTTCTCCCGTGTTTGCGTTGGTTTCTTCCGGGTACTCCGGTTTCCTTCCACATTCCAAAATATACTGATATGGAACTTAGATTGTGAGCCCCATCGGGGACAGTGCAATAATGTGTTTAAAGTGCTGTAGAATTAATGCCATAATATAAAAGAGTAAAATAAATAAATAAATAAAATACTCACTGCTCAAAATGAGCAGGCGAGTATTAGGAATTGCTCGGTTCAAACAACGAGCACCCAAGCATTTAAGTGCTAGCTCATCTTTATTCAACATCCATTTTCAATATGCTTTAGCACTGAAGTAGCATAACCCAATCAGATTGAGGCCAGTTTATTTCTCTATATATAATGATTTGGGCGGTCTGACATTCCATCTCTGTTCTGTAAAATTGCAAAATAGCACTGCTTGGCAAGCCCTCATCCTTTAAAGAGGTAACAATAGATCCAGAGCTGTCACCAGGAATTATAGCACCATATACTGGCTAAATTATTGGACCCCCTTGAGACTCCGCCTAGGCGCCACCTCAACCTTTCCATCCTTCCACAATCACACTGCACACTCTTGGAAAAACTCCAATTCTGCAGCCACCTTGTCCTTGTCCTTTGCAAACAGGGAAAATGAAAAAGGAAAAATTAAGCTCACCAGTTTCAGCAGGAGTTCACCCTCATAACACGCTCAGGCATCAGTTCCAGAGGAATGGAGAAGTAGTACACGCACGGAGGTGCTTTGATCAGAGGCGTTGTCCACAACAAGGAGAAACGGGGAAACCAAGAATGATCTCCAGCGTGAAGACTTGGATAAAAATGCAAATTTTTTTAAAAATTTTTATTAAAATAAACATCCATAAAGATACAATACATGGGCAGGGTATCTGGTACAACCAACGCATTTTGACCAATTGGGGTCTTAATCATGGTATTTTGAATAAATTTGCATTTTTATCCAAGTCTTCACCCTGGAGATCATTCTTCCTTTCCCCGTTTCTCCTTGTTGTGCTTGTCCATGTCACACATTAACAGTTCCCATTGAACACCAGATCATTTCCATCAGCTTTTGTTTATACCAAAAGATTTTTAAGCCACCACCATGACAAGGTAGACTCTTTTGGTTGGGACCTACTCTACTCTGATGTATTAATTATTTCTCAAAATACCAAATACTATTTTTAGTTATATTTTTATTTATTTTTCTTTAAGGGAATGTGTCAAATACATTTTTTAAAATGATCTATAATACCACACACAAGGGACAAACACAGTCACACGATAGTCGGACCACATATTCGCATCACATAGTGAACCAACACTACCACATATAAGGGTCAAAAACTACCACACCATGACCAAGGCATGTCAGTGTACAGGTAATACAATGATCACATGTGACTTTATACACAGGTGACCTGTATATACAAGAGCACTACATATATAATAAAGTGTATATTATACTGGTAACACATTGTCATCTTTAGTTGAAGTCCTTCATCTTCGCTTTTCTTCTTCATCTCATCACAGCTCACTGCAGACAGCAATCAGTTTCTTCCAGCCAGGACTCATCTCTGCAGAAAATAACATTTATTTAGAGTACCGCTACCGAGCACATTCCCTAATTTTTTCTTAACTTCTACAATAGACCAGATTAATAAAAAAGCTACTTAATGCAATCCTACACAGTAACAGGACCCATAACTGAAAACAGTATTATCAGAAATACATATAATACATCACAGAGGTAATAATATCCCTTAATTAGCCCCTACAGTAATAATAGCCCCCATCCTGACCCCCTTGTGTCTCATTCCTGGCCCCATATGTTCTCCCATCCTGCTTCCATATGTTCTCCCATCCTGCCCCATGCGTCTCCATTCTGCCTCATATGTTATCCATCCTGCCCCATGGCTCTCCATCCTGCACCATTTGGTATATCCATTCTGCCCAATGTGTCTCCATGTTGCTGCTTTCAGTACAAAAAAAGTGAAATAAAAAAAATATTTCTCCTTACCTGGCCACAGTGCAGTGGCATCCTCTCCCTCATCCATTTGAGGTGCAGACACGCCAGAGCATGACAGTGACATCAAAGTGGCTACCGGCACAGCATTTTATTTTAACTGAATGTGTATCCTCAGACTCACATTCAGCTACTGAACAGGCAGGATCCTGTGCCTGGGGCCCTGTGAGCAGAACTGAAAAGAAGGGGGACCCAGTCGAGGCTCCCTTTGCTTACAAGACCCCCATACTCCAGAAAGGGCAGTAATGCCCTTATGGCACCCCTGAATAGATCCCCTTGAATGGATGTACTAGACAATGTGATGTAAAAGTTGTTAGACATTACGGGGAAGCCTGCACGGCAACACCTTACCTGATTAGCCCACTTCCTTGCACCTGCACTTGTCAGTAATGTGTAAAATCATTCTGGCATTAATTTTGCTAGCGCTGTATAATAGAATGGACATTGTTCAAATTTGAGGGAAATTGAGAATTTCACAAAATTTGAATGGAAATCAATGCAGTTGATAGACTCATCTTTATTTAGGAAATGAGGGACTATAACAAGGTTTAAATTGCATAAGGTAGACACTTGTGTCAGAGCATGTCCTGAATAGCAGATCCTATGTGGTGATGTTGATATGTATTGGATAGTATTAATTAACCTCTGCCATAAAATGGACATACCTATAAATCTAGATTGCAGGTGAATTTTTGCTATCAAGCACACAGTTACACCTGAAAAATAGCATGGGCACAGGAATGTAAGGAGTCTTAGAAGGAGAGATTATTCCCTTTGTCAGCCGATCAGCACTCCCACAGCATAATCGTGGAATGCCGATGGTTGTTACAGCAAAATAGAAGACTGGCAATGGTCTCTCTGCTTACAATATCCCTTAGCCAATCAGATCTTTTCAGGGGACAGGGCCTGGTTGAAAAACTGTCAATTGAAGACTGACAGATGAGACAATCCCATATAGCATGATTAGAGTGTATTATCAATAGGTCCAATTATAAAAACATTGTTTAACTGTAAAAAAAAAAACACAATACCCAGCAAAAACCTCATACAGTACATTTGATATCACTGTATTCATAAAGGCCTGAACTAGAAAACGTTTTTCGATTTTCATCCCATACAGTGAAGGCTAAAAATAAATATAAATCAAAACTACGCCATATTTGGCATTTTTGTTAACTTTGTCTTTAAAAAATTAAATAAAAAGTGATCAAAAAGCTATATATTACAAATAGTAAAAAAAATCAACTTACTTTGCAAAAACAAAATGTCCTAAAACAGTTTTGTAATCATAAAAATGAAAATGTAAGGGCTTGTACAAAAGTATTTTTAAGTACTTTTTCTTGTGAAAAAGAAGTAAAACTTTTAAAAAAAAAGTTATAAATTGGGTTTCAACGAAATTGTATCTACTCGCAGAACCACATTGAGATATGAATTATACTACATAGTGAACTAAGTAAAAAATGTAAAAGCAATTCCAGATTTATTGTTTTTTGCTCATGCCTACTGTCATAGCTGTAATTGTAAAATTTATAAATCCATCTCTAGAGAGAGGATGTATTACCCTCACATTGAACATATTGGATTAATTATAACTGGGGAAGAAGAAAAGAGCTTGCAATTCAATCGCTATTGAACTATTACCTCCTGCTGTGAACAGGTAATTACTGCAGGATACCTGCTGGAGGCCAGACTCAAAATCTAAGATCCATATATTCAAAAGGCGGAGAAATAAAAATTAGTGATGAGCGAGCACTAAAATGCTCGGGTACTCGTTGCTCGGGTCAAGCAAATTGGAATGCTCGGGTGCTCGACCCAAGCAACAAGCCCAATGTAAATCTATGGGAAACCCAAACTTTTTTGCCGCGATCTCCCCGGAGGTCTTTTTAGGGTATCAAAACGTCAGAAATCTATGGGAACAGTGCTTAAATGACATGGGAACAGCATGGGGAAGTCCCCTGGAAGCATTTCTGACTACCAGGTCACTGCTGTGAAGTGTTGTCAGCGTCTTACGCCACTTTTCCTGGCGCACAATAAAACATACAAAAATGAAACTAAAATGTATTTTCCTGGGAAATATGTTAAGGAACATCCTTTCCAGGGTAATGATTTGTATGTAAGGCAAAATAAATAACCAAAAAAATCATGTTCCTCCACCACTTGAGCTATGTTCACACGTAGCGTTTTTGATGTGTTATTCAACTTTAGCATTGCTTTCAAATGCATTCACTGGGAAATGTCATTTAACATTTTACAACCTTATCTGGTCATGTGGTGTGTGACACATCATCAGACACATCCTGTTTCATTCATGAATGAGGGACTGTTAAAGGAGGAGGGCCATCAGACGGACTTTAATATTCTTAAATGGATGGCGGTTAGACCTCACTATACTTATAGAGCCATCAGCCGGCTACGCTTTGTTGTTCCCATTATTAAACAGTAGGTCTCCTATACTGTTATCTCCTATGCTTTGAATGCAAGGCCTGCCCTGCCCAAAAGTTACATGCACCCCAATAACTTTTTGAACTGACGTCCTGGATGGCTACATGAAACCAAAGTTCCCATTATTAGAAATTTGGTACTCCCATACTGTTTGCAGGCTTTGCATTTAATTAAAGGCCTGCCCCAAATTTGGACGCACACAAATCCCCCTTGGAAAAAACATGGAGCAGGACCTCTTTAAAAAAATTTCCCATTAGAAAGGAGCAGGTCTCCTATACTTGTAACATTTCTGTGTAACCTTTTGTTTTACTGGCATCATAAACAACCTTCAAAACACTAACGTGGGTGTTGCATCATGGTACATGTTCAAACTGGTGTTCTAGTGGTGTCTGAAGAGTTGTGGAGGATGTGTGGTATCCCACCAAGTGGCCAATTCTAGGAAAAAACGGATATATAGTGTGTTTTCATATAAATGCTGTGAATTTTTATGTGGACTAGCCATTTTAAATACATTGTGAGACCTGCTGACAGGCAGCACAAAAAAAGGTTAATCTTCTTCTCCCAGGCTTGATCAGGTGACCCAGCTCTGTTTTAATATGCAGAAGGTTCTGGAAAAACACCGCATGACTGCAGCTCTACAGTCACATAGAAGGGGGATGAGCCAAGTCCTGGGAGAGAGTTTTAAAATTTGAAGTGACAATTGGTGGTCGAACATCTTGGTAAGAGGAGGCCATTTTATAGGTGAAGGAATTACCTACTTGCTCCCTGCCAGCTTTCCTTAGAAAGGGGACAAGCACAAAAAGGGGAGTTAATAGTCTTCATGTGAGGAAGACTACCATTGCAGGTAGGAGGCTGAATTACCTCAGGGAAGAAACAGAGCACAGTGCTGAAGAGATATTCAGACTTAATAAAACCAGAGGTTACTAAGATCTGCCTGTCTGCAGGTACACAGCAATCATCAACTATGAGTGTAATCCTGTACCTCAGTTTACTGCTGTTTGTAACTAATAATTTGCCCCATTACCTTCAGTAAAAAGAATTCTGTTTCAAAATCTTACGGCTGCTTCATGACTTGAGCTCAAATGCACCGACTATTACCACCATCATCATCTTCTGTCTAGAGGCAGTTACTGCGCAGGTAGAAAGTCTGAGGAGCAGAGCGTAAATGCTTGGGCAGTGGTGTACTCTGTCAGCGTATTACGATGGCGAAAGCTTCTAGAGTAAATCATGACTGGAAGAGCCATAGCAAGAGCACATGGAAGAGCACGGGGCAAGGACTCGCAACCACCCAAGCCTGGTGTTCCTGGGCTGAATTCTGGCAAACACATTACCTACTAATACTGAACTTGTTGGACGAGGACGTAAAAATGAACCCCTTGCAGGTGCTAGACCAGAAGCTAGAGATTTTAACATTTTGGCTGGATTTCAAGATGTGTCAATTGGAGAGCGTGGTGGTCGTAGACGTGACCATGATATGGGTGTTTCCACTAGACAATCCATCCAACATGTCATAGAATCAAAATCTGTTTTTTCTGGCAACTATATTCAGCTGTGCACAAACTATGTCAAATTGATTGCTAGACCCCCAGTGGGTCTTGTACCAGTACCATGTTGATTACAGTGCACAGATGGAATCTAGATCCCTGAGGTCAGCTCTACTTTACCAGCATGATGAAGTAATAGGAAAACATTTGGTTTTGATGGAGCTGTTCTTTTCTTTCCAAAGAAAATAAATAAGATCAATGAGGTGGTTAGCAGCACACACAATGGACAAATAGTAAATATTACAATTACTTTGACAAATGAGTTACTACCAACTTCACCAACCTGCTTTCACTTTTACAACATTATATTCCGAAGGCTTCTGAAGATGATGAATATGAAGCAAATACGTCTGAATTATTATCACCCAAATCATGTTACAGAAGTCAGAACACACAACTTATCTGTGTGGCAAGGATTTACCACCTCAATTTTGTAGTATGAGACTACAAACCCTGGCAAAAATTATGGAATCACTGACCTTGGAGGATGTTCATTCAGTTGTTTTATTTTGTTGAAAAAAAACAGATCACAGACATGGCACAAAACTAAAGTCATTTCAAATGACAACTTTCTGGCTTTAAGAAACACTAAAAGAAATCAAGAACAAATAATGTGGTAGTCAGTAATGGTTATTTTTTTTAACCTATCATAGGGGAAAAATTATGGAATCACCCAGTAAATTTTCATCCCCAAAACTAACACCTGCATAAAATTAGATCTGCTCGTTAGTATGCAAAAGGAGTGATAACACCTTGGAGACCTGTTGCACCAAGTGGACTGACATGAATCTGGGCTCCAACATGAGAGATGTCAATTGAAGCAAAGGAGAGGATTATCAAACTTTTAAGAGAGGGTAAATCATCATGCAATATTGCAAAAGATGTTGGTTGTTCACAGTCAGCTGTGTCTAAAATCTGGACCAAATACAAACAACATGGGAAGGTTGTTAACCCCTTAGTGACAGAGCCAATTTGCAGCTTAATGACCGGGCCAATTTTTACAATTCTGACCACGGTCAATTTATGAGGTTATAACTCTGGAACGCTTTAACGGATCCTGCTGATTCTGAGAATGTTTTTTCGTGACATATTGTACTTCACGTTAGTGGTAAATTTTTTTATATGACTTGCGTTTATTTATGAAAAAAAGAGAAATATGGTGAAAATTTTGAAAATTTAGCAATTTTCAAATTTTACATTTTTATGCCCTTAAATCAGAGAGATATGTCACACAAATTTCTTAATAAATAACATTTCCCACATGTCTACTTTACATTGGTATAATTTTGGGAACAAAATTTTTTTTGTTACGAAGTTATAAGGGTTAAAAGTTGACCAGCGATTTCTCATTTTTACAACAACATTTTTTTTTAGGGACCACATCACATTTGAAGTCACTTTGAGGGGTCTATATGATAGAAAATACCCAAAAGTGACACCATTCTTAAAACTGCACCCTTCAAGGTGCTCAAAACCACATTCATGAATTTTTAACCTTTACGTGCTTCACGGAACTGAAGCAATTTGAAGGAAAAAAATAACATTTACTTTTTTGCAAAACATTTACTTCGGAACATATTTTGTTATTTTCACAAGTTTAAAAGAAAAATGAACCACAAAATTGTGTGCAATTTCTTCTAATTACGCCGAACCCCATATGTGGGTTAAACCACTTTTGGCATACGGCAGTTTGCACGGGAAGGAGCGCCGTTTGACTTTTTCAACGCAGAATTGGCTGGACACCATTACGTTTTAGAGAAACCACTGATGTGCCTAAACAGTGAAAACCCAACAATGACCCCCTTGAAACTAGACCCTTAAGGAACTTATCTAGATGTGTGGTGGCACTTTTAAAGCTCAAGTACTTCACAGAAGTTTTATAACGTAGAGCCTAAAAGTAAAACATTCATATTTTTTTCACAAAAAACTATCTTTTTCACCCCAATTTTTATTTTCCCAAGGGTAAAAAGACCCCAAAAGTTTTTGAGCAATTTGTCCTGAGCATGCTGATACCCCCATATGTCGGGGTAAACCACTGTTTGGGTGCATGGGAGAGTTTGGGAGGGAAGGAGCGCCATTTGACTTTTCAACGCAGAATTGGCTGGATGCCATGTCGGATTTGCAGAGGCCCTGATGTGTCTAAACAGTGGAAACCCCCCACAAGTGACCCCATTTTGGAAACTAGACCCCCTAAGGAACTTATCTAGATGTGTGGTGAGCACTTTGAACCCCCAAGTGCTTCACAGAAGTTTATAACGCCCGGGCGTGAAAATAAAAAATCATATTTTTTCCACAAACCTCATCATTTAGTCCCCAATTTTTTATTTTCCCAAGGGTAACTGGAGAAATTAGACCACAAAAGTTGTCCTATTTGTCCTGAGTACGCTGATACCCCTTATGTGGGAGGACCACTGTTTGGGCGCACGACAGGGCTTGGAAGGGAAGGAGCGCCGTCTCACTTTTTCAAACCAAATTTGGCTGGAATTGAGATTGGACACCATGCCGCGTTTGGAAAGCCCCTGATGCGCCTAAACAGTGGAAAACCCCCACAAATGACACCATTTTGGAAACTAGACCCCTTAAGGAACTTATCTTGATGTGTGGTGAGCACTTTCAACCCCCAAGTCCTTCACAGAAGTTTATAACGTAGAGCCGTGAAAATAAAAAATCTGTCATGTATAGTGTACAGTTCCTATAGCGTCTTGTGCTTGGGTGCGAGGAAAACTCATGAGACACAGGTTGATATGAAATGACTTGTATTACTTCATACAAGAATGCGGAAAAGGTCACACAGTTTGCAGGAACAGAGGCAGGAGACACAGCAGGCCAGAGTAACTTCAAGCACTACAATAACTCTCCAAAGCAGGTTCAGGATCTCTTCTCTGTACCGTAATTCCTCTGCAAACATGGATTCACCAAACAGCAGGTTTCCAGAGTCCAAAAGTGTTCCAAGGTTCCTCAGTAGGAAATAGCTGGAGTACAAAGTCCAATGTTTCCAGGAGTCAGGTCACAGGCTGACTGAAGCTTGATTCAGGAGCACTGATTGTTCAGCTGAGGCTGCTTAAGAAGCAAGAGGGAGAGAATCAGGGCGGGAACATGAAAACTGGAAACTCCATATTAACTGAGGGTAAGAGCTGCAGAAAGACAGAAAGCAAAATGGCCGACGGAAAACTGGGTTTCAAGGAACATGTCAAAAGAGACAAAGAACCTTACAAAATCATTTTTTTCCTCAAGAATGATTCTTTAGCCCACTATTTTTTTCATTTTCCCAAGGGTATCATGAGAATTTGGACCCCAAAACTTGTTGTGCAATTTTTCCTGAGTATGCTGATACCCCATATGTGGAGTGGAACCATTCTTTGGGCGCATGGGAGAGCTTGGAAGGGAACGAGCGCCATTTTGTAATGTAGACTTTGATGGAATGTTCTGCGGGAGTCATGTTGTGCTTGCAGAGCCCTTGATGTGCCTAAACAGTAGAAACCCCTGCAAGTGACACCATTTTGGAAACTAGACCCCAAAAGGAGCTTATCTAGATGTGTGTTGAGCACTTTAAACCCCCAAGTGCTTCACAGAAATTTAAAAACGCAGAGCCGTGAAAATAAAAAATGATTTTTTTCCTCAAAAATGATTTTTTTAGCCAGCTATTTTTTATTTTCCCAAGGGTAACAGGAGAAATTAGAATCCCAATATTGGTGTGCAATTTGTCCTGAGTATGCTGATACCCCATATGTTGGGGTAAACCACTGTTTGGGCGCATGGCAGGGCTCGGAATGGAGGGAGTGCCATTTGACTTTTTGAACGCCACATCGTGTTTGGAGACCCCCTGATGTACCTAAATAGTGGAAACCCTCAATTCTAGCTCCAACTCTAACCCCAACACACCCCTAACCCTAATCCCAACCCTAACCCTAATCCCAACCCTAATTCCAACCCTATTACCCATAAACAGTAAAAATATATAAATTTTATTGATATACAACAATTTCACACCTATCAAATATTTTTTAAAAATTTCATGCAGAAAAATTGTATTTATATATGTCTCAGAAATTGAGAAGGTCACAAATAAAACAGTAAGATATGACCTGTTTATAAATCATTGGACTGGGATTTAATAGACCATAAAACTATCATATATAATATATCATCCCCGTTTGCTGGGTAAATATAAAGGCTCACATGTGGCTATTTAAAGTCATTGCTATAGAAGATCCTATTCTTAGTCATATATGCATCAAAAACATGAGCCATAAATATCCCAGCATAAGTAAATTAGTCTCACCCAGGTGTATCCAGAATAACAGTCAGATCGTGCTGCCCCATTTGCATAGGATTTTCTATAGCAATGACTTTAAATAGCCACATGTGAGCCTTTATATTTACCCAGCAATCGGGGATGATATATTATATATGATAATTTTATGGTCTATTAAATTCCAGTCCAATGATTTATTAACAAGTCAGATCTTACTGTTTTTTTTTGTGACCTTCACAGTTTCTGAGACCTATATATACAATTTTTCTGCATGAAATTTTTAAAAAATATTTGATAGGTGTGAAATTGTTGTATATCAATAAAATGTATATATTTTTACTGTTTATGGGTTTCAGAGCTCCTTTTTCGTGTTGTATATAATCTACTTGTGGAGTATACCCTATTGTGCTTGTGTAAGCAATAGCCATTTTTATTTTCATTAACTCTGGTGTTTTTCTAAAAACCTAATTCAAACCCTAATTGTAACCCTAACCCTAATTGTAACTCTAAGGCCGGCGTCACACTGGCGACAGAATCGGACGACTGCAATGCGATGAAAAATTGCATTGCAGTCGGACCTATGTTAATCTATGGAGCAGCTCCCAGTATCAGATTTTTTGTGGTCCGTTTTAAACGTCCGTGTGCAATCGCAGCATGCTGCGATTGTCACCGATTGTGGGTCGACTATCGCCAATGCAAGTCTATGGGAGCGATGAAAAATCGGATTACAAACGGACCGCACGTGTGACTTGCGATGAAATCGCATCGGTGTCCTTTAGAAAAGCCGGCAATTCATCCCCGGCTATACTGTAAAATCACACTGACAGCTTTAATAAAGAATCGAATCAATACATATACACACATAGAATACATATATATATATATATATATATATATGTCATTGTGACATGTATATATATATATATATATATATATATATATTTATAGTTTCTACACTTCTACATACTGTATTAGCCGCTCATTCAATTGCCGGCTTCTGTGAAATCACAGAAGCCGACATGAAATGATACATTGTTTCCACACAGTTACCATAGAATTTCATGTATTTTGATATATGGTATTAAGTTAATATTACATAAGTATATGTGTGCAAAATTTCAGACATGTAGGGGTTAATTAAAAGTGTAAATTCGTTGTTAAAAATTTATATTTTTTTACAACGAATTTACACCTTTAATTAACCCCTACATGTCTGAAATTTTGCACACATATACTTATGTAATATTAACTTAATACCATATATCAAAATACATGAAATTATATGGTTAACTGTGTGGAAACAATGTATCATTTCATGCGTTTTGAATGATGACGGCTAATACAGTATGTAGAAGTTAGAAACTATAAATATATATATATATATACATGTCACAATGACATGTATATATATATATATTGTGTTCTATGTGTATATATCTATTCTTTTTTTTGTGATTGAAATACTATTCTTTTGGATCCATTATATGTCAGTTTTGCAAGCCTGCGAGAAATTCTCGCAAGTCGGATGAAAATCGGATGTTACAAGGTACACACACATGCGACTAAATGCATCTTTGAAGGAAAATCGGATGACAGAAGCATGTGTGATGTTTGCATTTTGATCCGACAATCGACCGTCTAAAACGGACCGATTTTTTGTCGTTGTGTGTGACGCCGGCCTAACCCTAATTGTAACCCTAACCCTAATTGTAACCCTAGCCCTAATTCCGACCCTAACCCTAATTATAGCCCTAACCCTAAGGTTAAGTTCATATTGCGTTTTACCAGCCCATTCAACACATAGCGTTGACAGGCTGGTAACGGTATAGCATAACGCGATTGCGTTATGCTATACCCGCTAGCACAGAGGAATCAGCAGATGATTCCTCTGCGCTAGTGGTGACGGAGCCCAGACGCTGCAGGCCGCGTCCGAGGCTCTGTCACTGAATGACGGCACCTGACAATGGGGGTGAATGGCAGCATTAACGGACTGCGTTACACTGCGTTATACCACGGTGTAACGCAGTCCGTCTAACGGACTGCCATAACGCAGTATGAACCCAGTCTAACCCTAACCCTAATTCCAAAACTAACCCTAATTATAACCCTAACCCTAATGGAAAAATAAAAATAAATTAAATTTCTTTATTTTATTATATGTCCCTAACTAAGGGGGTGATAAAGGGGGGGTTTATGTACTGTTTTTTTTATTTTGATCACAGTGATAGTTTATCACAGTGATCAAAATGTACTTTCATTCATGTTTTTAAATCTGCCCCAGGCAGATTCGGCGGGCCATTTTTTTTTTACAGGATGAAGAGGCCGGAGCTGCAGGAGCTGCCAGCGGACAGTGGGAACACCGGGAGGTACAGGTGGGGTTCGGGGGTCCTGGGGACACTATTTCTCACCCCTCTGATGTGCGATCACATCAGAGGGGAGAGAAATCTTTTTTTTTTGTTGCGGTCGCCGTTATACTGTTATATACTGTTAGCCGAGACCCCGGAGAAAATTGCCCAACCCCCCGGCACATCGCAGCGGGCGCACTACGCATTCCCCTGCCATTTTCTAGCCATTAAAGATGGTGGCACCCACTGTAGGAGGCAGGAGGGCCCTAGGACCACCGGGGGCCACAAAAGGGGGATCAGGGACCCTTTTTCTCTATCCTCTGATGTCCGATCACATCAGAGGAGAGAGAAATTAAATGGCACATCAGATTTTTTTTTTGCTGCGATCGCCGTTATAGGGTTAATAACGGCGATCGCAACATCAGGGTCGGTAAAAACCGACCAGATTCATGTTCTCTGGGGATTCGGCTACCCCGGTAGCCAAGACCCGGAGAAAATGCGACTGTGGTGGGCGCTATACACTTTTTTCACAGCGCCGTTAATTAACGGCGCTGTGGTTTAAGTACCCTTGACTACCGCCGTTAAAAGGCGTATCGACGGTCGTTAAGGGGTTAAAGGCCAACATATTGTTAGACCAAGGAAGACAGCAAAGCGTCAAGACTAGTGTTGAGCATTCCGATACCGCAAGTATCGGGTATCGGCCGATATTCGCTGTATCGGAATTCGATACTTAGTTCCGATATTTTTCATATATCGTATACCGGAATCGGAAGTTCCCATAATTCTTTGAGAGGCAATGTGATTTTAGTCAGCCAATGAGGAATCTTATGAAGTGTGGGCACATCCTGTAATGCTGCGGTCATCTTAACTAATGGCATGGCTGTGATTGGCTGCTGAAATGATGTCAGAATGCACTATAAAAGGCGCCGCCGCCATTTTAGCGTCACTGTGCTGTGAACTCAGTTAGGGACAGAACGCTGTTCTGCTGACTTTGAGGGACAGTTAGACATTGCGATTTTGTGTACTGTGCTTTAGGCAGGCTATTTTACCAACCGCTGTGTAAAGTTTCCTTTTGCCAGTGTTGTTTTAACAGCTCTGTGCAAGGTGTGTGTGAGAGTGCAGGTGACGCTGCAGTTTGCTCTGCATCCACCGCTGTTTGTAGGCATCTGCACGTGTCACTTACTGACTCTTTTTTTTATTTTATTTTGTGGAATTGGTGCAGCTCCATTATATTTGAAAAAAATCTAATCTATTAGTGTGACGCGCTTCCATCCGTATACAATACATTGGTTGCAAACACTATAGAAGTACAGAAAGGAGCCTTTCACAGATAGTGAACAGTTGTGTTTCAGTGTTCACTGCAGTCTGTGAGGTTTTGATTTTTTGAGTGCAGATCACGCTCCAGTTAGTTCTTCAACCACTGCTGGTTGTAGTCTGCTGAGCGTGTGTCACTGCCTCATCCTTCACATTTTTCTCTAATTGGTGCTGCTCCATTATATTTGAAAAAAATCTAATCTATTAGTGTGACGCGCTTCCATCCGTATACAATACATTGGTTGCAAACACTATAGAAGTACAGAAACGAGCCTTTCACAGATAGTGAACAGGTTGTGTTTCAGTGTTCACTGCAGTCTGTGAGGTTTTGATTTTTTGAGTGCAGATCACGCTCCAGTTAGTTCTTCAACCACTGCTGGTTGTAGTCTGCTGAGCGTGTGTCACTGCCTCATCCTTCACATTTTTCTCTAATTGGTGCTGCTCCATTATATTTGAAAAAAATCTAATCTATTAGTGTGACGCGCTTCCATCCGTATACAATACATTGGTTGCAAACACTATAGAAGTACACAAAGGGGCCTTTCACAGCTACTGAACAGTTGTCTGCAGTGTTCACTGTAGTCTGTGAGCTTTTCATTTTTTGAGTGCAGATTACGCTCCAGTTAGTTCTTCAACCACTGCTGGTTGTAGTCTGCTGAGCGTGTGTCACTGCCTCATCCTTCACATTTTTCTCTAATTGGTGCTACTCCATTATATTTGAAAAAAATCTAATCTATTAGTGTGACGCGCTTCCATCCGTATACAATACATTGGTTGCAAACACTATAGAAGTACACAAAGGGGCCTTTCACAGCTACTGAACAGTTGTCTGCAGTGTTCACTGCAGTCTCTGAGGAATAACCACACTTAGGCCTTATAACTTTTCTGACTTTCTTTATCAATCTACCAAGATGAAGAAGGCAGGGAGTAAGGCACGTGGTCGTGGCCGTGGAGTTTCAGCAGGGAGAGGACGTGGGGATTCTGTGGCTGCTGCCGCACCTAGTGACACAGCATCCACCAGTTTTCCCCGTGAGCGTTCCTTTATGGCACTTTTGTAGGAGCTCAGCGTACCCCCCTGCTGCGGGAAGAACAAATTGAAGCCGTTGTTGGTTGGATGGCAGCCAATGCATCGACTTCAATAGCTTCCACCTCCTCTCAGGACCACAGCACTGTTGAACAACCATCTGTCTCTTCACCGCCTGCCAAATTGCCCAGGCAGTCAGAGAGTTCTGAACTGGAGCCAGCTGAGTCTCTGCTTCTGTTCTCAGAATCTGTTGGCTTGCAAACAGGGGCCCAGCCAAGCAGCATTCTGGAATGTGAAGAAGAGGCAGTATGCAGTGATGCGCAACAGCTGTGTCTCTCTGAATGTGAAGAGGCGGGTGAGCCTAGTGCCGATGGTCAGCACACCGCAGAACGCATCTGATGATGATGATGAGACTCAGGTGCCAGGTTTTGTGGAGCATGGTGCTGCCCAGACCATCCAACAGCAGCAGGTGTTGGAAGAGGGTAGTGGAGATGATGAAGTCCGAGACCCAACATGGCGTGAGCAACAGGAAGGTGGTGGTAGCAGCTCTGAGGAAGAGATTGCCCCAACGGTCCAAACAGTAGGGAGAGGTAGGCTGCAGACTCGGTTGCCTGTAGCCTCCAGTTTGGCACCCGTTCGTAGCAGTTCTCTTCCAACAGCAAAAACGGGCGCTCCCAGGACTTGAACTGCGTGGTCCTTTTTTGACACACTTACAGATGATATTTGCTATGTCAAATGCAAGCTGTGTAATCAAAAAGTAAAAAGAGGTAAAAGTGTCAGTAACCTTAATACCACAAATATGTGGAAACATGTGCGGTCAAAGCACGTGGTTGAGTTACAAAGACACACTGGAGATGTAGGCCAACCTACAGCAGCACCTACATCTTCAGCTCGTGTTGGAGCCTCTTCCTCCAGCTCACACACAGCTGGTTCGGCTTCCTCACAGGATCGCCATGGAAGAACCTCTGTCACTGTTGTCCAGAGACCCAGTGTTATTCCACCCACAGCTGCAAGTTCCCTGTCATCCTCACACTCCCAGGCCACAAAACAGCCATCGGTAGCACAGGCATGGGATAAAAGACGGCCATACTCGGCAAACCATCCACGAGCACAGGCTCTGAATGCTGGCATTGCAAAACTCCTGTCCCTTGAAATGCTGTCATTCAGGCTGGTGGAGACTGACAGTTTCCGTAACTTAATGGCATTGGCAGTCCCACAATACAATGTGCCCAGCCGATTTTATTTCAGCAGGCAAGCCGTCCCTGGTCTGCAAAAGCATGTTGAGGGAAAAATTAAACATGCGCTACTAAACGCCGTCAGTAGCAAGGTCCACCTGACCACCGATGCGTGGACCAGTACCCATGGCCAGGGACGATAGCTTTCCCTCACTGCCCATTGGGTCAATGTTGTGGAGCCGGGTACAGATCTTGCGAGTGGCGCTGTACTTGTTCTGCCAACTCCAAGGATTGCAGGAATCAAGTCTGTCCACATTGACTCCTCTCCTACTCCAGTTCCTCAGAATCATCGCTGCAGGAGCCGTCACGGTCTACCTCCACATGGACCCGTGAACGCTTACCTGATGCGACCGATATGAGCACAGCCGTGGCCAAACGTCAACAGGCCGTCCTGAAATTAATTTCCATGGGGAATCGAAGCCACACAGCGCAGGAGCTCTGGAATGCCATCAAGCAGGAGAGCGACGTGTGGTTTTTGCCAGCGAATCTCCAGCCAGGCTTGGTAGTGTGTGACAATGGCCGAAATCTGGTGGCAGCTCTGGGCCTTGGCAACCTCACTCACATACCATGTCTGGCACATGTGCTCAACTTGGTCGTGCAGAGTTTTTTGAGGGACTATCCGGATCTTGATGCACTGCTGCACAAGGTCCGCCTAGAGTGCGCTCACTTGCGACGTTCCAGCATGGCCAGATCGCGCATTGCAGCTCTGCAAGTCAGATTTCGCCTTCCTGAACATCGCATCATATGTGACGTACCCACCAGGTGGAATTCCACGTTACATATGTTGGAGCGGTTGTGTGAGCAGCAGCCAGCAGTAATGGAGTATCAGCTGCATCAGGCGCAATCAACTCGCAATTTGCGCCGTTCACACTTCACCACTACTGAGTGGGCCTCTATGAAGGACATCTGCGACGTTTTGCGTGCGTTTGATGAGTCAACGCGGATGGCGAGTACAGATGATGCACTAGTCAGCCTGACTGTCCCCCTTATCTGCCTGCTTCAAAAAACACTGCAAGCAATAAGGGATGAGGTTTTGGAAGAGGTGGAGGATGAGGAGTCACAAATTCCATCACCTTCTGGACAGTCAGCGCAATGTGGTTCCTCACAAAGGGCTGGGCAGGGCTCACTTTGTGAGGAGGATGAGGAGGAGTCAATGGAGGAGGAAGATATCGGTCCAGAGGGAGGTACACAACGCTCTAGTCAGTATGTAGAGCGAGCGTGGGGTGATGCAGAGCAGGCAGAGATGACGCCTCTTGCAGGGGACAGCGTTTCTTGGCCAGTTGGAAGTCTGCAACACATGGTTGATTTCATGCTGCAGTGCCTGAGAGACGACCGCCGCATCGCCCACATTCTCACCACGTCTGATTATTGGGTGTACACCCTCCTAGACCCTCGCTACCGGGACAACTTACAAAGCCTCATCACACCGTTGAACCGGGAGCGTAAAATGCGGGAGTACCAAGACACACTGGTGCAATCCATAATGTTCTCCATTCCAGCCGAGAGCACTGCTGCTGCTACTGCTTTACAAAGCAGCTCTGTGCGTCGAGGCAGTGGAGACAGCTCTACAACAAGAGGGAGCACAAGCAGCGCCTCTGCACAGGGCAAGACCAGTATGTTCCAAATGTGGCGAAGTTTTGTGGCAGCGCCACAAATGTCTACACCATCCGAGACGGCTCCAGTCAGCAGGAGGCAACGTTTCCGTAAGATGGTGACAGACTACATGTCTTTCCCTCTCAGTGTACTCCCAGATGGCTCTTCCCCATTCAAGTTTTGGGTCTCTAAGCTGGATATATGGCCAGAGCTTAGCCAGTATGCATTGGAGGTGCTGACTTGCCCTGCTGCCAGTGTATTATCTGAGCGTGTCTTTAGTGCTGCAGGTGGTGTACTAACAAACCGTCGCATGCGACTATCCTCCGATAATGTAGACCGGCTTACTTTTCTGAAAATGAACAAGGCATGGATCTCGCCAGAATTTGTCTGTCCGTTTTCAGATTAAATAACTGGTTCGCAACGTTATCCATGTCTCCTGGTATGTTCATCTTTCTACCACCTGAACTCTACTCCCTGGGCTACAACACTGCCAGTTGCTGCTCAGAAGTGTCGTGTCCACAGACCAATACACAAGCTATAGTGTTAGTGGGGTTCAGTAACGCCAGCTGTTCCCCTGCTGTGTGTCCGGCAAGAAGTCTCCTGTTCCCTACACATGCACAGAAAAACCCATGTCGAACATGCTCCAAATAGGGAAGAGCCGTCACCCTGATTGTTATGCTTAAAACAGGAAATTGTGAAGTTTTCCAGGCCTAGAATGATACATTTTTATGACAAATATGGACAAATAATAATTTGTCATCACAGCGCATATCTGCACATGTCTATTAGAAATGGTAACAAAAACTAAAACATAGTCTTCACTTTTTGAAATTAATGCATAAAAGTACATTTCATACTTATCAATTAATGCTTTTTAAGGAACTTTATCTGTACCTGTAAGATAATGCAGTCAATGGATGTACGAATCATAAAATCCTCATCATCATCATCACGAGTTTTATTTATGACAGACATTATAAAATACACATACTGATGCCAACTGTAACTTCACACACCATATATGAAATGGCCAGCATGTAAACCTGGTAATAATGTGCAATAATAAATTATTACATCTAGAAAGTGCATCATGCATACTGACAATAGGTAGTTATACCTGCAAGTGCTGTTGAAACAACCACAACAGATATAAATTAATAATGGTATATAGGTATCACAGTGCATAGTTACTCATGGACAATGTCGATGTAATACTGTACCTCAATAAAGTCAGCGTCAACCATTATGCTTGTTAGTCTTGTAGATTGTTAAAGAGGGAAAGGTCTTTTTTTGTTGGTCATAGGTGGAGTATTAGACAGTAAATGATTACTGCTGTCTAGTGTTGAGCGATATTGCTCGATATCGAAAAATATCGTATCGAAATTGTATCGCCGATAGCACTAAATATCGTCGATATCCGATTTCGATACCGGAAGTCCCATGTAAGTCTATGGGGAAAAAATATCGAAATTAAAACAAACCATTCTTGCCTTGTAGGTTAATTGTACATGAAGGAAAACAACAAAGACTAATGTAGAATGTATTGGGGGAGGTTGAGGAGACAATAAAGGCATACATGTTTAACCCAATGCATTGGAATAGCATTTTTTTTTTTTTTTTTGGAAATACGTTTGGATTGACTAACAAATTGACAATGTTGTTAACCTTTTTTCTATTTTGGCAAATATGTATGTTTCACAACTTCCATGCTCTTCACCTTTTTAACTTTTGCCAGTGCCACACTTTCTCCTTCATAATCTTCAGCAGCAGCATCATCTTTCTCATCAAATTATTCTTCATCTTCACCTTCTTAATCTTCTTCTTAAACTTCTTGATATTCATGTTTTTGTTTACATTACTCATATTGTTATTATTAAACTAATTAATCTTCTTCATATTCAAATTCTTCATCTTCTTCCTCTTCATCTTCTTCATCATATTCTTATTTGTGACAGAGATTCCTGTACTTGTAATCTGTAAAAGTATGAATTGTTCATCCTTCCGTTCTTGCTGTCACAAAATATTTAAATTACAACAGTATTTGTCCGTGTTCAGTTTAGCCTGCAGCAGCAGGCATTTTCCAGGGGCACCACGAGGAGGAAAGGACTCACCCCCATACACTGCTTAGTCTTCTTCTGCTTAGAATTTAGAGCATATATTTTGCTCTTCAGTTTGGTCTTATACTTCATGTTCTTCTGCTTTTTGATCTTTTGCTTATTGTTCTTCTGTCTCTTGTTGTGTATCTTGCAGTTTGTCTTAACCTTCTTTGTCCTGTTGGTGATCTTCTTCTGGGTAATCTTTTATTTTTTCTTTGTGATGGTGTTCAGGCTGGTTGGCTTCATGCTCGTCGTCCTTGTTGTCGTCATCTTTTCTGGGTGGTCTTTAATGTCGTCTAATTTCCGAGAAACAGCTGACGTTACTGGAACCCTGACGGGTATCAGATGGAGCAAGAGACAATGGAAGTAACGAGGACCAGCTGACTGTGGCTGGACCCCGGACGGGTAGCAGAAGGAAAAGAGGCAATTGTCACAACCGACGAGTACCAGCTGACGTTACTGTGACACGGTTACTAAGCAGGAGGTACCTGTGCTCCAAAGCACTACCAAGGACTAGCAGACGTTGCTGGAACTCGGATACGGAGATGGAGGCACCTAGGCCAAAGGCACTGGGGAGAACCACTTGACGGTACTGGACCCCGGACGGGTAGCAGAAGGAAAAGAGGCAATGTCACAACCGAGTACCAGCTGACGTTACTGTGACACGGTTACTAAGCAGGAGGTACCTGTGCTCCAAAGCACTACCAAGGACCAGCAGACGTTGCTGGAACTCGGATACGGAGATGGAGGCACCTAGGCCAAAGGCACTGGGGAGAACCACTTGACGGTACTGGACCCCGGACGGGTAGAAGAACGCACCCATGAAAATGTAAGTTGACAGGACGCAAGCTGTCCGCAGTTACCGAATCACACAGTCCTACAGTGGGTGCTTATCCTATTGTCACAATGGAAACCGCCTTTATTTACATATCCCACAGCACACATAGGAATCACCTAAACTGCAGGCACCATAGAGTCGGCTAACCCGAATGCAACACGACAGCACAACTTATTGGAGGATAATTGACGTTCACACTGCCAGGAAACAGCTGTCGTGCTGTAACCAGGCTGGCCAGGAGTCAGTACCCCTGAGTAGAGAGTTCAGGTGGTAGAAAGATGAACATAACAGGAGACATGGAAAACGTTGCCAAACAGTTATTTAATCTGAAAACGGACAGGCAAATTCAGGTGAGATCCATGCCTTGTTCATTTTCACAAAAGTAAGCCGGTCTACATTCTCTGAGGATAGTCGCATGCGACGGTCTGTTACTACACCACCTGCAGCACTAAAGACACGCTCAGATAATACACTGGCAGCAGGGCAAGCCAGCACCTCCAATGCATACTGGCTAAGCTCTGGCCATGTATCCAACTTAGAGACCCAAAATTTGAAAGGGGAAGAGGCATCTGGGAGTACACTTAGAAAGAAAGCCAAGTAGTCTGTCACCATCTTACGGAAACGTTTCTTCCTGGTGACTGGAGCCGTCTCGGATGGTGTAGACCTTGCTGGCGCTGTCACAAAACTTTGCCACATTTGTAACATACTGTTCTTGCCCTGTGCAGAGGCGCTGCTTCTGATCCCTCTTGTTGTAGAGGTGTCTACACTGCCTCGACGCACAGAGCTGCTTTGTAAAGCAGTATCAGCAGCAGCAGCAGCTCTCTCGGCTGGAATGTACAACAGTATGGATTGCACCAGTGTGTCTTGGTACTCCTGCATTTTACGGTCCCGGTTCACCGGTGTGATGAGGGTTTGTAAGTTGTCCCGGTAGCGAGGGTCTAGGAGGGTGTACACCCAATAATCTGACGTGCTGAGAATGTGGGCGATGCGGCGGTCGTTTCTCAGGCACTGAAGCATGAAATCAACCATGTGCTGCAGACTCCCAACTGGCCAACAAAGGCTGTCCTCTGGAAGAGGCGTCATCTCTGTCTCCTCTGCATCACCCCACCCTCGCTCTACATACTGACTATAGCGTTGTGTACCTCCCTCTGTAGGGATTTCTTCCTCCTCCATTGACCTCCTCCTCCTCATCCTCCTCACAAAGTGAGCCCTGCCCAGCCCTTTGTGAGGAACCACGTTGCGCTGACTGTCCTGAAGGTAATTGAATTTGTGACTCCTCATCCTCCACCTCTTCCAAAACCTCTTCCTTTAGTGCGTTCAGTGATTTCTGAAGCAGGCAGATAAGGGGGACAGTCATGCTGACTAGTGCATCATCTGCACTCGCCATCCGCGTTGAGACATCAAACGCACGCAAAACATCGCAGATGTCGTTCATAGAGGCCCACTCAATAGTGGTGAAGTGTGAACGGCGCAAATTGCGAGTTGATTGCGCCTGTTGCAGCTGATACTCCATTACTGCTGGCTGCTGCTCACACAACCGCTCCAACATATGTAACGTGGAATTCCACCTGGTGGGTACGTCACATATGATGCGATGTTCAGGAAGGCGAAATCTGCGTTGCAGAGCTGCAATGCGCGATCTGGCCATGCTGGAACGTCGCAAGTGAGCGCACTCTAGGCGGACCTTGTGCAGCAGTGCATCAAGATCCGGATAGTCCCTCAAAAAACTCTGCACGACCAAGTTGAGCACATGTGCCAGACATGGTATGTGAGTGAGGTTGCCAAGGCCCAGAGCTGCCACCAGATTTCGGCCATTGTCACACACTACCAAGCCTGGCTGGAGATTAGCTGACAAAAACCACACGTCGCTCTCCTGCTTGATGGCATCCCAGAGCTCCTGCGCTGTGTGGCTTCGATTCCCCATGGGAATTAATTTCAGTACGGCCTGTTGACGTTTGGCCACGGCTGTGCTCATATCGGTCGCAACAGGTAAGCGTTCACGGGTCCATGTGGAGGTATACCGTGACGGCTCGTGCATCGATGATTCTGAGGAACTGGAGTAGGAGGAGGAATCAATGTGCACAGACTTGATTCCTGCAATCCTTGGAGTTGGCAGAACACGTACAGCGCCACTGGCAAGATCTGTACCCGGCTCCACAACATTGACCCAATGGGCAGTGAGGGAAAGGTATCGTCCCTGGCCATGGGTACTGGTCCACGCATCGGTGGTCAGGTGGACCCTGCTACTGACGGCGTTTAGTAGCGCATGTTTAATGTTTCCCTCGACATGTTTTTGCAGAGCAGGGACAGCTTGCCTGCTGAAATAAAATCGGCTTGGCACATTATATTGTGGGACTGCCAATGCCATAAAGTTCCTGAAACTGTCAGTCTCCACCAGCCTGAATGACAGCATTTCAAGGGACAGGAGTTTTGCAAGGCCAGCATTCAGAGCCTGTGCTCGTGGATGGTTTGCCGAGTATGGCCGTCTTTTATCCCATGCCTGTGTTACCGATGGCTGTTTTTTGTACTGGGAGTGTGACGATGACTGTGAACTTGCTGCAGTGGGTGGAATAACAGTTTCTCTATGGACAACAGTGACCGAGGTTCTTCCATGGAGATCCTGTGAGGAAGCCGAAACAGGTGTGTGAGAGCTGGAGGTAGAGGCTCGAACATGACCTAAAGATGTAGGTGCTGCTGTAGGTTGGCCTACATCTCCAGTGTGTCTTTGGAACTCAGCTACGTGCTTTGTCCGTACATGTGTCCACATATTTGTGGTATTCAGGTTCCTGCTATTTTTACCTCTTTTAACTTTTTGCTTACACAGCTTGCATTGAACATAGCAAATATCATGTACAAGTCTGTCAAAAAAGGACCACGCAGTGCAAGTCATGGGAGCGCCAATTTTGACATTTCTAAGAGAACTGCTCCCAACAGGTGCCAAACTGGAGGCTACAGGCAAGCGAGTCTGCAGCCTACCTCTCCCTCCTCTTTGTACCGTTGGGACAATCTCTTCCTCAGAGCTGCTCCCACCACCTTCCTGTTGCTCACGCCATGTTGGGTCTCGGACTTCATCATCTCCACTACCCTCTTCCAACACCTGCTGCTGTTGGATGGTCTGGGCAGCACCATGCTCCACAAAACCTGGCACCTGAGTCTCATCATCATCATGAGATGCGTTCTGCGGTGTGCTGTCCATCGGCACTGGCTCACCCGCCTCTTCAGATTGAGAGAGACACAGCTGTTGCGCATCACTGCATACTCCCTCTTCTTCAAATTGCAGAATGCTGCTTGCCTGTGCCCGTGTTTGCGAGCCAACAGATTCTGAGAACAGAAGCAGAGACTCAGCTGGCTCCTGTACAGAACTCTCTGACTGCCTGGGCAATTTCACAGGCGGTGAACAGACAGATGGTTGCTCAACAGTGTTGTGTTCCTGAGAGGAGGTGGAAGGAATTGAAGTCGATGCATTGGCTGCCATCCAACCAACAACGGCTTCAATTTGTTCTTCCCGCAGCAGGGGGGCACGCCGAGCTCCTACCAAAGTGCGCATAAAGGAACGCTCACGGGGATAAATGGTGGATGCTGTGTCACTGAGGGCGGCAGCAGACACAGAATCCCCACGTCCTCTCCCTGCTGAAACTCCACGGCCACGACCACGTGCCTTACTCACTGACTTCTTCATCTTGGTAGATTGATAAAGAAAGTCAGAAAAGTTATAAGGCCTAAGTGTGGTTATTACGCAGAGACTGAAGTGAACACTGAAACACAACTGTTCACAAATCACAATCTGTGAAAGGCTACTCCTTTGTCTACTTCTATAGTGTTTGCAACCAATGTATTGGATACGGATGGAAGCGCGTCACACTAATAGTTAAATTGCATGGAGCTGCAAGTATTACACTGAAGGAAAAAAAAAATAGTCTGTGAGTGACATGTGCAGATGCCTACAGACAGCGTTGCATGCAGAGCAAACTGCAGCGTCACCTGCACTCACACACACCTTGCAGAGCTGTGTTTAAACAACACTGCAGGCAAAAGGAAGCTTTACACAGCGGTTGGTGCTAGCCTGCCTACAGCACAGTACACTAAATCGCAATCTCTAACTGTCCCTCAGAGTCAGAACAGCAGCGTTCTGTCCCTTACTGAATTCACAGCACAGTGACGCTAAAATGGCGGCGGCGCCTTTTATACACTGAAGAAAAAAAAAAAGAGTCTGTGAGTGACACGTGCAGATGCCTACAGACAGCGTTGCATGCAGAGCAAACTGCAGCGTCACCTGCACTCACACACACCTTGCAGAGCTGTGTTTAAACAACACTGCAGGCAAAAGGAAGCTTTACACAGCGGTTGGTGCTAGCCTGCCTACAGCACAGTACACTAAATCGCAATGTCTAACTGTCCCTCGAGTCAGCACAGCAGCGTTCTGTCCCTTACTGAATTCACAGCACAGTGACGCTAAAATGGCGGCGGCGCCTTTTATAGTGCATTCTGACATCATTTCAGCATCCAATCACAGCCATGCCATTAGTTAACATGACCGCAGCAGTACAGAATGTGCCCACACTTCTTAGGATTCCTTATTGGCTGACTAAAATCACATTGCCTCGCAAAGAATTATGTGAACTTCCGATTCCGGTATTCGATAAGACGAAAATATCGAAACGAATTATCGAAAGGCCGATAGAGCTAATATCGGCCGATAGCCGATATTTGCATTATCGTATCGCTCAACACTACTGCTGTCTAGTGTTGAGCGATATTGCTCGATATCTAAAAATATCGTATCGAAATTGTATCGCCGATAGCACTAAATATCGTCGATATCCGATTTCGATACCGGAAGTCCCATGTAAGTCTATGGGAACAAAATATCGAAATTAAAAAAAACCATTCTTGCCTTGTTGCAGGGGCGGAACTATAGTGGAAGCAGGGGAAGCAGCTGCCACAGGGCCCGGGCTAGAAGGGGGCCCGTCCCTGCTGCAGCTGCCCTGTGATTTAGGAGCAAAAAGGGGGGCCCGAGCACGCTGGCAAATGGATCCGTGCTCGGGCCCCCTCCCAACATTTTGTTCAGGCTTCTGACTCTGAACGCTGATGCATAACAACACTGTGTTGTTTTAAAGAGACACTACAGTGTTGTAAATGCAGACAGCGAACAGAAATAAGCACTGTAGCTTTAAGCTGCGGCCCAGTGCATTATGGTCCGTCTGTCACAGCGTGTGTGCATGTGGGGGCGGACAGCAGACGGCCAGGCAGACCACATGAAGCAGCAGGCTGACTGGACAAGCAGGTGGAAGCCCGGGCGAGCAGGGTGAGTACCGTGAGTCTCTCAACAGTGAGAAGAGGCTTGGCTGCTCAATGGTGACTGGGAGGGCAGGTGCAGGCAGGATCTAACAGGGCCCACATTCAACAGGGCCCAGGCCCCAGGCTGCAGTGCAGGGGGCCCACATTCAACACAGGGCCCAGGTAGCAAGGGGCCCGCATTCCAACAGGGCCTCGGGCTCCTGGGCCCTGTTTGACGCAAGCCTCAAGTCACCACTAACCTCCCCCTGGGCCCTGTTGGGCACGGGACCTCAGTCACCAGTAGCCTCCCCCTGGCCCAGTAACAGCCTCATGGTTGCTACAAGTGACGAGTGACACCCTGATCTCTGCTACATGTGACAAGTAACAACCTCAGCTCTGCTACATGTAACAAGTAACAACCTCAGCTCTGCTACATGTGACAAGTAGCAACCTCGGCTCTGCTACATGTGACAAGTAGCAACCTCAGCTCTGCTACATGTGACAAGTAACAACCTCAACTCTGCTACTTGTGACAAGTAGCAACCTCAGCTCTGCTATTTGTGACAAGTAACAACCTCAGCTCTGCTTATGTGACAAGTAACAACCTCAGCTCTGCTCATGTGACAAGTAGCAACCTCAGCTCTGCTACATGTGACAAGTAACCTCAGCTCTTCTACATGTGACAAGTAGCAACCTCAGCTCTGCTACATGTGACAAGTAACAACCTCAGCTCTGCTACATTTGACAAGTAACAACCTCAGCTCTGCTACATTTGACAAGTAACAACCTCAGCTCTGCTACATGTGACAAGTAGCAACCTCGGCTCTGCTACATGTGACAAGTAACAACCTCAGCTCTGCTACATATGACAAGTAGCAACCTCAGCTCTGCTCATGTGACAAGTAACAACCTCAGCTCTGCTCATGTGACAAGTAACAACCTCAGCTCTGCTCATGTGACAAGTAGCAACCTCAGCTCTGCTCATGTGACAAGTAGCAACCTCAGCTCTGCTCATGTGACAAGTAGCAACCTCAGCTCTGCTACATGTGACAAGTAACCTCAGCTCTGCTACATGTGACAAGTAGCAACCTCAGCTCTGCTACATGTGACAAGTAGCAACCTCGGCTCTGCTACATGTGACAAGTAGCAACCTCGGCTCTGCTCATGTGACTAGTAGCAACCTCAGCTCTGCTACATGTGACAAGTAACCTCAGCTCTGCTACATGTGACAAGTAGCAACCTCAGCTCTGCTACATGTGACAAGTAGCAACCTCAGCTCTGCTACATGTGACAAGTAGCAACCTCGGCTCTGCTACATGTGACAAGTAGCAACCTCAGCTCTGCTACTTGTGACAAGTAGCAACCTCAGCTCTGCTATTTGTGACAAGTAACAACCTCAGCTCTGCTCATGTGACAAGTAACAACCTCAGCTCTGCTCATGTGACAATAGCAACTGCTCTGCTACATGTGACAAGTAGCAACCTCGCTGCTCTGTACAGTGACAAGTAGCAACCTCGCTCTGCATATTGTCACAAGTACAACCTCAGCTCTGCTATTTTGACAAGTAACAACCTCAGCTCTGCTCATGTGACAAGTAACAACCTCAGCTCTGCTCATGTGACAAGTAGCAACCTCGGCTCTGCTACATGTGACAAGACCTCAGCTCTGCTACATGTGACAAGTAGCAACCTCAGCTCTGCTACATGTGACAAGTAACCTCAGCTCTGCTACATGTGACAAGTAACAACCTCAGCTCTGCTACATTTGACAAGTAACAACCTCAGCTCTGCTACATGTGACAAGTAGCAACCTCGGCTCTGCTCATGTGACAAGTAACAACCTCAGCTCTGCTACATGTGACAAGTAGCAACCTCAGCTCTGCTCATGTGACAAGTAACAACCTCAGCTCTGCTACATGTGACAAGTAGCAACCTCGGCTCTGCTACATGTGACAAGTAACAACCTCAGCTCTGCTACATGTGACAAGTAGCAACCTCCTCTGCTACATGTAACAACCTCAGCTCTGCTACATGTGACAAGTAGCAACCTCAGCTCTGCTCATGTGACAAGTAACAACCTCAGCTCTGCTCATGTGACAAGTAACAACCTCAGCTCTGCTACATGTGACAAGTAACAACCTCAGCTCTGCTACATGTGACAAGTAACAACCTCAGCTCTGCTACATGTGACAAGTAGCAACCTCAGCTCTGCTACATGCGAGGAGTGACAGCCTCATCTCTGCTACATGTGCGGAGCGACAGCCTCAGCTTTGCTATACAAGTAGCAGAGCTGAGGCTGTCACTCCTCACATGTTGCAGAGATGAGGCTGTCACTCCTTACATGTAGCAGAGCTGAGGCTGTCACTCCTCGAATGTAGCAGAGCTGAGGCTGTCCCTACTCACATGTAGCAGAGCTGAGGCTGTTCCTCCTCACATGTAGCAGAGCTGAGGCTGTCACTCCTCACATGTAGCAGAACTGAGTCTGTCACTCCTCACATGTAGCAGAGCTGAGGCTGTCACTCCTCACATGTAGCAGAGCTGAGGCTGTCACTCCTCACATGTGTAATTGGTGAGGGCGTGGTGCAGAAGTACGGTATACAGAACAATCTTAGATTATTCTGTATACCGGACTGTTGTTCTACTGAATAAATCATCCGTTTTGAAAGCAATTTGCAGGCTGGATTACAAGTTTCTTCACATATTTACTCTGGAGAAAGCCTACCTTCGTCACTACCTCAGTTGCTTCCTGGGAGTTGGTTCTTTTCTGTTATTTCACTATCATTACTCCAAAAACCTCTAATTTTGGATAATAAAGGTATCTTTCTTAACACAACTTGGGTAGACCGGGATTGGCAACGCGCGCGAGGGGGGGGCCCCATTGTGAAGTTTGCTGTGGGGCCCTGCCGTTCCTAGTTACGCCCCTGCCTTGTTGGTTAATTGTACATGAAGGAAAACAACAAAGACTAATGTAGAATGTATTGGGGAGGTTGAGGAGACAATAAAGGCATACATGTTTAACCCAATGCATTGGAATAGCATTAATATATATTTTTTTGGAAATACGTTTGGATTGACTAACAAATTGACAATGTTGTTAACCTTTTTTCTATTTTGGCAAATATGTATGTTTCACAACTTCCATGCTCTTCACCTTTTTAACTTTTGCCAGTGCCACACTTTCTCCTTCATAATCTTCAGCAGCAGCATCATCTTTCTCATCAAATTATTCTTCATCTTCACCTTCTTAATCTTCTTCTTAAACTTCTTGCTATTCATGTTTTTGTTTACATTACTCATATTGTTATTATTAAACTAATTAATCTTCTTCATATTCAAATTCTTCATCTTCTTCCTCTTCATCTTCTTCATCATATTCTTATTTGTGACAGAGATTCCTGTACTTGTAATCTGTAAAAGTATGAATTGTTCATCCTTCCGTTCTTGCTGTCACAAAAGATTTAAATTACAACAGTATTTGTCCGTGTTCAGTTTAGCCTGCAGCAGCAGCAGGCATTTTCCAGGGGCACCACGAGGAGGAAAGGACTCACCCCCATACACTGCTTAGTCTTCTTCTGCTTAGAATTTAGAGCATATATTTTGCTCTTCATTTTGGTCTTATACTTCATGTTCTTCTGCTTTTTGATCTTCTGCTTATTGTTCTTCTGTCTCTTGTTCTGTATCTTGTAGTTTGTCTTAACCTTCTTTGTCCTGTTGGTGATCTTCTTCTTGGTAATCTTTTATTTTTTCTTTGTGATGGTGTTCAGGCTGGTTGGCTTCATGCTCGTCGTCCTTGTTGTCGTCATCTTCTTCTGGGTGGTCTTTAATGTCGTCTAATTTCCGAGAAACAGTGGACGTTACTGGAACCCTGACGGGTATCAGATGGAGCAAGAGACAATGGAAGTAACAAGGACCAGCTGACTGTGCTGGACCCCAGACGGGTAGCAGAAGGAAAAGAGGCAATGTCACAACCGAGTACCAGCTGACGTTACTGTGACACGGTTACTAAGCAGGAGGTACCTGTGCTCCAAAGCACTACCAAGGACCAGCAGACGTTGCTGGAACTCGGATACGGAGATGGATGCACCTAGGCCAAAGGCACTGGGGAGAACCAGTTGACGGTACTGGACCCCGGACGGGTAGCAGAAGGAAAAGAGGCAATGTCACAACCGAGTACCAGCTGACGTTACTGTGACACGGTTACTAAGCAGGAGGTACCTGTGCTCCAAAGCACTACCAAGGACCAGCAGACGTTGCTGGAACTCGGATACGGAGATGGAGGCACCTAGGCCAAAGGCACTGGGGAGAACCACTTGACGGTACTGGACCCCGGACGGGTAGAAGAACGCACCCATGAAAATGTAAGTTGACAGGATGCAAGCCGTCCGCAGTTACCGAATCACACAGTCCTACAGTGGATGCTTATCCTATTGTCACAATGGAAACCGCCTTTATTTACATATCCCACAGCACACATAGGAATCACCTAAACTGCAGGCACCATAGAGTCGGCTAACCCGAATGCAACACGACAGCACAACTTATTGGAGGATAATTGACGTTCACACTGCCAGGAAACAGCTGTCGTGCTGTAACCAGGCTGGCCAGGAGTCAGTACCCCTGCCAATTACTTAAGAGCAACAAATGGCGGTGTTGTAGCCCAGGGAGTAGAGTTCAGGTGGTAGAAAGATGAACATAACAGGAGACATGGAAAACGTTGCCAAACAGTTATTTAATCTGAAAACGGACAGGCAAATTCAGGTGAGATCATGCCTTGTTCATTTTCAAAAAGTAAGCCGGTCTACATTCTCTGAGGATAGTCGCATGCGACGGTCTGTTACTACACCACCTGCAGCACTAAAGACACGCTCAGATAATACACTGGCAGCAGGGCAAGCCAGCACCTCCAATGCATACTGGCTAAGCTCTGGCCATGTATCCAACTTAGAGACCCAAAATTTGAAAGGGGAAGAGGCATCTGGGAGTACACTTAGAGGGAAAGCCAAGTAGTCTGTCACCATCTTACGGAAATGTTTCTTCCTGGTGACTGGAGCCATCTCGGATGGTGTAGACCTTGCTGGCGCTGTCACAAAACTTTGCCACATTTGTAACATACAGTTCTTGCCCTGTGCAGAGGCGCTGCTTCTGATCCCTCTTGTTGTAGAGGTGTCTACACTGCCTCGACGCACAGAGCTGCTTTGTAAAGCAGTAGCAGCAGCAGCAGCAGCTCTCTCGGCTGGAATGTACAACAGTATGGATTGCACCAGTGTGTTTTGGTACTCCTGCATTTTACGGTCCCGGTTCACTGGTGTGATGAGGGTTTGTAAGTTGTCCCGGTAGCGAGGGTCTAGGAGGGTGTACACCCAATAATCTGACGTGCTGAGAATGTGGGCGATGCGGCGGTCGTTTCTTAGGCACTGAAGCATGAAATCAACCATGTGCTGCAGACTCCCAACTGGCCAACAAAGGCTGTCCTCTGGAAGAGGCGTCATCTCTGTCTCCTCTGCATCACCCCACCCTCGCTCTACATACTGACTACAGCGTTGTGTACCTTCCTCTGTAGGGATTTCTTCCTCCTCCATTGACTCCTCCTCCTCCTCATCCTCCTCACAAAGTGAGCCCTGCCCAGCCCTTTGTGAGGAACCACGTTGCGCTGACTGTCCTGAAGGTAATTGAATTTGTGACTCCTCATCCTCCACCTGTTTCAAAACCTCTTCCTTTAGTGCTTTCAGTGATTTCTGAAGCAGGCAGATAAGGGGGACAGTCATGCTGACTAGTGCATCATCTGCACTCGCCATCCGCGTTTAGACATCAAACGCACGCAAAACGTCGCAGATGTCCTTCATAGAGGCCCACTCAGTAGTGGTGAAGTGTGAACGGCGCAAATTGCGAGTTGATTGCGCCTGTTGCAGCTGATACTCCATTACTGCTGGCTGCTGCTCACACAACCGCTCCAACATATGTAACGTGGAATTCCACCTGGTGGGTACGTCACATATGATGCGATGTTCAGGAAGGCGAAATCTGACTTGCAGAGCTGCAATGCGCGATCTGGCCATGCTGGAACGTCGCAAGTGAGCGCACTCTAGGCGGACCTTGTGCAGCAGTGCATCAAGATCCGGATAGTCCCTCAAAAAACTCTGCACGACCAAGTTGAGCACATGTGCCAGACATGGTATGTGAGTGAGGTTGCCAAGGCCCAGAGCTGCCACCAGATTTCGGCCATTGTCACACACTACCAAGCCTGGCTGGAGATTAGCTGACAAAAACCACACGTCGCTCTCCTGCTAGATGGCATCCCAGAGCTCCTGCGCTGTGTGGCTTCGATTCCCCATGGGAATTAATTTCAGGACGGCCTGTTGACGTTTGGCCACGGCTGTGCTCATATCGGTCGCAACAGGTAAGCGTTCACGGGTCCATGTGGAGGTATACCGTGACGGCTCGTGCAGCGATGATTCTGAGGAACTGGAGTAGGAGGAGGAATCAATGTGCACAGACTGTATTCCTGCAATCCTTGGAGTTGGCAGAACACGTACAGCGCCACTGGCAAGATCTGTACCCGGCTCCACAACATTGACCCAATGGGCAGTGAGGGAAAGGTATCGTCCCTGGCCATGGGTACTGGTCCACGCATCGGTGGTCAGGTGGACCCTGCTACTGACGGCGTTTAGTAGCGCATGTTTAATGTTTCCCTCGACATGTTTTTGCAGAGCAGGGACAGCTTGCCTGCTGAAATAAAATCGGCTTGGCACATTATATTGTGGGACTGCCAATGCCATAAAGTTCCTGAAACTGTCAGTCTCCACCAGCCTGAATGACAGCATTTCAAGGGACAGGAGTTTTGCAAGGCCAGCATTAAGAGCCCGTGCTCAGTGGATGGTTTGCCGAGTATGGCCGTCTTTTATCCCATGCCTGTGTTACCGATGGCTGTTTTTTGTACTGGGAGTGTGACGATGACTGTGAACTTGCTGCAGTGGGTGGAATAACAGTTTCTCTATGGACAACAGTGACCGAGGTTCTTCCATGGAGATCCTGTGAGGAAGCCAAAACAGGTGTGTGAGAGCTGGAGGTAGAGGCTCGAACATGACGTAAAGATGTAGGTGCTGCTGTAGGTTGGCCTACATCTCCAGTGTGTCTTTGGAACTCAGCTACGTGCTTTGTCCGTACATGTGTCCACATATTTGTGGTATTCAGGTTCCTGATATTTTTACCTCTTTTAACTTTTTGCTTACACAGCTTGCATTGAACATAGCAAATATTATCTACAAGTCTGTCAAAAAAGGACCACGCAGTGCAAGTCATGGGAGCGCCAATTTTGACATTTCTAAGAGAACTGCTCCCAACAGGTGCCAAACTGGAGGCTACAGGCAAGCGAGTCTGCAGCCTACCTCTCCCTCCTCTTTGTACCGTTGGGACAATCTCTTCCTCAGAGCTGCTCCCACCACCTTGCTGTTGCTCACGCCATGTTGGGTCTCGGACTTCATCATCTCCACTACCCTCTTCCAACACCTGCTGCTGTTGGATGGTCTGGGCAGCACCATGCTCCACAAAACCTGGCACCTGAGTCTCATCATCATCATAAGATGCGTTCTGCGTTGTGCTTTCCATCGGCACTGGCTCACCCGCCTCTTCAGATTGAGAGAGACACAGCTGTTGCGCATCACTGCATACTCCCTCTTCTTCAAATTGCAGAATGCTGCTTGCCTGTGCCCGTGTTTGCGAGCCAACAGATTCTGAGAACAGAAGCAGAGACTCAGCTGGCTCCTGTACAGAACTATCTGACTGCCTTGGCAATTTGACAGGCGGTGAACAGACAGATGGTTGCTCAACAGTGTTGTGTTCCTGAGAGGAGGTGGAAGGAATTGAAGTCGATGCATTGGCTGCCATCCAACCAACAACGGCTTCAATTTGTTCTTCCCGCAGCAGGGGGGCACGCCGAGCTCCTACCAAAGTGCGCATAAAGGAACGCTCACGGGGATAAATGGTGGATGCTGTGTCACTGAGGGCGGCAGCAGACACAGAATCCCCACGTCCTCTCCCTGCTGAAACTCCACGGCCACGACCACGTGCCTTACTCCCTGCCTTCTTCATCTTGGTAGATTGATAAAGAAAGTCAGAAAAGTTATAAGGCCTAAGTGTGGTTATTACGCAGAGACTGAAGTGAACACTGAAACACAACTGTTCACAAATCACAATCTGTGAAAGGCTACTCCTTTGTCTACTTCTATAGTGTTTGCAACCAATGTATTGGATACGGATGGAAGCGCGTCACACTAATAGTTAAATTGCATGGAGCAGCAAGAATTACACTGAAGGAAAAATAAAGAGTCTGTGAGTGACACGTGCAGATGCCTACAGACAGCGTTGCATGCAGAGCAAACTGCAGCGTCACCTGCACTCACACACACCTTGCAGAGCTGTTAAACACTGCAGGCAAAAGGAAGCTTTACACAGCGGTTGGTGATAGCCTGCTACAGCACAGTACAGTAAATCGCAATCTCTAACTGTCCCTCAGAGCCAGCACAGCAGCGTTCTGTCCCTTACTGAATTCACAGCACAGTGACGCTAAAATGGCGGTGGGCCTTTATACATGAAGAAAAAAAAAAGAGTCTGTGAGTGACACGTGCAGATGCCTACAGACAGCGTTGCATGCAGAGCAAACTGCAGAGTCACCTGCACTCACACAACCTTGCAGAGCTGTTAAAACAACACTGCAGGCAAAAGGAAGCTTTACACAGCGGTTGGTGCTAGCCTGCCTACAGCACAGTACACTAAATCGCAATCTCTAACTGTCCCTCAGAGTCAGCACAGCAGCGTTCTGTCCCTTACTGAATTCACAGCACAGTGACGCTAAAATGGCGGCGGCGCCTTTTATAGTGCATTCTGACATCATTTCAGCATCCAATCACAGCCATGCCATTAGTTAACATGACCGCAGCAGTACAGGATGTGCCCACACTTCTTAGGATTCCTTATTGGCTGACTAAAATCACATTGCCTCGCAAAGAATTATGGGAACTTCCGATTCCGGTATTCGATAAGACGAAAATATCGAAACGAATTATCGAAAGGCCGATAGAGCTAATATCGGCCGATAGCCGATATTTGCATTATCGTATCGCTCAACACTACTGCTGTCGTATTTTTGGCATCCCTAGGGCGCAATAACGCTGCGTAACGTCACATTTTATAGAGTCATCTAATTGACACACGCTACCCTACCCTACGCGTGACAGTAGGAAGGTAGTGTTGACGGATAAAGCCTTGCGCAACCTTACATGCTTTTACCCTCTTCAACACTGTACAAGCAAAAAATGCATGATTGCAGCCGCAGACTTTATTGACGTACAGTATAACATCGCCATTACCCATCAGAGGCTGTTCACTGTCTGATACAGACATAGAATATACCTTTGCTATCCGTAGCCTTTGTTTCACCTACACTTGCAGGCACACACTTAAATTGTGACAATGCATTATGTTTTTTTAAATGGTTATTTTTTATCGTACATTATTGTGTCATCACATTGATGAGTCCATGCTGGACATGTCATACATGCTGTACAAAGTAACGATTTTATTAACTTAAATAATTGAAATCTCTGTGACTGTCACATCTAAATTGCAATGATGATGATGATGAGTGACTATTACAAAATCCATTGTCTTCACTATGTTATGGTTTAACATAGCGTTCCTTAAGCATTATTCATAAATACAAAAATGGACTTTTATTCTTAAATTTACAACACTATATTTTGTAACCAATTTTTTGGGTGGTGTGTTGTTCCATTTCTTGTTGGCATGTGCATATATGCGTTTATATTTGCAGTGTCTTTATTTTTATTCTTTAAGTTAGGAAACATGTGTATCTTCGTACCGTGTTAGCCAGTAGATAGAAAAATATTTAGACTTGAGAGTCCGCAGTGGTTGATACCTTTGAATGGATAACTGAAAAGATGGTAACAAATTGCAAGCTTTCGAGGCTACTCACGTCTCTTCATCAGGCAAACACTAAAACAAAAAATGAAGCATCACATATTTCTATACACAACAGGACACAGGAATAGTGCAATAGGTAAGACAAGTAAGTGACGTGTAGCAGAACTGTCATTATCACAGAGGGATGAACATAAATATTGGAACAGTTCCTAGATAAGGATAGAAAGTTTTATTGCCCTCTGATTGGGGTCTGGTTTTGTGTTTTCATGCCCCTGGAAGGGCAGAGACGCAGATTCCTTAATTGATATAGAATGACATAAATCCGTGTGATCTATTCATTCCATCACTAACAGTGTCAAAGGTCATGATGAGCTTATATTCTGAAACCTTTGTATCTTTCTCATATTTTAAGTTATATTTTAATACCAGTAATTCCATATCCATCATGCTATGACCGGGCATACAAAAGTGTTTTGCCACAGGTAAATTCATTATTTTTTCTCTTATTGTGTGGCGCTGATAATTCATCCTTGTTCTCATTTTTTGGCCGGTCTCCTCTCACTTGTCCCTCCCTCACTTGTCTTACCTATTCCTGTGTCCTGTTGTGTGTAGAAATATGTGATTCTTCATTTTTTGTTTTAGTCTTAGCCTGATGAAGAGACCTGAGTAGTCTCGAAAGCTTGGAATTTGTTACCATATTTTCAGTTAGCCATTAAACGGTATCAACCACAGAGGACTCTCAAGTATAAATATTTTTCTATTCTTGGAATTGAAATTCATCATTTTATTGTCCTAGTAAAACTTCATTTATTCTTGTTTCAAGTACATACATTTGCAATGGCCACGTAACAAGGCAATAACTCAATATTTTATGCCTACACCCTCCTTGACCCTGGGCTTCAACACCGCCAGTTGCTGCTCAGAAGTGTTAGATGCACAGATGAAAACAATCGCTGATGTGTTTGTGGGGTTCAGTAACGCCTGCTGTTCCCCTGCTGTGTGTCTGGCAAAAATTACTGCTGCTAACTACAACTTCAACTTCAAACATCTCATACTAGGCCTCTGCTTACACCCTCCTTGACCCTGGGCTTCAACACCGCCAGTTGCTGCTCAGAAGTGTTAGATGCACAGATGAAAACAATCGCTGATGTGTTTGTGGGGTTCAGTAACGCCTGCTGTTCCCCTGCTGTGTGTCTGGCAAAAATTACTGCTGCTAACTACAACTTCAACTTCAAACATCTCATACTAGGCCTCTGCCTACACCCTCATTGACCCTGGTCTTCAACACCGCCTGTTGCTGCTCAGAAGTGTTAGATGCACAGATGAAAACAATCGCTGATGTGTTTGTGGGGTTCAGTAACGCCTGCTGTTCCCCTGCTGTGTGTCTGGCAAAAATTACTGCTAGCTACCTAATCATGGTGAAAAAAACATGACATGTCAAAGTGTCTAGTGCTACACATAGATATGAGGCTACACCCTGATTTCTAAGCTGTAAACATTTGAAACGTCAACTTTAAAACCATAAAATGATTAGTCTTTGTCACAAATCTGTAACAAAATAATTGTAACATATTATTACAGATATGCACATGTCGAAAACAAATGCAAACACAAAAGCCTACTTATGCTATAGGATACTGATGGTCAACCTTGTCACTCCATAGCTTAGACAAATCCAACTCACATCATGACTCAAATGCAGCAATGTTGGAAGTGCATAATGTGGGTTGAACTTTGACAACTGCTGCAGTGCGAAGGTTATACTTCAGTGTTCTTGCCTTTTAAATAAAAGCATACAAGTAAATATAATAATCCAATGTTGATTAAGGGACGTGATGTACACCTGTAATATTGTACAAACAATGCATGTAGGAAAATTCCTCTTCTACATTACTTATATTTGTGTCATTTTAAAAAATACATATTTAATTAGAAAGTTAACAGCCCATATCATAAAGGTCCTTCATGTAAACATGATAATCGCTAACAAAAATCATGCATTACCTTGGTAAATTCAATAGTGCATAGTCACAATAGCAAAATATATACCTGTAAGTGGTGCTGAAAGAACGACAACTGATAGAATAGGTGAATGATATCTATTTATCAGACTGAATAGCGACACCTGTACAATGTCGATATAATACTGTACCTTAACAAAACAGCTGTGTCACACCTCACACTCGTTTTTCTTGTAGCTTGTTATGTAATAGGGCACATGCGTGTATGTTTCATCATAGGTGCATGTTTACTGAGTAAAGCAGTCATGACAACGCCTTTGTGTTGTCGGTACGCTTGCGATGATGAACGATGCGCACCGTGAATGTTAGTCTGCGTCATAAGACGTACAGACGCTCCAATACCCAACGCGTCACAGCAGGAAGCCAGTCTGTGCGTCCAAACAAAGGCGCAACCATACATGCACGTAACCTTTTATAAAGCTATATAAAAAAAAGGATGTAGTAGTAACGCACACTTTATTGAGGTACAGTATTACATCGCCATTCACCATCTGTGGCTATGCAGTCTCATCTATATATACCTTATCTATCCGTTGCCATAAAAATGGTGTACATACTGTTACTTAGCCATCATTAATGGATTCTGATATGTACTTATATGCTTTTATTTTAAACCGTATAGCAGATTATTTAACCTATTTTAATTGTGGTTTGCATTGCTTTTCAACATGTTAATGTATGCGTTTATGTTTGTAAATTATTAATTTACATATATTTTTTTAAGTAAAATCATCATCTTATGGTACTAAAGGTTATATTTCTCTTGTTTGGAGTATAGACATTTTTAATTGACACGTAACAAGGAAAATACTTGATATAGCATTTAAACATCCTCCTTGACCCTGGGCTCCAACACCGCCAGTTGTTGCTCGGAAGTGCTGTTAGCACAGTGAACACTTGCTCCTGTGTTACTGGGGTTCAGTAATGTCAGCTGTTCCCCTGCTGTGTGTACGGCAAACAGTCCTGCTGCCTCCACCCTGTTGTCTTCTCATCCCTGGGCTCCAACACCGCCAGTTGTTGCCTGGAAGTGCTGTTAGCACAGTGAACACTTGCTCCTGTGTTACTGGGGTTCAGTAATGTCAGCTGTTCCCCTGCTGTGTGTACGGCAAACAGTCCTGCTGCCTCCACCCTGTTGTCTTCTCATCCTGGGCTACAACACCGCCAGTTGATGCTCGGAAGTGCTGTTAGCACAGTGAACACTTGCTCCTGTGTTACTGGGTCAGTAATGTCAGCTGTTCCCTGCTGTGTGTACGCAACAGTCCTGCTGCCTCCACCCTGTTGTCTTCTCTCCTGGCTACAACACCGCCAGTTGTTGCTCGGAAGTGCTGTTAGCACAGTCAACACTTGCTCCTGTGTTACTGGGGTTCAGTAATGTCAGCTGTTCCCCTGCTGTGTGAACGGCAAAAAGTCCTGCTGCCTCCACCATGTTCTCTTCTCATTCCTGGGCTACAACACCGCCAGTTGTTGCTCGGAAGTGCTGTTAGCACAGTGAACACTTGATCCTGTGTTACTGGGGTTCAGTAATGTCAGCTGTTCCCCTGCTGTGTGTACAGCAAACAGTCCTGCTGCCTCCACCCTGTTGTCTTCTCATCCCTGGGCTACAACACCGCCAGTTGTTGCTCGGAAGTGCTGTTAGCACAGTCAACACTTGCTCCTGTGTTACTGGGGTTCAGTAATGTCAGCTGTTCCCCTGCTGTGTGTACGGCAAACAGTCCTGCTGCCTCCACCCTGTTGTCTTCTCATCCCTGGGCTACAACACCGCCAGTTGTTGCTCGGAAGTGCTGTTAGCACAGTCAACACTTGCTCCTGTGTTACTGGGGTTCAGTAATGTCAGCTGTTCCCCTGCTGTGTGAACGGCAAAAAGTCATGCTGCCTCCACCCTGTTGTCTTCTCATCCCTGGGCTTCAACACCGCCAGTTGTTGCTCGGAAGTGTCATTGGCACGGGTACTCACTCCTGCCCAGACTGGTTACAGCACGCCATCTGTTTCCTGTCAGTGTAAACGTCACTTAGCCTCCAATAAGTTGTCCTGTCGTGTTGCGGTCGGGTTAGCCGACTCTATGGTGCTTGGAGTTTAGGTGCTTCCTATGTGTGCTGCGGGATATGCAAATAAAGGCTGTTTCCATTGTGACAATAGGACAATCACCCACTGTAGTACTGTGGGATTCGGTAACTGCGGCCAGCTCGCGGCCTGTCAACTTAAATTTCCATGGGTACCTTCTGCTACCCGTCTGGGTTCCAGTACCGTCAGCTGGTTCTCCGCAGTGCCTTTGGCCTAGGTGCCTCCATCTCGGTATCCGAGTTCCAGCAACGTCTGCTGGTCCTTGGTAGTGCTTTGGAGCACAGGTACCTCCTGCTTAGTAACCGTGTCCCAGTAACGTCAGCTGGTCCTCGTTGTGCCATTGGCTCTTTTCCTTCTGCTGCCCCTCCGGGTTCCAGCACAGTCAGCTGGTCCTCGTTACTTGCATTGGCTCTTGTACCTTCTGCTACCCGTCCGGGTTCCAGTACCGTCAGCTGGTTCTCCGCAGTGCCTTTGGCCTAGGTGCCTCCATCTCGGTATCCGAGTTCCAGCAACGTCTGCTGGTCTTTGGTAGTGCTTTGGAGCACAGGTACCTCCTGCTTAGTAACCGTGTCCCAGTAACGTCAGCTGGTCCTCGGTTGTGCCATTGGCTCTTTTCCTTCTGCTGCCCCTCCGGGTTCCAGCACAGTCAGCTGGTCCTCGTTACTTGCATTGGCTCTTGTACCTTCTCCTACCCGTCCGGGTTCCAGTACCGTCAGCTGGTTCTCCGCAGTGCCTTTGGCCTAGGTGCCTCCATCTCGGTATCCGAGTTCCAGCAACGTCTGCTGGTCCTTGGTAGTGCTTTGGAGCACAGGTACCTCCTGCTTAGTAACCGTGTCCCAGTAACGTCAGCTGGTCCTCGGTTGTGCCATTGGCTCTTTTCCTTCTGCTGCCCCTCCAGGTTGCAGCACAGTCAGCTGGTCCTCGTTACTTGCATTGACTCTTGTACCTTCTGCTACATTTACAAATTGAAGATTTTTTCAATGCTTTTTTGGGTAATCACTCTGGATCTCCAACAATGAAGACGACGACCCTGATGACCACCCCGAAGAAGATGACGACCACAAGGACGACGAGCATCAAGCCAACCAGCCTAAACACCATCACAAAGAAGAAATAAAAGATTACCAAACAGGACTAAGAAGGTTAAGACAAACTACAAGACACAGAACAAGAGACTTAAGAACAATAAGCAGAAGATCAAAAAGCAGAAGAACATGAAGTATAAGACCAAAATGAAGAGCAAAATATATGCTCTAAATTATAAGCAGAAGAAGACTAAGCAGTGTATGGGGGTGAGTCCGTTCCTCCTCGTGGTGCCCCTGGAAAATGCCTGCTGCTGCAGGCTAAACTGAACACGGACAAATACTGTTGTAATTTAAATCTTTTGTGACAGCAAGAACGGAAGGATGAAAAATTCATACTTTGACAGATTACAAGTACAGGATTCTCTGTCACAAATAAGAATATGATGAAGAAGATGAAGTACAATATGAATAAGAATAATAGTTTAATAAGAAGAATATGAGTAACGTTAACAAAAAGATGAATAGCAAGAAGTTTAAGAAGAAGATAAAGAAGGTGAAGATGAAGAATAATTTGATGAAAAAGATGATGCTGCTGAAGATTATGAAGGAGAAAGTGTGTCAAAAGTTAAAAAGGTGAAGAGCATGGAAGTTGTGAAATATACATATTTGCCAAAATAGAAAAAACGTTAACAACATTGTCAATTTCTTCGTCAATCCGAACATCTTTAAAAAAAAAAATATTTATGCTATTCCATTTGATTGGGTTAAACATCTATGCCTTTAATGTCTCCTCAACCTTCCCCAATACATTCTACATTACTCTTTGTTGTTTTCCTTCATGTACAATTAACCAACAAGGCAAGAATGGGTTTTTTTTAATTCCGATATTTTGTTCCCATAGACTTACATTGGATTTCCGGTATCGGTATCGGGTATCGCCGATATTTTTTGGGTATCGGCGATACCATTCCGATTCCGATACTTTTGGATATCGGAAAGTATCGCTCAACTCTAGTCAAGACCAGAAACTTAAAGCAATATGTCTCCAAAACAGGAAATGCACAACAAAACAAATGAGGAGCGTATGGATGGAAACTGGAGTTAACGTCTGTGACCGAACTGTAAGAAACCGCCTAAAGGAAATGGTATTTACCTACCGAAAAGCTAAACGAAAGCCATCATTAACACCTAAACAGAAAAAAGCAAGTTTGCAATGGGCTAAGGAAAAACAATCGTGGACTGTGGATGACTGGATGAAAGTCATATTCAGTGATGAATCACGAATCTGCATTGGGCAAGGTGATGATGCTGGAACTTTTGTTTGGTGTCGTTCCAATGATATTTATAAAGATGACTGCCTGAAGAGAACATGCAAATTTCCACAGTCATTGATGATATGGGGCTGGATGTCAAGTAAAGGCACTGGGGAGATGACTGTCATTACATCTTCAATAAATGCACAAGTTTATTTTGATATTTTGGACACTTTTCTTATCCCATCAATTGAAAGGATGTTTGGGGATGATGATATAATTTTTCAATATGATAATGCACCCTGCCATAGAGCAAAAACTGTGAAAACCTTCCTTGAAAAAAGACATATAAGGTCAATGTCATGGCCTGCAAATAGTCCGGATCTCAATCCAATTGAAAATCTTTGTTGGAAGTTGAAGAAAATGGTCCATGACAAGGCTCCAACCTGCAAAGCTGATCTGGCAACAGCAATCAGAGAAAGTTGGAGCCAGATTGATGAAGAGTACTGTTTGACACTCATTAAGTCCATGCCTCAGAAACTGCAAGCTATTGTAAAAGCCAGAGGTGGTGCAACAAAATACTAGTGATGTGTTGGAGTGATTTTTGTTTGTTTGTTTTTCATGATTTCGAATTTTTTTCCCTCAGAATTGAGTGATTCCATAATTTTTCCCCTTTGCTTGGTTAAAAAATATAACCATTACTGACTACAACATTATTTGTTCTTGATTTCTTTTAGTGTTTCTTAAAGCCAGAAAGTTGCCATCTGAAATGACTTCAGTTTTGTGCCATGTCTGTGATCCGCTTTTTTTTCAACAAAATAAAACAACTCGGTGATTCCATAATTTTTGCCAGGAGTTGTAGTATCATGTTGTGCATTGATGTGAGCCACAAAGTCCTTCGAAGTGAAACTGTTGTGAATGTAATGCACAGTTTGCACTCAAAAATTGGATCACATGCCTGCTATGATGCTTGCAGTAAAGAACTGATTGGACAAATAGGTTCTTACCAAATACAATAATCGTACATATCATATTGATGATATCAACTGGGTTTTTACTCCAGAGTCTACTTTCAGGGTATGTGCACACGTTGCAGATTGGTCTGCAGAATTTTCTGCACAGGATCTGCATCTCTTGGCAGAAACTGAAGGTCAAAATCTGCGCAGTTTTTATCCTTTTTTTGTCCTTTTTATCTGCAGATTTACTGCAGTTTTTGTGAGGATTTCCCCTGCCTTTTGAGACCTGCAGATTCCTATAATGGAGCAGGTCTCAAAACGCTGCAGTTCTGCACAAAAGAAGTGACATGCTGCAGTTTTAAATCCGCACCAAATCTGCGCAGAAAAATCTGCAGCATGTGCACTGCATTTTTTGATTTCCATTGACTAGAATGGTACTGTACATCACTTGCACTTCTGCTGCAGATCTGCAAGGCAAAATCTGCTGCAGAACAGAATCCACAACGTGTGCACGTACCCTCAAGCAGTCAGATGGCTGTGAAATCAGTTTTATCGATTATTATAAAAATCAATATAACAAGCAGATCACAGATCTGAAACAGCCTGCTCTCATACACAATCCTAAAAAAGCAAGAAGTCCAGGAAAAATGGCAACATTGCCTATTATTCTAATTCCAGAATTCTGCAATTTAACTCGTTTAACTGATAGAATGAGAGCTGATAATTCTGTAATGAAAGAGCTAGCAAATCACATTCGACTAGTACCAGAACATAGAGAAAACAAGTGGGAACATTTTTGGACCATATTCACAGGGAGGACAATGTATAGAAAGAACTTCAGGATTGGGGATTAAGTTTTGACAGTAAACTTCTGTCCTTCACTGGAGTTTAGCGCTGTTTGTAAATAATAATTTACCCCATTACCTTAAGTAAAAAGATTTCTGTCTCAAATTGTTATGGCTGCTTCATGACTGGGGCTCAAATGTACCAACTACTACCACCATCATCATCTTCTGTCTAGAGCCAGTTATTGTTCAAACATTGTATAGTGGAGTTTCCTGGGTGCTTGTAATTTGAGAAGGAAAGACTCTTCTCCTGACAGAAACTTGGGCACCGTAAGATACATCATACCCTGTCAGGAGTACAACCCTCAGTCATACACTAAATGAGAATGCACACAGATGTCCTCTTATAAATCTTTTCCAAATTTAAAGGAGCGGGTCTCCTATACTTGTAATGCCCATACACTAAATGTATGGGCTGACAAACATTTCCCCAGTCATACACCATATGAGAAATCCACAGATGTCCTCTTATAAATCTTTTCCCAATTTAAAGGAGCGGGTCTCCTATATTTGTAATGTCCATACACTAAATATATGGGCTGACAAACTTTTCCCCCTGGGGGTACACATCAACATACTGTGCAAACATTTTTTAATGGGCATCATAAACACCCTTTAACACAATAACATGGCTGTTGCATCACCTACTAGGTCACCATGGTGATCTCGTGGTGGTGGTGGATGATGAGAATGAGGAGAAGGAGGAGGATAACAACAAATAGCCAAAATCAGGAAGCTTAGTACCCATGTGTGAGAGTGAAGAGGTGCATGGGAAAACACCTCCCAAAAAAGACTGTATTTGAGGTTATGTTTTGCTGTTATTATTCAGTGTTGTAGAGAAGTCTGGCCCAATCCAGACCTTGTTTATTTTTTTAAGAGTCAACCTGTCAGCATTTTCAGTTGACAGGTGGATGCGCTTATCAGTTATATACCAGTGGCACTAAAAACCCGCTCTGACAAAACACTAGAGGCAGTGCAGGCCAAGACCTCCAAAGTGTAGAGAGCCAGTTCATGCCACATGTCCAGCTTGGATACCCAATAATTAAAAGGCACAGAGGAATCACGGAGGTCATTGGTACAGTCAGCAAGGTACTCTCTTAGCATCTTCCAAAACTTTGCACTCCTTGTGAGAGTGCCCCGCTCCTCAGGGCTTGTGCAATGTGAGGGTCTGAGAAAACTCTCCCAGAACTTTTCCAGTGTTCCCCTGCCTCTGCTGGATTAGAGTTTTGTCTCTCTCGCCTGTATTTCATGGTTGTCCATTGAACTGTGACCTCTGCCACCAGTGTTTTCAGATGGTAATTTTTTTAATAATTCTGCAATAAGGGCCTTCTGGTACTGCACCCTTTTAGTACATCTGTCTGTCTCTGGAAGAAAATATTGAAAGATGTCCTTGTAGTGTGGGTCTAGAAGTGTCACCAACCAATAATGAATGTCACCCAAAATTTTGAGAATGCAAGGGTCATGGGAAAGGCAGGGCAACATAAAGTCAGCCATGCGTGGTAGAATTCTAACAGGCAAACAGGCTAGACTTCCATGTCCTCACCAAGAGGACAACTGACCATGATGTCCTCCTCCTCCCTGTCCTCAGGTCATCCATGCTGAACAGACGGTATGACAGTTGAGCTTAACGTACTGTCTATAGCGCATCAAACTAGCTCCTGTTCTTCCTTCTATGACTTGTCCTCATTGTCAACCAATCCACGCTGGGATGACATGAGGCAGGGCTGTGTATAATCACCCTGTATAGTTCCTTGCTCCATCTCATCGTGCTCCACCTGCAATGCATCCTCTTTCATTGTGAGCAGAGAGCTCTTCAGAAAACAGAGCTATGGGATGATAAAGCTAATTATGGCATCATTGCCACTCACCATCTTGGTGGACTCTTCAAAGTTTTGTAGGATGGTGCATATGTCTGACATCCATGTCCACTCATGAGGTCTTATGTGTGGAGTCTGAACTGAATACCTACGGCCTTGTTGATGCTGGTAGTCAACAACTGGCCTCTTCTGCTCACAAATCCTTTCCATCAAATTCAGTGTAGAGTTCCAACGCATGGGGACTAGAGTTGAGTGAAAGAGGTCGGCTAGATTCAAAAGTCACCAACATTCGCCAAAGTCGGGTTTCGTTGGCCGAAACACGACCATAGCGTGCAGTCAGCCATGCGGTCGGCAAAACGAGCGCCAAAGTCGGTTTTCCCAGAATGCTTTCAGGCACCTTTTTTCAGCCAATGAGCAAGGATGTACACTGTGGGCAAGGAGCTGACATGTGCAGCGTCCACCACCATCTTTGAGAAGAGCATTGCAGTGATTGTCTTGCTTTGGGGGGCGTCATAGTGTTTATAAAAGCCCTGAGCGCCGACCTCCATTTTATTTCTGCTAATCTTAACAGTAGAGAGAGGTTGCTGACGCTGTTTATCGGTAGGGAGAGAGTTAGGGCTGGAAAGAGAAGTTCTTCTGTGCTTGTTCTGATAGCAATTCTGCTGTACAGTTAGTGAGTAGTGACAGGGGAGGATTTTCTTGTGTGCACAAGCGCTGGTTATTAGGCTGCCTGATAGCTGTATTGCTGTGTGTACACTGCTGTGCAGACTGATTTTTATACAGCACTAATACTTTTAGTCTTTTTTTCAACAGTTACCGAGCGCTCATTTTTTCCCACACCGTATAGAGCTGTACACTCCTCACACACTACCGTGTACCGGCTGGCATCACGGACAAATACATGCTGACTATCTGTGTGTACCTCCAGAAATATATGCGGAGATTGAAATTTTCCCTTACACCGTGTACACCTGTCTGCTTCTGATACAGTACCGTATATCTGCTCTTTGTATTACGGTCAAATCCATACTGAGTGAGCGTCTGTGTGTGACTTCAGAAATCTATACGGAGATTGAAATTTTCCCGTACACCATAAACAGCTATCTGCTTCTGTTGCAGTACCGTATATCTGCTCTTTGTATTACAATCAAATCCATACTGAGTGAGCGTCTGTGTGTGACTCTGGAAATCTATACGGAGATTGAAATTTTCCCGTACACCATAAACAGCTGTACGCTCCTCATACAGTACCATATATCTGATGGTATTTTTGGTACATTTTCCCAAACATGAGGAAGTATGGTGGAAGAGGCCGCAGACGTGGGCGGGGGGTAGCTGGTACTGATGGTGGTGGTGCATCTGCTGGTAGTGCCAAAAACACAATAGCATCTAAGGCAGGAGGTGTTGAGCCTGAGTCATCATCAGGCTCCAGAAGGCCTGGAAGGCTCCCTTTTCTGGACTACATAAACCGCTTTTAAAGCCGGAGCATCAGGAACAGGTTTTGGCTTACATTGCGGAAACAGCCTCCAGCTCTATCGCCTCCTCTTCTGAAGTTTTAAAAACTGCAAGCACTGAGTCGTCAGTGCAGGCTCCTGGTCAGGAACAACACCTTTCCTTGTGTCCTTCACCCCCACCACAAGTGTAGGATGTGGCAGGTCACACTTCAGATTACTCCCTGGAGCTCTTTTCACAAACCATTCCTGGGTTATCAAGTGAAATCCTGAATTCCCCAGTCCAAGATTAATATGACATGGAGTGCACTGATGCACAGCCAATGCTATATGAATCTGCTTGTACATTCAACCACAGCACTACATTGCCCTCGCAGTGTACTGAGCCAGAATGTGACCCTGATGAAACTCAGGTGCCCCTTCCCACATACTCTACCACCTTACACGGTAACACAGAGGAAGCTACAGATGAAATTAAAGAGGAGGTGATGGATGACCCAGTTGTTGACCCAGATTGGCATCCATTGGGGTAAGAGGGTGCCACTGGCAATAGCTCAGAAGAGGAGGAGGATCCGCAGAAGGCATCGTCATCGCAGCTGCGGTTATCTGGCAGGCCCATAGCAGTCCAAAAACATGTTATAAAAACCAAAAAGTTGCAGGACAGCTTGGCCAGAAGGTCAAATTAGCACAGAAGAGTGCAGTGTGGCACTTTTTTGACCAAAATCCTATTGATGAGGCAAAGGTTATCTGTAAGAAGTGCGGAAGGACCTTTAGCCGAGGGAAAAATCTCAGAAAATTGAATACCAGTTGCATGCTTAGACATTTAAACTCCATGCACAAATGCACTTGCAAGAGTGGACGGACTACAAAACCTCACTGGCTTTGAACGCCTACATTGCCAAACTAATGTCATTAGAGATGATGCCCTTCCATTTGGTTGAAAGTGCAGCGTTCCGAGAGCTCATAGACTACGCTGTCCCACACTATGACCTACCTAGTCGGCACTTCTTTTCTAGAAAAGCCATCCCTGCCCTCCACCTGCATGTGAAAGACCGCATTGTCCAAGCACTCAAACAATCATTGAGTGGAAAGGTGCACTTCACAACAGATGCATGGGCCAGTAGGCATGGCCAGGGCCGTTACGTGTCCATCATTGCACACTGGGTTAATGTGGTGGATGCAGGGTCCACAGGGGACAGCGGCGGTGGGACAGTGCTGCCTAGCCCATGGTATAGGCAACAGTTGGCTGTAGGCGTTCGACCCTCCTCCTACTCCTCATCCTCCAGAAGCGAAAGCTCATGTACAGAGCACAGTCGCATGAGCACTCCATCCGCAGCTGCTAGTGTTGCACACGAGGTGTTCCACTATCGAACAGCTAGTGGTAAGCGTCAGCAGGCTGTTTTAAAGATGATGTCTTTGGGCAACAACAGACACACCGCAGAGGTACTGGCCGACTACTTGGAGCGAGAAACTGAGTCATGGCTGGGCAGTCTACATCTTGAGCCAGGCAAGGTAGTCAGTGATAACGGCCGTAATTTTGTGGCGGCAATAGCCATGGGAAAACTCAGACACATACCTTGCCTGGCTCACACCTTGAACCTGGTGGTGCATTGCTTCATAAATAATTATCTGGAGTTACCAGCCTTGCTCCATAAGGTGCGAAGACTGTGCTTGAACATCCGTCGCTCGCCCATAGACTCCAGTCGGATGCAGAGGCTGCAGCGATCGCTCCACCTCCCCAAGCACTGCCTAATCCAGTGTTTCTCAACTCCAGTCCTCAGGACCCATCAACAGGTCATGTTTTCAGGATTTCCTTAGTATTGCAAAGGTGATGGAATTAATGCTTGAGCAGGTGATAAAATTATCACCTGTGCAATACTAAGGAAATCCTGAAAACATGGCATGTTGGTGGGTCCTGAGGACTGGAGTTGAGAAACACTGGCCTAATCATAGACGTTGTAACAAGGTGGAACTCCACCATGCACTTGGTTGAGAGGCTGTGTGAACAGATGCAGACTGTAATGCATTTATGGGAGAATACATGGGCAGGCAGTTTGAGGGCAGACATCGAGTTGTCGGGTGTGCAGTGGTCAAAGCTGAAAGACCTCTGTAAATTCCTTCAGTGTTTTGAGGAAAGCACATGGCTGGTAAGTGCAGACGATGCCATCAAAAGCATGAGCATCCCACTTATGCGTCTGCTCGTGCAAACTTTGACGCACATTAAGGATCAGGCACCTGCAACGGAGGAGGAGGATGAGAAAGGGGGATGCCTTGATGACATTCAGGCATTGTTTGCTCAGGGAACTGTCCTGGACGAGGTGGAGGAAGAAGAGGAAAAGGAGGCGGAGGAGGATGAGGGGATGATTATCTTGGGAGGAGGACGCTTCTCAGAGGGCAAGAGAAATGTTGGCGTGCCAAGGTCAGGTACAGGGTTTGTGCTTGACTGGAGGGATGTGGATTTGGCAGAAAGTGCTCCTGCACCCACCAGTGGCAGTGCATCATTGACACCTGGAACATTGGCCCACATGTGTGATTATGTCTTGCGGATCCTAAAAAGGGACCCCCACATTGCCAAAATTTTGAAGGATGACGACTACTGGTTGGCCAGCATCCTCGATCCACGCTATAAAGGCAAATTACAGAACATCATGCCACAGGAGAACCTAGAGCTGTTATGAATGTGCTAGAGATGGTTTCTGAGCAGAGGCTCCCTCTGGTGGTTACAGACAGTGCTGAACCTTTCAGCGAGGAGTGGCAATCTGGGTTCACTGACTGGTCTGATATAAGGGAGTTACCCTCCCATGATGGTTGCCGATGATCAATTGTTCTTGTGTCAATTGTGGTTCCTGGTTCATTTGGAAGTTTGCTGGAGTCTTGCCTGCATCTCCTGCTTTCAGATAAGATATTTTTTGCTTTTCTTTTTGTGCTTGCTTTTTGCATTGTTTTCTGTACTTTTGTGGAGGTCAGCCAGGTCCCTTCCTGGGGCCTGAGCTCCTCACAGTTTATTGCAGCCACTGTTATTTGCTCATTTGCTTTTTCCTGTTTTTTCAGTGGCTGCGGCTTGGTTTTTGTTCACACTGAGATCTGATTTAGTGGGTGGCGAGATTGTGTGATCTCAGTATTTTTGTAAACAGAATTGTTGGATTTTTGTAGGGTTTTCTGGGTTGCAGAAAGTAGTCTCTCCTGTCCTATCCTATTTAGTCAGCTTGTGGCCCCAGCGTTTGCTCAGTCTATTTTCTGCCTGTGTTTGCATTTTCATCTTGTCTAGCCGCCATTATATGTTTGGGGGCTTCCTATTTTCTTTGGGGATCTGCTCCGGGGCAGATAGCTTTCATCTTTCTGCATTTAGGTGTAGTTATCTCTCAGGCTGTGACGAGGCGTCAAGGATCAACGTATTAACGCTCCACGGCTACCTCTAGTTGTGTCGTTAGTTTAGGAATCTGCAACCCATCAGTTACCAACATCTCAGGAATAGTGTTGAAAGAAAAAAGTTGTTGTCAGAGACTTTATTTATTTATTTTTTTTCTGTCTGTTGCATTTTTTCCTCTTTTTCTCTGGGTGCTGAGGAGGATTTTTTTTTCTCTCAATGGAGTTTGCACAGTTGTCTGGCCGTGTGGATCAGCTTGCCACTGAGGTTTGGAGTATTGCTACCTATCTTGCTGGGTTACCGGTTGTGGAACCTAGGATTCCCATGCCAGATTTGTTTTTGGAGGATCGGGCTAAATTTCTGAATTTCAAAAATAACTGTAAGTTGGTTTTTACCTTAAAGTCTAAGTCCTCAGGTAACGCAGCACAGCAGGTTCAAATTGTTATCTCTCTACAGCACGGCGATCCTCAGGATTGGGCTTTTCCCTGACACCTGGGGATCCTGTTTTGAATGATATTGATGCATTTTTTTCTGGCTCTGGGGTTATTGTACGATGATCCTAATGTCACTGATCAAGCTGAAAAAACATTGTTGGCATTAAATCAGGGTCTTGAAGACGCTGAGTTGTACTGTCAGAAATTCCGAAAGTGGGCAGTCCTGACCAAATGAAATGATGATGCTTTGGCAGCCCTTTTTCGGAAGGGGCTGTCAGAGAATGTAAAGGATGTTATGGTGGGATTTACTGCTCCCTCTGGTCTCAATGATTCTATGTCATTGGCTATTCAAATTGACAGACGTTTGCGTGAGCGCAGAGGTATGCGTGAGATAGTGTTGCTTTGTGAGCCAGCTTCTGAGCCCATGCAGTGTGATAGAGTGTCTTCTGGGGCTCAGCGTCATGAGTTTCGAAAGCGCAATGGGTTATGTTTCTACTGTGGTGACGCCCCCAAATGCTATTTCCGTCTGCCCTAAGCGGGGAAGACGTTTTGCACGCTCAGTTGTCTTGGGTAATGTTCAGACTAAATTTCTGTTGACTGTTACCCTGATTTGCTCCCTGTCCACATTTTCTGCTCAGGCTTTTGTTGATTCAGGAGCAGCTATTAACCTGATGGATTTTGACTTTGCCAAACGTTGTGGGTTTCCCATGATACCCCTGCGGAAATCTATTCCCCTTCTGGGCATTGAGTCCACCCCTTTGGCAGAGAATAAACCCCAGTTTTCTACTCAGGTGATAATGAGGGTTGAGCCAGATCATCATGAGAGTTGCAAATTTCTGGTGCTGTATAATCTGCATGATATTATTGTACTAGGTTTCCTTTGTTACAGTCTCATAATCCTGTTTTGGATTGGAAATCTGTGTCTGTGACCAGTTGGGGCTACCAATGTGTTAATGCCGACACTCCTGTTTTTTCTGCCTCTCCCAAGTCTCAGGATGTTCCTGACTTTTTGACTGATTTTTCGGATGTATTTAGTGAAAGTAAATCTGCATCTTTGCCCCCTCACAGGAGCTACGATTGCGCTATTGAATTAGTGCCTGGTGGTAAATTTCCTAAAGGTCGCCTTTTTAACTTTTCTATACCTGAACACGATGCTGTGCAATCTTATATCAAGGAGTCATTGGAGAAGGGTCATATCAGACCATCCTCTTCACCCTTGGGTGCCGTTTTTTTCTTTGTGGCCAAAAAGGATGGTTCATTGAGGCCGTGTATTGAATAAGATCACTGTGAAGCATCAATATCCGTTACCCTTGATTTACCCTTGATTTCTGACCTGTTTTCCAGAGTGAAAAGTGCTAGTTGGTTTACCAAGCTTGACCTCAGGGGGGCGTATAACCTTATTCGCATTAAGCATGGGGATGAATAGAAGACAGAGTTTAATACCCCAGAGGGCATTTTGAGTACCTAGTGATGCCTTTGGGCTCACTAATGCTCCTTCTGTCTTCCAATCCTTCATGAATGATATTTTCAGGGATTTTGTGGATTTTGTGGATAAATTTCTGATTGTTTATTTGGATGATATCTTGATTTTTTCCAATGACTGGGACTCTCATGTGAGACATGTTCGGACTGTGTTCCAGATTTTGAGAGAGAATTCACTGTATGTGAAGGGATCAAAGTGTCTTTTTGGCGTACAGAAGGTCTCATTTCTGGGATTCATTTTGTCTCCGTCTGTTATTGAAATGGACCCGTCAAGGTTCAAGCCATCTGTGATTGAGTCCAGCCTACTTCATTAAAGGCTCTTCAGAGATTTTTGAGTTTTGCCAATTTTTATCGTAAATGTATTGGTAATTTCTCCGGTATTGTTAAACCATTGACTGATTTTACCAAAAAGGGTTCTGATGTGGTGAATTGGCCTCCTGAGGCAGTCTCTGCGTTTCAGGAACTTAAGCAGAGATTCACTTCTGCTCCTGTTCTACGGCAGCCTGATGTTTCTCTACCGTTTCAGGTGGAGGTTGATGCCTCTGAAATTGGGGCAGGTGCCGTTTTGTCCCAAAGAGATCCAGAGACCTCTAAAAGTAACCCTTGTGCCTTTTTCTCTTGAATATTTTCTCCAACTGAACGTAATTATGACGTGGGTAATCGGGAGTTATTGGCCATGAAGTGGGCCTTTGAAGAGTGGAGACATTGGCTGGAAGGAGCCAAACATCCGGTGGTGGTCCTCACGGACCATAAGAATCTGGTTTATCTCTAATCAGCGAAACAACTTAATCCTAGACAGGCCAGGTGGGCCTTGTTTTTCACACGTTTTAATTTTGTGGTTTCTTTTCTTCCTGGCACTAAGAATGTTAAGGCGGATGCCCTCTCGAGGAGTTTCTTTGCGGACTCTCCTGAGTTATCTGATCCTACTGTCATTTTGAAAGAGGGTGTAGTTCTTTCCGCCATCTCGCCCAATTTGAGACTGGCATTGGAAGTGTGTCAGGAGGATAAACCTGAGCGCTGCCCTATTGGGAAATTGTTTGTCCCAGACCAGTGGAAGAAGAGTGTGATGTCTGAGATTCATTGTTCCGCGTTGGTTGGTCATCCCGGGATTTTTGGTACCAGAGACTTGGTGAGTCAGTCCTTTTGGTGGCCTACTTTGTCTCGTGATGTCAGGGAATTTGTGCAGTCCTGTGGGACTTGCTCTCGCTCCAAGCCTTACTCTCGCTCTATTGGTTTGTTAATGCCATTACCTGTGCCCAAGAGGCCATGGACCCATATCTCTATGGATTTTATTTCCGACCTCCCTGTTTCTCAGAGAATGACCGTTATCTGTGTAATCTGTGATAGGTTTTCCAAGATGATACATCTTGTGCCATTACCTAAGTTGCCTTCCTCCTCCGAATTGGTGCCTTTGTTCCTTCACACACGTGGTTCGGTTACATGGCATTCCGAAGAACATTGTGTCTGACAGAGGAGTCCAGTTTGTTTCCAGATTTTGGAGGACATTTTGTTCTAAACTTGGTGTTCAATTATCTTTCTCGTCTGCTTTTCATCCTCAGACCAATGGACAAACCGAGAGAACAAACCAGACCTTGGAGACTTATTTGAGATGTTTTGTGTCTGCTGATCAAGATGACTGGGTCTCTTTTTTGCCTTTGGCTGAGTTTGCTCTTAATAATAGGGCTAGCTCTGCCACCTTGATGTCTCCATTTTTCTGCAATTTTGGGTTTCACCCTCGATTTTCTTCGGGACAGGCGGAGGCTTCTGTCTGTCCGGGTGTTGACTCTGTTGTGGAGCGAATGCAGCAGATTTGGGACCAGGTAGTGGAGAGGTTGTCTCTCTCTCAGGAGAAGGCCCAACGGTTCGCCAACCGGCATAGGACTGATGGTCCTCGGTTTAAAGTGGGGGACTTGGTTTGGTTGTCCTCAAGAAATATCCCTATGAGGGTTGCATCTCCAAAGTTTAAGCCCAGGTTCATTGGACCTTATAAGATCATGGAGATTCTTAATCCTGTTTCCTCCGTTTGCTTCTTCCAGGGACATTTAAGATCCATAACGTGTTCCACAAGTCCTTATTGAAGAGGTTTGTCGAGCCAGTGGTTCCTATGGCTGCGCCTCCTGACCCTGTTTTGGTTAAGGGCAATCTGGATATGCGGTTGAGAAAATATTGGATTCTCGTTTTTCTAGACAGAAACTCCAGTATTTGGTTAAGTGGAGAGGTTATGGTCAGGAGGACAATTCTTGGGTGTTTGCTTCGGACATCCATGCTAGGAGACTTATCCGTGCCTATCACCGAGCTCATCCTGATCGGCCTGGTTGCACAAGTGAGAGTTCGGTGACCCCTCCTCAAGGGGGGGTGTTATGTTTCGGTAGCTGAGGAGTGCAGGTAAAAAAGGCAATACACCAGAGCAGTTGGAATCTATGAGATTGCAGTACCCTGACTAACCACCACAACTAGAGGCAGCCGTGGAGCGTTCCTACGTTGGTCCTAGACGCCTCGTCACAGCCTGAGAAACTAACTACACCTAAAGATAGAAAGAGGAAAGCTATCTGCCCCGGAGCAGATCCCCAAAGAACATAGAAAGCCCCCAAACATGCAATGTCGGTTAGACAGACAGAAAATAGTATGAGCAAACGTTGGGGCCCAAACTACCTAAATAGGAAAGGATAGGAAGGGCACTTACTGCAATCCCAAAAAAACCCTGAAAAGCACCAACTCTACTAATTTCAAAATCACCTGAGATCACATGACCTCTACCACCTAAATTAGTTCTCTGGTGTAACAAAATCAAAACAGCAGCCACTGAAAAAACTGGAAAAAGCAAAAGTACAAACATCAGTGGCTGAACCAAACTGAGAGGGCAAAAGCCCCCGGAGGGGACCCTGAAGGCCCCCACAGAAGTGCAGGACAAAATGCAAAAATCAAGCACAAAAACAAAAAGAAGAAAATGTCTTATCTGTTAGCAGAAGATGCAGACACGACACAGCAGGCTACAAAGGAAACAGGACTCAAGGATTGAGACTAGAACAATTGATCACCGGCAACCCTGATGGGAAGGCGACTCCCTTATATAAGACCAGTCAGTAACACCTGATTCCCACTCCTCACAATCTTCACTGGACAGTCCAGTACCGCTTGTAACCACCAGAGGGAGCCTCTGCTCAGAACTCCTTTCAAGTCCATTCACAACAGTACCCCCCCTTGAGGAGGGGTCACCGAACCCTCACTTGAGCAACCAGGTCGGTCAGGATGAGTTCTATGATACGCACGGATGAGTCTCCTAGCATGGATGTCCGAAGCAAACACCCAAGAATTGTCTTCCTGACCATAACCTCTCCACTTAACCAAATACTGGAGTTTCCATCTAGAAAAACGAGAATTCAATACTTTCTCAACCACAAACTCCATATTGCCCTCAACCAGAACAGGGTCAGGAGGCAAAGCAGTAGGAACCACTGGCTCAACAAACCTCTTCAACAAGAACTTGTGGAACACGTTATGGATCTTAAATGTCCCTGGAAGAAGCAAACGAAAAGAAACAGGATTAAGAATCTCCATGATCTTATAAGGTCCAATGAACCTAGGCTTAAATTTAGGAGATGCCACTCTCATAGGAATATTTTTTGAGGACAACCAGACCAAGTCCCCCACTTTAAACCGAGGACCATCAGTCCTATGCCGGTTAGCAAACCGCTGGGCCCTCTCCTGAGAGAGGGACAACCTCTCCACTACCTGGTCCCAAATCTGTTGCATACGCTCCACAACAGAGTCAACACCTGGACAGACAGAAGCATCCGTCTGTCCTGAAGAAAATCGAGGGTGAAACCCAGAATTACAGAAAAATGGAGACATCAAAGTGGCAGAGCTAGCCCTATTATTAAGAGCAAACTGAGCCAAAGGCAAAAAAGAGACCCAGTCATCCTGATCAGCAGACACAAAGCATCTTAGATAAGTCTCCAATGTCTGGTTTGTTCTCTCAGTTTGACCATTGGTCTGAGGATGAAACGCCGAGGAGAAAGACAATTGAACACCAAGTTTAGAACAAAAGGTCCTCCAAAATCTGGAAACAAACTGGACTCCTCTGTCAGACACAATGTTCTCAGGAATGCCGTGTAAACGAACCACATGCTGAAGGAACAAAGGCACCAATTCAGAGGAGGAAGGCAACTTAGGTAATGGCACAAGATGTATCATCTTGCAAAACCTATCACAAATCACCCAGATGACGGTCATTCTCTGAGAAACAGGGAGGTCGGAAATGAAATCCATATAGATATGGGTCCATGGTCTCTTGGGCACAGGCAATGGCATCAACAAACCACTAGAGCGAGAGCAAGGCTTGGAGCGAGAGCAAGTCCCGCAGGACTGCACAAATTCCCTGACATCACGAGACAAGGTAGGCCACCAAAAGGACCGACTAACCAAGTCTCTGGTACCAAAAATTCCGGGATGCCCAGCCAACGCGGAACAATGAATCTTAGACATCACACTCTTTTTCCACTGGTCCGGGATAAACAATTTTCCAACAGGGCAGCGCTCGGGCCTATCCTCCTGACACCCCTCCAGAGCAAGTCTTAAATTGGGTGAGATGGCGGAAAGAACTACACCCTCTTTCAAAATAACAGAAGGATCAGATAACTCAGGAGAGTCCGCAAGGAAACTCCTCGAGAGGGCATCCGCCTTAACATTCTTAGTGCCAGGAAGAAAGGAAACCACAAAATTAAAACATGTGAAAAACAAGGCCCACCTGGCCTGTCTAGGATTGAGTCGCTTGGCAGATTCCAGATAAACCAGATTCTTATGGTCCGTAAGGACCACCACCTGATGTTTGGCTCCCTCAAGCCAATGTCTCCACTCTTCAAAAGCCCACTTCATGGCCAGTAACTCCCGATTACCCACGTCATAATTACGTTCAGTAGGAGAAAATTTTCGAGAGAAAAAGGCACAAGGGTTACTTTTAGAGGTCTCTGGATCTTTTTAGGGACAAAACGGCACCTGCCCCAATTTCAGAGGCATCAACCTCCACCTGAAATGGCAGAGAAACATCAGGCTGCCGTAGAACAGGAGCAGAAGTGAATCTCTGCTTAAGTTCCTGAAATGCAGAGACTGCCTCAGGAGGCCAATTCACCACATCAGAACCCTTTTTGGTCAAATCAGTTAATGGTTTAACAATAACCGAAAAATTACCAATAAATTTACGATAAAAATTGGCAAAACCCAAAAATCTTTCAAGAGCCTTTAATGAAGTAGGTTGGACCCAATCACAGATGGCCTGAACCTTGACCGGGTCCATTTCAATAACAGATGGGGACAAAATGAATCCCAGAAATGAGATCCTCTGTACGCCAAAAAGACACTTTGATCCCTTCACATACAGAGCATTCTCTCTCAAAATCTGGAATACAGTTCGAACATGTTTCACATGAGAGTTCCAGTCATTAGAAAAAATCAAGATATCATCCAAATAAACAATCAGAAATTATCCACAAAATCCCTGAAAATGTCATTCATGAAGGACTGGAAGACAGAAGGAGCATTAGTGAGCCCAAAGGGCATCACAAGGTACTCAAAATGCCCCTCAGGGGTATTGAATGCCGTCTTCCATTCATCCCCGTGCTTAATGCGAATAAGGTTATATGCCCCCTGAGGTCAAGCTTGGTAAACCAAGTAGCGTTTTTCACCCTGGAAAACAGGTCAGAAATCAAAGGTAACGGGTATTGATATTTTACAGTAATATTGTTCAAAAGACGATAATCAATACACGGCCTTAATGAACCATCCTTTTTGGCCACAAAGAAAAAACCGGCACCTAAGGGTGAAGAGGATGGTCTGATATGACCCTTCTCCAATGATTCCTTGATATAAGACCGCATAGCGTCATGTTCAGGTACAGACAAGTTAAAAATGCGACCTTTAGGGAATTTACTACCAGGCACTAATTCAATAGCGCAGTCATAGCTCCTATGGGGAGGCAAGGATGCAGATTTACTTTCGCTAAACACATCAGAAAAATCAATCAAAAAGTCAGGAACATCCTGAGCCTGGGGGGAGGCAGAAAAAACAGGAGTGTTGGTATTAACACATTGGCAGCCCCAACTGGTTACAGACACAGATTTCCAATCCAAAACAGGATTATGAGACTGCAACCAAGGGAAGCCCAGTACGATAATATCATGCAGATTATACAGAACCAAAAATTTACAGCACTCCTGATGATCAGGTTCAACCCTCATTATCACCTGAGTAGAGAACTGAGGTTTATTCTCAGCCAAAGGGGTAGAATCGATCCCCAGTAGGGGAATAGACTTCTGTAGGGGTATCAAGGGAAACCCACAACGTTTAGCAAAATCATAATCCATCAGGTTAATAGCTGCTCCAGAATCAACGAAAGCCTGAGCAGAAAATGAGGACAGAGAGCATATCAGAGTGACAGTTAATAAAAACTTAGTCTGAACACTACCCAAGACAACTGAGCGTGCAAAACGTCTTCCTCGCTTAGGGCAGACTGAAATAGCATGAGAGGCATCACCACAGTAGAAACATAACCCATTGCGCTTTCGAAACTCATAACGCTGTGCCCCAGACACCACTCTATCACACTGCATGGGTTCAGAAGCAGGTTCACAAGGCAACACTATTCCACGCATACTTCTTCGCTCACGCAAACGTCTGTCAATTTGAATCGCTAATGACATAGAATCATTGAGACCAGAGGGGACAGAGAATCCCACCATAACATCCTTTACATTATCTGACAGACCCTTCCGAAAAAGGGCCGCCAAAGCGTCGTCATTCCACTTGGTCAGGACTGCCCACCTACGGAATCTCTGACAGTATAACTCAGCGTCATCAAGCCCCTGATTTAATGCCAACAAGGCTTTTTCAGCTTGATCAGTGACATTAGGCTCATCGTACAATAACCCCAAAGCCTGAAAAAATGCATCAACATCACTCAAAACAGGATCCCCAGGTGTCAGGGAAAAAGCCCAATCCTGAGGATCGCCGTGCAGGAGAGAGATGACAATTTGAACCTGCTGCGCTGCGTTCCCTGAGGACTTAGATTTTAAGGCAAAAAACAATTTACAATTAGTTTTGAAATTCTGAAACTTAGCTCGATCCCCTAAAAACAAATCTGGCATGGGAATCCTAGGTTCCACAACAGGCAACCTAGCAAGATAGGTAGCAATACTCCGAACCTCAGTGGCAAGCTGATCCACACGGCCAGACAACTGTGCAAACTCCATTGAGAGAAAAAAAAATCCTCCCCAGCACCCAGAGATACAGAGGGAAAAAAAAAATGCAACAAACATAAAAATATCTCTGACAACTCTGACAACCTTTTTTTCTTTCACAATATTTTTTCCCTTCTGTGAGTACATACAATTTTCAATTTTTAGGCCGGTGATACTGTTATGTTTCGGTAGCTGAGGAGTGCAGGTAAAAAAGGCAATACACCAGAGCAGTTGGAATCTATGAGATTGCAGTACCCTGACTAACCACCACAACTAGAGGCAGCCGTGGAGCGTTCCTACGTTGGTCCTAGACGCCTCGTCACAGCCTGAGAAACTAACTACACCTAAAGATAGAAAGAGGAAAGCTATCTGCCCCGGAGCAGATCCCCAAAGAACATAGAAAGCCCCCAAACATGCAATGTCGGTTAGACAGACAGAAAATAGTATGAGAAAAACGTTGGGGCCCAAACTACCTAAATAGGAAAGGATAGGAAGGGCACTTACTGCAATCCCAAAAAAACCCTGAAAAGCACCAACTCTACTAATTTCAAAATCACCTGAGATCACACGACCTCTACCACCTAAATTAGTTCTCTGGTGTAACAAAATCAAAACAGCAGCCACTGAAAAAACTGGAAAAAGCAAAAGTACAAACATCAGTGGCTGAACCAAACTGAGAGGGCAAAAGCCCACAGAGGGGACCCTGAAGGCCCCCACAGAAGTGCAGGACAAAATGCAAAAATCAAGCACAAAAACAAAAAGAAGAAAATGTCTTATCTGTTAGCAGGAGATGCAGACACGACACAGCAGGCTACAAAGGAAACAGGACTCAAGGATTGAGACTAGAACAATTGATCACCGGCAACCCTGATGGGAAGGCGACTCCCTTATATAAGACCAGTCAGTAACACCTGATTCCCACTCCTCACAATCTTCACTGGACAGTCCAGTACCGCTTGTAACCACCAGAGGGAGCCTCTGCTCAGAACTCCTTTCAAGTCCATTCACAACAGGGGGGTACTGTTATGAATGTGCTAGAGATGGTTTCTGAGCAGAGGCTTCCTCTGGTGGTTACAGACAGTACTGAACCTTTCAGCGAGGAGTGGCAATCTGGGTTCACTGATTGGTCTGATATAAGGGAGGTTCCCTCCCATGATGGTTGTCGGTGATCAATTGTTTTTGTTTCAGTTGTGGTTCCTGGTTCATTTGGAAGTTTGCTGGAGTCTTGCCTGCATCTCCTGCTTTCAGATAAGATATTTTTTGCTTTTCTTTTTGTGCTTGCTTTTTGCATTGTTTTCTGCACTTTTGTGGAGGTCAGCCAGGTCCCCTCCTGGGGCCTGAGCTCCTCACAGTTTATCTGCAGCCACTGTTATTTGCTCATTTGCTTTTTCCTGTCTTTTCAGCGGCTGCGGCTTGGTTTTTTTTCACACTGAGATCTGATTTAGTGGGTGGCGAGATCGTGTGATCTCAGTATTTTTGTAATCAGAATTGTTGGATTTTTGTAGGGTTTTCTGGGTTGCAGAAAGTAATCTCTCCTGTCCTATCCTATTTAGTCAGCTTGTGGCCCCAGCGTTTGCTCAGTCTATTTTCTGCCTGTGTTTGTATTTTCATCTTGTCTAACCGCCATTATATGTTTTGGGGCTTCCTATTTTCTTTGGGGATCTGCTCTCATTTTTCTGCCTTTAGATGTAGTTATCTCTCAGGCTGTGACGAGGCGTCTAGGATCAAAGTAGAAACGCTCCACAGCTACCTCTAGTTGTGTCGTTAGTTTAGGAATCTGCAACCCATCAGTTACCAACATCTCAGGTGTTCGGTTGCCCTGCTGTTGTTCCTGTCCTCCTCCGCTACCGAAACATAACATAGAGCTAATATTGGCGAACAAACAAGCAACTCTGGTAAACCGTTTGTTTGAGGCATTCCCAGCACACAGCAGCGGTGTAGGTTCTACCACGAGCCGTACTGGGCAACATGGAAGAGGTGTTTGTGGTGCTCACAGCCGAAGTGGCATTGGAGACAGGGGTTTCATGACCATATTGTGGACTGATTTCGCGAGTACTGCTCACACGAGTGTCAATACTGAATCGATTGCAACAGACAGGAGACAGCAGTTGTCAACTATGGTTCAAAATTACCTCTCCTCCCCTATCGAGGTTCTCCCTCACAGTTCATTCCCCTTTGACTACTGGGCCTGTAAACTGGACACCTGTGCTGCTGGATCAATCCAGACAGAAAGAAGGACCCGGATTTTGACCCAAAATGTAGGTGATCTCACCTTCATTAAAATGAATCATGCCTGGGTTTCAAAGAATTTTGCCCCACCTTCCCCTGATGACACATAGGTTGCCAACAAAATGGCTCGCTTTGTCCTCCTCTTCCTCCGACTTCTCCAATTCATCCATTTTCAGCTGCTGAATGTACAGCCTACACCTCAACACATACCAGTTTTCCCACCTCCCTAACTGGTCTGTACTCCCCCAGGGTCGACGTCAGCACCTGACACACCCGAGCAAGTGCCTGGGCCCACTCGCCATCAGAGACACCGGCGTACTATGAGGGGCCCTGGGCCAGTGCCGGAGCCCACGAGTGGGCCCCCCCTGCTTGCTCAAGGCCCCAGCTCTTGCAATACTTACCTCTCTCTGCTCCACCGCTGTGACGTCTTCTACGTTTCCTGACAGTGACATTCAGGTCAGAGAGCGCGAATATGTCACGTCTGTGCGCTCTCAGCCTGAACAGTCACAGTGCAGAGAGCTGGAAGATGGCGACGCGAGGAGTCCAGAGTAGAGTTGTGCACAGCTAGGAGAGGTATTTCATTTTTTTTAATGTGGGGAGCATTATACACTGGAGAATTATATATGGGGCCCATCATACACTTGAGCATCATAGATAGGGCCCATTATACACTGGAGCATTATATATGGAGCCCATCATATACTAGAACATCATATGGGGTTCATTATTTATGGGGCATCATATAGGGCCCTTTATATATGGAGCTTCATATGGAGCACATATGGGTCCTATTCTGTATGGAGCATTCTATAGAGCCCATTCTGTATGGCGCACTATGTGGTGGCCATAATACTGTATGGAGGACTATACTGTCAGGTTTTTGAGCTATTGTAGAATTTACAATAGATATCACTCATGTAATGTAAGAAGTGAAGTATTTGGCATTGTACTGTACCTATATTTCTCTGCTGTATCGGAGCATCATGAATTGTGGTATGTGCTAAAGGGGCCACTGAGACCCTTTCGCCCGGGGCCCACGAAAACCTGGAGCCAGCCCTGACCCCCACAACTTTAGCCAAATAACCCCCAGTTTTAAATGTGTCACTATTATTATAAAGTTAATTAAGGTTGACAAGCTTAAGTAATAAGAATTAATGTCGTTGGCCCTGAAATGGGCACTGTAGGTGTGTTTTCTGTCCTCCACTCACTGCCGACTTTTATTCCCCATTGACTTGCATTGGGGTCGGGTTTTAGACTCCGACTCGACTTTTTCCGATAGTCTGCCGACTTCGTTCGATTCGACTTTTGGGAAAGTCGGATGGTCCAAAACCCGACTTGACCCTCCCGAAGGCAAAGTCGCTCATCTCTAGTGGGGACATCAAACACCAGTTGGTGATCCGGAAGCTGCAAACGCTGCTGAAGCATGGCAAGAGTGGTGGAAGCTGTAGCTCACTTTCTTAAATGGGCACACAGGAGGCGTACTTTCACAAGCAGATCTAGCAGCTCCAGGTAGCTTTTGAGAAACCATTAAACAATGAGGTTAAGCACATGGGCCAGGCATGATACGTGTGTGAGCTCGCCTCGCCTCAGAGTCGCCACCAGGTTCTGGCAATTGTCACAGATGACCATGCCTAGCTGTAGGCTCAGCGGTGTCAGCCACAGATCTGCCTGCTTTTTCAGAGTTGTCCACTACTCTTCAGCATTGTGCGCTTTGTCATCGTAACATATTAGCTTGTTGCCACTTGGCTGATTCTGTGTTGCAGTGCTTCCAGCTTGTGACTGATGTGGTCATTTCAGAGAAGGAGGCTGAAGAGGAGAAGGAGGTGCAGGCGCTGTAGACTGTGGGGGCAACCTTGATTGATGTAGGGCCCGCAATCCTTGGCATCGGGAGGACGTGTTTCATCCCATGTTCTGAGTGGGTCCCGTCTTCCACTATGTTAACCCAGTGTGCCATCAGTGAGATGTACCGTCCCTGCCCACAAACTCTTGTACACGTGTCCGTGGTTAGATGGACTTTCCTAGTAACAGCTTGCATAATGCCGAGACAGCACACCTTGAGAAATAGTTTTGACTGGGGACCGAGTAACTTGTGATGGCTGCCGCCATCAGGTTGCAGAAAGCTTCTGTCTCCACAAGCCTAAAAGGCAAAATTTTGAGCATAAGCAGATGAGAATTGTGTGACTTTAGTACTGTGGCCTTTGGGGCCTTGGCTGCGTATTTCCGCTTGAGTTCCAATGACTGGGGTATGAACAGCTGAAGGCTACGCTGGGACAAGGAAGTGGACGTGCTTGATGATAGTGCTAGTTGAGTGTGAGCAATGACAGGTGGAGGGCAGGAGGCATCTTCGCATGCACCGTGGACAGAGGATTGGCTTGCACACACAACAGTGTAAGAAGCAATGGTGTCACCTACAGCACTGTTCCTTAAGCCTGGGTTTTGGCCCACAAAATCGGGTGCTTTGCTGCCATGTTCCTGATCATACTGGTGGTGGTCAAGTTGGTAGTTTTGCTACCACTGCTGATGCGGGCATGGCAGGTGGTGCAAATGGCCTATTTGGGGTTATCAGCAGAGTCTTTAAAAAACAACCAGACTCGGGAAGACCTAACAGTTGTACTGCCAACTTCCGTCGTGTTGGTGTTACGAGGAATGGTTGCCCACCTTCTGTCTGCAGCCATCACACTGCTTCTTCCTGCCTGTTGGTCTGCTATGCCTCCCTCCCTCTGTGTGCTGCTGGCCTCGCTCTGCATGTCCTCCTGACAGGTTGGGTCAGTTACTATATCACCCACCACTTCATCCTCCACTTCCGTACCCTGGTCCTCCTCCTGACTTTCTGGCAATTGTATCTCATTATTGTCCACCTCTTGTGACATGTTCCCACCGTCACCTTCGTGTGACTGTGTCTGTCAAAATTCACATATTTGGGTATCGCTACATGCGATCTCATCTTGCCCCGCTTCAAATGGACCAGACGAGAGGCCCAAATCTATAAATGGATAAGTGAACAGCTCTTCGGAATGTCAAAGTGTGGGATCAGTTGTGTCCGGGCACTTTCATGGTGGGAGGAAGGAGGATCAGGGTGAAGAATATGCGGTCTCACGGCTACTCAGACTTGACCGTATGAAAGACAAGGTGGTAGTGGCAAACTGACTGAAAGCATTATCCGTTATCCAATCAACAACCTTTAGACACTTCTATGGGTTCAATAGTGGTGTTCTGCTGCGGTCCAATAGTAATTGGGACAGGGAGGCTGAGCGAGAAGATGTGGGTTTTTGTTTTGGCCCAATTTCAGCTTGCCCACGGCCTCAGCCTCGGCCTCTGTATGCACCATCACCATCACATCCTCTTCCCCATCCCTTGTCACATGCCTTGCCCATTTTAAATGGACTACAATATTTTGCACGTTCACTACAAATGGCTGAATTTGGAGAGAACTTATATGTGATCTGTGTGGGGGAAAACAACAGGTTAAAATATCTGGCCTGTACGTAATAATTTTTCAGCAAACAGGTGTTAATAACTAGGCTAAAACACAGGAAAAACAGTTGAATGGAGGCCTCAAATGCCACAATTTGTAGGCCACAGATAGATGAGGCGTGTGACGGATATACTACACTGTAAAATATGTGGCCTGTATTTTTATTTTTTAAATTAAATAATGTCATGAACTACGGTAACACACAGCAAAAACAGGTGAGTGGAGGCCTCAAATGTCACAATTTGTAACCCACAGATAGATGAGGCGTGTGGCGGAGAAACTACACTGTAAAATATGTGGCCTGTATTTTTATTTTTTTAAAGGAAAATATTATCAAGAACTAGGGTCATGCACAGCAACAACAGTTGAATGGAGGCCTCAAATACCACAATTTGTAGTCCACGGAGAGATGAGGATTGTGACGGAGATACTACACTGTAAAATATGTGGCCTGTATTTTTTTACAGCAAAATAGTGTAAATATGTGGCCTGTATTTTTAGTTTTTTTTTACAGAAAAATAGTGTCAAGAACTAGGGTAACACAGCAAAAACAGTTGAATGGAGGCATGCAATGTTACAATTTGTAGCCCACAGATAGATTAGGCGTGTGACGTAGATACTACACTGTAAAATATGTGGCCTGTATTTTTATTTTTTACAGGAAAATAGTGTCAAGAAATAGTGTAACACTCAGCAAAAACAGTTGAATGGAGGCCTCAAATGCCACAATTTGTAGCCTACAGATAGATGAGCCATGTGAAGGAGATACTACACTGTAAAATATGAGGCCTGTATTTTCATTTTTATACAGAAAAATAGTTTCAAGAACTAGGGTGTCACACAGCAAAAACAGTTGAATGGAGGCATCAAATGCCACAATTGTAGTCCACTGATACATGAGGCGTGTGATGGTGATACTACACTGTAAAAGATGTGGCCTGGATTTTAATTTTTTTACAGGAAAACAGTGTCAAGAACTAGGGTAACACACAGCAAAAACAGTTGAGTGAAGGCATCAAATGCCACAATTTGTATCCCACAGAACGATGAGGTGTGTTACGGAGAAACTGCACTGTAAAATATGTGGCCTGTATTTTTATTTTTTAAAGGAAAATATTATCAAGAACTAGGGTCATGCACAGCAACAACAGTTGAATGGAGGCCTCAAATACCACAATTTGTAGTCCACGGATAGATGAGGATTGTGACGGAGATACTACACTGTAAAATATGTGGCCTGTATTTTTTTTACAGCAAAATAGTGTAAATAATTTTTTTCATCTTTTTATTAGCACTTGCTCTTTACTGTTATTTTTTTTACAACAGGGTATTTTTATACATTGGTTTTACTATGCTTTTCTGAGTTTTTACTTTTCTGGTGGTATGAACAATGTCCCTACAGGCGTGTTCACTGTGTGCATGGCTCATGTGTTTCTGTTTGCATTCATTCATGTTCTTGTTTTTGCAAGACTAGAGAGGTCTCCACCCCTCTTTTGTGAGCCGTGCACATAAAAGCCATTCTATGTAGCGTGTCCCCATTGGACATTACCTTTCTGAATACTGCTCATACAGGTATTATACCCATGACCAGGTTTTTAAATATATCAGATAGGGATTAAATACATTAGTCAGGGACTGCTCTGATATGGGTATACCTTGATGTTTGGTAGAGCGGCTTAATATATATTTTTTGCAAAAAACGTATTAACCAAATTCCCTGCGTTTTTTAATCTTTTATTAGCACTTGCTGTTTACTGTTATTTTTTTTTTACAGCAGAGTATTTTTATACATTGGTTTTACTATGCTTTTCTGAGTTTTTAGTTTTCTGGTGGTGTAAACAATGTCCATCCAGGCTGTTCACTGTGTGCATGACTCATGTGTTTCTGTTTGCATTCATTTGTTTTCTTGTTTTTGCAATACTAGAGAGGTCTCCACCCCTCTTTTGTGAGCCGTGCACATAAAAGCCATTCTATGTAGCGTGTCTCCATAGGACATTACCTTTCTGAATACTGCTCATACAGGTATTATACATATGACCAGGTTTTTAAATATATCAGATAGGGATTAAATACATTAGTCAGGAACTGCTCTGATACGGGTATACCTTGACGTTTGGTAGAGTGGCTTAATATACATTATTTTGCAAAAAACGTGTTAACCAAATACCCTGTGTTTTTTGATCTTTTTATTAGCACTTGCCATTTACTGTTATTTTTTTACAACAAAGTATTTTTATACGTTGGTTTTACTATGCTTTTCTGAGTTTTTAGTGTTAATAATTTTAGTAACACACAGCAAAAACAGTTGAGTGGTGAACTCCAATGCCACAATTTGTAGCCCACAAAATGATGAGGAATGTGATGAAGATACTACACTGTAAAATATGTGGCCTATATTTTTTTACAGCAAAATATTGTTAATAATTGTAGTAACACACAGCAAAAACCGTTGAATAGAAGCCTCAAATGCCACAATCTGTAGCCTACAGATAGATGAGGCGACTGACGGGTTAGTTCACTTTCAAATATCTGGCCTGTATTTATTTTTGGCCAGGAAAATTATGTCAATAAGTAGGCTAAGACACAACAAAAACAATTCTATGGAGGCCTGAAATGGCACAATTTTGAGTGCAATGATTTGTGATCCATGTGACGGACAAAACCCAGTGTAAAATATCTGCCCTGTGGCTAAATATTTTTTGGCAGCTAAATATTTTTTGTCAGCAAAATGGTGTCAAGAAATTATATAAGACACTCCAAAAAAAGTTACAATACCACAAAAATGGCAGAATTTTATGCGCACTCAGATGTGATCGCTGGGACGGGCAAACCCATTTAAAATACCTGGATTTTCACGCTGTACTATGAAAAGGATCTGCTGTATTCTGCAGTTCCAATAAGCAAATGGAGAAAAAAAGTGTGCTCTGGATTGCTTTGGAATAAAATTATCAGGATTAAGATGCAAATAAAAATATTCCTGCCTTCTGATATCTGGGGCTTTATATATACGGTCAATATATGTAATAGGCAGCAGCACAGTAATGGAATGGACCCTCTTGATGCATGCAATGAAGTATGCCACATACAGTACAGTGATGCTCGGGTGAGTACCGAGCATTATCGAGTATGCTAGTTCATCACTAATAAAAATCTTACCCCTTCAGAGTTAAAGGCTTCATCTGTTCATAGCACCATTAGACAATTACAGTCAGACATTGGGTCTCTGGTGTCTTGTTATGAATATTAGTTTATTCGGTGAACAACAGGGTCGGTCTTTCAGACAAAGTGGGGCCCTAGGCAAATTTTTAAAATGAGGCCCTAAATGCTCACATATTTCACTGTGACACTCAAACATTTTGGTGGCATTAACATGAGTTCAGACCGTTCAATGAATGTGATCGACAGTATTGGAGTAATTTGGCTCCTGTTTCTCGGCATCTTTACATCAGCTGAGGAAGAATGATGGGGACAGAATGATCACTAGTAGATCAATCTGTCCCCATATAGTATCATGTTATCAGCAGCAGGACTATTGAGGCAGAGTCAGTGTCCATTTTCGTGAAATCAATATCAAATAGACAGATTCTGACTCCTTAAATACAGTAAACAAAAAAACTGTCCAACAATTTAGATAGGGCACTTCATATCAATAATATACACAATTCCCATAATAAGAAATCAAAAGTGGGAAATAAGAAGAGATCCCATGGATATTAAAATCAAAATTTTATTAATAGAAAACCAATAAAATATTACATAAAACAGCAGAAAAACTGTTAAAGGGACTCCGAGCAAAAATACAAATTGCAGATTATAAAGCCACCAAAATGATGGGCATAATGATGGTACCAGCAATATAACACATAAATCGTACCGTATAAATTACAGATCACCAAATGCCTCACTAAATCACTATCATCACATATATAATAATGACGGGGTTAAATAACCACCAACTACCATCTAAGTGTGATTATGATATATATGCACATCACATTCAATGCTAAAAGAGACTAAATATGCTCCCAATGGAGTAGCAATATAGGGTGTAGGAAAAATGCAAAAATGCCCCCGGAAGAAGCAGGTGGCGAAACGCGCGTCGGGGTAAGGGGACGCCAAGCAGTCACACCGTTGTTTACTGGTAAAAATCGCCATATTAGCCTTGTCTTTATTTATTGTCTTGCGTAGTATTTTTGTGCAGTGTGTTGTCTTTTCATCGCCAATTAGGCAGCGGGGAGTGGGGGCCCTAGGCAGCTGACTAGTCTGCCCTGCTCTAATACTGGCCCTGGTGAACGGCGTAAGTCCTACAGTTATGGCAGACAAATGTTTGTCGAAGTGACAAACATAACGCATTCACTTACATTACTTGGCAATCGCTGCATCAGTGCCAAATTAAAATCCAACAGATGAATGACAATATATATGTTATGATTCATATTGATGAAAAGTTAAAATCATGATAGGAAATGTGGCATTAATATCTCCAGCCTGGAGCTCCAGTGGCATAGATATCCAGAAAATTTGGGATCCCATAATTTTCTAAAGACCTAGCCACATCCCATGACCAGTCCTTATATGAGATGACCAAGGGGAGGTATGTAGTGTAGGCATAGCCTTTATCTCATAAAAATAGAGTTTGAGTTTTTGCCATTGTTAATTTCTGGAACACACAGTTCGCTGGGAAATGGTTCCATTTTCCTAATTGGAGCATTTCTCTCAATAAAGAAGCACCATTCCTACAACCACAGGTTTGTAGATTTTTTCAATTAACCTTTTTATTTTATGTAATTTTACATACTAAACAGAAATAGCACAAAAAGAGGACTTAAAAATCCTCCAAAAATTCAAAAACACAGCAAAAAGGTAGAGATGCTTACCTGCCCAGGTCTCCAAACAAATGCACTATCAGGGTGCAGTGGACCCATACAGTTAAGAGGGCAGCAACACAGGCTCAAGAATACCGATGAGACAACTGCTCACAGCCTACCAATACATGGTTGCTTTCTAATTCATGCGCAATGAAGACTTGTATGCGGCGCTGTTCACACAATGTTAATGCACAGCATCCAGGTTATCAGCCTATTAGTGATGCCCTTCTATTAGATCAGGCGGACTGTCCAGCGCTATCCAAATGCATCCCATGTAAACAGACACCACAGTTTACAAGACCGAATGGGCCCATCTGCACCCTAAAAAAGTGCAAAAAACACATATAAAAACATGTGAGGTATTAGTTAATATGCGTTGATCCAGGGAGCTAGTCTGATTGCCGTATGTGGAGTCGGAAAGGAATTTTTTTCCCCAATGTGAAGCCTACTGTTTGCCACTTGGGTTTTTTTTTTGCCTTCCTCTGGATCAACATGTTAGGGCAGGTTAGGATAGGATATGGGTTGAACTAGATGGACTTAAAGTCTTCCTTCAATCTTAATATAACTATGTAACTATGTAAATTTTGGAAAATTTTTACATAGTGTATTATTTTGTCCCCTTTTGTAGTATATTTTGTGTAGTTAAATACTTAAAATTCAATAGCTTTCTTCCTCTTTCTCTATAAACTGCATCCCTGAATACTCATGAGGCCAAACCTTACCAGACACGGTGGTCTAACGTGCTTGTACAAATGATTGTTGGTAGCAGCTAGTTTTTGTAGTTCTTGGGGAGCTTGACGGTGACCGTACCGGAGTATATACAGTGGGGAAAATAAGTATTTGATACACTGCTTATTTTACAAGTGTTCCCACCTGCAAAGAGTGGAGAATAGTGATGGGCGAGCACCCCAATAAGCCTTTGAACCCAGGTACGGGATGGGCCAAGGAAAATCAACTTCGCAATATTCAATTTGTACTCCTATTCCCTTTTCTTATGCATTGACGGCAAGGCCTGCCCTGCTGCCAAGTCATATGCACCCCAATAACCCCAATCCCCCCTTGGAAGAAACATGGAGGAGGGCCTCATAAAAAAAATTCCCATTAAATAGGAGCGGGTGTCCTAGGCATGGAATGCCCACACACTAAGTGTATGGGATGCCCAGCATTTTCTTCTGTAGGATACACCTCAACCTTTTCCATAACAAGTATTTAATATCCAGTAAAAAACACCCAACTTTGTTAGGAATTTGACACTGGCTGTAGCAGCACGGAACACATTAACCCTAGTGAACTAGTGGTGGTGGGTGATGAGACGTGGAGGAAGGCCTGATTAAAAACTAGGCCCAATTTAAAGGAGCGGGTCTCTTAGACACGGAATGCCCATACACTAATTGTATGGGCTGGCAAACATTTTCTCCTGGGGGGTACACTCAACCTTTTCCATAACAAGTATTTAACACCCAGCTAAAACACCCACCCTTGATAGGATTTTAACACTGGCTGTAGCACCAAGGAACACATTAACCCTGGTGATTTTGTGGCGGTGGATGATGAGCCGTGGAGGAAGGTCTGATTAAAAACTAGGCCCGATTGAAAGGAGCGGGTCTCCTAGACATGGAATGCCCATATACTAAGTGTATGGTCTGTGGGGTACACCTCATCCTTTTCTATAACAAGTATTTTACACCAGCAAAAACACCCACCCTTGTTAGGAATTTGACACTGGCTGTAGCAGTACAGAACACGTTAATCCTGGTAATCTACTGGTGGCGGATGATGAGACTTGGAGGAAGGCCTGATTAAAAGCAAGGCCCAATTTAAAGTAGCGCGTCTCCTAGACTTGGAATGTCCATACACTGGCTGGCAAACATTTCCCCTGGGGTAGATATCAACATAGTGTCTACATTTTATTTTAGGGGAATTATAAACATCTTGCAAAATTTTAACGTGATTTCTTACACAGTTGCTGCTGGGAAGGTGCAGGTTTTTAGTAAAAATATGGCTGATGAATCGTTGGATGAAGTGATCAGGAAAAGGGGCATAGTGATGACAGGAATGGGAAAGTACATGATTAATAACAGCAGTGGCTATGGGAGATATGAGATCCAGGATACAGCCTACAATGATTTGTCGTTTAGCCACCATCAAATACCAGAATCGGTTTCATGCCTGTCAGAAGATCGGTGTAACAGAGGCTCCTATGAGACTCGGCCTAAGAAATGCCCGTCCAAAATATGTTGCCAAACATGCACGTCTGTATAAAGGGCAAAGTGCAACATGTTCGTGACATGCTGAATTCGAGAAAACAGATCAGTGCCGGAGACAAACCGAACAAACTGATGGATGCTCGTGAAAAACTAAGTTTGAAGAGGAGGGCACCGTCCGTAACTATAAACACACCCATGGCACAAGCTTCTTCATCTTCACCCATACATATTAACAAGATCCAAATGTCTCAGTGGAAAATTATTTGTCATAGTGTAACGAACACTGTTAAAGGAATGCCACTAAATGTACATAACCACGACCCTTGGAACACCAGATTTCCTCTTTACAAGATATGGACCATGATGTTATTGATGACGACTTTGAAACTTACCACATCCACAGCAAAAAGATGAAGATAACAGCTGCAAAAAATGTGCAAAAAAGGCCATGAATGTCTGGAAAATCATTTTCTCTAGGGCTAAGTTACCCTCTTACTAAAGTGGTAACGAATGATGCATACATAGCTCTCATGTCTACTCAGCGTGAGATGCTTGAAAGATGCTGTATTCTGATTTGTCTATGTCCACTTTTTGAAAGTGAGCAGAAAAGAAGGATGATATAGTGGGAAGACGTGTGATTTTGGTCAGTAAGGAGGTGATGTCAGGTACAGATAGGTAGATCTGCCCATCGGCGCAGTGATGATATTGCAAACTGTGCCGTTACATCAGCTGTCCCAGGCCGAAGGTGTATGGATCGCCAGCCAGAGCAGTGGGGATACTCGGTATCGGGCAGCTTCTTAAAGTGGAAGTGTCACAGCGGCATTGACTTGGTCCGTGGCCCTGGGCGTCCAATAAAGGGAATATTTACAATGGATAATAGAGTTTGTAATAAAGTGTTTGTGATGCCACCAGTGATACTCAGCAATAAAGATGTTAGCCGAAGCTGCAGATGCAGTACTCTGGGACAGTTGGTGATGCAGCAGAGTTGGTATAGCTCTCCACAGGCAGAGCTTAGTCTCAGGGCAGATGTAAGATGTAGAAGATGGTAATGTTGGTAGATGTTGCAGTGTTGGATGGGTGATGCAGTAATGATTAGAGGACGCAGCTGGGTGTAGTTTCCAAAGCTTTACTCACAGTTCTGGTGCGCACAGATGCCCGCTTGGTGCCGCGTCCTCCAGATGAGGGATCCAGCAGGTAATTCAGGATACACCTTTCCAGGACTCCCTTCAATATGTTCCATTCTCGGCCATTTCACTGTGCTGACTTTTCACCTTTCCTTCCTGTCCAAACCACACAGTCAGTGTCCCCAGCCAGTGGCCGTGGACCTTGTCAGATGATGTCCTCTCTGCGTCCCCTTGCTCCCTTATGGCTACCTTTTAAGAGAATATAACTGTGGCTTGTAGCTGAGACACCTAGAGATGCCCTGCCACCGGCTTGCTAGCTGAGTCCTGAGGTTCTCCACTAGGCTTGGGGGCCGGTACCCCACTGCGACCTGGTCCCTCCACTATTGGATCGGGCCCCATGGATGGACTGCTCACTGTCCGTGCCCCTAGGACCCCTTCTGTCTTCTGGGAGCTTCCTTCTGTCTCTCCCTTTCAGCTTTCTCTCTGCAGATCCTTCTAACAGGGAGCTGCCTGTCAGCATGTCTGGTTACTTTCACTTTCTCCTCACGTCTGACTCACTCTCTCTGCACTGTTCTGTTCCCACTCTCTAAGCTCCTCCTCCTCTTTCTACCTTCTCCACCCACTCCCCAAACACTCTTTACTACCCAGCCAGGGATGAGACCATCCTCCCTTAGGGTACGTCCAGGGTGCCCTGCTGCTATAGTCTGTGTTGGGTGCAGGTGTTAGAGTCCTGGGTGGTGGTCCCTCCTTACCTGAGAGTGGGGTACTACACCTCTGGTTGAGGTGCAATACCTCTGTGGCAACTGAACCCTCAGGTGCGCCACATTTAGATGGAGAAGAGTAGGGGTCCTAGAACAGAGCCTTGGGGAACACCAAGAGACAGGTGTAGAGGTCAGGAGGTGGTGTGGGAGAGGAAGACAATGAATGTCCCCCTAAACAGTCTTGCTGTTTTTTAAAGGCTCTGCTGATAACCCCAAAAAGGCCGTTTGCATCACCGGCCTTTCCCACATCAGCAGGGGTAGCAAAACTACCAGCCTTACCACCACCAGCATGATCAGGCACATGTCAGCAAAGCACCCGACTTTGTTGGTTGAATACTAGGCTCCTTGAACAGTGTCTACGGGTGATACTACTGCGTCTTCCACTGTTGTGCGTGAAAGCCAATCCCCTGTCCATAGTGCATGCAAAGATGCCTCTTGCCCTGCATCTGTAGTTGCACACAAACTCAACTATCACCATTAACCCCTCTCTGCCATCAGACGTACTATTCCGTCCATGTGACCCTGGACCTACCATGACGGAATAGACCTGGACACTGCGTCACAGTGATACCGCGGTGTACTGCCGGCACAGAGGTGTCAGGAGGGCGGCCCTCCGGCACAACCCTGGACCCGATCAAACATGATCGCGGTGTACCTGGGGCACAGGGGAGGATCGCGCAGGCAGGGGGCTCCCTACGCGCCCCTGAGACCCTCAGAGCAGCGCGATGTGTCGCGCTGTTCCGAGGGTCCGTCCTCAATCCAGGTCCCCGGATCCAAGATGGCGCCGGGGTCCTGCAGGGAGGCGGCTTCCTCAGTGCCTGCTGAGAGCAGGCGCAGAGGAAGCCTGCAGCGATGCCAGAGCGATCGCTGGTGTGACAGAGTGCTGTGCACACTGTCACACCAGCGATCTGGTAAAATACAGTGATGTCCCACCCTGGGACAAAGTATAAAAGTAAAAAAATTAAAAATAAAAAGTGGTAAAAAAAAATCATAAAAAAAAAAAAAATATTGCCCAATAAATTCATTCTTTCCTGTAAATAAAAAAACCAAAACAATAAAAGTACACATATTTGGTATCGCCGCGTCCGTAACGACCCCCCTATAAAACTGTCCCACTAGTTAACCCCTTTAATGAACCCCTTAAAAAAAAAAAGAAAACGAAGCAAAAAATCAATGCTTTATCATCATACCGCTGAACAAAAAGTGGAATAACAGGCGATCAAAAATACCGAGATAAATAACCATGGTACCGCTGAAAACGTCATCTTGTCCCGCAAAAAACGAGCCATCATACAGCATCATCAGCGAAAAAATAAAAAGGTTATAGCTCGCAGAATAAAGCGATGCAAAAATAATAATTTTTTATATAAAATTGTTTTCATGCTATAAAAGCACCAAAACATAAAAAAATGATATAAATGAGGTATCGCCGTAATCGTACTGACCCGAAAAATAAAACTGCTTTATCAATTTTACCACACGCGGAACGGTACAAACGCCTCCCCCAAAAGAAATTCATGAATTGCTGATTTTTGTTCATTCTAACCTCCCAAAAATCGAAATAAAAAGCGATCAAAAAATGTCACGTGCTCAAAAATGTACCAATAAAAACGTCACCTCGTCCCGCAAAAAATAAGACCTCACATGACTCTGTGGGCCAAAATATGCAAAAATTATAGCTCTCAAAATGTGGTGATGCAAAAAACTATTTTTTGCAATAAAAAGCGTCTTTTAGCGTGACAGCTGCCAATCACAAAAACCCGCTATAAATAGTAAATCAGACCCCCCTTTATCACCCCCTTAGTTAGGGAAAAATAATAAATTAAAAAAATGTATTTATTTCCATTTTCCCGTTAGGGTTAGGGTTGCGGCTAAAGTTTAGGGTTAGGGTTGGCGCTAACGTTAGGATTAGGATTAGGGTTGGGATTAAGGTTAGGGGTGTGTTAGGGTTAGGTTTGTGGTTAGGGTTGGGACTAGGGTTAGGGGTGTGTTGGGGTTAGGGTTGGAGTTAGAATTGGGGGGTTTCCGCTGTTTAGGCACATCAGGGGCTCTCCAAATGTGACATGGCGTCTGATCTCAATTCCAGCTAATTCTGCATTGAAAAAGTCAAACGGTGCTCCTTCACTTCTGAGCTCTGCCATGCGCCCAAATAGTAGTTTACTCCCGCATATGGGGTATCAGCGTACTCTGGACCACAAGAGTTATTGTGCAATTTGTCCTATTTCTTCTGTTACCCTTGGGAAAATAAAAAACTGGGGGCGAAAATATCATTTTTGTAAAAAAAAATGATTTTTTTTGTTTTTACGGCTGTATGTTATAAAACTTCTGTGAAGCACTTGGAGCTTCATAGCGCTCACCACACTTCTAGATAAGTTCCTTGTGGGGTCTATTTTCCAAAATGGGGTCACTTGTGGGGGGTTTCCACTGTTTAGGCGCATCAGGGGCTCTCCAAATGCGACATGACGCCCCCAGACCATTCCATCAAAGTCTGCAATCCAAAACGTCACTACTTCCCTTCCGAGCCCCGACGTGCGCCCATACAGTAGTTTACTCCCACATATTGGGTATCAGCATACTCAGGACAAATTGGACAACAACTTTTGGGGTCCAATTTCTCCTGTTACCCTTGTAAAAATAAAATATTGGGGGCGAAAAAATCATTTTTGTAAAAAAAAAAAAGGATTTTTTATTTTTACGGCTGTACGTTATAAACTTCTGTGAAGCACTTCGGGGTTCAAAGTGCTCACCACACATCTAGATAAGTTCCTTGTGGGGTCTATTTTCCAAAATGGGGTCACTTGTGGGGGGTTTCCACTGTTTAGATTCATTAGGGGCTCTCCAAATGCGACATGACTCCCCCAGACCATTCCATCAAAGTCTGCAATCCAAAACGTCACTACTTCCCTTCCGAGCCCCGACGTGCGCCCATACAGTAGTTTACTCCCACATATTGGGTATCAGCGTACTCAGGACAAATTGGACAACAACTTTTGGGTCCAATTTCTCCTGTTACCCTTGTGAAAATAAAATATTGGGGGCGAAAAAAATCATTTTTGTAAAAAAAAAAAAGGATTTTTTTATTTTTACGGCTGTACGTTATAAACTTCTGTGAACCACTTCGGGGTTCAAAGTGCTCACCACACATCTAGATAAGTTCCTTGTGGGGTCTATTTTCCAAAATGGGGTCACTTGTGGGGGGTTTCCACTGCTTAGACGCATCAGGGGCTCTCCAAATGCGACATGACTCCCCAGACCATTCCATCAAAGTCTGCAATCCAAAACGTCACTACTTCCCTTCCGAGCCCTGACGTGCGCCCATACAGTAGTTTACTCCCACATATTGGGTATCAGCGTACTCAGGACAAATTGGACAACAACTTTTGGGGTCCAATTTCTCCTGTTACCCTTGTGAAAATAAAATATTGGGGGCGAAAAAATCATTTTTGTAAAAAAAAAAAGGATTTTTTATTTTACGGCTGTACGTTACAAACTTCTGTGAAGCACTTTGGGGTTCAAAGTGCTCACCACACATCTAGATAAGTTCCTTGAGGGGTCTAGTTTCCAAAATGGTGTCATTTTTGGGGGGTTTCCACTGTTTAGGCATATCAGGAGCTCTCCAAACACGACATGGCATCCAGCCAATTCTGCGTTGAAAAAGTCAAACGGCGCTCCTTCCCTTCCAAACTCTGCCATGCACCCAAACAGTGGTTTACTCCCACATATGGGGTATCAGCGCACTCAGGACAAATTGCACAATAACTTTTGGAGTCTTGTTACCCTTGGGAAAATAAAAATTGGGGTGAAAAAAAATCAATTTTGTGGAAAAAAATATGATTTTTTAATTTTACGGCTCTACGTTATAAACTTGTGTGAAGCACTTGGGGGTTCAAATTGCTCACCAAAGATCTAGATAAGTTCCTTAGGGGGTCTAGTTTCCCAAATGGGGGCACTTGTGGGGGGTTTCCACTGTTTAGGCACAGCAGGGGCTCTCCAAATGCAACATGGCGTCCAATCTCAATTCCAGCCAATTTTGGTTGGAAAAAGTCAAATGGTGCTCCTTCCATTCCGAGCTCTGCCATGCGCCCAAACAGTGGTTCCCCCCCACATATGGGGTATCAGCGTACTCAGGACAAATTGGACAACAAATTTTGTGGTCCAATTTCTCCTGTTACCCTTGGGAAAATAAAAAATTAGTGACTAAGAGATAATTTTTGTGGGAAAAAAATAGGATTTTTTATTTTCATGCTCAGGCATTATAAACTTGTGTGAAGCACTTGGGGGTTCAAAGTGCTCACCAAAGATCTAGATAAGTTCCTTAGGGGGTCTAGCTTCCAAAATGGGGTCACTTGTGGGGGGTTTCCACTGTTTAGGCTCATCTGGGGCACTACAAATGGAACATGACCCCCATCAACGTCTGCATTCCAAAACGTTACTGCTTCCTTTCCAAGCCCTGCCGTGCGCCCAAACAGTTTCCCCCCCCACACATGGGGTATCAGCGTACTCAGGACAAATTGGAAAACAACTTTTGGGGTCCAATTTCCTTGGGAAAAATCAAAAATTTGGGACTAAAAAATCATTTTTGTGGAAAATTGTTTTTTTTTTTTTTCACACCCAAGCATTATAAACTTTTGTGAAACACTTTGGGGTTCAAAGTGCTCACAACAGATCTAGATAAGTTCCTTAGGGAGTCTAGTTTCCAAAATGGTGTCACTTGTGGGGGGTTTCCACTGTTTAGGCATATCAGGGGCTCTCCAAACGCGACATGGCGTCCAAACTCAACTCCAGCCAATTTTAGTTTGAAAAAGTCAAATGGCGCTCCTTCCCTTTCGAGCTCTGCCGTGTGCCCAAACAGTGGTTTTCCCCCACATATGGGGTATTGGCGTACTCAGGAGAAATTGCACAACAACTATATCTGCCCATTTTCTCCTTTTACCCTTGTGAAAATAAAAAAACGTTTGTAAAAGATCATTTTTGTGGCTAAAAAGTTAAATATTAATTTTTTCCTTCCACGTTGCTTAAGCTCCTGTGAAGCACCTGAAGGGTTAATAAACTTCTTGAATGTGGTTTTGAGTACCTTGAGGGGTGCAGTTTTTAGAATGTGTCACTTTTGGGTATTTTCTGCCATATAGACCCCTAAAGTGACTTCAAATGTGAGGTGGTCCCTAAAAAAATGGCTTTGTAAATTTTGTTGTAAAAATGAGAAATCACTGGTCAACTTTTAACCCTTATAATTTCCTAACAAAAAAAAATTTTGGTTCCAAAATTGTGCTGATGTAAAGTAGACATGTGGGAAATGTTATTTATTAACTATTTTGTGTGACATATCTCTCTGTTTTAAGGGAAAAAAAATTCAAAGTTTGAAAATTGCAAAATTTCTAAATTTTCGCCATATTTGCGTTTTTTTCAAAAATAAACGCAAGGTATATCGAAAAAATTTTACTTCTAACGTGAAGTACAATATGTCATGAGAAAACAGTCTCAGAATCGCAAAGATCCGTTGAAGCGTTCCAGAGTTATAACCTCATAAAGAGACAGTGGTCAGAATTGTAAAAATTGGCCCTGTCATTAACGTGCAAACCACCCTTGGGGGTGAAGGGGTTAACAATCATGTCCACATCCTTGTCCCTACGCAGCGTTCAGTTGTCCATACCCCAGTCCTTGGTACGCAAGTGAAAATACGCAGCCAACGCCACAGTACTAAATTCACACATTTCTCGTCTGTTTGCAATGGAAATGTTGCATTTTAGGCTAGAGGAATATGGAAGCTTTCCACAACCTAATGGCGGTGACCGTAACAAGGTACTCGGTCCCCACCCGCCACTATTTCTCTATGTCACGATATTAGACAAGCAAGCACGTGTCCCACAACATTACCCGTGCCATCCACAATGCAGGTACAAGGGAAATTGCACCTAACCACGGACACGTGGACAAGTGATTGTGGGTAGAGACAGTACATCTTGCTGATGGCACACTGTGTTTGCGTAGAAAAAGTCATGACCCAGTCGGACATTGTGAGACCATGTCACAGATGTTTGGAGGAGACAGTTTGGGGAAGGCTTTGTATGTCATATTTACGGTTTTGAACTGTAGCCTATGGGCAATAGGAAGACAGTAAAGGGCATGGCAGAGAGGAGAGGCTGTGGAATAATGGAGGGACAGTTGGATTACTCTGGCAGCAGAGTTTTGGATAGATTTGAGTGGTGCAACAGTGCTAGATATGAGGGTACAGAGCATAAGGTTGCAGTACCCGAGGAGGGAGATCATGAGTGCGTACGCAAACATTTTTTTAAGTTTCTTGCAATGTACAGATTCAGGAAATGTTTTTGAGCTGTAATGGACAGGAGGAGGCAAGGGCTTTGATATGTAATTTGAAAGAGAGGGCAGAGTCGAGGATCACTCTGAGGCCACGAACATGCGGGAATATTTGTCCCAGTGTGCCGTCCCGTCATTACACAGGCACGTGTCCCACAACATTACCCGTACTCTCCACAATGCTGGTACTTGGAAAGTCCACCTAATCACAAACACGTGGACAAGTGTTTGTGGTCAGGGACAATACATCTCACTGAGGGTACACAGGGTTACTAAAGTGGAATCTGGGACACACTGTGACCTTGGTATGGTGGCCGTCCTCACAAACACAGAGCATTGGGTGCCATACATCATTCTGGGTTGTTCTACAGTGTACAGCTCCTGCACCTCCTTATCCTCCTTCACCTCCTATTTAGCCTCCAGCTCCAAAAGGTGGCACATCAGTCACAAGCTGGAAGCACTGCAAAACTGCCTAATCAAAGCGGGAACTGAAGCGGGCTGTGCTGAAGCTAATATGCTTCTGTGCCAATCGCAACAATGCTGAAGAGTCGTGGATAGCTCTGAAACAGCAGGCATATCGGTGGATGAGAGCGCTAAACCCACGTTGGTCAACGTTTTTTGAAAAGTGACACAGAGCTGGCAGATCGACTGGTAAAAATCTAGCGCTCTAAATACCCATTTTTGAAAGTCAGCTACAGCTTCATCTTCCCTTGCCGTGATTCAGCAGCGCTTGCTGCTTCTGGCTCACCGACTGGTGTGTGATGCCCCCAGGTCTTGGAACTCTACACTGCAAATGTAGGAAATGGATTTCTGAGCAGAAGAGGGCAGTTGGTGACTAATCTACCAGCATCAGCAAGGTTGCCAGTATTCAGTTCTGTCTTCACACATAACATCTGAGGTGTGGACAAGGATGTCTGACATGTGTACCATCCTCCAAAACTTTGAGGAATCTACCAAGAGGGTGAGCGTCAATGTCACCATAATTAATGTCTCCATCCTGTTTATCTGTGTTCTAATTTGCATATTGAGAGTTATTATAGAGCGAAAACATAATTACAGTGTAACAGTTTCAAACACAACAGTCCCAACTAACAACGGTAAAAATAATCCAATAATTAAACCCAATTAAAACTACCCTGCTCGTGACATCTTACAATCTACACTAAGTAACAACGATAACAATAATTTAACCCAAACAAAACAATCCTTCTCGTGACAATTTACAATCTAAAATGAGGTGAAGAGATACAAAATGCAGGGGTGTATTTACAAGAAGGTAGTTACAATGATGTTTGTACTATGATCTTACTGAGGTTCGTTGTAAATGTTGTAGGCCTGAGGACAAGGAGAAGGAGGACAGCATGGTCAGTCGTTCCCTTGGTGACGACACGGAAGTCTTGCCTGTTAGCAGTCTGGGACGCATTGTGCTGAATTTATTTTACTCTGACATTCCCGTGACCCTCGCACTCTCAAAATTTTGGATGACAGACAGGCAATACTGATTTTGACCCTTCTAGACCCATGGTAATCGGAGAACTTTATATCTCTTAGTCCTGAGGCAGACAGGTGTACTAAAATGTTGAAGTACCAGAGGGCCCTTATAGCGGAATTATTAATAATCTCAAACACTAGCGGCAGATGACACAGTTCGCTGGCCAACCAAGGAGTATAGGTGAGAGAGACACAACTCCAATACAGCAGAGGCAGTGGAACAATGGCAAAGTTCTTGTACAGTTTTAACAGACCCTCTCATCACCCTGACACAGAGGCGCAGGGTACTGTTACAAGGAATGCAATGTTTTGGAAGATGTGAGGGAGTACCTTGCTGACCGTACCAATGTCCTATGTCATTCCTCTGCGCCTTATAAATTTTGGTTATCCAAGCTGGACATGTGGCATGAAGTGGCTCTCTCTACTGCACATGTACTTACGGTCATGGAACGCACGGCGCCTTGCTCTCTGGCGGTTACTGGACAAATGGAGCCTTGCTAAATGGCAGTACCACTTTTAATGGTGGGAGACTACGGGAACAGTCCTTTGCACAGCCACTGCTCTAAGGACGGAGCACGCCACTCACCTCCTATGCGCTGCTTGTCCATGACAAGAATCATTGCTGTCTTGCCCGCTTTCTCTTAAGCTGGCCCCCTTACTCTAGGTCACCAGGTCAGTCTGTCAGCTACATTTTGACGCAGCGTCGGCGCTTCGGGTGCATATTGCGTTGCCCCTTGCTGCTCACACGGTCGCAGCTGGAGACTCACTACATCTCTTTTTTTTCCCTCAGCTTCCGTGCTTGTTCCCTGTCTAAACACAACCCCTCGTTCTGTGTATTAGGATCTGTACATTCCCCTATTTCTTCCACCGCTAAACAGGGGACGCAGCCAAAACAGGTCCAAAACTGGCGCAGCACAGGTGCCCGCGGACCGGTCATCCTGACTCTGTACATATCTGGCAAATCAGTTCTTTCATGCAAGCAGCATAGAGGGCATGTGCTTCCAAATTTCAAGAGAAAATTCTACAGTACATCCACAACAGTTTCAATTCGAAGGACTTTGTGGCTCATATCATTCCAGATTACACTAGTCTGATACTTTAAACTGAGTTTGTGAATGTTTAGAATTCTTTTTCTTCAAGCCTTTTGAATATAATGCGTTGTAAAGTTAAAGGAAATTGTTGAATTGTGTTTTACCTCAAATGTGAAACTACTTGTCAGTTGTCATCTTTACTATTTCTCCATTCCGTGTGCGGCTAACCACCTAATTGATGTTATTGAGTTTCTTTGACAAGAAAACAACAGCTACACCAATACCACATGCTTTTCCTATTAATTCATCATGCTGCTCAAGTAGAGGTGAGATTAGGGACCTACATAACATCTGGGGACTGTAGTCAACATGACACTGTGCCAACACCCACTGGGGTATAGCTACCAAGTTGACATAATTTGTGCACAGCTGAACAGAGTTGTCATAAAAATCAAATCCTTCAATAACATGTTTGATGGATTGTCTCTAGGAAAGACCCATATGGTATTATTATTTAGCTATTAATATAGCACCATTAATTTCATGGTGCTGTACATGACAAAGGGTTACATACAAAGGAATAAATATCGTTTAGACCAAAAAAATTACAATGACACTGTTGCAGAGGGGAGAGGACCTTGTCCTTGCAGACTTTCATTTTGTGGGAGAATGGGAAAGAGACAGAAGGTGGGGAGTGCAGAAAATTGTGTGGTGGAGAGGCAGCAGCTTGTGTGGTGGTGTAGAAGTCACATATGCGACAACCATGCTCTCCAATATTGACATCTCTTGAAATGCAGCTGAGACGTCAAAATCTCTATATTCAGTTCTAGACAATGCATGGGCTCTTCTTAAATGTCAGTGTCCAACCAGTTAAGTCTTATAGGTGAGCGCTTGTCAGAATCATGCCCTGGTACACCAGGCTTCAGTTATTGCGAGTCCTGTCCCGTGAACTTACACATAATTTTGCTCTGGCTCTTCCAGGCATGATTTAATCACAAGGATTTAGCCTTTGTAATACTGACACAGAGTATGAGACACAGTACAACAGCACCTAAGCATTCACCCTCTGCTACTCAGACTTTCTATCTGCACAGTGACTGCCTCTAGGTGGAAGATGATGACGGTGGTAGTAGTTGTAGCATTTAACACAGTCATGAAGCTGCCATAACAACTTTAAACTGAATTCTTTTTACCGACATCCTCCACTGTAAAATGTGGCCTGTTTTTTTAAAATAATGCAAAATAGTACTGTATCTAAGTCCAGTGACCCCCAGGACCAAAAAAGAAAACAGCCGTAAACAGGCCAAACTGTTATGATTTGGTAGCTGAGGAGAGCAGGCAAAAAAGGCAAAACACCAGAGAGGTTGGAATCTATGGGATTGCAGTACCCTGACTAACCACACAACTAAAGGCAGCTGTGGAGCGTACCTATGTTGGTCCTAGACGCCTCGTCACAGCCTGAGAAGCTAACTACACCTAAAGATAGAAAGAGGAAAGCTATCTGCCCCGGAGCAGATCCCCAAAGAACATAGAAAGCCCCCAAACATGTAATGGCGGTTAGACAAGAAGAAATACTGACACAGACAGAAAATAGTATGAGCAAACGTTGGGGCCCAAACTTCCTAAATAGAAAAGGATAGGAAGGGCACTTACTGCAATCCCAAAAAACCCTGAAAAGTACCAACACTACTAATTACAAAAACACCTGAGATCACACGACCTCTACCACCTAAATTAGTTCTCTGGTGTAACAAAAACTAAACAGCAGCCACTGAAAAAACTGGAAAAGGCAAATGAACAAACAACAGTGGCTGAACTAAACTGAGAGGAGCACAAGCCCCTGAGGGGACCCGGCAGACCCCCACAGAAGTGCAGGACAAAATGCAAAAAGCAAGCACAAAAAACTAAAAGAAGAAAATGTCTTATCTGTTAGCAGAAGATGCAGGCACGAAACAGCAAGCTACAAAGTGAACAGGAATCAAAGATGAGACCAGAACAATTGATCACCGGCAACCCTGATGGGAGGGAACTCCCTTATATAAGACCAGTCAGTAACACCTGATCTCAAATCTTCACAATCTTCATTGGATAGTTCAGTACTGTTTGTAACCACCAGAGGGAGCTTCTGCTCAGAATTCATTTCTAGACCATTCACAACAGTACCCCCCCCTTGAGGAGGGGTCACCGAACCCTCATTTGAGCAACCAGGTCGGTCAGGATGAGCTCTGTGATATGCACGGATGAGTCTCCTAGCATGGATGTCCGAAGCAAACACCCAAGAATTGTCCTCCTGACCATAACCTCTCCACTTAACCAAATACTGGAGTTTCCGTCTAGAAAAACGAGAATTCAATATTTTCTCAACCACATACTCCAGATTGCCCTCAACCAAAACAGGGTCAGGAGGCACAGCCATAGGAACCACTGGCTCGACAAACCTCTTCAATAAGGACTTGTGGAACACCTTATGGATCTTAAACGTCCCTGGAAGAAGCAAACGAAAGGAAACAGGATTAAGAATCTCCATGATCTTATAAGGTCCAATGAACCTAGGCTTAAACTTAGGAGATGCAACTCTCATAGGGATATTTCTTGAGGACAACCAGACCAAGTCCCCCACTTTAAAACCGAGGACCATCAGTCCTATGCCGGTTGGCAAACCGCTGGGACCTCTCCTGAGAGAGGGACAACCTCTCCACTACCTGGTCCCAAATCTGCTGCATACGCTCCACAACAGAGTCAACACCTGGACAGACAGAAGCCTCCGTCTGTCCTGAAGAAAATCGAGGGTGAAACCCAAAATTGCAGAAAAATGGAGACATCAAAGTGGCAGAGCTAGCCCTATTATTAAGAGCAAACTCAGCCAAAGGCAAAAAGAGACCCAGTCATCCTGATCAGCAGACACAAAGCATCTTAGATAAGTCTCCAATGTCTGGTTTGTCCATTGGTCTGAGGATGAAAAGCCGAGGAGAAAGACAATTGAACACCAAGTTTAGAACAAAAAGTCCTCCAAAATCTGGAAACAAACTGGACTCCTCTGTCAGACACAATGTTCTCAGGAATGCCGTGTAGGGGGTGTGGCCTGCTGCTCAATGGGGTGAGACGCTGAGTGCAGAGCTCCTGAAACCCTTTGCTGAAAGCTACTTCTAAAGCAACTATTTCAAGCCAAATTGGACTTAAAAACTTGCTTTATACCCTCAAGATCTTCCCTGGAACAAAAGAATACCCTCATTTGTGAGTATCTTACCTTTCCAGAGGGAAACCGCTCCTTGGCCTGGAAAAGATCGGTTAAGCTGAAGCCCGGTACCTGGATGACTCAGCGTTTCCTGCAGCTAATAGATAGCTATTGGACCGGCGCTTCAGGCAGAAAGAAAAGTTGGTGATTGTCCGGGAGTGCTCTTCTCTCCTTCAAACTGGCTGTTTGGAACATTTTGGGCGGCTTGTGAGAATTATAATTCGTCTGGTGACGCTGCAGAATCTTTGATTCCAACAACAAGCAAAGACTCGGCTGAGTCTCACTGCATAAAGACTGATAGGAGCAGCGGTTCTTTGGAAATAGATCATCGGGGAACCCTTTGGGACCTTTGGCTGGAGATTTTTCATGGTCCGGAGAAGCACTTGGAAGCGGTGAGTTATATTAGAAGGTAGCGCCGCAGCTCCCCGGTCCGGTGATTGACGTTTGAGTCCTGCTGCATAGAAGATCCTGAAGCGGCGATTCAGTGGATCGAGCGGGTAAAACTCCTGGAAGCGCGACTCATAGGAGCAGCAACTCTGAGGAGTAAAACATCAGTAGACTTCAGGGGACCCCTTGGGAACTTTTCCTAAAGATCATCCACAGTCCGGAGAAGCACCTGGAAGCGGTGAGTTATATTAGAAGGTAGCGCCGCAGCTCCCCGGTCCTGTGATTGACATATGAGTCCTGCTGCATAGAAGATCCTGAAGCGGCGATTCAGTGGATCGAGCGGGTAAAGCTCCTGGAAGCGCGACTCATAGGAGCAGCAACTTTGAGGAGTAAAACATCGGAAGACATCAGGGGACCCCTTGGAAATTTTTCCTAAAGATCATCCACAGTCCGGAGAAGCACCTGGAAGCGGTGAGTTATAATTAGAAACAGCGATACAGTTCCCTGGCTCTGTGACTGACATTTGAGTCCTGCTGATTAGCGACTCATAGTAGTAGCAGATTTACAGAAGCAGAGACTCTGTGAAATAAAGATATCAGAGGAACCTTTGGGAATTCCGATCAGAGATCATCTGCAGTCGGGTGAAACTCCTGGAAGTAGTGAGTTATAATTGGATGACTCCTTGTTTCTGTGATTAATAGTTAAATCTTGCTGCATAGTGATTTTTAGAAGTAGCGGTTTAGTGGATCTTTTCCTTTGTGGATATAAGGAGACATATTGGAAACTCTGGTTAAAATCCATTAACAACTGAGTGAACCCAGGAAGCGGTGAGCCTTAATAAAAAGCGCTATATTTCTCTGTTTTCTGAGTACTGCATAACAATTAAGAACAGGGGTTCAGGGTAAATTTGCTCCTGTGAATCTCGGGGGATTTATAGACTAATTTTACCTATAAGGAGTTAAAGGTGCAGCTGGAAAGACCTTCTGCCAAGAAAGCAGCACTACTGCTCCCTAACATCTTGATTAACAATAGAAGACTTGTTTTATTTTGTTGAATTACTGAGAAACAAGGATAAGGCTCAAGTGTATTATTCTTGGGCTCACCATCAGAAAATTTGATCTGGATAAAGACATAAAAGTTTGAATCCAATAAAATACTATCTGGAAAAACTAAAGGCGGACTTTCTTCAAGCAAGCTTACTATACAGAGGAAATAGGAAAGCATTATAGTATTTATCTGTATTGAAAAGATTGTTATTATTTTATTTAGGTTGTTTTTGTGTTGTTAAAGAGTTTATTATTTTGGGTAACAAAATGAGTCAGAAAAATATGAAGGCTCAACCTCAAAGAGATAAGCCACAAAAAAAATTGGCTTCAGACCCTGTAACTAAGGTTTTTGACGAAATTTCATATATTAGCCCTCCCTCTACTCCCCAAATCTCGAATCTTAAATTAAGCTATAAGCAGGGTAGTAGAGAGGAAACCACTACTCAAATGATTAAAGAATTAGATGACATTATTAAAGATCAATCTGAAATGGAGACAAATCCGTCCTCAACTGTAAATATGAAGCCAAAAAGGAAAACAGCAGGAGCGACGGCTTTGTCTGAATCAGATGAGGAGTTTTATGAAACCTCGCCAAGTCAGAGTCCCGAAAAAAATAGACCACGCTTAGAACCTACTAGCGAACCAATCAATCTAGATGATATAGGGGCTACTGATAAAAGTGTCACAGAAATTTACCTTAGGGACATGATTTTTGCTCTGAACAAAAGTCTTAGTGATACATTAAATATGAAAGTTGATTCGCTCCAAAATAAAATAGACCAAATTAGTACAAGAATTGATAAGAACGAAGAAAATTAGAAATTCTTGAAAAAAATACAAATTCAATACAAAAAAGTCAGGATGAATGTAAGGTTCTGTGTATCTGTTTCTGAAACTCAGTTTGTTCGTCGGCCATTTTGCTTTCTGTTTTGCTGCAGCTATCTTGCCCTCAGTCAAAATGGAGTTTTCCAGCTTGCATGTTCCCGCCCTGATTCTCTCCGTTTGCTTCTTAAACAGCCACAGCTGAGCAATCAGTGCTTCAGAACCTAGCCTGCAGTGAACCTGTGTTCTGACTCCTGAAGCCTTGGACCTTGTACTCCAGCCATTCCTACTGAGGAACTCTGAAGCACTTGTGGACTCTGAACTCTGCTCTTGAGAGCCTCACGTTTGCATGGACTTGCGGTAACAGAGAAGAAGATCTGAATCTGTTGTGGAGAGTTATTGCTGAGCTTAGATTACTCTGGCCTGCTGTGTCTCCTGCTTCTGTGTTTGCAACCTGTGTGTTTATTTTTGCCAATTTGTATGAAGCAATACAAGACTTTCTTTATCAACCTGTGTCTCAAGTATTTTCATCGCACCCAAGCACAAGACGCTATATGAACTGTACCACATACATTACAATGATAGTAAGAAAGAAATTCAATATCTGCGAAGTAAAATCGCAGATATTGAAGATCGAAGCAGAAGAAACAACATTAAGCTTAGAGGTGTATCAGAAAAAATTTCTCAAGACAGCTTGCAGAATTATTTCAATCAGATTCTGAGTAAGACTTTGCCTAATATTCCAGAGATGGAATGTATAATAGATAGAATCCACAGGCTTCCACGTCCAAGTTTTATTCCAGCGGAAACCCCAAGAGACATAATTTTGAGGTTCCATTTTTACACTACAAAGGAAAAATTTCTAAATTATATTAAGAATAAAAAACATCTCCCACATCCGTACGATCACATTAAAGTTTTTGCGGACTTATCTAAGGAGACAGTCCAAATGAGGAAGGCCTTTGGGAAGCAACTACGCAACTCCGTAAAAAAGGAATTGTTTATCGATGGGGTTTTCCGGTAAAACTCTCGATTAATCACAGAGGTAGAATAATAACTTTTTTTTCTTCTCAAGAAGTCCTGAAATTTCTTTCTACTTTGGATGGAAGAGAGGATACTCCGGGATGAAAATGTTTTACTGTTTTACTGAAATATTTTACTAACTATGGCTTTATATAAAAGCGAAGGGTTTCATAGCTTATCCACGAACTTTCCCATTTAAGAGAATATTCCAAAGAATATTGGATTTCTCTAGTTGTTATTGTTATTATTGTTGTGTTTCTTTTTGTTTTATATATAGGTATGGTAAAAATTTTATCCTTAAATGTTAGGGGATTAAACAATCCAGTTAAAAGGCATGCAGTGTGGAAAGAAATAAAAAATAGTAGGGCTGATATAATTTGCTTACAAGAAGTAAAATTTGCAAAAAATGGACACCCAAAATTTGAAAATAAATTTTTTCCAAATATTTTTACATCTCTTCACCAGAATAAAAGAGCTGGGGTTATTACCCTTATTAAAAATTCAATCTCGTTTGAAGTCATTGAGGAATTGTCTGATCAACAAGGAAGATATTTAATTTTAATTTGTCGAATTGAAGGGCAACTAATAACGCTGGTTAATATTTATGCACCCTGTGATGGGCAAATGAGGTTTTTCAATACTCTTGATGAAAGAATACAAGAAGTAAGGAAGGGTAATGTTATCCTCATTGGAGACTTTAATATAGTCCCAGATGGCATCTTAGACTCTACCTCGCCTACCAGATCCTCATTTCCTGTTCTTAAAAATTGGCTGAGGGACCATGAGTACCTAGACGTGTTTAGGTGCCTGAATACGTCATCGGTGGAGCACACTCATTATTCCGATGCCCATAGGTCCTTTTCGAGAATAGATCTTATACTTACCGATTCGTTTACAATTTCTAAATTTAAGAAAATGGAAATTCTTCCAAAGTCGTTTTCTGATCATTCTCCAATTCTTTGCGAACTTGTTATTGGTAATACTTTGGAGTCCAATTATATATGGAGATGCAATTCTGGCTTATTACATATTCCAGACCTTAAAACAGAAGTTGAATCCGCATTGAAGAATTACTTCTCAGAAAACGACAAGGAAAATATATCTCCTTTCACCTATGGAACGCACATAAAGCGGTAATTAGAGGGATTATGATAAATTTATGGAGTTTAAAGAGGAAGAGAGATAAAGAAAAAATTGTTAAATTACAGTCTGAGCTTAAGAAAAAAGAATATCTTCAAAAAAATTTAACCACACCTTCTCCAGATATCCATTTGGACATTTTAAAAATAAGGACGGAACTCAGATCGGTTCTTTTTAGTGAGTATGATAAATATGCTAGAATCATGAAGGCTAATTATTATGCGTCATATAATAAACCAACTAAAATTATGGCCCAAAAATTTTAATCTATGAGAGTAAGAAATAGAATAAATCGTATCAAATCAAACGACAAATTAACAGAACATCCTAAAGAAATCGCAAATATTTTTGCTGATTACTATTCTTCATTATATAACCTTAAATCCGACAAAGATATCCCACAACCTGATATACATTCTATTAATAAATTTCTTGCCCGTGTTAATCTGCCTAAATTATCGAAACAACATATATTATTGCTGGAATCTCCCTTCACAGCAAATGAAATCTTTGGAGTGATAAAAAGTTTAAAACAAAAGAAATCGCCAGGACCTGATGGATATTCAAATGAATATTTTCAAACATTTGCCCATATTTTGACCCCTTATTTAAGTAGACTCTTTAATGAAGCTTCGCTTCAAGGTAAATTTCCCCAAGAAATGTTAAGAGCAACCATTTCATTAATTCCGAAACCATCAGGTGATCTGGAATTAGTCAAAAATTATAGATCCATTTCATTAATAAACACGGACATCAAGATTTATTCAAAAATTATCGCATTAAGACTCAAAAAAATTCTCCCGAAACTAATACACAAAGACAAATTAGGGTTTGTTGAGGGACGTCAGACGAATGACGGAACGAGAAAAGTCTTTGATTTGATAAATCATATTAAATTGAAAAGAAACCCTGCTTTGCTATTGGCCTTGGATGCGGAGAAGGCTTTCGACAGGGTCAACTGGGACTACTTAATTTTAACTTTACATAAATTTGGTTTTAATCAGACAATTATTAACACAATTATGGCCCTATATGCTTCCCCTTCAGCTAATGTCTTGGTGAACAACCAAATTTCGAAGCAAATTCAAATTACGAATGGGACGCGTCAGGGATGCCCCCTTTCCCCTATACTTTTTGCAATTATCATGGAACGATTGGCTGAACTTATAAGATCAAACAATTCAATAAAGGGTATAGATATTGGTGATTCCCAATATAAAATCACACTTTTTGCAGATGACATTATTTTGAGCTTGTCTGACCCAGTTGACTCTGTCAAAAATACTCTATCTACTATGGATGACTTCTCAAATGTATCTTTTTATAAAATAAATGAAAATAAATCTAAAATATTGGATTTTTTTGTAGAAGCTGACACAATATCTTTAATAAAAAATATATCCAACTTTCAATGGGAGAAAGATTCAATAAAATATCTAGGCGTTTCTATTTATAGAGATTTTCCTAAAACTGTACAATTTAATCTACAAAATATAACCAAAGATCTTCAAATTGAACTAAATAATTTTGCAAAGCAGGAAATTTCATTGGTCGGTAAAATTACACTTTTTAAATTATTTTCCCTCCCAAAAATATTATATGTTTTTAGGGCTATTCCACTAATATTCCCTTTAAAATATCTAAAAAAAAATGCAGACAATAGTAAATAATTTCATATGGAATAAAAAAAGGGCAAGAATTGCATTCAATACTATCTCTAAAAATAAATTTAATGGAGGACTCTCTCTTCCTAATCTAATAAATTACTATTTTGTTAATTTAATTAGACAATCACATTGTTGGTTTGAATCTGATAACTCTCCAATTTGGACTAAAATTGAAAAATTTTACAATAATAATTCTTCACTTTCTAGTTTAATCTTAAAATATCTCTTTTTCTTCTTCTCCATTGATTCCAACCCTTCAAACAATTAAAGCTACATTATCTGCTTGGAAATATGCTGCAAAATCTCAAATTCAAAATAAAAAATCTAATAGGTATGAACAAATTAGAAAAATTCCTATAACATTTTTTTTATCCATTCTGGGTAAGGAAATTCCAATATCCTGGACTGAAGCAAATTTGGAGTTGGTGGGTGATGTGTAAAATTGGTAGAGAATTTGTGTCAAATGAGGATCTGGTAGCACAAAGAAAATTTTCTACTCAAGATTTGAGCATGTTTACTATACTTAAAAAATATATTCAAAAATTTCTGAGGAAAAAATCTTTTGTCACGGAATTTACTACGACTTTATATTCCAATCCAGATAGAAACTCGTTTTGGAAATCTAGAAATATTTATAATTTTTTGAATGAAGATTTGGTGATTGGAAATACGTTTTTGGAAAAAAATGGGAAGAGGACCTTAATATATCAATAACCCAGGATCAGTGGCAAAAGGCATTAAGTTTAACCTATACATCTAATATTTGTGCCTCGCTACACAATCCTTTTATAAAATAATATCAAGGTGGTATTATACGCCTATTAAATTAGCAAGAATTTTTCCAGAAACTTCGCCGGAATGCTGGAGAAATTGCAGATTTGAAGGTAATTTAGTACATTTGTTCTGGGAATGTCCTAGAATTAGACCACTTTGGGCAGAAATATCCTCAATTATAAATAAAATAACTGGGAAAAAAATAATTTTAACCCCTCAAATGGCCCTCTTATCCCTAAATATGGAAGAAATCCAACTTTCTTTTAGATCTATAATTATACATCTGTTTCTAATAACCAAAAATTTAATAGCAGCAAGATGGAAAGATAAATCAGTCCCTGAAATATCTGATATTTTAGATAGAATCTCTCTCCACGATGCCTATGAGAAAAGCCATGCAATTGCCAATAATTATTTTTTATCTTACTCAAAAAGATGGAAACCATGGCATGATTTTATTTCTGAAACTTAAATTTCCTTTTTATATATATAATAATGGTTTGATCGCCCTGCATTATACTTACCTGTTATTCCTAAATGTATGTGAATAATGTTATAATTTTGTATTGCATTACTGTTAAGTTTATTATAGATAGTTATAATTACTTTGTCATGTACCTGTTGAATACTTTACTGTTAATGTGTTACTTTCCCCCCCTTTTCCCCTCTCCCTTCTTTTTCTGTATTTATCCTTCCCTTTCTCCTCCCCCCCTCTTTTAAAAATTAATAAAAATTGTTTGAAAAAGGAATGACATGTAACCGCTGAAGGAACAAAGGCACCAATTCAGAGAAGGAAGGCAACTTAGGTAATAGCACAAGATGTATCATTTTGGAAAACCTATCACAAATCACCCAGATAACGGTCATTCTCTGAGAAACAGGGAGGTCAGAAATGAAATCCATAGAGATATGGGTCCATGGTCTCTTGGGCACAGGCAATGGCATCAACAAACCACTAGAGCGAGAGCAAGGCTTGGAGCGAGAGCAAGTCCCGCAGGACTGCACAAATTCCCTGACATCACGAGACAAGGTAGGCCACCAAAAGGACCGACTAACCAAGTCTGGTACCAAAAATTCCGGGATGACCGGCCAACGCGGAACAATGAATCTCAGACATCACACTCTTTTTCCACCGGTCTGGGACAAACAATTTCCCAATAGGGCAGCGCTCGGGTTTATCCTCCTGACACCCTTCCAGAGCCAGTCTCAAATTGGGCGAGATGGCGGAAAGAACTACACTCTCTTTCAAAATAACAGCAGGATCAGATAACTCAGGAGAGTCCGCAAGGAAACTCCTCGAGAGGGCATCCGCCTTAACATTCTTAGTGCCAGGAAGAAAGGAAACCACAAAATTAAAACGTGTGAAAAACAAGGCCCACCTGGCCTGTCTAGGATTAAGTCGCTTGGCAGATTCCAGATAAACCAGATTATTATGGTCTGTGAGGACCACCACCTGATGTTTGGCTCCCTCCAGCCAATGTCTCCACTCTTCAAAAGCCCACTTCATGGCCAATAACTCCCGATTACCCACGTCATAATTACGTTCAGTTGGAGAAAATTTTCGAGAGAAAAAGGCACAAGGGTTACTTTTAGAGGTCTCTGGATCTCTTTGGGACAAAACGGCACCTGCCCCAATTTCAGAGGCATCAACCTCCACCTGAAATTGCAGAGAAACATCAGGCTGCCGTAGAACAGGAGCAGAAGTGAATCTCTGCTTAAGTTCCTGAAACGCAGAGACTGCCTCGGAGGCCAATTCACCACATCAGAACCCTTTTTGGTCAAGTCAGTCAATGGTTTAACAATAACAGAGAAATTACCAATAAATTTACGATAAAAATTGGCAAAACCCAAGAATCTTTGAAGAGCCTTTAATGAAGTGGGTTGGACCCAATCACAGATGGCCTGAACCTTGACCGGGTCCATTTCAATAACAGATGGGGACAAAATGAATCCCAGAAATGAGATCCTCTGTACGCCAAAAAGACACTTTGATCCCTTCACATACAGAGCATTCTCTCTCAAAATCTGGAACACAGTCCCGAACATGTTTCACATGAGAGTCCCAGTCATTGGAAAAAATCAAGATATCATCCAAATAAACAATCAGAAATTTATCCACAAAATCCCTGAAAATGTCATTCATGAAGGACTGGAAGACAGAAGGAGCATTAGTGAGCCCAAAGGGCATCACTAGGTACTCAAAATGCCCCTCTGGGGTATTAAATGCTGTCTTCCATTCATCCCCATGCTTAATACGAATAAGGTTATATGCCCCCCTGAGGTCAAGCTTGGTAAACCAAGTAGCGCTTTTCACCCTGGAAAACAGGTCAGAAATCAAGGGTAATGGATATTGATATTTCACAGTAATATTGTTCAAGAGACGATAATCAATACACAGCCTTAATGAACCATCCTTTTTGGCCACAAAGAAAAAACCGGCACCTAAGGGTGAAGAGGATGGTCTGATATGACCCTTCTCCAATGACTCCTTGATATAAGACCGCATAGCGTCATGTTCAGGTAAAGACAAGTTAAAAAGGCGACCTTTAGGGAATTTACTACCAGGCACTAATACAATAGCGCAGTCATAGCTCCTATGGGGGGGCAAGGATGCAGATTTACTTTCGCTAAAACATCAGAAAAATCAGTCAAAAAGTCAGGAACATCCTGAGCCTGGGGGGAGGCAGAAAAAACAGGAGTGTTGGTATTAACACATTGGCAGCCCCAACTGGTTACAGACACAGATTTCCATTCCAAAACAGGATTATGAGACTGTAACCAAGGGAAACCCAGTACGATAATGTCATGCAGATTATACAGCACCAAAAATTTGCAACTCTCCTGATGATCAGGTTCAACCCTCATTATCACCTGAGTAGAGAACTGAGGTTTACTCTCAGCCAAAGGGGTAGAATCGATCCCCAGTAGGGGAATAGACTTCCGTAGGGGTATCAAGGGAAACCCACAACGTTTAGCAAAATCAAAATCCATCAGGTTAATAGCTGCTCCCGAATCAATGAAAGCCTGAGCAGAAAATGTGGACAGGGAGCAAATCAGGGTAACAGTCAACAAACATTTAGTCTGAACACTACCCAAGACAACTGAGCGTGCAAAACGTCTTCCCGCTTAGGGCAGACTGAAATAGCATGAGAGGCATCACCACAGTAGAAACATAACCCATTGCACTTTCGAAACTCATGACGCTGTGCCCCAGAAGCCACTCTATCACACTGCATGGGTTCAGAAGCTGGTTCACAAGGCAACACTATTCCACGCATACCTCTATGCTCACGCAAACGTCTGTCAATTTGAATCGCTAATGACATAGAATCATTGAGACCAGAGGGGACAGGGAATCCCACCATAACATCCTTTACATTCTCTGACAGACCCTTCCGAAAAAGGGCTGCCAAAGCATCGTCATTCCATTTGGTCAGGACTGCCCACCTACGGAATCTCTGACAGTATAACTCAGCGTCCTCAAGCCCCTGATTTAATGCCAACAAGGCTTTTTCGGCTTGATCAGTGACATTAGGCTCATCGTACAATAACCCCAGAGCCTGAAAAAATGCATCAACATTACTCAAAACAGGATCCCCAGGTGTCAGGGAAAAAGCCCAATCCTGAGGATCGCCGCGCAGGAGAGAGATGACAATTTGAACCTGCTGTGCTGCGTTCCCTGAGGACTTAGATTTCAAGGCAAAAAACAACTTACAGTTATTTTTGAAATTCAGAAATTTAGCTCGATCCCCTAAAAACAAATCTGGCATGGGAATCCTAGGTTCCACAACCGGCAACCTAGCAAGATAGATAGCAATACTCCGAACTTCAGTGGCAAGCTGATCCACATGGCCAGACAACTGTGCAAACTCCATTGAGAGAAAAAAAATCCTCCTCAGCACCCAGAGATACAGAGGGAAAAAAAATGCAGCAAACAGAAAAAGAAAAAAAAAAAAAAAAAACTCTGACAACTCTGACAACCTTTTTCTTTCCACAATATTTTTCCCTTCTGTGAGTACCATATATAATTTCAGTTTTGGCCGGTGATACTGTTATGTGTTATGTTACGGTAGCTGAGGAGTGCAGGTAAAAAAGGAAATACACCAGAGCAGTTGGAATCTATGAGATTGCAGTACCCTGACTAACCACCGCAACTAGAGGCAGCCGTGGAGCGTTCCTACGATGGTCCTAGACGCCTCGTCACAGCCTGAGAAACTAACTACACCTAAAGATAGAAATAGGAAAGCTATCTGCCCCGGAGCAGAACCCCAAAGATAATAGAAAGCCCCCAAACATGTAATGGCGGTTAGACAAGAGGAAATACTGACACAGAAAGAAAATAGTATGAGCAAACGCTGGGGCCCAAACTATCTAAATAGAAAAGGACAGGAAGGGTACTTACTGCAATCCCAGAAAACCCTGAAAAACACCAACTCTACTAATTTCAAAATCACCTGAGATCACACGACACAGCAGGCTACAAGGGAAACTGGAAAGAAGGATTCAGACCAGAACAATTGATCACCGGCAACCCTGATGGGAAAATGATTCCCTTAAATAAGACCAATCAGTAACACCTGATTCCCAATCCTCACTAGTACCGCTTGTAACCACCAGAGGGAGCCTCTACTCAGAACTCATCTCAAACCCATTCACAACAGTACCCCCCCCTTGAGGAGGGGTCACCGAACCCTCATTTGAGCAACCAGGTCGGTCAGGATGAGTTCTATGATACGCACGGATAAGTCTCCTAGCATGGATGTCCGAAGCAAACACCCAAGAATTATCTTCCTGACCATAACCTCTCCATTTAACCAAATACTGGAGTCTTCGTCTAGAAAAACGAGAATCCAATATTTTCTCAACCACATACTCCAGATTGCCCTCAACCAAAACAGGGTCAGGAGGCACAGCAGCAGGAACCACTGGCTCAACAAACCTCTTCAACAAGGACTTGTGGAACACGTTATGGATCTTAAATGTCCCTGGAAGAAGCAAACGAAAAGAAACAGGATTAATAATCTCCATGATCTTATAAGGTCCAATGAACCTAGGCTTAAATTTAGGAGATGCTACTCTCATAGGAATATTCTTTGAGGACAACCAGACCAAGTCCCCCACTTTAAACCGAGGACCATCAGTCCTATGCCGGTTAGCAAACCGCTGGGCCTTCTCCTGAGAGAGGGACAACCTCCCACTACCTGGTCCCAAATCTGCTGCATACGCTCAACAACAGAGTCAACACCTGGACAGACAGAAGCCTCCCTCTGTCCTGAAGAAAATCGAGGGTGAAACCCAGAATTACAGAAAAACGGAGACATCAAAGAGGCAGAGCTAGCCCTATTATTAAGAGCAAACTCAGCCAAAGGCAAAAAAGAGACCCAGTCATCCTGATCAGCAGACACAAAGCATCTTAGATAAGTCTCCAATGTCTGGTTTGTTCTCTCAGTTTGACCATTGGTCTGAGGATGAAATGCCGAGGAGAAAGACAATTGAACACCCAGTTTAGAACAAAAAGTCCTCCAAAATCTGGAAACAAACTGGACTCCTCTGTCAGACACAATGTTCTCAGGAATGCCGTGTAAACGAACCACGTGCTGAAGGAACAACGGCACCAATTCAGAGGAGGAAGGCAACTTAGGTAATGGCACAAGATGTATCATTTTGGAAAACCTATCACAAATTACCCAGATGGTGGTCATTCTCTGAGAAACAGGAAGATCGGAAATGAAATCAATAGAGATATGGGTCCATGGTCTCTTGGGCACAGGCAATGGCATCAACAAACCACTAGAGCGAGAGCAAGGCTTGGAGCGAGAGCAAGTCCCGCAGGACTGCACAAATTCCCTGACATCGCGAGACAAGGTAGGCCACCAAAAGGACCGACTAACCAAGTCTCTGGTACCAAAAATTCCGGGATGCCCAGCCAATGCGGAACAATGAATCTCAGACATCACACTCTTTTTCCATTGGTCCGGGACAAACAATTTTCCAACAGGGCAGCGCTCGGGCCTATCCTCCTGACACCCCTCCAGAGCAAGTCTCAAATTAGGCGAGATGGCGGAAAGAACTACACCCTCCTTCAAAATAACAGAGGGATCAGATAGCTCAGGAGAGTCCGCAAGGAAACTCCTCGAGAGGGCATCCGCCTTAACATTCTTAGTGCCAGGAAGAAAGGAAACCACAAAATTAAAACGTGTGAAAAACAAGGCCCACCTGGCCTGTCTAGGATTGAGTCGCTTGGCAGATTCCAGATAGACCAGATTCTTATGGTCCGTAAGGACCACCACCTGATGTTTGGCTCCCTCCAGCCAATGTCTCCACTCTTCAAAAGCCCACTTCATGGCCAATAACTCCCGATTACCCACGTCATAATTACGTTCAGTAGGAGAAAATTTTCGAGAGAAAAAGGCACAAGGGTTACTTTTAGAGGTCTCTGGATCTTTTTGGGACAAAACGGCACCTGCCCCAATTTCAGAGGCATCAACCTCCACCTGAAATGGCAGAGAAACATCAGGCTGCCGTAGAACAGGAGCAGAAGTGAATCTCTGCTTAAGTTCCTGAAACGCAGAGACTGCCTCAGGAGGCCAATTCACCACATCAGAACCCTTTCTGGTCAAATCAGTTAATGGTTTAACAATAACAGAGAAATTACCAATAAATTTACGATAAAAATTGGCAAAACCCAAAAATCTCTGAAGAGCCTTTAATGAAGTAGGTTGGACCCAATCACAGATGGCCTGAACCTTGACCGGGTCCATTTCAATAACAGATGGGGACAAAATGAATCCACAAATGAGATCTTCTGTACGCCAAAAAGACACTTTGATCCCTTCACATACAGAGCATTCTCTCTCAAAATCTGGAATACAGTTCGAACATGTTTCACATGAGAGTCCCAGTCATTAGAAAAAATCAAGATATCATCCAAATAAACAATCAGAAATTTATCCACAAAATCCCTGAAAATGTCATTCATGAAGGACTGGAAGACGGAAGGAGCATTAGTGAGCCCAAAGGGCATCACAAGGTACTCAAAATGCCCTTCAGGGGTGTTAAATGCCGTCTTCCATTCATCCCCGTGCTTAATGCGAATAAGGTTATACGCCCCCCTGAGGTCAAGCTTGGTAAACCAAGTAGCGTTTTTCACCCTGGAAAACAGGTCAGAAATCAAGGGTAACGGGTATTGATATTTCACAGTAATATTGTTCAAGAGACGATAATCAATACACGGCCTTAATGAACCATCTTTTTTGGCCACAAAGAAAAAACCGGCACCTAAGGGTGAAGAGGATGGCCTGATATGACCCTTCTCCAATGATTCCTTGATATAAGACCGCATAGCGTCATGTTCAGGTACAGACAAGTTAAAAAGGCGACCCTTAGGGAATTTACTACCTGGCACTAATTCAATAGCGCAGTCATAGCTCCTATGGGGAGGTAAGGATGCAGATTTACTTTCGCTAAACACATCAGAAAAATCAAACAAAAAGTCAGGAACATCCTCAGCCTGGGGGGAGGCAGAAAAAACAGGAGTGTTGGTATTAACACATTGGCAGCCCCAACTGGTTACAGACACAGATTTCCAATCCAAAACAGGATTATGAGACTGTAACCAAGGGAAACCCAGCACGATAATGTCATGCAGATTATATAGAACCAAAAATTTGCAGCACTCCTGGTGATCAGGTTCAACCCTCATTATCACCTGAGTAGAAAACTGGGGTTTATTCTCAGCCAAAGGGGTAGAATCGATCCCCAGTAGGGGAATAGACTTCTGTAGGGGTATCAAGGGAAATCCACAACGTTTAGCAAAATCATAATCCATCAGGTTAATAGCTGCTCCAGAATCAACGAAAGCCTGAGCAGAAAATGAGGACAGAGAGCATATCAGAGTGACAGTTAATAAAAACTTAGTCTGAACACTACCCAAGACAACTGAGCGTGCAAAACGTCTTCCCCGCTTAGGGCAGACTGAAATAGCATGAGAGGCATCACCACAGTAGAAACATAACCCATTGCACTTTCGAAACTCATGACGCTGTGCCCCAGACACCACTCCATCACACTGCATGGGCTCAGCAGCTGGCTCACAAGGCAACACCACTCCACGCATACTTCTCCGCTCACGCAAACGTCTGTCAATTTGAATCGCTAATGACATAGAATCATTGAGACCAGAGGGGACAGGGAATCCCACCATAACATCCTTTACATTATCCGACAGACCCTTCCGGAAAAGGGCCGCCAAAGCGTCGTCATTCCATTTGGTCAGGACTGCCCACCTACGGAATCTCTGACAGTATAACTCAGCGTCATCAAGCCCCTGATTTAATGCCAACAAGGCTTTTTCAGCTTGATCAGTGACATTAGGCTCATCGTACAATAACCCCAAAGCCTGAAAAAATGCATCAACATCACTCAAAACAGGATCCCCAGGTGTGAGGGAAAAAGCCCAATCCTGAGGATCGCCGCGCAGGAGAGAGATGATAATTTGAACCTGCTGCGCTGCGTTTCCTGAGGACTTAGATTTTAAGGCAAGAAACAATTTACAATTATTTTTGAAATTCTGAAACTTAGCTCGATCCCCTGAAAACAAATCTGGCATGGGGATCCTAGGTTCCACAACAGGCAACCTAGCAAGATATGCAGCAATACTCAGAACCTCAGTGGCAAGCTGATCCACACGGCCAGACAACTGTGCAAACTCCATTGGGAGAAAAGATCCTCCCCAGCACCCAGAGATACAGAGGGAAAAAAAAAAAAAAAAATGCAACAAACAGAAAAATATCTCTGACAACTTTTCTTCCTTCAAAATATTTTTTCCCTTCTGTGAGTACCATACAATTTTTATGGTCCGGTGATACTTTTATGTTACGGTAGCTGAGGAGTGCAGGTAAAAAAGGAAATACACCAGAGCAGTTGGAATCTATGAGATTGCAGTACCCTGACTAACCACCGCAACTAGAGGCAGCCGTGGAGCGTTCCTACGATGGTCCTAGACGCCTCGTCACAGCCTGAGAAACTAACTACACCTAAAGATAGAAATAGGAAAGCTATCTGCCCCGGAGCAGAACCCCAAAGATAATAGAAAGCCCCCAAACATGTAATGGCGGTTAGACAAGAGGAAATACTGACACAGAAAGAAAATAGTATGAGCAAACGCTGGGGCCCAAACTATCTAAATAGAAAAGGACAGGAAGGGTACTTACTGCAAACCCAGAAAACCCTGAAAAACACCAACTCTACTAATTTCAAAATCACCTGAGATCACACGACACAGCAGGCTACAAGGGAAACTGGAAAGAAGGATTCAGACCAGAACAATTGATCACCGGCAACCCTGATGGGAAAATGATTCCCTTAAATAAGACCAATCAGTAACACCTGATTCCCAATCCTCACTAGTACCGCTTGTAACCACCAGAGGGAGCCTCTGCTCAGAACTCATCTCAAACACATTCACAACAGTTATGATTTGGTAGCTGAGGAGAGCAGGCAAAAAAGGCAAAACACCAGAGAGGTTGGAATCTATGGGATTGCAGTACCCTGACTAACCACACAACTAAAGGCAGCCGTGGAGCGTACCTACGTTGGTCCTAGACGCCTCGTCACAGCCTGAGAAGCTAACTACACCTTAAGATAGAAAGAGGAAAGCTATCTGCCCCGGAGCAGATCCCCAAAGAACATAGAAAGCCCCCAAACATGTAATGGCGGTTAGACAAGAAGAAATACTGAAACAGACAGAAAATAGTATGAGCAAACATTGGGGCCCAAACTTCCTAAATAGAAAAGGATAGGAAGGGCACTTACTGCAATTCCAAAAAACCCTGAAAAGTACCAACACTACTAATTACAAAAACACCTGAGATCACACGACCTCTACCACCTAAATTAGTTCTCTGGTGTAACAAAAACTAAACAGCAGCCACTGAAAAAACTGGAAAAGACAAATGAACAAACAACAGTGGCTGAACTAAACTGAGAGGAGCATAAGCCCCCGTAGGGGACCCGGCAGACCCCCACAGAAGTGCAGGACAAAATGCAAAAAGCAAGCACAAAAAACTAAAAGAAGAAAATGTCTTATCTGTTAGCAGAAGATGCAGGCACGAAACAGCAAGCTACAAAGTGAACAGGAATCAAAGATGAGACCAGAACAATTGATCACCGGCAACCCTGATGGGAGGGAACCTCCCTTATATAAGACCAGTCAGTAACACCTGATCTCCAATCTTCACAATCTTCATTGGATAGTTCAGTACTGTTTGTAACCACCAGAGGGAGCTTCTGCTCAGAATTCATTTCTAGCCCATTCACAACACCAAACTTTGAGCACAAACAGATATGAGCTGCCACCGAGATACCACACCGAAACTTGTGTGGCCTGGCTTATTTTTTTTTGGCAAAATACTGGTGTACATAAGTACAGTGACACCCAGGCCAAAAAAAGAAAACTGGCATACACTGGCCAAACTTTGAGCATGCACAGATATGAGCTGACACTGAGATATCAGTACGACAAATGCGTGCCCTGTTTTATTGGGGGGGCTAAACCCTGGTGTATATAAGTACAGTGACACCCAGGCCAAAAAATTAAAACTGGCGTACACTGGCCAAACCACACTGGCCAAACTTTGAGCACGCACAGATATGAGCTGGCACAGAGATACCACACCGAAACATGTGTGGCCTGGTTTTTTTTTATTTTGGCTAAATACTGGTGTATATAAGTACAGTGACACCCAGGCCAGAAAAAGAAAACTGGCATACACTGGCCAAACTTTGAGCAAGCACAGATATGAGCTGGCACAGAGATACCACACCGAAACATGTGTGGCCTGTTTTCTTTTTTGCTAAATACTGGTGTATATAAGTACAGTAACACCCAGGCCAAAAAAAGAAAACTGGCGTACACTGGCAAAAATTTGAGCACGTATGGACATGAGCTGGCACGGAGATACCATTACGACAAATGTGTGCCCTGTTTTTTTTTGGCTAAATACTGGTTTATATAAGTATAGTGACACCCAAGCCAAAAAATAAAAACTGGCGTACACTGACCAAACTTTCAGCACGCATAGATATGAGTTGGCACGGAGCTACCACACCAAAACATATGTGGCCTGTTTTTTTTTGGGCTAAATAATGGTGTATATAAGTACAGTGACATCCAGGCCAAAAAAAAAAAACTGGCGTACACTGGTCAAACTTTGAGCATGCACATGTGCCCCTGAGGGTCCAGTCGCCACAGAGGTACTGCATCTCAGCAAGAGATGTGGTATCCCATCTTTCAGGTATGATGGAGACACTAAACCTGGCTCTGACACAACACTGCATCCGTCACACACACTAGCTCAGTTGCTCTAGCATGTCTGCAGCTAGGAAAGGGTGTTAGATGGTGGGCGGAGCTGGAGGGTTAAAGCAGGAGAATAGAAAGAAGTAAGAGTGAGTCTTCCCATAGGGGAAGAAGGGGAAAAACGTGCATAGGCAACCTTCCCATAGGGGAAGGCGGGAAGAGATAGAACAGTGCAGCAGGCTCCAGATCCTGAAGAGCTGCTGACAGACAGAAGGACAGAAAGAAGGGAGTAACATCATATCCCACTGCTCCCATCGCGGAAGCAACGGACAAACAAATTTTGCCCTGGAAGCATAGAAATCCAAGCGATCCACACAGACTGGAGACTGCTTAGACCAGCCTCCACCCAAGTAAAGTAAGCTTTTTCTTTCTTCAGGCAAGGAACTGTACATAGTTAAGCCCAGGAGGGTTCCAATCAAAAATGTTTTAAAATCTGTTTTTGTTTGTTTTGATCAGTGAAAGACTGAGTGACCATGAACAGTTAGTGGTCCAAAAACTCTTCATTGTAAATAGATTTGCACCTCTTTAGGTGCTCCTTCTTGGTTTTACATGCACTTTTAGCAGAATAAGGTCCCATCAGTGCACAACAACAGATCAGAAGAAAAACCTGTTAGGCTACTTTCGCACTTGCGTTTTTTTTGCGCTGCGTATCAAGTGCACATAAAACGCATTAAAAAAATGCATGCAAACGCTTGTAAATGATGCAATATTTAGTCGCATAAGCGTGCGCATTATGACAAAAAAACACAGCGCTTCGATGCGATTGTATGCGATTTCAAGCGTTTTTGCATGCGTTTGCGTTTTTTAGGCGCATTTCACAGGAGGAAAATCCTTGAAAAATTCTTGCAACAGACTCCACAATGGGACACCAGTGGGTGTGTGTTATGGGAAATCTTTATATAGAGCATGTTTACAGCCATTCTTCACATTTGATTGCATTTGCCTTTGTGAACATGGATCTGCGCTGGAAGAGTTTCCACTTCAACTTGGATCTGGACATCACGATGGCTCAGGCTTATGCAGTTGCTTGCCATGAAGAAAGGGAGAGAGACAGCGAAGACTGCAGCGGCGGCGTTTATGGGTTCATCCCATTGTTGAACTCCGGAAGAGCCGTGGAGTGTACCACACCCTCTATAGAGAGCTGCAGGCAAACCCCGAGAATTTACGGACTATACCTGGATGTCACAAGAAACCTTCAGGGATTTACTTGGTCGGGTCCAACAATTCATCCGGGGACAGGACACACAGCTCCATCGGGCGATTCCTCCGGAGGAAAGACTCCTGGTGACATTACGGTACATAATATTGCTAAACCAATGCCTGCATCATTTTATTTGTTCTGCCATGTACTATTCCAAAGCTGTCAGAATTATTGTTCTGCCATCTAGTAAACAAAGACCTGCAGAATTATTTGTATGCCATGCACTTTTTTTTTCTCTTTAGTTAAATGTTTAAAAAAAACAAATACAATAATATATATATTTTTTCTTTCTCATAATTCCTTGTGTCAGGATCCTGTCTGGGTTGGAGCCGATGTTACTGCAAACACTAGGGGAAGCAGAGGCAGGTAACGTGGTCAGAGGATTGCCGGGTCGGTACACTGGAAAGGCGTTATTAGTAGCACTGGATCAGGCAGAGAGAGTAGTCAGAAGGCAGGCCGAGGTCAGTTCACAGGAGAGCGGTATTGGTAGCAATGGATCAGGCGGAGAGAGTAGTCAGAAGGCAGGCCGAGGTCAGTTCACAGGAGAGCAGTATTGGTAGCAATGGATCAGGCGGAGAGCATAGTCAGAAGGCAGGCCGAGGTCAGTTCACAGGAGAGCGGTATTGGTAGCAATGGATCAGGCGGAGAGCGTAGTCAGAAGGCAGGCCGAGGTCAGTTCACAGGAGAGCGGTATTGGTAGCAGCAGGAAACAGCAGGAAGAGCTTGACTAGAGGCTAGGAGCACAATAATCTCGCAATGACACACCCACAGGGCCAGGTTTATATAGGGTGTGTAATTGGTAATCAGAGGCCAATCAAGAGAGCACTGGGTGAAGCCAATCAGGAAGAACAGTCAATGGTATCTGGGTTCAGCAAGGAACCTTGCAGCCAGCAGAATAGCTCAGATGGTAGAGCTGCTGGCCGGTGGACAAGAGGTACTGGGTTCGATTCCTGACACCTTGCTACTGGAGAGAGCCTCTCTTCACTTCCAGTACGGGATTGGTATCTCCACCTTGTCAGGTATTGTTGTGGACACCTGCCGGGCATTGTGGAATGTTCTCTGTCCAGAATTTATGCCCCTGCCCACCACAGAAAAGTGGCTACAAATAGCTAAAAAATTTGGGACAACCTGCAATTTCCCCAACTGTTTGGGAGCAGTTGATGCTAAACACATCCGGATCATCAAACCCAAAAGAACAGGCTCGGAGTACTACAACTACAAAAAGTACTTCTCTACAGTTCTCATGGCCATTGCTGATGCAGACTGTATGTTTGTTGCAGTGGGCATTTGGCCATGGAAATGACTCACAGGCCTTTAAGAACTCGGACATGGGCCCAAGGTTGTATGGAAACCAGTTCAATTTCCCCATGCCACGGCCTCTTCCCCACACGGAAGGTCCGCCACAGCCATTTGTCATGGTTGGGGATGAGGCATTCCAGATGTGCCAACACCTGCTCAAACCCTACTCCAGCCAGGACTTGGACCACACCAAAAAAATTTTTAATTACAGGCTGACCAGGGCGAGAAGAACAGTAGAGTGTGCCTTCGGTATGCTGGTTTTCAGATGGCGCATTCTGGGTACAGCCATTCATCTGAAACTGGAAACAGTGGATGAAGTAGTGAAGGCCTGTGTGGTGCTACATAATTTTGTTATGTCTAAAGAGCACTCAAACTTTGAACTGCAGCTCCTAACCCATTGCCTGAGTTCAATCAGCACCCTCTCAGGTCTTCTGTTGAAGTTGGCCAAATGAGGGACCAATTTGCAGCCTACTTAATCTCAGATGTAGGACTGGTGGAATGGCAAGAACAAATGGTGTAAAAAAGTGTTCTTGTGTGTATGTTAATAAAATACCTGTTTTTATACCTGTACCGAGTGCAGTCTGTGTTTTTACACTCAAATACAATAATCAACTGGCTAGGTTTACCAGTGAATTCATGATGCTGTGTTTTTTTGTGCATCATGAATTTACTAGTAATCCTGACCAGGTGACTATACATACACACACACAAGTTGTATAACCTTTATCATCTCTCCAGTTTGGGTTCAATTTGCAGCGACAGTGGAGATAAAACAACTAATATTTGTGTCACCTGGCCTGATGTTACAAATACTGATTTGCGGAAGCACTAGCATCTGTCACTCTTTATTATACCTGACCAGGTGACTATAAATATTATTTGTAGTATCATCACTGTGGCTTGATTTTGAACGCACTGGAGAGATAATAAAGTTTATACATCTTCTTCAATCCCCAGGCCTGGTGTCATGCTGAAGTGGTGATGCCACAAATAACGCATCCTCACTTCAGAATGTATCATGCCTGGGCAGGTGAATACACATATGAGTTATAAACTGCAGCATTGCTACAGTATGCTTGAAATAAATGCAGACTGAAGCGACGCTGCTCGTTAAAACTCATGTGTATTCACCAGCCCAGGTGAGATAGTAATGATACAAGGCCAGGGGATTGTACATATAACGTGTATTTTCACCATCATCTCCTCCGTTTATTCAACACACACTGAATAGAGGATGTGATTAATTACAAGGTATATCTAGAATCCCTGACCTTGTATCACAAAGTGAAATGATGGTAAAAACATACCATACTCATTTAACTTTCTATGGCCTCTTTCACACATCCGTTTTGGGCCTGACGGCGCGCTCCGGCATTTTTTAGTCCAACCGCATCCGGCGAAATGTAATGCCGGATGCGTTTTTTTTTCCATAGACTAACATTATTGCCGGATGGCGCCGCATGTCCCTGCGGCGCGTCTGGTTTTTGCCGGATCCGGTGTCTGGTCGCAGTCTGGCGTCTGGCAAAAACGTTGCATGTCACGTTTTTTGTTACAATGAAAGTCTATGAACGCCGCAATGCAGCGGATCCGGCAAAAGCCGGATCCGGTGGCCGGATCCAGTTTTTTAATTGAGATACCAGCCCACAGCAAACATATAAAAAAAGCATGCAGTGGGACATCAGACATACCATGCACAATAGCTCCAGACCAGAGAGGACCACAACCAGAGCCACAGCATCAGGATACGCAGCCAGCACCATTTCCGCAGCCAGCACCAGGATCCGCAGCCAGCACCAGTTCCGCAGCCAGCACCAGGATCCGCAGCCAGCACCAGTTCCGCAGCCAGCACCAGGGTCCGCAGCCAGCACCAGTTCCGCAGCCAGCACCAGGATCTGCAGTCAGGCAATGGAGCGCCAGGACAACAGACGGTAAATATCACATCCCCCCACCCCAAATTTTACAACGCATATGTCACCAATGCTGCCTGAGCTACTGCATTTTTTTTGCACCCTGGTACATTTTCAAATTCATGTTTTTGCTGTGATGGTGTTGGTTCCCCTGGTACTGTATGAAATGTTAATATATTTCCGCTGATGGGGTGGGTCCCCCTGGTAGTGTTTCAAATATGCATGTTTTGGAAGTTATATTGTGTATCCCCTGCTACTGTAGTGAATGTGTTTCATTGATAATGTGGATCTACTGGTACTGTTTTTTGTGCCTGTGATGGGGTTGCTCCTCCTGCGACAATATGAAATCTGCATGTTTTTCTTTCATAATGTTGATCTACTGTATTTTTTTTAAAACTTTTTTTTTTGCTGTGATGTGGTTGGTCTTCCTGCGACTATCTGAAATGTGCATGTTTTTCTATCATAATGTTGATCTACTGTATTTTTTTTAAAAACATTTTTTTTTGCTGTGATGTGGTTGGTTTTCCTGCGACTATCTGAAATGCGCATGTTTTTCTATCATAATGTTGATCTACTGTATTTTTTTTTTAAAACTTTTTTTTGCTGTGATGTGGTTGGTCTTCCTGCGACAATATTAAATGTGCATGTTTTTCTATCATAATGTTGATTTATTTAATTTTTTTAAAAATTTTTGGCCTGTGATGGGGTTGCCTCTCCTGCTACTATATGAAATGTGCATGTTTTTGTATCATAATGTTGATTTTTTTTTAATTTTTTTTGCCTGTGATGGGGTTGCTTCTCCTGCTACTATCTGAAATGTGCATGTTTTTGTATCATAATGTTGATCTAGTGTTTTTTTTTTGCCTGTGATGGGGTTGCTTCTCATGCTACTATCTGAAATGTGCGACAATATTAAATGTGCATGTTTTTCTATCATAATGTTGATTTATTTAATTTTTTTTAAAAATTTTTTGGCCTGTGATGGGGTTGCTTCTCCTGCTACTATCTGAAATGTTCATGTTTTTCTATCATAATGTTGATTCATTTATTTTTTTAAATTTTTTGGCCTGTGATGGGGTTGCTTCTCCTGCTACTATCTGAAATGTGCATGTTTTTGTATCATAATGTTGATCTAGTGTTTTTTTTTTGCCTGTGATGGGGTTGCTTCTCATGCTACTATCTGAAATGTGCATGTTTTTGTATCATAATGTTGATCTCGAGTTTTTCTTTTTTTTCATTTTTTTTGCCTGTGATGGGGGGTTGCTTCTCCTGCTACTATCTGAAATGTGCATGTTTTTGTATCATAATGTTGATCTAGTGTTTTTTTTTTTGGCCTGTGATGTGGTTGCTTCTCCTGCTACTATCTGAAATGTGCATGTTTTTGTATCATAATGTTGATCTAGTGTTTTTTTTTTTTTATATTTTTTTTGCCTGTGATGGGGTTGCTTCTCATGCTACTATCTGAAATGTGCATGTTTTTGTATCATAATGTTGATCTAGTGTTTTTTTTAATTTTTTTTTGCCTGTGATGGGGTTGGTCCTCCTGCTACTATCTGAAATGTGCATGTTTTTCAATCATAATGTTGATCTTTTTTTTTTTTTTTACATTTTTTTTTTGATGGGGTGGTTCCCCCTGGTACTGTATCAAGTGTGCATTTTTTCCAGTGATAGGGTGGGTACCCCTGGTACTGTTTATGGGTCCAATTAATGACGGGATGTTGTGTTCCATACAACATAAAGCTCAATCCTGTCCATGTTTGAATCTTATTTTTTAAAACAGGGACAATCAATACATATAAACACAGTTCCTTTTTGTCTGTTTATTCCACAGCAGAAGATTTGAAAGGGAGGAGGCGGCAGCGGCTGAAGCTGCAGAATCACGCGGACAGGACATCCTGGAAGCTAGGAGGGCAGCCAGCAGAAAGTAAATATGACATCCCCCATTTCCATAGAAATTACATGTATTTTTTTCTATTTCAGCCAGGGACAAGGAATATACAAATATATTCACTGTCCCTTTTTGTGTCCTTAATCAACAGCAGAAGACGTCAACGAGAGGTGGCGGCGGCTGCAGCAACAGCTGAAGAGAGGGGAGAGGACATCCGAGCTCGGAGGATAGCCAGCAGAAAGTAACTATGACATCCCCCATTTTGCTCTTAATTGCATGTTTGTTTTTCTTTCAGCCATGGACAAGGAATAGTATATTCACTGTCCCTTTTTACTCAACAGCAGAAGACGGCAAAGACAGGTGGCGGCGGAGGCGGTAGCAGCAGCAAGCCGAGAGGAGGAGAGACGGGCACAGAGGACAGCTAGCAGAAAGTAAATATTACATCCCCCATTTACCTAAAAAATTACATGTTTGTTTTTCTCTTTCAGCCAGGGACAAGGAATATACAAATATATTCACTGGCCCTTTTTGTGTCTTTCTTCCACAGCAGAGACTGTCAAACAGCTGCTGCAGCTGCCGCAATGACGGCGTTGGCAGAAGAAGCGGCGGCGTCAGCAGCAGCAGCATCTCCATCTCCTCCCTCCCAGCCACTTGAGCCAGAGCAAGACACATCTTCTTCTGGGAGCCCTCCTACCCATCGTCAGCAATTGGCGGTAAAAATATCTAATTTTTTTTTCTCTCCACAATCCATCTGTGGGATATATGTATTGATTGTCTTTTTTTAATAACAGGAATCTCAAGATGACGAGGAGCTCCCAGAGGAAGAAGGACGGGGTGGAGAGATACCCGGAGTGGGCTCACAATTCATAAGTATCCTGCATCAATCGCAGAAACACAACATCACACTACACACAACACATAGAAAACCATTTAGTACATACTTGACACAGCGGCCAACACATGCCAATATCCTAATTTTTTTTTTCATTTTAGTCTCTCGGATCTGGGAGCCAACAAAGAGTTCCTCCCAGCGCCTCCCAGAGTCGTCGTCGTGAGACTGTCAGCGGTTCCCAACGTGTAAGTTTTTTTTTTTTTGGAATTCATTTTTTTTATTGTTTTATTTTTTTACAAAACATGTGCTATCTATAAATTTTTTTCTTAATTTTTTCCAGTTTAACATGTATACTTTTTCCATTTTCAGATGATAATGTGTATGGTAATGTTTTTTTTTTTTCTATTTTAATTTCACAGGCTTCACAGCGTGCTCCCGACTCGGACACGGAGGAGGGGCTCGACGTTGATCTCATGATCGATCTGGTCCGAAAAAGGGAGCCGCTGTGGAACATGGGGGACCGCCGACATTCGGATCAAGTTGTGACCTGACGGCTCTGGGAGGAAGTGGCAGCGGCAATGGTGGACCGCTGGGAGGACCTCGATGTTAGGTCCCAGACTAAACACCGTAAATATAGTTCATGTTGCTGACTGTAAAGCTGTGTTTCCCAAACTTCAGTCCTCGTGTCCCCCACGGTTCATGTTTTCATGATTTCCTTTTGTGAAACACTATGGAAATTCTGAAAACATAACCTCTGGGGGACATGAGGACTGTGATTTGGGAAACACTGATGTTGTATACTAACCAATTTGTGCTTTCTCGTTTCAGGGGAGAGAATTGTGAAGCGGTGGCGGTCTGTGAGGGATCGCTTTAAGAAGGAGTTCAACAAGGAGATGCGGGCCCCGAATGGTTCTTCAGGACGCCAGAGCAAGTATAAATATGCACAAGCCCTGGCGTTCCTGCGTGAAACAATGGTCACCAGAAGGTAAATATTACCATCAAATGTTAACATCTATCCAATTTTTTTTGCAGCCAGGGCCATTCCACATCTGTATATTCATTGTATGTTTTTTCTTTCTTCCACAGCACGTTGACCAGCACTCGGGCGCCCGCAGAGTTGGCGCCTTCTAGAGCGATCCCTCAGGAGACCGACACCGAGGGACACTTCGACCGCCCCAGTACATCCGCACCTTCCCACACATTAGATTCCGCAGTCCCCTCCACCAGCGCTGCAGCATCGTGGCCGTCTGCATTACATGAATCTGCTGGTGAGGATATAGCTTTCCCTTTACCCCACCCTTCTGACCCTGCCACCTCTAGTACATCTGCAGGTACTGGGCGGCAGCGTCAGTGGGGTCAGGAAAGGAACTATGCACCCGAGTTCTTGCATATGAATGCATCTTTCCAGAATTGTCTTAAGGTATTATCTGAACAACTTGCCGCAGGCATTCATCAGATAACCTCCTTAGTTGGTGAGGTAAAGACACTTCTGCAAACTGTGCAGTCAGAAGCAAGAGCATCACCGAACCACAGTTTTTTTAGGTCAGTTGCGGAGCGCATAGATCCGCTATCTGTTGACCAGCAGATGTATGTGATGCACACGTGCCAAGCTGCTCTACTGCAGGTTCTCTCCCATCCTCCTCCATCCACCCCAGTCGTTCCTCCACCTCCCCCAACAGCCGCCGTACATCTTCCCCCCTCCACCCGCCATCCCTCCTCCCCCTCCTATTCAATACCAGCCACCTCCCCAGCTCCATCAACCTCCCCAATTACAACCACCTCCCCAGTACCACCCACCTCCCCAACTGCAGTCACCTCCCCAGTACCAGCAACCTACCCACTACCAGCCACCTACCCTGTACCACACTCCTACCTCGTACCGATCTCCTTCCCCCTTCCAATTCCCTACCATGTCACCTGCTCCTCCTGCCCAACCCTCCACTCCACCACCACCCACCTGTTCTGCCTTGTCTTCCCATTCCTTTACTCTTTCCACCCCTTCACCTCTTCCTGTTCCTTCACCACCACCATCCCGGTCGTCCCTCCACACTCCCACGGTCGAAGTGTCCCGCAGCCCCTCCAGCAGTATTTCCACCCCACACTACACTGACCTGTAATTAATGTGTTAATTATTTTTTTCATTAAATTACAAAAAAAAAAATTAATAAAAAAATAAAGTTGACAAAAATAATAAAGTTTAATAAAAAATAAAGGTTATTTCACTGTGAAAAATTTGGCCAAAAGACCTAGTTTTATAAAAATTATATTAAATTTTTTTTTTTTAATAAATAGTTCATTGGTTTAACATTGTTGTCTGTCTTTTATTTATAGGATGTTAAGTTTTAAATTTTGTATACAGGTAAAGGTATTTGGTAACACAAACACAATTATTAAAAAACACCTAACTTTGGCTAAAAGGTTCATAAATTTAACCTTTTTGCCAAAGTTGTGTCCCGGGTTGTGTAGTATGCAAAGTATATTATCTTTTTCCCAAAATTGTGTACTTGTAGGTTATACCCTACAAGAGGGTTGCCCAACTCCAGTCCTCTAGGCCCACCAACAGATCAGGTTTTCAGAATTTCCTTTGTATTGCACAGGTGAGGCAATTATCACCTGAGCAATACAAAGGAAATCGTGAAAACATGACCTGTTGGTGGGCCTTGAGGACTGGAGTTGGGGAACCCTGCCCTACAATGTACACTTTTTTGGACAAAAGGTGAAATACTTTTGTTAAAAAAAACAGCCAGGTACACAACTATGGCAAAAAGGTTACAGACAGTAGAAAACACACAAGAAGGTAGACAAGTTAACTTTTAAAGGTTTATTGTGGGTACAGAAATTTTTAAAACAACAAATACATTTATCACACTCTGTCATCCTGCCAGTCAACACTACCTTCTGGTGACACAAAGTACTGGGCAAAATGGTCCCTCATTCTTGAAACCGCGACTGTACTGCGAGTGGTAATGTTGCTGTAGTCGTGCAAAGTTGTTTCTGGATTGTGGTCCTCCATAGAAATCGGTTCCTTGGTTAGGACAAAATTATGTAGGACCACGCACGCTTTAACAACATCATCCACAGTCTCGGTCTTCAAGTTTATTGCAGTCAAAAGGACACGCCATTTAGCTGTCATAATCCCAAAGGCACACTCCACCATCCGTCTGGCTCTTGTGAGGCGGTAGTTGAAAATTCTCTTGGTATGTGTTAATCCTCTGCTGGCGTACGGCTTCACGAGGTGTTCGGACAGCTGGAATGCCTCATCACCTACACAAACGAATGGCATCGGTGGGCCTGAGGTTTGAGGCAGTGGCCTAAGGGGTGGAAACTGAAAATTGTTTCCGTACAGTTTACGGCCCATAGCTGAAAGTTTAAAAACTTGAGAGTCATTGGACCGTCCATAAGACCCAATGTCCACTGCAATAAACTTGTACTCCGCATCTGCAATAGCCATCAGGACAACCGAAAAATATTTTTTGTAGTTGTAGAATTCTGATCCGGTTTCCTGAAGGCTTTTGAATGCGGATATGTTTGCCATCAACAGCGCCCAGGCAATTGGGGAACTGGCAGATACATAGAAACTGGTCCGCTATTTCAAGCCACCGGTCTGTAGTTGGCTCTGGAAGAAATTCTCCAACCAAACTATCCCACAGAGCACGACAAGTGTACTTTATTATGCCGGATAGCGTTGATATTCCCAGGCGGTATTGGAAATGGAGTGATGACAGAGTTTCGCCAGTTGCCAGAAATCTGAAAACAAAATAGAAAATACAAATTATTTCAGAAACACAGCATTACATACCAGAACTCAGCTATAACTATTGGAGATAGCAAAAATAATAACATCAATGAAAAACACTGTTTTTTAAAAAAATTTTGTCTACTGATATGGTTTCCTAGTTGTCCTGTGATGTTAAATAAATTATAAAATTACAAGTGTGCTCAAGCAAACAGATCCAATACATATAGCTTACCTTATAGTGACCATGAGACGCTCCGCCGGAGAAATTGAGAACCGACAATAGGTGTCCGATTTTTTTATTTGGTCTCCAACACGCCCCAGCAAATAGTCAAAGTTTTCTTTATTCATCCGCAGATAGGCAAAAAATTTCTCTGGATTTTCTCGCAGCTCCATGTTCAGTGTAGAATACACACCACGAGTTAATCTCTGTGCCGTGATGGGGTGGATCCACATACAGCGGCGTCTTCGCTGGTGCTGATGCATAATGCGCTGCTCAATCTTTCGCTCCTTCTCCATAACTATAAACCTCAAGCGATTCGCCTCTGCAGTAAAATCAACAAGATTCTTGAAGATCTTGCCGATAATGACATCCATGTTCGCCAATCACTTGCTACTTGCTCTTCTCTGCAACCTTCACCTTGCTCCTCTACAACCTGTCAAAGATGGGCTGTAGGAACAGTGTATATATAGGATTACAGTAGCCAATCATGTTTGGAACCCCAAAAAAGGGCGTTTTTAAAAACCGGATCCGGCGCATTCGTCGAAAACGGATGCAAAACCGGATACACCGGATGAGAAAAATCCGTTTTTTTTACGGAGCACAGAAACGGATCCAGCGAAAAACCGGATGCGTCTCATCCGGTTTTTCATACTAGTAGCTGGATGCGGCGCTGCGGCAAAATGCAGGGGGCGCCGTCAGGCGCAAAACGGATGTGTGAAAGAGGCCTATGATACCTGGCAAGGTAAAATAGATATGCCTTGCACTCAACACCATCCTCTATTCAGTCTGTGCAATATTAGCAGACAGAAGAGAGTGGTGAGGAAAATACAAGTCATATATTTGTGTTTTTTACTACACACATGTGTTTTTGACCACAAACATGTGTCATTCCTGCAGTTATGTGTAGGCAAAAACGCAAAGTGTACGGTGCAGTGTGTGTACGGCGCAGTGTGTGTACGGAGCAGTGGGTGTAGGCGGCGAAAGACACATTAATCAAACCGTTTTTACTAAAAGCATAATTGCACATTTATTTGTTACAACAAATCAAAAAATACCATTTTTATTGAGAATGACGTTTTAGGGGAGATTGGGATACCCTGGGGTGTGCAGAGATGACGAAAGGCTGGAAAGCGAGGAAGGTGTTCGAGGGAAGGGGGCGACGAAAGTAGTGGGGAAGGAAGATCAGACAAGGAAGTAGAGGCAGGTAGAGACACATTAGGAGGAGAGGGGGGATGGACAAACAAAGTCTTCTTTCTCTTCTTGGAGGCAGGAGTCCCCTGCATGGACCGACTTCTGTGTGACCGCCTTGAGCTTGTGGACCGTGGCCTTGATACATAAAACACGGAATGTCGGTCACTCGTCTCATGCTCTGTGGTGGCAGTGGCGGTACTCGGAGGAGACGTGGTGGCGGTGCTCTGAGGAGGACAAGTGGTGGCAGTGGTCCAAGGAGGAGAAGTGGTGTCTGTGCTCCTAAACAGCTGCAGAGTGGTGGCGGTACTCCAAGAAGGAGAAGTGTCATCTTTGCTCCTAAACTGGTGCTGAGTGGTGTCGGTACTCCTAGAAGGAGAAGTGAAGTCTGTGCTCCTAAACTGTTGCTGAGTGGTGGCGGTACTCCTAGCAGGAGAAGTGGTGGCTGTGCACTCAAAATGGTGGATAATGGTGGTGGTACTCCTAGAAGGAGAAGTGGTGGCTGTGCTCTGAAAATGGTGCGGCGTGGTGGCAGTGCTGCTAGAAGGAGAAGTGGTGGCTGTGCTCCGAAAATGTTGTGTAGTGGTGGCTGTGCTCCTAGAAGGAGAAGTGGGGGCAGTAGCCCAAGCAGGTACTGCGGTGGCGGTAGTCCAAGACTGGGGAACAGTGTCTGTGGTGGTGCTCCAGACAGGAGCAGCGCTTGCCATGGTGGTGGCGACGGTGGAGTGTCCAGCAGTACTCGGACTTGTGGTGGTGTAGTGGTGACTCGGAATGCTGGTGGCCATGCACTGGTATGCAGAAGAAGTCTGTAGTGATGTGTGGTGAATCAGTGGTGGCACAGTTGGATATGCAACCACTGACTGCTTCACGTACCGATTCTGCTGCATAGCCTGCAAGTAAGCAGTGTTGCAGGCCTGCAACACACTCAGCTGTTGCTCAGGACTAAGGTATTCCGCCATGCCCCGTTCAATTTTACTGAAAAAATGGTGTGCTGGTCTGTTGAGGTCGGCCTCCAGCCGATCAAGCCGCTGGTCGACACAGTGGAAGCGGTGATCCATGTGAGTAAAACCCTGTTCCATTAGTGAAAAAACGCTTTCCACTGTGCCTGACAGCGACTTCATATTGGCATGAAAGGCCTCGCTCAAGTACATGAACTCGGGCAAGACATTCCTGTCCAAGGCCCTCTGCTGCTGGCGGGAAGTTCCCGCATAACCAGTGGCAGAGACCTGGGACAGGGGAACACCTGACTGACCAGCTTCCTGGTCACCAGCTGTCCGTGTTGCTGACCTGCAAGTTGCTTCCTGGCTGTCGGATGGCTGGGACGGGTCCAAGGTCGTCTGAGGAAGGACCGCTTCAGGGACAGGCTGCATGGTGCTGCTCCAGGTGCTGTGGAAAGAAAAGAAAAAAATTACTATCATGCATTTACAAGAAGCATCAGCTGTGGAATAGAAAAGCACGGATTTAAAAAAAAATAAAAATTTGGAAAACTTACGCTCTGCTGGCAAGGACCGGTCTCAGGAAAGCCAACTCGCGATAGTAGCGATATTTTCTTCTGGTCCTTGCTGCTGAACCACTGCGAACCAGTCCCTCTGCACGAACATCAGTGTTGAAGCGTCTTTCATCGAGCGCCATCGTGTGCAGACTTTGTTCACTGTTGGAAAAAAAAATTATATTATACAATGCACTCAGGGCAAAATGTGTCTCATCACACACACGAAGTGAAAATTGCAAGCAGTCAATGAAGCATGAAAAAGCAATAGCATACACAGGGCAGTCACTGTTGAACCAGATGACACTGTTGGGTTTGCAGGTAGAATATATCTACCAGCAAACCCATCAGTGCCATCAGGAACAACAGTGAATGCAACATTAAAAAGCAATAGCATACAAAGGGCAGTCACTGTTGAACCTGTTGAACCAGATGACACTGTTGGGTTTGCAGGTAGAATATATCTACCAGCAAACCCATCAGTACCATCAGGAACAACATTGAATGCAACATTAAAAGCAATAGCAAACAAAGGGCAGTCACTGTTGAACCAGATGACACTGTTGGGTTTGCAGGTAGAATATATCTACCAGCAAACCCATCAGTGCCATCTGGAGCAAGAGTGAATGCAGCATAAAAAAGCAATACAATGCACAACATATCAATAGCATACTCAGGGCAGTCACTGTTGAACCAGATGACACTGTTGGGTTTGCAGGTAGAATATATCTACCAGCAAACCCATCAGTGCCATCAGGAACAACAGTGAATGCAACATTAAAAAGCAATAGCATACAAAGGGTAGTCACTGTTGAACCAGATGACACTGTTGGGTTTGCAGGTAGAATATATCTACCAGCAAATCCATCAGTGCCATCTGGAACAAGAGTGAATGCAGCATAAAAACAGCAATACAATGCACAACATAGCAATACCATACACAGAGCAGTCACTGTTGAACCAGATGACACTGTTGGGTTTGCCGGTAGAATATGTCTACCAGCAAACCCAACAGTGCCATCTGGAACAAGAGTGAATGCAACATTAAAAAGCAATAGCATACAAAGGGCAGTCACTGTTGAACCAGATGACACTGTTGGGTTTGCCGGTAGAATATATCTACCAGCAAACCCATCAGTGCCATCTGGAACAAGAGTGAATGCAGCATAAAAAAAAGCAATACAATGCACAACATAGCAATACCATACACAGAACTGTCACTGTTGAACCAGATGACACTGTTGGGTTTGCCGGTAGAATATATATACCAGCAAACCCATCAGTGCCATCAGGAACAACAGTGAATGCAACATTAAAAAGCAATAGCATACAAAGGGCAGTCACTGTTGAACCAGATGACACTGTTGGGTTTGCCGGTAGACTATATCTACCAGTAAACCCATCAGTGCCATCTGGAACAAGAGTGAATGCAGCATAAAAAAAGCAATACAATGCACAACATAGCAATAGCATACTCAGGGCAGTCACTGTTGAACCAGATGACACTGTTGGGTTTGCCGGTAGAATATATCTACCAGCAAACCCATCAGTGCCATCTGGAACAAGAGTCACGGCGGCATTACAGAGCATGGAAATACTTACTAAACGCCTTTTCAAGGTTTGGAGAGGCGCTGTCCCAGCCATCCATCAACGCTGCGGCCACCTCGTTCCATAGCCGCCGGCTCACCACATTGTCCTTGTACTGCGGATCATGGCTGTCCCACAACGGGACACGCTCATGGACCTGGCAGATGAGGGCCTCATTGTCCACATAGAGGTCCTCGTCCCTTTGTGGAACCTAGAAAAAACAAAAATAAATATTACAATCTTGTATATATTGCATACATTAAAAGAGACCAAAAAAAAAAGAGACATTCAAAAGACTATATACTTACATTCCGTCTCGACATCGGAACTTGTCTTGGCTGCGACTGCTCCTGCTGTTCTGACTCCTTAATCGCCGTGTCCGACGCTGATGTCTGAAAAAGGAAAAAATTTTTAGACATTTGGAGATTCAGCAGCTATACTTACCCAAAGGCAGGAAGATACTCACATCACGCTCTGCTTGGGCCAGTTCTTGCCAGGATGGCGAATACTGTAATCCAGAAGAAGACATGCTGCAATAAAAAAAATACAAAGCTGTAGTACATATTACATTGGAAAGGACAGGCAGTCATTTGGTTAAGAATACTCACATTCTTGCACTTTGGATCCAAAGTTTGTGCTGTCTTGGCTGTGTCTTGAAGGCTGTCTAGTAGGGCTCCAGGCTGTATGTGCAGGCAGTGTAGTAGGGGTCCAGGCTGTATGTGCAGGCTGAAGCATGCAGTTTCTCCAGGCAGTCTAGTAGGGGTCCAGACTGTTGTTCAGGCTGAAGTCTCCAGGCACTGTAGTAGGGGTCCAGGCTGTATCTTCCAGGCTGTATCAGCAGTGTCTCCAGGCAGTCTGAGTAGGGGTTTGTCTGGCACTGAAGACACCTTCCTTTATCTCCACCCCTCACACACAATGTTTCTTGTTTTGGGGGTGTTTTAGACAAGTGTCTAGACATTGTTTACTCAAAAATTGCGTGCGTGCACAAGCGCTGACGAGTGCACAGCCACGCGCTCATCAGCGCACCCATAGACTGTAATGTTATTTTTATGCGCATTTTTAAAGTGGTGGGCCGGAAAAAAAATGCAACGTAGCGTCTAGCGCGTCTGGGCGCACACCTGGAAAATGTGCTGCGCACGCCAAACGCTGATGAGCGTGTGCAAGCACAAGACCCTGCGCCCGCCATTTTAAAGATAGGGTAACATAGCGCATGCGACCGATAGCGCACGGTGCGCTGCGCGATAAAACGCAAGTGTGAAAGTAGCCTTAGGTGTGGCCGAAGATGAGGTCTAAGGGGGAGACGTTATGTCTTGCAGCCCACCCAAGACCAATTAAGGTTTTGAGTAGTGTTGAGCGATATTGCTCGATATCTAAAAATATCGTATCGAAATTGTATCGCCGATAGCACTAAATATCGTTGATATCCGATTCCGATTGCGGAAGTCCAATGTAAGTCTATGGGAACAAAATATCGAAATTAAAAAAAACCTTTATTTCCTTGTAAACACTAAATATACACACATAGAATACATATATATATATATATACATGTCATTGTGACATATATATATATATACATAATGTATAGTTTATACACTTCTACATAGTAAAATATCCTCTTATTCAATTGCCGGGTAAAGCCGGCTTCTGTGAAAAGACAGAAGCACCCGACATGAAATGACACTTGGTGTACATAGGGTTAACCATGTCTTTTCATGTCGTTTGCAATCTGATTTGCACAAACAATTACATCAGTCTATGTGTGCAAAATTTCACACCTGTAGGGGTTAATTAAAGGTGTAAATTCGTTGTAAAAAAAAAAGGACTTTTTTGCTACGAATTTACACCTTTAATTAACCCTACAGTGTGAAATTTTGCACACAAGGCCGGCGTCACACACAACCACAAAAATCGGTCCGTTTAGACGGTCGATTGTCGGATCAAAATGCAAACATCACACATCCTTCTGGCATCCGATTTTCCTTCAAATATGCGATTTAATCGCATGTGTGTGTACCTTGTAACATCCGATTTTCATCCGACTTGCGAGATTTTCTCGCAGGCTTGCAAAACTGACATATAATGGATCTAAAAGAATAGTATTTCAATCACAAAAAAAAGAATAGATATATACACATAGAACACTATATATATATATATACATGTCATTGTGACATGTATATATACATATATTTTTAGTTCCTAGACTTCTACATACTGTTATAGCCGCTAATTCAATTGCAGGGTTTTGTGAAATCACAGAAGCCGACATGAAATGATTAGTGTTGAGCGATACGATATGCAAATATCGGCTATCGGCCGATATTAGCTCTATCGCCTTTCGATAATTCGTTTCGATATTTCGTCTTATCGGATACTGGAATCGGATTTGTCACTAACACTGTGAGTGTCCGTCGGTCGGGTCTGTCAGATGTCAGCGGCACTTACCTGGCAGAAGATCTCCGGCGTCACGTCCTGGACTGCTTGATGGCCGCCATTATCTTCTCCCTGGCGGTCACATGCAGTTTTTCGCGATAACTGCAGTGACTGCAGGTAATCCCGGCCGTAAAGCAGTCAGTCCGATGACGTCACCGCCGGGGAAGCAGGTAATCAGCTGTGCTGCGCCGGGATACAGGCTCTGCCTGTCATTCTGATGTAGCAGAGCTGGATCGTCGTGGGACACTCGTTACTATGGACTGCGTCGGTCAGGTGTATACTTTTTTTTTTTTTTCATTTTTTACAGGAGATCGATGGCGTCGCAGCAGGATGAGACAGTAATAAAAGAAATGAAAACTGTGTTTTTTTTTTTTTTATTAAATTAAAAATTTTTTTTATAAACATTCACCCGTCCGGGTACATACACAATTTAACTATTTATCAACAATTTAACTTTTTACATACAGGGACCCTGTCCGGGTTATTTAGACTTCTTTGGCAGGGGTGTTCCAGGTACCACCTGGTACTCTTCTGGTGCTTGCCAAACATCCGAGGCACCAAGGACCACCAGGACCTGATGACGTCGTGTGGCCTGTACAGTCAAGTCGTGACCCGCTATCTGGGTCTGTGTGGCCACCTCTTTCATCTCCCTCCGGGTCTGGAGCCCTATGTCACAGACTGTACGAACCCCGGGGGGCCTAACAGGCGCCGGGTACGGGCCAGCTATACTTATCATGTCCATAGCTGGGGCTGCTGAGGAGACCACTGAGGGAGGCTGTGGAGATTTACGGCGTGGGGTGGGCACTTTTGCAGAGACCTGGATGTGGGAGGCTGAAGGCTTCGAGGGTCTCACAGGTTCCTGGCACACAGGGGAGTAGGGGTCGCACCTGGTAACATTTAGGGCGTACCACCCATTGTAACCCCAGTGTCGGGTGTAAGTCACCAAGTCTCCTGGCAACAGGTCCCTCCCCGGGTGTCCTTCTGGGAGGTGAGCCTCCACGTCCCGCCGGGTCACAAAGACTTCTAAATAAAGTCCAGGCTCCTTGATGAAGCCCCAACCGCCTTTCAATTTAAAGCTCTGTACTGCACCCTTATGCCACGGCTCACTCAGGGTTCCTTTGTCCTTTCTCATCCGGTCCTTATCTGCCCGGTCCTTCTCCAGGTGACGTTGGCGAAGTTTTAGGGTTTCTCGCTGCTCCCTTTGTCGCTCTGCTTCCCGCTCCCAACGTCTCCACTCTTCCTCCTGACACCGGTTATAATTCTCCTCCACCAGTTGCTCCATGTCTCCACCACTCCACTGCAGCTTACAGTGTCCGGTTTGCGGCAGCTCTCCTGTCGCCCCCCAGTCCTGGCGGCGCTCCCCTGCGGAGGAAGCAGACGGCTCTAAATCAGATGACAGTCGGGGCTCCGGTACAGGCAGGTAGTGCTCTGGTGCCTGCGCGGCCTCCTCCATGAGGACGGGTGTCGCTTCTTCTGTCTCAGCGACCGGGGCAGACAGCGGGATCTGGGGTGCTGCTGACGGTGCTGCGGTTTTTGCAGGAACGGGTGCCTCCACTGCGACAACGTCAACCGGATCACATTGCAAGGACTCCTCTACTAGAACGGGTGCCTCACCTTCCGGTACAGACACTTCAGGTAAGAGGGATTGGCGCCGCTCCAAGTTTATTTTTAGGGCACGCCAGCTGGCTTCCATCCTGGCGACCTCCTCCCGGTGCCGGGCCAGGCCTCTCAGGGTATCCTCCGCTTCTTGCAGCGTAGGAGGGTTTACAGGCCGGGTGCCCAACGGTGATTCCGTGGCGATCGGGTCGCTTCCGTGGGGGGAGAGCTCTGACTGCTCCATCCCTTCCCACTTCTGCTCGTCGTGTCCATTAGCCATCTCTGCCAAGTCACATGTGTCATATCTGGAGAGGGCCCCTCTTTTGTAGGGAGGCGGGACCTCCTCACACTGAGGAGGATGAGGAGGCGGAACTCCAGAGCTGTGGGGCACGATGTTACATTGCAGTACCATTTACAGTGGGCGGCCATCGTTTTCACGCCACTGAGTGAGTGACACCCACGAAGAGCACGCCCTTCTTCTTCACCAGTGCCTCGTCGTGACGCAGATATGGCTGAAAAATGGCAAATACATTCTCTGATGATTTTAGCAATTCTCAAGCACAAAACCAGTGCAATTCAGGCACACAGGACTCGCTTATAGCGAGCTATAGAATCCTGTTTGTGATGCCCAAGTTGAGTCGCACAGAGCCAGAGGTTTTCGGGGTACTCGGCACCGAGCCCGTCGACTTCTATGGGGTATGTCACGTCTTTACCCGACAATTGAATTAGAGTCGATTTTACTATGTAGAAGTGTATAAACTATAAATATATGTATATATATATATGTCACAATGACATGTATATATATATATATATATATATATATATGTATTCTATGTGTGTATATTTTGTGTTTACAACGAAAGAAAGGGTTTTTTTTGTTGCGATATTTTGTTCCCATAGACTTACATGGGACTTCCGTATCGAAATCGGATATCGACGATATTTAGTGCTATCGGCGATACAATTTCGATACGATATTTTTAGATATCGAGCAATAACGCTCAACACTAGAAATGATACATTGTTTCCACACAGTTAACCATGTCATTTCCTGTATTTTGATATTTGTTTAGAACTTACAATTACATGAGTGTATTTGTGCAAAATTTCAGACATGTAGGGGTTAATTAAAGGTGTAATTTCGTTGAAAAAAATGCGTGGGCTCCCGCTGTATTTTCTCCACCAGACAGACAAAGCAAGTGAGTGGGGGCAGATAATAATAGCCTAGGGAGGGTACATTTTTGTGCCCCCACTGGCTACTAACATCTGCCCCCAGACACCCCAGAAAGGGCAAATCTATAATTAGATTCGCCCTTTCTGGCACTTTGCCCGTCTATTCCCATTGCCCTGTAGCGGTGGCGAATGGGTTAATAATCTCACCTTACTGTCACCTTAGTATTGAAAGGTGACCTTAAGGCAGGTTAATAATTGAGAGCTGTCAATTAGACAACTATCAATTATTAATCCTATTGTATGAAAGAAAAATCAAACACACACAGTTTAATAAAAAATAAGTTTAATTAAATAATCACACAGTTTTTGACCATATTTTATTTTCCTGCTAAAACCATTTCCTGTAATAAAAATAAAATAAAAAAGCAAAATTATACTTACCAATCCGATGTACAGTCAGGTCCCACGGTGTAATCCATCAGAAAGGGTTAACAGTTACAGGTCGCAGAGAGCTAATAATGCTGTCTCAGACCTGTATTCCCCTGAATGAATAAGTTCCTCTCCCAGCGAAAGTAGAGGAATAGATTCATGAATGGAGCTTAATTGATTTATTGGCAATTTAACTTTAGTGACCTGACCTAAAGGGAAAGTGGACACAATCAATTAAGCTTCATTCATGAAACACATCCTCTCCTGTCGCCAGGAGAGGAACTTATTCATTCATGAGCTTTGAGCTGAGCATGCAGGATTACTTGCACTGCTTGGCTCAAAGCTAGTTAACCCTTTGTGAAGGATTACAGCGTGGGACGTGACAGATCGGCGGAATAGGTAAGAATAATGTTGTTTTATTTTTTTTCTTTATTTTAGGAGATCAATGGCTTCGCACGGATTAAGTGTAAAATAAAATATGGTCAAAAAAATGTGTTTTTATTTCATTAAAATTATTTATTCTTAAAGTGTGTGTGTGTTTTTTTATTTACTTCAATAGGATTAATAATTGATAGTTGTCTAATTGACAGCTCTCAATTATTAACCTGCCTTAAGGTCACCTTTCAATACTAAGGTGACAGTAAGGTGAGATTATTAACCCATTCGCCACCGCTACAGGGCAATGGGAATAGACGGGCAAAGTGCCAGAAAGGGCGAATCTAATTATAGATTTGCCCTTTCTGGGGTGTCTGGGGGCAGATGTTAGTAGCCAGTGGGGGCACAAAAAATGTACCCTCCCTAGGCTATTATTATCTGCCCCCACTCGCTTGCTTTGTCTGTCTGGTGGAGAAAATACAGCGGGAGCCCACGCATTTTTTTTCAACGAAATTACACCTTTAATTAACCCCTACATGTCTGAAATTTTGCACAAATATACTCATGTAATTGTAAGTTCTAAACAAATATCAAAATACAGGAAATGACATGGTTAACTGTGTGGAAACAATGTATCATTTCATGTCGGCTTCTGTGATTTCACAAAACCCGGCAATTGAATTAGCGCCTATTACAGTATGTAGAAGTCTAGGAACTATAAATATATGTATATATACATGTCACAATGACATGTATATATATATATATATGTATTCTATGTGTATATATCTATTCTTTCTAGTCTTTATTAAAGCTGTCAGTGTGATTTTACAGTATAGCCGGTGATGAATTGCCGGCTTTTCTAAAGGACACCGATGCGATTTCATCGCAAGTCACACATGCGGTCCGTTTGTAATCAGATTTTTCATCGCTCCCATAGACTTGCATTGGCGATTTTTCGACCGACAATCGGTGACAATCGCAGCATGCTGCGATTGCACACGGACGTTTAAAACGGACCACAAAAAATCTGATACTGGGAGCTGCTCCATAGATTAACATAGGTCCGACTGCAATGCGATATTTCATCGCATTGCAGTCGTCCGATTTTGTCGCCAGTGTGACGCCGGCCTTACACTCATGTAATTGTTTGTGCAAATCAGATATCAAACTACATGAAAAGACATGGTTAACTCTATGTAAACCAAGTGTCATTTCATGTCGGGTTCTGCATTTTCACAAAAGCCGGCAATTGAATTAGCGGCTATTATACTATGTAGAAGTGTATGAACTATAAATATAAATATATATATATATATGTGTCACAAATTTAATGACATGTATATATATATATGAGGTGTAAAATTGCTGAAAAAAAAGGCGTGGGCTCCCGCCCTATTTTCGCTACCAGACAGACAAAGCCAGTGAGTGGGGGCAGATAATAATAGCCCAGAGAGGGACCATTATTTTTGCCCCCCCCCCCGGCTACTAACATCTGCCCCCAGACACCCCAGAAAGGGCAAATCTCTAATTAGATTTGCCCTTTCTGGCACTTTGCCCGTCTATTCCCATTGCCCTGTAGCGGTGGCGAATGGGTTAATAAGGGGTTAAAATGACCTTGCAATTGAAAGGTCACTTTAAGCCAGGTTAATAATTGAGAGCTGTCAATTAGACAACTATCAATTATTAATCCTATTGTATGAAAGAAAAATCAAACACACACACTTTAATAAAAAAGAAGTTTAATGAAATAATCACACAGTTTTTGACCATATTTTATTTTCCTGCTAAAACCATTTCCTGTAATAAAAATAAAATAATAAAGCAAAATTATTCTTACCAATCCGATGTACAGTCAGGTCCCACGGTGTAATCCTTCAGAAAGGGTTAATGTTTACTGCAGGACCGCAGCTAATGCTGCAGCCTCACAGTAAACCCCCAAATGAATGAGTTCCTCTCCTGGCTGACAGGAGAGGAAGTGGAAAGCTTAATTGATTGCTTTCCACTTTCACTTCAGGTCAGCCAGGGACACAATCAGTGACGTCAGAGGGAACTGGTTAACAAAAATAGGGGATCCCCTCGAAAAAAATTGGCGTGGGGTCCCCCCTATTTTTGTTAACCAGCCAGATGAAGCAGACCGCTGAGGCCTGGATTTTCAGGCTGTTAAGGAGCCAAGATCCATGGACCTTGCCAGCCTGATAATACCAGGCCACAGCAGTCTGCATATCTTGGCTGATTAACAAAAATAGGGGATCCCCTCGAAAAAAATTGGGGTGGGGTCCCCCCTATTTTTGTTAACCAGCCAGATGAAGCAGACCGCTGAGGCCTGGTTTTTCAGGCTGGTAAGGATCCAATATCCATGGACCTTGCAAGCCTGATAATACCAGGCCACAGCAGTCTGCTTAGCTTGGCTGGTTAACAAAAATAGGGATCCCCTCGAAAAAAAAACGGCGTAGGGGTCCCCCTATTTTTGTTAACCAGCCAAGTAAAATGCAGACTGCTGCGGCCTGGTATTAAAAGACTGTCAATGCCCATGGATTTTGGCCCTCAACAGCCTGATAATACCAGGCTACAGCAGCCCCACATTTGGCGCATCAAAAGATGTGCCAATTGTGGCACTTTACTCGGCTCTTCCCACTTGCCCTGTAGCGGTGGCAAGCGGGGTAATAAGGGGTTAATGTCACCGTTGATTGCACGGTGACAATAAGCCCGGTTAATAATGGAGAGGTGTCAATAAGACACCGATCCATTATTAATCCCAAAGTTATTAAATGCATAAAAAAAAGACACAGCAAGAAAAAAGTATTTTAATGAAATAAAAGAGACAACACAGTTTTCATTTCTTTTATTATACACTCATTCCTGCGACGCCATCGATCTCCTGTAAAAAAAGAAAAAAAACAAACCAACAGTATACCACCTGTCCGACGCAGTCCATAGTAACGACAGTCCCACGACGATCCAGCTCTGCTACATCGGAATGACAGGCAGAGCCTGACATCCCGGCGCAGCACAGCTGCTTACCAGCTTCCCCGGCGGTGACGTCATCAGACTGACTGCTTTACGGCCGGGATTACCCAGCAGTCACTGCAGTTATCGCGAGAAACTGCATGTGACCGCCGGGGAGAAGAGGATGGCGGCCATGAAGCAGCCCGGGATGTGACCGCCGGAGATCTTCTGCCAGGTAAGTGCCGCTGACTCCTGACAGACCCGACCGACGGACACTGACAGTGACAGACCCGACCGACGGACACAGACAGTGACAGTGTCAAATCCGATTCCGGTATTCGATATGACGAAAATATCGAAACGAATTATCGAAAGGCCGATAGAGCTAATATCGGCCCATAGCCGATATTTGCATTATCGTATCGCTCAACACTAGTTTTGAGCGATTCCTCCACAAAGTACAAGGACATTAGAAGATACCCCGGCTGGGAAAGTATCTGCCACCTACCTCAGATGATGGCAGCTTTTGACTGGGTATTAACAAAAATGTTATTATACTTGTATATTATGCTAGTGTGAAGTAAGAATTGTTTTAAATTGCAGAGTTATTGAATAGCACTTATAGATAATGGTCATGACAGTTGTTGGTAACAGGTACCACTTAATAAATAAACAGACAGTTATTAAGGAACTGAAAGCACTTTTATATAATATGTTGTGAGAATAGTAATGTCTATTAGCAGATAGTAAGACATTATTGCAGGGATAAGATATCCAGATTAGGTAGCGAACCTTGTAGTATAACGGATGCTACCCAGAGAGTTTAGGAAAAGGGAGCAAATGTAAATATAATGATGTACTTCAGCAGGGATAGTATGCCCTGTCCTGGTGGCGAACTTCAAAGTTTTAACGGTTGCTACCACTAGCACTTTTAGAGTAAATAATGTAAGGTAATGTTATTATGTAATGTTAGAAGTCAAAGTGCCTCCCATAAAGGTAAGTTGCGTTTTAAATTATTTTTCTACCTGTTGATATGCATATCTAAAAATTTTGTATGTTTCCTGTAACATCATTTACTCTGTTTCAGCCCGCGGACGTGCTGTGTTTAACGGGGATGTATGTGGTGCCCCTGAGGGTCCAGTCACCACAGAGGTACTGCATCTCACCCAGAGTTGTGGTATCCCATCTTTCAGGTAAGATGGAGACACTAAACCTGGCTCTGACACAACACTGCATCCATCACACACACTAGCTCAGTTACTCTAGCATGTCTGCAGCTAGGAAAGAGTGTTAGATAGTGGGTGGAGCTGGAGGGTTAGAGCAGGAGAATAGAAGGAAGTAAGAGTGAGTCTTCCTGTAGGGGAAGAAGAGGAAATACGTGCATAGGCAACCTTTCCATAGGGGAAGGCGGGAAGAGATAGAACCGTGCAGCAGGCTCCAGATCCTGAGGAGCTGCTGACAGAAAGAAGGACAAAAAAATGTTCCCTGTAGGAAAAAAGGATTTCTCAGAGGCACGGCTGAGAAGAAGTCTACCCGTGGGGCTCGTTCCAGGCTGACGGACGTCAGCTGGGAGAATCCAAGGTCGCAGAAGGGACTCTGCCCCTAGACAAGTGGAGCGTACAACAGGACTCAGCTAGCAAGCCGACAGCTGTGGCAACTTTAGGGGTCACAGCCAACAACAACAATCATCTTCTCCGGGAAGGCAGCTATAAAGAATCAAGGAAACGCCTGGGTCACGTTGTCCAACAGGATTCGCAGCTGCCGGACTGGGACACTGTTTGTGTTGTGCTGGGAAGGTAGTAGGAGCAGTAATCAACACAGTGAGATGGCCAGGTAAGTTATATACTGACAGGGAGCTCTGGACTGGTGTTCTCCATCTACCTGGGAGTTGGCTGGATTCCTTACCTGAAGGACGTGGCACCAAGCGGGCACCTGCATGCACCTGAACTGTGAGTAAAGCTTTGGAAACTTCATCTGGCTGTGTCTCTTCAAGTTCTTCTTGCGGCACCCACTCCACACTGCTACATCTACCAGCACCATTATCCTCTACAACATACATCTGCCCTGGGACAGCAAGCTCTGCCTGTGGAGAGCTATTCCAACTCTGCTTCTTCACACCATCAGTCCCAGAGGTTCTGCACTGCAGTGTTGGTCGCTTCTGACCAGAAAACACTTCAATACAAACTCTTTATCATCTCCTGTAAATGTTCCCCTTTGTGTTGGACACCCAGGGCCACGGACCGGGTTACTGCTGCCGTGTCACATCGCTTTAAGACATCGGCCCGGTGCCAAGTACCCCACTGCCCTAGCGGGCGATCCACACAGATATGAGCTGGCACAGAGATACCACACTGAAACATGTGTGGCCTGTTTTTTTGGGGGGTTTAAATACTGGTGTATGAGATATGAGCTGACACGTTGATACCACTACGACAAATGTGTGCCCTGTTTGTTTTTTGGCTAAATACTGGTTTATATAAGTACAGTGACACCCAGGCCAAAAAATAAAAACTGGCGTACACTGGTCAAACTTTGAGCATGCACAGATATGAGCTGGCACGGAGATACCACACCGAAACATGAGTGGTCTGTTTTTTTGGCTAAACACTGGTGTATATAAGTACAGTGACAGCCAGGACAAAATTAGAAAAATGGTGTAAACTGGCCAAACTTTGAGCATGCACAGATATGAGCTCGGAGATACCAAACCGAAACATGTGTGGCCTGTTTTTTTTGGGGGGGGCTAAATACTGGTGTATAGTGACACTCAGGACAAAAAAATAGAAATGGTGTAAACTGACAAAACTTTCAACATGCACAGATGTGTGTGGCCTGTATTCCAATTACACCTGGGACTAGCTATATACAACCAATATATCATACTGGCAACAGCAGCAGCATCATAACACATGAAGGAAATGGACCCTCTTGATGTATGCAATGATCTACATACACACATACAGTGCCTGCAGGCCTTGCACTGATGTGTATAGAGCGAAGTACACTCACCTTCCTACCTAACACTGGAACCTATATACTCCAGAATTAGTCCTTAAAAGGACTGATGGTTTATCTGGATTTGAGTAGTTTAGGATGGTAGACCCCACACTGACTAAGAAATTGCCAAACCTGACCCTATCTCGGCAGCAGCTCTCCCTACACTGTCTCAATCTGGAGCTGCATGCGGTGAGCAGGGCGGTGTCCGGTCTCTTATACCCCTGATACCCCTGATGATGCTGTGCGGCCAGCCAATCACTGCACAACCACAACAAAGATGGCTGCGGTGTTTCATTGCCTGTCAGACAATCCCTGCATAGTGATTGGTTCTGTAAAGTCCGCCAAAAAAGCTGGGTGGAGACCCAAGTTCCCGCCGAGTAATCCCCGAAATGCTTGGTGCTTGCCGAGTACACCAAGTACCGTGATACTCGGGCGAGTATCGAGTAGTGGCGAGCGCGTTTGCTCATCACTATACATAATATGTATTGAATATGTAAAATCAATAAAAATGTTGAAATTAAAACAAAAGTTGTTGTTCACATTAATGTTACGGCAAATTAGTAAAATGCCAAAATAATAAAAATTTAAAGTGGAAAATTTTTTTACTGTAGCACTCTGAAAATGTCAATTTCAGAGTAACACTGAAAATTTTACTTTAGCTACCATAACCAACAATTTAATATATTTTCCGTGAGTGAAGCTACTAGTATTTCATATATTTCATATTGAAATGCTTCAACACTACAGAGTGCAACTTTTGTTGTTTATTGTATATAGCGATAGCTGATCCTAGCATGCACCTGTTCACACAAGCTTGGAAGTGCCAGTCAGTCTTTTGTCATTTAAATTGGCTTTAGAACATTTTAGCGACAGCACTTAAGCAGGTGGGGTATTTTGGTGGTAAACACGTCTTCTTTTATAAGTTTCTTTATGTTATATTTAAAATATACTGTGTTTTAGGTCGGGGTCACACTTGCGAGAAACTCACACGAGTCTCATACCTCAATACCCGTCACTGCCGCCGGGATCGGAGGAATTCTGCACTTATCATAACACTCTTCTAACAGATTGGACTTCATGCTGAAATAACAGACTCTCTTGAATAATTGCATATATACTGTATATTTATGTCTGTTATGATTGGATTATTAGCAGAATTTGCATGTGTGAATCAGTAAAGCCACTCATACAGTATATGCAGTTTTTGAAATATAGTCATTTAATCAAAAAGCTAGGTATGGATAAAACAAGAGATCCCATCACACTTTTTCTTTTCAAATTCACTCCTGGGTATTGGCTGCGATGAGTGTATGAAATATCATATGAGATTCATTCAATTTTCATCTAATTTGTTTTCATTTTATATGTCTATGTGACATCCGTATGCGATCTACTTTCATTCAGCTACATTAAAAAAATATACATAATGAAATACAGTTTCCTAGGTGAATAATAGAAGTGTATCCAGAAAAATCAGATACCACTTGGATGTTCTGTGTGGAATTCGATTTCTTTTTTACGTGCTCATTTACTTGAATGGGTGAATCTCTTCTGATATGCACAGGGAAATAGAGAATCCTGTGATTTTTTTCACATGGAAAGTCGGACCAAGAGAAAAATCATTCATCTGGACTGTCTTATTGAATAACTTGGGTCAATGTGCTATCAGATAAAAAATCGGACAGCACACGTTTGATTTATATGCTCATCTACATGAGTCCTTGAAGAAACTAAACTATTAAAAGGCCTCATTGAGATGTGCTTTTATTACATATGTGCTTACGAACAGAACCTATAATAGTCTATGAGAATGTTCACATGACCATTTTTTTTTATCAGCGCCATATATGAAAAGTAAAACAAGTTTATTGCTCTGTAAATATCACAGACAGCACATGTATGGCATCATTGTATTATATGTGTGCTGTCCATAATTATCACTGCAAACGATAGAAGCTCTTTCTTATTCATCCATACATGAAAATCACTCATGAATCACTGATGGTAATGACTAACAAATGGACCAAACACAGAGGAAATTCAGATCCAAAATGCTGATGACACATTTTTTTTGCATACGGTTGCATACGTGAAAAGTTATGAACATATGAATGAGGCTTAATGAAAATTGTATTAAATCTTGCATTTGGTTTTTAGAGGGGACATGTTTACATGACCCCATGATTTGCAATTGGAGTTAAGTCATAACATCCTTTGCACAATTGTTATTCCATGTAATTTTTTCTGAGCCATGAGAACGATGAATTAAAATATAAAAAATAAAACACATTGATATTAATTGCAACTGGATGTGCTGCAGATTTTGCTCAGATGGATTTAAGAGTTCAATCCACACATAAATCTAGATAAAAATGACTTCAAAGGAGAAAGTATGTATTATTTTGTTGTAAGTAGGAGCAATATACCTTCAGACCACTAGGAAGTGCTGTTTATCCATATTACAAACCCTTAGTTATCATTCCATTTGTTTTCGCACTAATCCTTGTACAGTGCATGATTTCAGACTTGTGTTAAGAAATAACCAAAATATGTTAAACATTATTTTATTTTTATTGTATTGCTTTCTATTTTATTATACATTGTACTGCTCACACTGTAGCTCCATATGACTTTTTCTGCAAAAGGATACAATGTTGATATATCACAACAATGCAGTCTGTCATGATTGTTGGATGTTGCAATGCAAAATTAATTTTTTCCAAAAAGTGTTCTTTTATGCTGCAAAAATACTGACAAATAGCTAAACCTGGGTAAATTTTGTTACTGCAAATTTACTGAAGAATAAAGATAACATTATGCCATGCATACAAATTATTTTTTTTTCTGTTGCTGAATGTGATACAGCCCACCATCCCCCACATTGTCATTTTGTGACGGTGATATGAACCTGTCTGCACTAAAATTATAGCTCAGTTTGCAATTGTTTTGAGCATCTAGTCAATGCTATACAGGCCTCATCGACAGGCCCCCAAAAATTGTTCTGTTAGTAACGTACTGTTAGTAACGTAATACAGTAGGGGACATCTTACTGACAAAATGTTTGGAATATGTAGTCAATGTTATACAGGCCTCATCCACACAAAAAAAAATAAAAATCTGTTACTAATGTCATACAGTAGGGGACATCTTACTTTGAAATGTTTTGGAGCAGATCTTCGTCATACAGGCCTCATCCACACTGAAACAATTCTTTCTTCTGTGGGTGATTTGATTCATCACACCATATTTCACCTATTAATTTTGTGCTGCTGAAAATTCAGCTTCGTGCAGAGTTTGTGCAAAGTAAAAAACCTAACTTTTAGCTGCTAATAGTGTGCTCCTAGCACACTGAGCAACAAGACTGGAAAAAAGCGAGGTCATGGAGGAAGGGGGATTAGGCTTGGTGTTTGACGTGTATGTGAGGTAAGTGTTAATGTTTCTGAAAGCACTAGTGAATAGAGTTGAGCGAAACAGGGCGGTCAGATTCAAAAGTCACCGACTTTCGCCAAAGTCGGGTTTCGTTGGGCGAAACATGACCTAAGCGTGCAGTTGGCCATGCGGTCGGCAAAACGAGCGCCAAAGTCGGTTTTCCCAGAATACTTTCAGGCGCCTTTTTTCAGCCAATGAGCAAGGACATACACTGTGGGCAACGAGATGACATGGGCAGCGTCCACCACCATCTTAGAGAAAGGCATTGCAGTGATTGGCTTGCTTTGGGGGGGCGTCATAGTGTCTATAAAAGCCCTGACCGCCGACCGACATTTTACTTCTGCCGTTCTTAACAGTAGGGTCTAAATGGTAAGGTTTCTCCTTGTGGAGAGTGACATACCAGCTCTGGCACGTCGAGGTAAGGAGGCTTATTCGCCGTGCAATGCTCCTCTGGGAAATTTAATATGCAAATTGCCTCTTCAAAAAAAAGAGGACTTGTACTCTATAGCGCCACCTATTGGAAGTAGCGATCCTACAAGTCACAATCAACCTTTTAACGAGTCTTGTAATATGACTTAGGATAAATGCCAAATCAGTATCTCCATTTGCAGACACGGTGTTTTGGACTATTGGTCCTCGTTAGTGCAAAGTAGGAGAGATCTGATTTTGCTGGGTGAGAGGCTCTGGACTAGAGTCTAAGGGGTAAGGTTTCTCCTTGTGGAGAGTGACATACCAGCTCTGGCATGTCGAGGTAAGGAGGCTTCTTCGCCGTGCAATGCTCCTCTGGGAAATTTAATATGCAAATTGCCTCTTCAAAAAAAAGAGGACTTGCACTCTATAGCGCCACCTATTGGAAGTAGCGATCCAACAAGTCACAATCAACCCTTTAACGAGTCTTGTAATATGACTTAGGATTAAAGCCAAATCAGTATCTCCATTTGCAGACACGGTGTTTCGGACTATTGGTCCTCGTCAGTGCAAAGTAGGAGAGATCAGATTTGGCTGGGTGAGAGGCTCTGGACTAGGGTCTAAGGGGTAAGGTTTCTCCTTATGGAGAGTGACATACCAGCTCTGGCATGTAGAGGTAAGGAGGCTTATTCGCAGTGCAATGCTCCTCTGGGACAGTAGGGAGAGGTTGCTGATGCTGTTTATCAGTAGGGAGAGAGTTAGGGCTGGAAGTTCTTCTGTGCTTGTGCTGATAGAAATTGTGCTGTACAGTTAGTGTGCAGTGAAAGGGGAGGATTTTCTTGTGTGCAGCAGCCGCTGGTTATTAGGCTGCCTGATAGCTGTATTGCTGTATGTACACTCCTGTGCAGACTGCTTTTTAGACAGAACTAATACTTTTAGTCTTTTTTTCTGTACAGTTACCGAGCGTTCATTTTTTCCCACACCGTATAGAGCTGTACGCTCCTCACAAACTACCGTGTACTGGCTGGTATCACGGACAAATACATGCTGACTATCTGTGTGTGACTCCGGAAATACCATATATACTCGTGTATAAGCCGAGATTTTCAGCCCAATTTTTAGGGCTGAAAGTCCCCCTCTCGGCTTATATGCGGGTCATATACGGGGGTCGGCGGGGGAGGGGAGCGGGGATGTCGGATCATACTCACCCCTCCGCCGGCGCGTCTCTGCAAATCCCCTGCTTCTCCCACGATCTCGGCTCCTTCCTGCAGCGGTCACGTAGTACCGCTCATTAAAGTCATGAATATGCACTTATTCGTGACTTTAATGAGTGGTCTCACGTGACCGCTGTAGGAAGAGCTGCCGGAGACCTCCGGGAGAAGAGGAGAGGCTGCAGAGACGCGCCGGCGGAGGGGTGAGTATAGTGATATTTACCTGTTCCGTTCCACCGCTGCTCCGCTCTGTGTCCTCGCATCCTCTTGCTGTTATGATCAGGTAGAGGGCGCGATGACGTCATTAGTGAGCGCCGTGCCCTCTGCCTGATCATTCACTGCCGAGGACACGGAAGGAGGACCAGCGCGCAGCGGTGGACCGGGGATCGGTAAATATCTCAGGTGCCGGGGTCCTGAGCGATCGGTGACACCGGCACCTGTCCCCCAGCGACGAGAGGTGAGTATGTCATTTTTTTTTTGCAGCAGCAGCAGCATAAAGGACGTATATACTATGGGGCATAATCTGGAGCATATGGGGCATAATCTGGAGCATATGGGGCATAATCTGTGGAACATATGGGGCATAATCTGCAGCATATGGGGCATAATCTGGAGCATATGGGGGCATAATCTGGTGCATATGAGGGCATAATCTGGAGCATATGGGGGCATAATCTGGAGCATATTGGGCATAATCTGGAGCATATGGGGCATAATCTGGAGCATATGGGGCATAATCTGGAACATATGGGGGAATAATCAGGGGAGCATATGGGCATAATTTGGAGAATATGGGGGCATAATTTGGAGCATATGGGGACATAATCAGGGGAGCATATGGGGGCATAATCAGGGGAGCATATGGGCATAATCTGTGGAGCATATGGGGGCATAATCTGTGGAGTTTATGGGGGCCTAATCTATGGAGCATATGGGGGCATAATCATTTTTTACCTAGGCTTATACGCGAGTCAATACGTTTTCCCAGTTTTTTGTGGCAAAATTAGGGGGGTCGGCTAATACACGGGTTGGCTTATACATGAGTATATACGGTATATACGGAGATTGAAATTTTTCCGTACACCGTATACACCTGTCCGCTTCTGATACAGTACCGTATATCTGCTCTTTGTATTACGGTCAAATCCATACTGAGTGAGCGTCTGTGTGTGACTCCGGAAATCTATACGGAGGTTGAAATTTTCCCGTACACCGTATACAGCTGTCCCCTTCTGATACAGTACCGTATATCTGTCCTTTGTATTACGGTCAAATCCATACTGAGTGAGCGTCTGTGTGTGACTCCGGAAATCTATACGGAGATTGAAATTTTGACGTACACCATATACACCTGTCCGATTCTGATACAGTACCGTATGTTAGGGATCGAGTTCCCGCTGCTGCACAAGGGGAATCTCGAACCAGTCCCGCTGCGGTCCCCCATCCATTTCCGGCCGCAGTGGACCCTGCTCAGCAGAGACGTCGGTCCCAGCGTCTCGCCCGGGATAGTACTGTGCAGAGACTTGCTGCTGTCGCTCCTAAATCCTCTGTTGTAACCTGTGTTGGAGCAGGCAGATTTGGGACTAAGTCCTCTGTTTCTCCATCTGAGCATGCCCAGGGCAAGGTCTTCCATTGGAGATCAGGGGTCACATGCTCGGATACAGCTGCGTCTCCTATTGGTCCTCCAGGAAGGTCCTGAAGCTGTTGGTGTCCTGAAAAAGCTTCCTATTGGTCCTTTCTGGAAGGTCTCGTGCTCGTGGCTACTATAAAAAGGTGGCATAACCGCATGGCCGTGCGCTAGTATCAAATTTGTTACGTGCTTGCGCCAGTGTGGTTATGCATGCGTTTAGGGACCCGGCTGAAATAAGCCCCTAGTATACCGGCTTCTCCAGTGAGGAGTTTGGTGTGTGAATTGCTGACTACTTTATTTGAAGCTACGCAGTCCGAACGTATCAAATCCATACTGAGTGAGCATCTGTGTGTGACTCTGGAAATCTATACGGAGATTGAAATTTTCCCGTACACCGTATACAGCTGTCCACTTCTGATACAGTACCGTATGTCTGCTCTTTGTATTACTGTCAAATCCATAGTGAGAGAGCGTGTGTGTGTGACTCCGGAAATATATACGGAGATTTAAATTTTTTCCTACACTGTAGACAGCTGTACGCTCCTCATACAGTACCATATATCTGTATACAGTACATTTTCCCAAACATGAGGAAGTATGGTGGAAGAGGCTGCGGACGTGGGCGGGGGGGCTAGCTGGTACTGATGGTGGTGGTGCATCTGCTGGGAGTGCCAAAAGCACAATAGCACCTAAGGCAGGAGGTGTTGAGCCTGCGTCATCGTCTGGCTCCAGAAGGCCTGGAAGGCTCCTTTTTCTGGGAGTAGGTAAACCGCTTTTAAAGCCGGAACATCAGGAACAGGTATTGGCTTACATTGCCGAAACAGCCTCCAGCTTTATCGCCTCTTCTTCTGAAGTTTCAAAAAATGCAAGCACTGAGTCGTCAGTGCAGGCTCCTGGTCAGGAAACAACACCTTTCCTTGTCTCTTTCACCCGCACCAAAAGTGAAGGATGCGGCAGGCCACACTTCAGATTACTACATGGAGATCTTTTCACATACCATGACTGGGTTATCAAGTCAAATCCTGAATTCCCCAGTCCAAGATGAATCTGACATGGAGTGCACTGATGCACAGTCACTACTATAGGATTCTGCTGGTACATTCACCCAGAGCACTACATTGCCCTCACAGTCTACTGAGACTGAATCTGACCCTGATGAAACTCAGGTGCCCCTTCCCGCATACTATGCCATCTTACATGGTGACACTGAGGAATGTGCAGATGAAATTGAGGAGGAGGTGATGGATGACCCAGTTGTTGACCCAGATTGGCATCCATTAGGGGAAGAGGGTGCTGCTGGCAATAGCTCAGAAGAGGAGGAGGATCCGCAGCAGGCATCGACATCACAGCTACGGTTATCTGGCAGGCCCGTAGCAGTCCAAAAACGTGTTAAAAAAAAGAAAGAGTTTCAGGACAGTTTGGCCAGACGGTCAAACTAGCACAGCGTGCAAGCCCTGAAAATTTATCACATAGTAGGAAGAGTGCAGTGTGGCACTTTTTTGACCAAAATCCTATTGATGAGGCAAAGGTTATCTGAAAGAGGTGCGGAAGGACATTTAGCCGAGGGAAAAATCACCGAAATTTGAATGCCAGTTGCATGCTTAGACATTTAAATACCATGCACTTGCAAGCGTGGACAGACTATAAAACCTCAGGTTGCACACATGCACCTGCTCCGACTGAAGGTAGCCAGCAACGCTACATCATTTCCCCAGTGTAAGCCCACCGGTTAGCACACCACCAGCAAGAAATGTTGAGGTGTCATCGCAAGGCCAAAGAAGTCAGGGAATCCCAATGTTTTTCAAACAAAAGATTGAATCTAGGCCATCACCACCGCCATCACCAACCCCCTCTCAGTCCGCCATGTCCACCGCTAGTTCCCCCATATGCAGCTCTCAAGTCCAGCTCACCCTAGCAGACACTCTGAGTAGGACAAGAAAGTACTCATCCCCTCATCCGCATACTCTGGCTTTGAACGCCTACATTGCCAAACTGATCTCATTAGAGATGATGCCCTTCCGTTTGGTTGAAAGTGCAGCGTTCCGAGAGCTCATGGCCTACGCTGTCCCACGCTATTACCTATCCAGTTGGCAATTTTCTTTCAACACCATCCCTGCCCTTCACCTGCATGTGAAAGACCGCATTGTCCATGCACTCAAACAATCAGTGAGTGGAAAGGTGCACCTTAAAACAGATGCATGGGCCAGTAGGCATGGCCAGGGCCGTTACGTGTCCATCACTGCATACTGGGTTAATGTGGTGGATGCAGGGTCCACAGGGAACATCGGTAGTGGGACATTGCTGCCTAGCCCATGGTATAGGCAACAGTTGGCTGTAGATGTTCGACCCTCCTCCTCCTCCAGAAGCAAAAGCTTGTCGACAGAGCGCAGTCGCACGAGCACTCCATCTGCAGCTGCCAGTGTTGCACACGAGGTGTCCCACTATCGAACAGCTAGTGGTAAGTGTCAGCAGGCTGTTTTAAAGATGATGTCTTTGGGCGACAACAGTCACACCGCAGAGGTACTGGCCGACTACTTGCAGCGAGAAACTGAGTCATGGCTGGGCAGTCTACATTTTGAGGCAGGCAAGGTAGTCAGTGATAACGGCCGTAATTTTGTGGTGGCCATAGCCCTGACAAAACTCAGACACATACCTTGCCTGGCTCACAACTTGAACCTGTTGGTGCAGTGCTTCATAAATTATTATCCGGAGTTACCAGTCCTGCTCCATAAGGTGCAAAGGCTATGCTCGCACATCTGTCGCTCGCACGTAGACTCCAGTCATATGCAGAGGATGCAGCGATCGCTCCACCTCCCCAAGCACCGCCTAATCATAGACGTTGCAACAAGGTGGAACTCCACCATGCACATAGTTGAGAGGCTGTGCGAACAGAGGCAGGCTGTAATGCATTTGTGGGAGGATACACGGGCAGGCAGTTTGAGGGCAGACATCGAGTTGTCGGATGTGCAGTGGTCATAGCTGAAAGACCTCTGTAAATTCCTTCAGTGTTTTGAGGAATGCACACTGCTGGTAAGCTCAGATGACGCCATCATAAGCATGAGCATCCCACTTATGCGTCTGCTCTGTTAGGGTTCGAGTTCCCGCTGCTGCACAAGGGGAGTCTCGAACCAGCCCCGCTGCGGTCTCCCATTCATCTCCGGCCGCAGTGGAGCCTGCTCTGCAGAGACGTCGGTCCAAGTGTCTTGCCAACTCCAGTACTGTGCAGTGACTTGCTGCTGCCTTTCCTGGATCTGCTATTATAGCCAGTGCTGGAGCAGACGTCTTTGGGACAAAGTCCTGCGTTTTCCCTTCTGAGCATGCCCAGAGTGAAATCTCTCATTGCAGATCAGGGGTCACATGCTCAGGTACTGCAGCAGCTCCTATTGGTCTGCCAGGAAGGTCCTGTGACTACTGTTGTTCTGGAACAAGCTTCATTGGTCCTTGTTTCTGGCAGGTCCTGTAGCTGTTACTATAAAAGGGTAGCATGGCTGGGCCGCCATGCGCTAATATCAACCATTGTATGCTATGCGCCAGTGTGGTCATGTGTGTGTGTGGTTAGGGACCCGGCTGAAATAAGCCACTAGAATACCGACTTAATCAGTGAGGAGTTTGGTGTGCTAGCTGGTCAGGGTCGGCGTCCTAGATGCCCTAGATTACCGGCATAACCGGTGAGGAGTTTTGATTGCCGTATTCAGGGTCTGGCATTCAGACGCCATAGATTGCGGGTGACTCCCGCGAGGACATTAGCACATGATCACGCTTTATGTACGCTTAGCACTTAACTGTGTACCTGAGAGCCTGACAGGACACAGCACTTTTTCTCAGCGGCCCTGTGACGTAACAGGGTTCGCTTTCAACGCTAGACAGCGCCCTAGCGTGTTTTCTTTGCGACTCAGTTGTGTTTAGTGAGTTCGCACACATCGCCATATAGCGCTGCGGCTCTCCTTCTAGTGGCTCTGTGGAGTAACAGAGTTCGCACTTATTGCCACAGCGCGTTACGGCGTTTATGTTGGCGACTCTGCGGGATAACAGAGTTTGCTTCTTACGCCATTTTACTAGCAGCAGGCTCCGCCTGCACGGTGGACCCCGGGCTGCGAACTCACCTCTCCACATCTTATATTTGGTGCGTTCCGCAGACCCTAACATAATATTAGCGCCAGGGTCTGGCTAGTAAAATGGCGGATGGACAGCGTTTACAGCTGTACATCCAGCAGCTGGAGGGTAGGTTGGCGGCTCTTGAGCGCACAACCTCAGCTGTGGATGTTACCGCAGTCACTGTTCAGGCTGCTAGCGTAGCTGCAGCCAGTTTGTCCTCTGCCACCTCTGTTTCTACATTGTCCCACCTCCCGCTTCCAGACAAGTTTGCTGGTGACAGCAAGCAATGTCGGGGATTCGTGAGTCAGTGCTCCATACACCTCGAGCTTCTGGCTGCACATTTCCCCACGGATTGGGCACAAGTGGGCTTTGTGATAGCTCTTCTGTCGGGCAGAGCGTTGGAGTGGGCAACGTCGCTGTGGGAGCGTGACGACCGTGTGGTGCGGAGTGCTTCTCGTTTTCTGGAGGCTCTGAAAAAGGTTTTTCTAGGACCTCAGATCACCCACGATACGGCGCTCAAACTGCTGGCAAGTACCCAGGGTTCGGCTTTGGTCAGCCAGTTTGCTGTCCAATTTCGGACTCTGGCCTCGGAATTAGAGTGGCCAGATAAAGTCCTCATTCCCGTGTTCTGGAGAGGACTGGCGAGTCATGTGAAAGACGCCTTGGCTACCAGAGAGATTCCTGCCACACTGGAGAAGCTTATCGCTATTTCCACCCGCGTCGACCTCCGTTTCCACGAGCAGAGGCTGGAACGTGCCCAGTGTAGGCAGAGGGTTCGGTTGGCTCCAACCTTCACCACCCCTCTGGAGTCGCCCGTTCAGGCGCCTGACCTTCAGGAGGTTGCTCCTGCAGGATCTAAATCTCGGGTCACTCGTCCATCCCCGATTTGTTATATTTGCCAGCAGCAGGGACATTTTGCCAACCGATGTCCACAGCGGCTGAATAAACGGTCACGCCCAGTAACCGTAGGAACAGGGTCACTGGACGCCATGAGTTTTGCCCCTAAAGTGCTCCTCAAGGGGATAATTACCAACGGTTCTACCACCCTACCCGTCAAGCTGTGTGTGGATTCTGGGGCAGAGGGGAATTTTATGTCATCCTCCTTTGCTTCTCGCCACACCATGCCTTTGTGTTGCTGGCTGAACCAGTATCGGTACGGGTGTTGAACGGAGCAATTCTGCCCTCACAAATCACCCATCAGTCTGTCCCACTCACCTTGTCTATGTCTCCTTCCCATCAGGAGAATATATCATTTTTTATCCTCCCTGAGGGTATAGATGAGGTTTTGTTGGGATTACCCTGGCTCCGCCACCACTCTCCCTATATTGAGTGGTCTTCAGGGAGAATTCTGGGTTGGGGTAATTTATGTAAAGGCAGATGCATTAGGGACAGCGTGCAGGTCAACACCACTGAGATACCCATAGACCTCTCTCCTCTTCGCAAGGCCTATTGGTCTTATGCCGACGTTTTCTCGAAGAAGGCTGCAGAGACTCTTCCGCCTCATCGCCCCTATGACTGTCCTATCGACCTCTTGCCTGGAGCTGAGCCTCCTAGAGGAAGGGTTTATCCCCTCTCTCTTCCTGAGACAGAGGCCATGTCCCAATATATTCACGAGAACTTGGCAAGGGGATTCATTAGGAAGTCGGTGTCACCAACAGGAGCGGGGTTCTTCTTTGTGCAGAAGAAGAACGGAGAATTACGTCCGTGCATTGATTATAGGGGTCTCAACGCTATCACCGTGAAAAATAAATATCCTTTGCCGCTAATCTCTGAGCTCTTTGACAGGCTTCGGGGAGCAAGGGTATTTACTAAGTTAGACCTGCGGGGTGCGTATAACCTGATTCGCATCCGTGAGGGGGACGAATGGAAGACGGCATTTAACACCAGGGATGGGCATTATGAATATCTGGTAATGCCCTTTGGGCTCTGTAACGCCCCATCTGTCTTCCAAGACTTTGTGAATGACATCTTCCGGGATATGTTGACCACCTCGGTGGTAGTCTATCTGGATGACATTCTCATCTTTTCTCCAGATATGGCCTCCCACCAGAGAGATGTCTGCAAGGTCTTCGACCTCTTGCGAGCAAATTCCCTATATGCGAAGTTGGAGAAGTGCATGTTTGAGCAGGAGTCTCTACCTTTCCTGGGCTATATCATCTCCACCCAGGGATTGGCTATGGATCCTACCAAACTACAGGCTGTAATGGATTGGCAGGAACCCCACTCCCTTAAGGCGGTGCAGCGCTTTATGGGGTTCATTAACTACTATCGGCAATTCATTCCCCACTTCTCTACTTTGGTAGCTCCCTTGGTAGCCCTCACCAAGAAGGGAGCTAATCCCAAGTTGTGGTCAGAGGAGGTCACAAAGGCGTTCTCCTCCATCAAGTCGCATTTCGCCAGTGCTCCCATCTTACATCGCCCCGATGTCGATAAACCGTTTATCTTAGAGGTGGATGCCTCTTCTGTTGGTGCTGGAGCAGTCCTCTTTCAAAAGGATGCCCAGGGTCGGAAGCATCCCTGCTTCTTCTTTTCCAAGACCTTTACACCAGCAGAGAGGAATTATTCCATCGGGGACAGGGAGTTACTGGCTATGAAGTTGGCTTTCTCCGAGTGGAGACATCTTCTGGAGGGGGCTCGCTTCCCCTTCCAAGTATTCACGGACCACAAGAACTTGGTGTATTTGCAGACAGCCCAGCGGCTAAATTCCTGTCAGGCCAGATGGTCCTTGTTTTTCTCCCGGTTCCATTTCACCCTCCATTTCCTCTCCGGTGAGAAGAACATTCGCGCAGACGCTCTATCCCGCTCCGTGGTGTCCTCTGAGGAGGTGGAGGAGGAGTCTCGGCTGATTGTCCCCACAGAAAGCCTAAGAACGGTGGCTCCGGTTTCGCTTGAGTCTGTGCCTCCGGGCAAGACTTTTGTGCCCATCAATTTGCGACCGGAAGTACTCTCTTGGGCACATTCGTCCAGGGTGGGTGGACATTTTGAGACAAAAAGGACTTCTGAGTTGCTGGCGAGAACATACTGGTGGCCGCAGATGGCCCGTGATGTCAGGGAATACGTTCAGGCGTGCGTCTCCTGCGCCAAGAATAAGTCCCCTCGACAACGGCCAGCTGGGTTACTTTTCCCTTTACCGGTGGCAGACAGGCCTTGGGAGATGGTCGGGATGGATTTTGTGGTGGGCTTACCCAAGTCTCGGGGCTGCACCATCATCTGGGTGATAACCGACCACTTCTCCAAAATGGTGCACTTAGTGCCGTTACCACGGTTACCGTCTGCACGGGCCTTGGCAGCATTATTCATTAGGCATATTTTCCGCCTTCACGGTATGCCAGACAAAATTGTCAGTGATCGAGGTCCCCAGTTTGCGTCTCGGTTCTGGAGAGAGCTGTGTCGTTTACTCAGCATTGAGTTGAATCTCTCCTCTGAATACCATCCCGAGACGAATGGGTTGATAGAGAGGGCCAACCAGACCTTGGTCACATACTTGCGACATTTTGTCTCTGCCAGGCAGGATGACTGGGCATCCTTGCTACCGTGGGCTGAGTTCGCTCTAAATAATGCTGTGGCTGACTCCACCGGACAGACCCCATTCCTCCTGAACTACGGTCAGCATCCGCGGGTACCAGTGCCCATGCCCGTGTCTTCCGCCGATTCCAGGGTGGCAGACTGGGCTGTGGAGGCACGGTACATTTGGGACCGCACACAGGATGCCATTCAGGCCTCCAAAGAGAGGATGAGGTCTTCGGCCGATGCCCATCGGCGCCCCGCTCCTACATTTGCTCCGGGTGACCTAGTGTGGCTTTCTGCCCGAAACATCAGGCTACGTGTAGAGTCCACCAAGTTGGCACCTCGCTTTTTGGGCCTCTTTAAAGTTCTTGAGCAGGTGAACCCGGTGGTTTACCGCCTAGCCCTTCCGCCTCGCCTTGGTATCACTGACACCTTTCACGTGTCCCTCCTGAAACCCGTGGCCATTTCCCGGTTTTCCGAGTCATCTGCCGGGACGTCGGGTTCATCTACCGATGATCATGAGGTGAACGCCATTGTTGGGTACAAGGTGGTACGAGGCAAAAAATTTTATTAGGTGGATTGGAGGGGTTATGGGCCTGAGGATAGGTCCTGGGAGCCTGCCGAGCATGTTCACGCTCCGCAACTCATCGCTGCCTTTGAGCGCAGCGAGGCCCAAAGAAGGGGGGCCCTAGGGGGGGTGGTAATGTTAGGGTTCGAGTTCCCGCTGCTGCACAAGGGGAGTCTCGAACCAGCCCCGCTGCGGTCTCCCATTCATCTCCGGCCGCAGTGGAGCCTGCTCTGCAGAGACGTCGGTCCAAGCGTCTTGCCCACTCCAGTACTGTGCAGTGACTTGCTGCTGCCTTTCCTGGATCTGCTATTATAGCCAGTGCTGGAGCAGACGTCTTTGGGACAAAGTCCTGCGTTTTCCCTTCTGAGCATGCCCAGAGTGAGATCTCTCATTGGAGATCAGGGGTCACATGCTCAGGTACTGCAGCAGCTCCTATTGGTCTGCCAGGAAGGTCCTGTGACTACTGTTGTTCTGGAACAAGCTTCATTGGTCCTTGTTTCTGGCAGGTCCTGTAGCTGTTACTATAAAAGGGTAGCATGGCTGGGCCGCCATGCGCTAATATCAACCATTGTATGCTATGCGCCAGTGTGGTCATGTGTGTGTGTGGTTAGGGACCCGGCTGAAATAAGCCACTAGAATACCGACTTAATCAGTGAGGAGTTTGGTGTGCTAGCTGGTCAGGGTCGGCGTCCTAGATGCCCTAGATTACCGGCATAACCGGTGAGGAGTTTTGATTGCCGTATTCAGGGTCTGGCGTTCAGACGCCATAGATTGCGGGTGACTCCCGCGAGGACATTAGCACATGATCACGCTTTATGTACGCTTAGCACTTAACTGTGTACCTGAGAGCCTGACAGGACACAGCACTTTTTCTCAGCGGCCCTGTGACGTAACAGTGTTCGCTTTCAACGCTAGACAGCGCCCTAGCGTGTTTTCTTTGCGACTCAGTTGTGTTTAGTGAGTTCGCACACATCGCCATATAGCGCTGCGGCTCTCCTTCTAGCGGCTCTGTGGAGTAACAGAGTTCGCACTTATTGCCACAGCGCGTTACGGCATTTATGTTGGCGACTCTGCGGGATAACAGAGTTTGCTTCTTACGCCATTTTACTAGCAGCAGGCTCCGCCTGCACGGTGGAACCCGGGCTGCGAACACACCTCTCCACATCTTATATTTGGTGCGTTCCGCAGACCCTAACATGCTCATGCAAACTTTGACGCACATTAAGGATCAGGCATCTGCAGCAGAGGAGGAGGAGGAGCCTTGACAGTCAAGCATTGTCTGCTCAGGGAACTGTTCTGGACGTGGTGGATGAAGAAGAGGAAGAGGAGGAGGAGGAGGAGGAGGGGGATTATTATATTGGGGAGGAGAGGCTTCTCAGGGGACAAGAGAAAATGTTGGGTTGCCAAGGTCAGGTACAGGGTTTGTGCGTGACTGGAGGGATGTGGATTTGGCAGAAAGTGCTCCTCCACCCACCACTGGCAGTGCATCATTGACACCTGGAACATTGGCCCACATGTGTGATTATGTCTTGCGGATCCTAAAAAGGGCCCCCAGCATTGCAAAAATTATGAAGGATGACAACTACTGGTTGGCCAGCCTCCTCGATCCACACTATAAAAGCAAATTACAGAACATCATGCCACAGGAGAATCTAGAGCTAATATTGGCGAACAAACAAGCAACTCTGGTAAACCGTTTGTTAGAGGCATTCTCAGCACACAGCAGTGGTGCAGGTTCTACCATGAGCCGTTTTGTGCCAAATGGAAGAGGTGTTTGTGGTGCACACCACCGAAGTGGCGTTGGAGACAGGGGTTTCATGACCATGTTGTGGACTGATTTCTCGAGTACCGCTCACACGACTAGTAATACTGAATCGATTGCAACAGACAGGAGACAGCAGTTGTCAACTATGGTTCAAAATTACCTCTCCTCCCCTATCAATGTTCTCCCTCACAATTCAATTGGAGACAGGGGTTTCATGACCGCATGTTTCCTTCACAGGAAAACCTTCAAAATGCAAACACCACACCTCAAATCAACTCCAACACTTTTATCTGCTTAATTGAGAATGACATAACGAAGGGATTTCCCACACCTGTCCATGAAATAGCCTTGGAGTCAATTGTCCAATTACTTTTGGTCCCTTTAAAAACAGGGTGGCACATGTTAAGGAGCTGAAACTCCTAAACCCTTCATCCAATTTTAGTGTGGATACTCTCAAATGAAAGCTGAAAGTCTGAACTTCAACTGCATCTGAATTGTTTTGTTTACAATTCATTGTGACAATGTCTAGAACCAAAATTAAATAAATATTGTCTCTGTCCAAATATATATGACCTAAATGTTGGTGATCTCACCTTCATTAAAATGAACCATGCCTGGGTTTCAAAGGATTTTGTACCATCTTCCCCTGATGACACATAGGTTGCCAGCAAAATGACTCGCTTTGTCCTCCTCTTCCTCTGACTTCTCCAATTCCTCCATTTGCAGCTGCTGAACGTCCAGCCTACACCTCAACATATGCCAGTTTTTCCACCTCCTTAACTGGGCTGTACCCCCCCAGGGCCGGGGTTGTGAGCATGTGGGGAGGCCCACTCACTGTCAGAGACACCGACGCACTATGACGGGCCCTGTGCCAGTGCCGGCGCCTACAAGTGGGCCCTGCTTGCTCAGGGCCCCAGCACTTGCAATGCTTAGCTCTCCCTCCTCCACCACAGTGACGTCTACCGCGTTTCCCGACGGTGACATTCAGGTCAGAGAGCGCGATGACGTCACGTCTGTGTGCCCTCTGCCTGAACAGTCCAAGTGAAGAGAGCTGGAAGATGGCGACGCTGAAGAGTCCAGAGTAGAGCAGTGCCCAGCGAGGAGAGATATTTCATTTTTTTAATGTTTGGAGCTATATATGGAGAGCATTATAAACTGGAGAATTATGTATAGGGCACATCATACACTTGAGCATCATAGATAGGGCCCATCATACACTGGAGCATTATAAATGGGGCCCATCATACACTGGAGCATCATATATGGGGCCCATCAGATACTAGAGCATCATATGGGGCCCATTATACACTGGAACATCATATATGGGGCCCAATATAAACTGGAGCATCATATGGAGCCAATTATATATGGAGCATTATACACTGGAGCATCATATATGGGGCCCATCATATACTAGAGCATAATATGGGGTTCATTATTTATGGGGCATCACATAGGGCCCTTTATATATGGAGCATCATATGGAGCATTATATGGAGCCCATTTTGTATGGCTAACTATGTGGTGACCATAATACTGTATGGATGACTATACTGTCCGGTTTTTGAGCTATTGTAGAATTTACAATAGATATCACTCATGTAATGTAAGAAGTGAAGTATTTGGCATTGTACTATACCTATATTTCTCTGCCGTATCGGAGCATCATGAATTGTGGTATGTGTTAAAGGGGTCCACTGAGACTCTTTTGCTCGGGGCCTATGAAAACCTGGAGTCAGCCCTGCCCCCCCCACAACTTTAGCCAAATAACCCCCAGTTTTCAATGCGTTACTATTATTATATAAATTATAAAGTTAATTAAGGTTGACAAGCTTAAGTAATAAGTATTGATGTCGTTGGCATTGAAATGGTCACTGTAGGTGTGTTTACTGTCCTCCACTCACTTCCGACTTTTATTCTCCATTGACTTGCATTGGGGTCGGGTTTTCGACTACGACTCGACTTTTTCCGATAGTCGGCCGACTTCGCTCGACTCAAATTTTGGGAAAGTCGGATGGTCTGAAACCCAACTCGACCCTCCCAAAGGCAAAGTCGCTCATCTCTACTAGTGAACCAGTAAAGTAACTAATGTTCTATCCAAATACAACCAACAACTTCTGTTACTGGATGTTGTAGTTTTTAGTGTGCTGCATTGTTCTCTCGTAATTACAGTCTCTGGTATCTTTAGTGGGGCTTATGTGTCTGCTGTTGCTGCTGCTGGAGATGTTAACACTAATTTGTGGAAATGTGAACAGTCGTGCTTGGGTGTCCATCTGCTGATTGGTGTAATGGAAGCCTGTTGGTCCCTATTATGCTATTTCTACTGTGTTAAAATTGATGCCACTTTTCTGGTGTCTGCCACTAATTTTTTAAATGTGAACACACCTGGTTGGTGTCCATCTGCTTGGTTGGGTGTAGTGTAAGACCTGTTGGTCCCTATTAGACTATTTCTACTGCGGTGAAATTGATGTCACTTTGTTGGTGTGTGCAAATAAATATTTGTAAATGTGTATATTCCGGGTTGGGTCTTCTTCATGTGTGTTGCCTGTAGCAGTAGGCCTCCGATACCGGCAGTCCTCCACTGTCTTTGAGTTAACTACCCATGTTACTATCCATACATTTTTCTATGAAACTGATATGTGCACCACCTGAGTGTGGCTGAGCATCACTTTAAACTTTTGATGGGTTTTATCACTTATATATAGCGCCAATAATTGAACATTCGATTTACAGACTTTACTGGCACTATCTATATGACTTTGTAGCGTGGATAGAAAAATAATTAGAGCGCCCGCCAGGGCCGGGGGGGATTATCGATACTGGGCCACTTCTTAAAGGGGTAGTGTCACGGCAGCAGTGACCTGATCCGTGTCCCTGGGCGTCCCATGAAAAACAGCTTAACGGGAGAAAAATAAAGTTTGTGATATAATGTTCTTGAAGCCACCTGTGGTGCTTGGCAAATAGGTTGTTAGCCTGGGCTAACTGGGGCTGATGGTGATGCAGCAGAGTTGGTATAGCTCTAAACAGGTAGAGCTTTAGTCCCAGGGCACTTAAGTAGTGATGATGATGATTCTGGTGCTGGGAGGGTGACGCATGAGTGAATCAGAGGACACAGCAGGGTGCAGTTTTCAATGCTTTACTCACAGTTCACTTGTGCACAGATGCACGCTTAGTACCGTGTCTCCCAGATAAAGGTCCAGCAAACTCAGGGGTAGATTGGGATACCTTTTCCACCACTCCCTTCTGTGTGTTTCTCTCCTGGCCATCTCACTGCGCTGGTTTCCGCCCTCCTGACCAGCACCTTCACAAACAGTGTCCCAAGATAGCAGCCGGGGACTGGTATGATTTGATAGCTGAGGAGGACAGGAGCAAAAACAGCAAAGGCAGCCAAATACCCAGAGAGGTTGGGAACTAATGGGTTGCAGATCCCTAAACTAACCGCACAACTAGAAGCAGCCTTGGGATGTACCTACGGTGACCTAGACGCCTTGGCACAGCCGGAGAGCTAGCTACACCTAAAGATAGAAACAGGAAAGCTTACTGACCCGGAGTAGCGCCCCAAAGGAATAGGCAGCCCCCACACATATAATGGCGGTTAGTCAAGATGAAACACAAACGCAGGTAGAAAATAGAGTGAGCAAAAGCTGGGGCCAAATACTGCCTAGAAAGAACAGAACAAGACAGAATACTATCTGCAACCCATAAAAACCCTAGAAAATCTTCCAACACTTTTGATTTAAAAAATGCTGAGATCATACGATCTCGCCACCCACTAAATCAGATCTCCGGTGTGAACAAGCGGCTAACCCGCAGCCACTTAAATAGCAGAAACAGAGAAATGGAACAAATAAACAGTGGCTACTGAAAAACAGAGAGTAGCACAGGCCCCTGGAGGGGAACCCAGCTAACCCCACAAAAGTGCAGACAAAAAATGAAAATAGCAAACACGATAGAAACAAGCAGAAAATATCTTATCTGAAAGTAGCAGACGGAAGGCAAGACACCAGGAAACAACAATTGATTACCGGCGAGGATCATGGGAAAGCATCTCACTAATATCAGCCCAGTCCGTCTCTCCTGATTGCCAGTCATTAGAGTTGAGCGATACTTTCCGATATCCAAAAGTATCGGAATCGGAATGGTATCGCCGATACCCAAAAAATATCGGCGATACCCGATACCGATCTCGGAAATCCAATGTAAGTCTATGGGAACAAAATATCGGAATTAAAAAAACCCCATTCTTGCCTTGTTGGTTAATTGTACATGAAGGAAAACAACAAAGAGTAATGTAGAATGTATTGGGGAAGGTTGAGGAGACACTAAAGGCATAGATGTTTAACCTAATCAAATGGAATAGCATAAATATTTTTTTTTTTAAAGATGTTCGGATTGACGAAGAAATTGACAATGTTGTTAACGTTTTTTCTATTTTGGCAAATATGTATATTTCACAACTTCCATGCTCTTCACCTTTTTAACTTTTGACACACTTTCTCCTTCATAATCTTCAGCAGCATCATCTTTTTCATCAAATTATTCTTCATCTTCACCTTCTTTATCTTCTTCTTAAACTTCTTGCTATTCATCTTTTTGTTAACATTACCCATATTCTTCTTATTAAACTATTATTCTTCTTCATATTCTACTTCCTCATCTTCTTCATCATATTCTTATTTGTGACAGAGATTCCTGTACTTGTAATCTGTCAAAGTATGAATTTTTCATCCTTCCGTTCTTGCTGTCACAAAAGATTTAAATTACAACAGTATTTGTCCGTGTTCAGTTTAGCCTGCAGCAGCAGGCATTTTCCAGGGGCACCACGAGGAGGAACGGACTCACCCCATACACTGCTTAGTCTTCTTCTGCTTATAATTTAGAGCATATATTTTGCTCTTCATTTTGGTCTTATACTTCATGTTATTCTGCTTTTTGATCTTCTGCTTATTGTTCTTAAGTGTCTTGTTCTGTATCTTGTAGTTTGTCTTAACCTACTTAGTCCTGTTGGGTAATCTTTTATTTCTTCTTTGTGATGGTGTTTAGGCTGGTTGGCTTGATGCTCGTCGTCCTTGTGGTCGTCATCTTCTTCGGGGTGGTCATCAGGGTCGTCGTCTTCATTGTTGGAGATCCAGAGTGATTACCCAAATAAACATTTTAAAAATCTTCAATTTGTAAATGTAGCAGAAGGTACAAGAGCCAATGCAAGTAACGAGGACCAGCTGACTGTGCTGGAACCCGGAGGGGCAGCAGATGGAAAAGAGCCAATGGCACAACCGAGGACCAGCTGACGTTACTGGGACACGGTTACTAAGCAGGAGGTACCTGTGCTCCAAAGCACTACCAAGGACCAGCAGACGTTGCTGGAACTCGGATACCGAGATGGAGGCACCTAGGCCAAAGGCACTGCGGAGAACCAGCTGACGTTACTGGAATCCGGAGGGGCAGCAGAAGGAAAAGAGCCAATGGCACAACCGAGGACCAGCTGACGTTACTGGGACACGGTTACTAAGCAGGAGGTACCTGTGCTCCAAAGCACTACCAAGGACCAGCAGACGTTGCTGGAACTCGGATACCGAGATGGAGGCACCTAGGCCAAAGGCACTGGGGAGAACCAGCTGACGTTACTGGAACCCGGAGGGGCAGCAGAAGGAAAAGAGCCAATGGCACAACCGAGGACCAGCTGACGTTACTGGGACACGGTTACTAAGCAGGAGGTACCTGTGCTCCAAAGCACTACCAAGGACCAGCAGACATTGCTGGAACTCGGATACCGAGATGGAGGCACCTAGGCCAAAGGCACTGCAGAGAACCAGCTGACGTTACTGGAACCCGGAGGGGCAGCAGAAGGAAAAGAGCCAATGGCACAACCGAGGACCAGCTGACATTACTGAACCCCAGTAACACAGGAGCAAGTGTTGACTGTGCTAACAGCACTTCCGAGCAACAACTGGCGGTGTTGGAGCCCAGGGATAAGAAGAGAACAGGGTGGAGGCAGCAGGACTTTTTGACGTACACACAGCAGGGGAACAGCTGACATTACTGAACCCCAGTAACACAGGAGCAAGTGTTGACTGTGCTAACAGCACTTCCGAGCAACAACTGGCGGTGTTGGAGCCCAGGGATGAGAAGAGAACAGGGTGGAGGCAGCAGGACTTTTTGACATACACACAGCAGGGGAACAGCTGACATTACTGAACCCCAGTAACACAGGAGCAAGTGTTGACTGTGCTAACAGCACTTACAGGCAACAACTGGCGGTGTTGGAGCCCAGGGTCAAGGAGGATGTTTAAATACTAGATCAAGTAATTTCCTTGTTACCTGTCAATTTTAAATGTCTATACTTCAAACAAGAGAAAGATAACCTTTAATACCATAAGATGATGATTTCATTTAAACTAATATCTAGATAAATAAAGAATTGACAAACATAAACACATACATTAACATGTTGAACAGCAATGCAAACCACAAAATAAATTAGTTAAGGAATCTGCTATACGGTTGTACATAAAAGCATACAAGTACATATCTGAATCCATTAATGATGGATAAGTAACAGTATGTACACCATTTTTATTGTATAGACAATGAATGTCTGACTTCAAAACATCATCAGCATTACAAGATATCTGTGTCATTACTAAAATGTTACATTTGCTGAATAATGTCACTAAACAGTTTATACAAAATTATACAATTTCCATCATGTAATACTCATAATATGTGGCAATAATCATTTTTATTAACAAACATAACTTTAAAAAGTGCATAGTGCATAGTGAAAATTGCTATTTATGCCTGACTGTCGACTTGCAAGCATGACAACGGATAGATAAGGTATATATAGATGAGACTGCATAGCCACAGATGGTGAATGGCGATGTAATACTGTACCTCAATAAAGTGTGCGTCACTACTACATAATTTTTTTTATATAGCTTTATAAACAGGGTACGTGGATGTATGCTTGCGCCTTTGTTTTGACGCACAGACTGCCTTCCTGCTGAGACGCGTTGGGTATTGAACAGTTGTGTGCAGTGTTCACTGTAGTCTGAGGTTTTCCTTTTTGGAATGCAGATCACGCTCCAGTTAGTTCTTCAACCACTGCTGGTTGTAGTCTGCTGAGCGTGTGTCACTGGCACATCCTTGAAATTTTTCTCTAATTGTTGCTGCTCCATTCTATTACAAATAAATAAAATCTATTAGTGTGACGCGCTTCCATCCGTATACAATACATTTGTTGCAAACACTATAGAAGTACACAAAGGGGCCTTTCACACCTACTGAACAGTTGTGTGCAGTGTTCACTGCAGTCTCTGCGGAATAACCACACTTAGGCCTTATAACTTTTCAGACTTTCTTTATCAATCTACCAAGATGAAGAAGGCAGGGAGTAAGGCACGTGGTCGTGGCTGTGGAGTTTCTTCAGGGAGAGGACGTGGGGATTCTGTGGCTGCTGCGGCCCCCAGTGACACAGCATCCACCAGTTTTCCCCGTGAGCGTTCCTTTATGCGCACTTTTGTAGGAGCTCGGAGTACCCCCTGCTGCGGGAAGAACAAATTGAAGCCGTTGTTGGTTGGATGTCAGCCAATGCATCGACTTCAATTGCTTCCACCTCCTCTCAGGACCACAGCACTGTTGAGCAACCATCTGTCTCTTCACCGCCTGTCAAATTGCCCAGGCAGTCAGAGAGTTCTATACAGGAGCCAGCTGAGTGTCTGCTTCTGTTCTCAGAATCTATTGGCTTGCAAACAGGGGCCCAGCCAAGCAGCATTCTGTAATGTGAAGAAGAGGGAGTATGCAGTGATGCGCAACAGCTGTGTCTCTCTGAATCTGAAGAGGCGGGTGAGACAGTGCCGATGGTCAGCACACCGCAGAACGCATCTGATGATGATGAGACTCAGGTGCCAGTTTCTGTTGAGCATGGTGCTGGCCGGACCACCCAACAGCAGCAGGTGTTGGCAGAGGGTAGTGGAGATGATGAGGTCCAAGACCCAACATGGCGTGAGGAACAGGAAGGTGGTGGGAGCAGCTCAGAGGAATCCTAATAATAATAATATTAATTTATATAGCGCCATCATATTACGCATCGCTTTACAGTTTTGCAGTTTAAGAACACAAGTCATAAGTAACAACGTTAACAATACAATAATTTAAGCTAAATAAGTCGCCCCTGCTCGTGACAGCTTACAATGTACAATGAGGTGGGGGAGATACAAAGTATAGGTGTTTATATACAATGGTGCATTTACAATGATGGTCCAGCCATCTTAAGGGACTGAGGGATGGAGATAGTGAATGGGCTAGAGACACACACACACATACACACTTACACAGAATACATAGAATGACTTTGATTAGTGAATGTGATAGGCCGCTCTGAACAAATGTGTTTTGAGGGAGCGCCTGAAACCATGCAAATTGTGGATAGTACTAATTTCTTGGGGTACAGCATTCCAGAGGATTGGCGTAGGCGGGAGAAGTCTTGGAGTCGGGAGTGGGAGGTATATATTAGTGCAGAGGTTAGTCGAAAGTCGTTTGCAGAGCGCAGCAGTCGGTTAGGCCGATAGATAGAAATGAGGGAGGAGATGTAGGAGGGGTGCTGCACTGTGAATAGCTTTGTGGCTGAGAACCAGTACTTTGGTTGAAAGCTGGGAGAGGCCTAGAGAAGTGGTTAGTGATAGAATCATAGAATGGTAGAGTTGGAAGGGACCTCCTGGGCCTTCTGGTCCAACCCCCTGCTCAAAGCAGGATTCTCTAAATCATCCCAGACAGATGTCTATCCAGCCTCTGTTTGAAGACTTCCATTGAAGGAGAACTCACCACCTCTCGTGGCAGCCTGTTCCACTCATTGATCACCCTAACTGTCAAAAAGTTTTTTCTAATATCTAATCTGTGTCTCCTCCCATTCAGTTTCATCCCATTGCTTCTAGTCTTTCCTTGTGCAAATGAGAATAAAGATGATCCTTCTACAATGTGACAGCCCTTGAGATATTTGTAGACAGCTATTAAGTCTCCTCTCAGTCTTCTTTTTTGCAAGCTAAACATTCCCAAATCCTGCAACCGTTCCTCATAGGACATGGTTTGCAGACCGGTCACCATTCTGGTGGCTCTTCTCTGAACTTGCTCCAGTTTGTTGATGTCTTTTTTAAAATGTGGTGCCCAAAACTGGACACAGTATTCCAGATGAGGTCTGACCAAAGAGGAGTAGAGGGCACTAATGACCTCACGTGATCTAGACTGTATGCTTCTGTTGATACATCCTAGAATTGCATTTGCCTTTTTTGCTGCTGCATCACACTGTTGACTCATGTTAAGTCTGTGATCAATTAGTATACCCAAGTCTTTTTCACATGTGCTGTTACTTAGCCCTATTCCTCCCATTTTGTATATGCTTTTTTCATTTTTATTGCCCAATATGTAGTACTTTGCATTTTTCCCTGTTAAAATCGATTCTGTTAGTTGCTGCCCACTGCTCCAGTTTATGTATATCTTTTTGAATCCTCTCTCTCTCTTCTCTAGTATTAGCTACCCCTCCTAGCTTTGTGTCATCAGCAAATTTGATCAGTTTACCCTCAATTCCTTCATCTAAATCACTGATAAAGATGTTGAACAATACAGGGCCCAAAACAGAGCCTTGTGGTACCCCACTTGAGACATTCTTCCAACTGGATGTGCAGCCATTTACAACCACTCTTTGGGTCCGATCACTAAGCCAGTTATGAATCCACCTAACAGTTGGCTTGTCCATTCCATACTTAGTCATTTTTTCAATAAGGATTGTGTGAGATACTTTGTCAAATGCTTTGCTGAAGTCAAGATATACTATGTCTACAGCATTTCCCTGATCCACCCAGTCAGTGATTCTGTCATAGAAGGAAATTAAGTTAGTCTGACATGACTTATTAGTTACAAACCCATGCTGACTCTGTTTAATCACTTCATTCTTATCCAGGTACTTGCATACATGTTCTTTAATAATTTGTTCAAAGATCTTTCCTGGTATAGAAGTCAGACTCACCGGCCTGTAGTTCCCTGGGTCCACCTTCTTCCCCTTTTTGAAGATAGGAACAACATTTGCTCTTCTCCAGTCTTCTGGGACTTCTCCTGTTCTCCAAGAATTTTCAAAGATTATGGACAGTGGTTCAAGAATTTCTTCTGCTATCTCCTTCAGTACCCTGGGGTGTAATTCATCTGGACCTGGAGACTTGAATTCATTTATGTTAGCTAAGTGTTTCCTCACTGTCTTTCTGTTTATAGATATCCTGGATTCTTCTATTCCTTTAATAGGACAGTGAAGATCAGTTGATGTTACATTTCCTTTCTGAGAGAAAACAGATGCAAAATAGGAATTTAAAAGTTCAGCCTTCTCAACATCATGACTTACCATTTCATCATTTTCATCCTGTAAAAATCCTACAGCATATTTGACTTTTCTTTTACTTTTGATGTATCCCCAAAATCCTTTTTTGTTGCTTTTGACGTCACTTGCAAGCCTTAATTCATTGTCAGCTTTAGATAATCTGATTTGTGCCCTGCAGGTTCTGCAGACGGCATTATATTCTTCTTTAGATATGCCTCCCTCTTTCCATTTGATAAACATTTCTTTCTTCCCTTTTAGCATGTGTTTAAGTTCTATGTTCATCCATCCTGGTTTCCTTAAATGCTTCCCATTCTTCCCTCTTTTCGGAATTGTTAACGATTGTGCTTTGAGAATCTCATTTTTCAAGATTTTCCATCCTTCCTGGACATTTTTGTCCTTAAGGATATCCAGCCATTGGATCCCTCCAATTCTCTTTCTGAGTTCCTTAAAATCTGCCTTTCTCATGATGGCCTGTGGCAGATTTTTTCAAGGCCATGCAAAATATTACATCGCTGTTTCTCTGTAGTGAATAGGACAACAGTCGTGATAAGTACAGTGTAGGCAGTGATGAGCCAGCCTGCACACTGCTGGAAACATTGAAGAGGCCGTGGCTTTCAGTAATGGACTTTTGGCACAGTGTAGTTTGAGTCTGTGGACTTTTGCATCAGGCACAGGCTGCAGCTTCAGATAATGGATTTTTGGCGCAGGTTCGAGCTTTAGGTAATGGACTCTAGACACAGACCATCATAAAACAGCTTATACAAGATAGGGGATGATGAATTTGAATGCACAATCTATACATATACAACATGTCATAAACACCTATGTCCACACTTCATCAAAAGTGTGGCTCAAAGGCATCTGAATATATAGAAGATCCCAAATATAAGAAAATGCAAGCCAATAAAATCAATATATACTTTATTAATCAAAAATAAAACCACATACACAAAAAAAAATGAGAATGGAGAATACAGGTATTGAAAACTTGGTGAGGGAATCTCATCACAAGACAATTAAATGCGCAATTGAGTGTGTAATTGAAGGATAGAAGGAATATAGAAGGAAGATAGAGGAAGACATTGCCCCGACGGTACAAACAGGAGGGAGAGTTAGGCTGCAGACTCGGTTGCCTGTAGCCTCCAGTTTGGCACCTGTTCGGAGCAGTTGTCTTCCAAAAGTCAAAACGTGCGCTCCCAGGACTTGCACTGCGTGGTCCTTTTTTCACACACTTGCACATGATATTTGCTATGTCAAATGCAAGCTGTGTAATCAAAAATTAAAAATAGCTAAAAGTGTCAGTCACCTCAATACCACAAATATGTGGAAACATGTGCGGACAAAGCACGTAGTTGAGTTACAAAGACACACTGGAGATGTAGGCCAACCTACAGCAGCACCTACATCTTCAGGTTGTGTTGAAGCCTCTTCATCGAGCTCACACACAGCTGGTTCTGCTTCCTCACAGGATCGCCATGGAAGAACCTCGGCCACTGTTGTCCAGAGACAAAGTGTTATTCCACACACAGCAGCAAGTTCCCTGTCATCCTCACACTCCCAGGCCACAAAACAGCCATCGGTAGCACAGGCATGGGATAAAAGACGGCCATACTCCGCAAACCATGCACGAGCACAGGCTCTGAATGCTGGCATTGCAAAACTCCTGTCCCTTGAAATGCTGTCATTCAGGCTGGTGGAGACAGACAGTTTCCGTAACTGAATATCATTGTCAGTCCCACATTACAATGTGCCAAGCCGATTTCATTTCAGCAGGCAAGCCGTCCCTGGTCTGCAAAAGCATGTTGAGGGAAAAATTAAACATGCGCTACTAAACGCCCTCAGTAGCAAGGTCCACCTGACCACCGATGCGTGGACCAGTACCCATTGTTATGATCTGCTACAACCAGTAAGGAAAGAAGGGAATTCTGTCCCTACAATACAACTAAGCTGAATCCCTACGATGTAACGGGGAACCTGATCCTGCGACCAGACCCGCTAAAGTCCTCATCTAGTGTGAACGAAGACCTATAGTTGCGAGGGAGGAATCCCTACAAGATCTAGGGACTGGGAGAAAAGGTGGACACCTCCTAACATAAATTGTAGCATGGATAATTAAACAGAAAAAAAATACTTTGCGATCCTAACATCAAGCAAAACTGACTGATTAAGGCACCTAAGCACCCGGCTAGCTTAACAGTAGATAATACAATGAAGTCAAGCAAAGCCAGAAGGGCGGAGCCAGACTAAATAGGGAAAAAAGGTCATGTGACCAGCAAACTGAAACAAAACCTAACAAGAGGCTTCTAACACCCATGGCCAGGGACAATACCGTTCCCTCACTGCCCATTGGGTCAATGTTGTGTAGCCGGGTACTGATCTTGCGAGTGTCGCTGTTCGTGTTCTGCCAACTCCAAGGATTGCAGTAATCAAGTCTGTACACATTGACTCCTCCTCCTACTCCAGTTCCTCAGAATCATAGCTGCAGGAGCCGTCACGGTCTACCTCCATATGGACCCGTGAACGTTTACCTGTTGCGACCGATATGAGCACAGCCGTGTCCAAATGTCAACAGGCCGTCCTGAAATTAATTTCCATGGGGAATCTTAGCCACACAGCGCAGGAGCTCTGTAATGCCATAAAGCAGGAGAGCGACGTGTGGTTTTTGGAAGCGAATCTACAGGCAGGCTTGATAGTGTGTGACAATGGCCGAAATCTGGTGGCAGCTCTGGGCCTTGGCAACCTCACTCACATAGCATGTCTGTCATATGTGCTCAACTTGGTCGTGCAGAGTTTTTTGAGGGACTATCCGGATCTTGATGCACTGCTGCACAAGGTCCGCCTAGAGTACGCTCACTTGTGACGTTCCAGCATGGCCAGATCGCTGATTGCAGCTCTGCAACGCAGATTTCACCTTCATGAACATCGCATCATATGTGACGTACCAACCAGGTGGAATTCCTCGTTTCATATGTTGGAGCGGTTGTGTGAGCAGCAGCCAACAGTAATGGAGTATCAGCTGCATCAGGCGCAATCAACTCGCAATTAGCGCCGTTCACACTTCACCACTACTGAGTGGGCCTCTATAATAATAATAATATTCTTTATTTATATAGCGCCATAATATTCCACAGTGCTTTACAGTTTAACAGTTTCAAAACAAAAGTCATAAGTAACAACGTTAACAATACAATAATTAAAGCTAAATCAGCCGCCCCTGCTGGTGAAAGCTTACAATCTACAATGAGGTGGGGGAGATACAAAGTACAGGTGTTTATATACAATGGTGTTTTTACAATGATGGTCCAGCCATTTTAAGGGAGTGAGGGATGCATGGAGATAGTGAATGGGCTACACACACAGACTTACACATAGAATGACTTTGATTAGTGAATGTGATAGGCCACTGTGAACAAATGTGTTTTGAGGGAGCGCCTGAAACCATCCAAATTGCGGATAGTCCTAATTTCTTGGGGTACAGCATTCCAGAGGATTGGCGCAGCGCGGGAGAAGTCTTGGAGTTGGGAGTGGGAGGTACGGATTAGTGCAGAGGTTAGTCGAAGGTCGTTTGCAGAGTGCAGCAGTCGGTTAGGCCGATAAATATAAATGAGGGAGGAGATGTAGGGGGGTGCTGCACTGTGGAGAGCTTTGTTGGTGAGAACCAGTAATTAGAATTGGATCCTATAATGAATGGGCAGCCAGTGTAATGAGTGGCGAAGGACTCTATGAAGGACATCTGCCACGTTTTGCGTGCGTTTGATGAGTCAACTCGGATGGCGAGTGCAGATGATGCACTAGTCAGCCTGACTGTCCCCCTTATCTGCCTGCTTCAAAAAACACTGCAAGCACTAAGGCATGGGGTTTTGGATGAGGTGGAGGATGAGGAGTCACAAATTCCATCACCTTCTGGACAGTCAGCGCAACGTGGTTCCTCACAAAGGGCTGGAGGACTTTCAAAGTACCATGCTGTATCAACAATTGAACCTCCAGAGTCGCTGTCTATATTTTCATAACCATTCCAAACTTTTAATGTATTTACAAAGCACATAATGTACAGTTTTTGTCTATCCTTTTGTAATGCTATTGTGTTTCCATAAAGTGATGTTACAGAATTATGATACAATGTTTTTAAATTTTGAGTTTTAAATTTTGTAAATTTTTATGTATTTGAAGGACTTTGTGAGGAGGATGAGGAGGAGTCAATGGAGGAGGAAGACATCGCTCCAGAGGGAGGTAGACAATGCTCTAGTCAGTATGTAGACCAAGGGTGGGGTGATGCACAGCAGGCAGAGATGACGCCTCTTGTAGGGGACAACGTTTCTTGGCCAGTTGGGAGTCTGCAGCAGATGGTTGATTTCATACTGCAGTGCCTGAGAAACGACCGCCGCATCGAACACATTCACACCACGTCTGATTATTGGCTGTACACCCTCCTAGACCCTCGCTACCGGGACAACTTACAAAGCCTCATCACACCGTTGAACCGGGAGCGTAAAATGCGGAAGTACCAAGACACACTGGTGCAATCCATAATGTTCTCCATTCCAGCCGAGAGCACTGCTGCTGCTACTGCTTTACAATCAGCTCTGTGCGTCGAGGCAGTGGAGACAGCTCTGCAACAAGAGGGAGCACAAGCAGCGCCTCTGCACAGGGCAAGAACAGTATGTTCCAAATGTGGCGAAGTTTTGTGGCAGCGCCACCAATGTCTACACCATCCGAGACGGCTCCAGTCAGCAGGAGGCAACATTTCCGTAAGATGGTGACAGACTACATGTCTTGCCCTCTCAGTGTACTCCCAGATGGCTCTTTCCCATTCAAGTTTGTTGTCTCTAAGCTGGATACATGGCCAGATCTTAGCCAGTATGCATTGGAGGTGCTGGCTTGCCCTGCTGCCAGTGTATTATCGGAGCGCGTCTTTACTGCTGCAGGTGGTGTACTAACAGACCGTTGCATGCGACTCTCCTCCGATAATGTAGAACGGCTTACTTTTCTGAAAATGAACTAGGCATGAATCTCGCCTGAATTTGCCTGTCCGGTTTCAGATTAACTAACTGGTTGGCAACGTTTTCCATGTCTCCTGTTATGTTCATCTTTCTACCACCTGAACTATACTCCCTGGGCTACAACACTGCCAGTTGCTGCTCAGAAGTGTCGTGTCCACAGACCAATACACAAGCTATAGTGATAGTGGGGTTCAGTAACGCCTGCTGTTCCCCTGCTGTGTGTCTGACAAAAATTAATGCTGCTAACTCCAAATTAAAGTTCAAATTAAAGTTCAAACATCTCATACTAGGCCTCAGCCTACACCCTCCTTGACCCTGGGCTCAGAAGTGTTGGATGCACAGATCAAAACAATCGATGATGTGTTTGTGGGGTTCAGTAACGCCTGCTGTTCCCCTGCTGTGTGTCCGGCAAAAATTACTGCTACCTAGCTACACATGTTGAAAAAAACATGACATGTTAAAGTGGCTAGTGCTACACATAGATATCAGGCTACACCCTTATTTCTAAGCTGTAAACAAGTCAAACGTCACATTTAAAACCATTCAATGATTAGTGTTGGTAACAAATCTGTAACTAAATAATTGTGACATATTATGGCAGATATCCACATATCTAACACAAATGCTAACACAAAAGCATACTTATGCTATAGGGTACTGATGGTGAACCTTCTCACTCCATAACTTTGACAAATCCAACTCACATCATGCCTCAAATGCTGCAATGTTGGAAGTGCATAATGTGGGTTGAACTTTGACAACAGCTGCAGTGCGAAGGTTATCCTTCTGTGTTCTTGGCTTTTAAATAAAAGCATACAAGTAAATATAATAATACATTGTTGATTAAGGGACGTGATGTACACCTGTAATATTGTGCAAACAATGGATGTAGGACTATTCCTCTTCAACATTACTTATATTTGTGTCATTTGAAAAAATACATATTTTAGTTCAAAATTAAAAACCCATGTTCACTAGCTGTGAAAGGCCCCTTTGTGTACTTCTATAGTGTTTGAAACCAATGTATTGTATACGGATGGAAGCACGTCACAGTAATAGATTTGAATTATTTGAAATAGAATGTAGCAGCACCAATTCGAGAAAAATGACAAGGATGAGCCAGTGACAGACACTCAGCAGAGTACACGCAGCGGTGGTTGAAGTAAGTGGAGCGGGATCTACACTCCTACCAAAAAATTAAACCTCAGACTAGAGTGAACACTGAACACAACTGTTCACTTGCTGTGAAAGGCCTTTTTGTGGACTTCTATTATGTTTGCAAGCAATGTATTGTATTTTGATGGAAGAGCGTCACACTAATAGATTTTAGTAAATTGAAAATAGAATAAAGCAGCACCAATTTTAGAAAAATGACAAGGATGAGCCAGTGACAGACACTCAGCAGAGTACACGCAGCGGTGGTTGAAGTAAGTGGAGCGGGATCTACACTCCTACCAAAAAATTAAACCTCAGACTAGAGTGAACACTGAACACAACTGTTCACTTGCTGTGAAAGGCCTTTTTGTGGACTTCTATTATGTTTGCAAGCAATGTATTGTATTTTGATGGAAGAGCGTCACACTAATAGATTTTAGTAAATTGAAAATAGAATAAAGCAGCACCAATTTTAGAAAAATGACAAGGATGAGCCAGTGACAGACACTCAGCAGAGTACACGCAGCGGTGTTGAAGTAATGGAGCGGATCTACATCTACCAAAAATAAAAACTCACAGACTGAGTGAACACTGAAACACAACTGTTCACTTGCTGTGAAAGGCCATTTTGTGGACTTCTATATCGTTTGCAAGCAATGTATTGTTTTGATGGAAGAGCGTCACACTAATAATTTTAGTAAATTGAAATAGAATAAGCAGCACCAATTAGAAAAATGAAAGATGAGCCAGTGACAGACACTCAGCAGAGTACACGCAGCATTAGTTGAAGAAGTAACTGGAGCGTGATCTGCATTAAAAAAAAAAAAAAAAAACTCACAGACTGCAGTGAACACTGAAACACAACTGTTCACTATCTGTGAAAGGCTCCTTTCTGTACTTCTATAGTGTTTGCAACCAATGTATTGTTTACGGATGGAAGTGCATCACACTATAATTTCTATTGAATGGAGCAGCTAGAATTACACTAAAGAAAAAAAAAAGAGTCTGTGAGTGACACGTGCAGATGCCTACAGACTGCGTTGGATGCAGAGCAAACTGCAGCGTCACCTGCACTCTCACACACACACCTTGCACAGAGCTGTTAAAACAACACTGCAAGGCAAAAGGAAGCTTTACACAGCGGTTGGTAAACTAGCCTGCCTAAAGCAAAGTACACAAAATCGCAATCTCTAACTGTCCCTCTGAGTCAGCAGAGCAGCGTTCTGTCCCTAACTGAGTTCACAGCACAGTGACGCTAAAATGGCGGCGGCGCCTTTTATAGTGCATTCTGACATCATTTCAGCAGCCAATCACAGCCATGCCATTAGTTAAGATGACCGCAGCAGTACAGGATGTGCCCACACTTCGTAGGATTCCTCATTGGCTGACTAAAATCACAGTGCCTCTCAAAGAATTATGGGAACTTCAGATTCCTGTATACGATATAGGAAAAATATTGGAACTAAGTATCGGAATTCCGATACAGCGAATATCGGCCGATACCCGATACTTGCGGTATCGGAATGCTCAACACTACCAGTCATCGCTCGCAGATGATGGACTTCTACTGTTCAATACTGGTTCAATAACCTCAGCAGCCACCAGAGGGAGCCCGAACCCAGAAATAATTTCCAACATGCTCACAACAGTACCCCCCCTTGAGGAGGGGTCACCGAACCCTCACTGCGCCACCAGGCTGATCAGGATGAGCTCGGTGATAGGCACGAACCAGTCTCTCCGCATGAATGTCAGTAACAAACACCCAAGAATTGTCCTCCTGACCATAACCTTTCCACTTAACCAAGTACTGGATTTTTCGTCTAGCCAAACGAGAATCCAATATCTTCTCTACTTCATACTCCAGATTGCCCTCAAATAAAACAGGCTCAGGAGGCGCAGCCATAGGAACCACTGGCTTGACAAATCTTTCAATAAAGATTTGTGGAAGGTGTTATGAATCTTAAACGTCCCTGGAAGAACCAAACGAAAAGAAACTGGATTAAGGACTTCCAAGATCCTATAAGGTCCAATGAACCTTGGCTTAAACTTTGGAGACGCAACTTCATAGGGATATTCCTTGAGGACAACCAAACCAAGTCATCCACTTTAAACCGAGGACCATCAGTCCTATGCCGGTTGGCAAACCGCTGGGCCATTCCTGAGAAAGAGACAATTTATCCACTACTTGATCCCAAATCTGCTGCATTCTCTTCACCTTAGAGTCAACACCCGGACAGACAGAAGCCTCCACCTTCCCCGAAGAAAACCGAGGATGAAACCCAAAATTGCAGAAAAAAGGAGACATCAAGGAGACAGAACTAGCCCTATTATTCAGAGCAAATTCAGCCAAAGGCAAAAAAGAGACCCAGTCATCCTGATCAGCAGACACAAAACATCTCAAATAAGTCTCCAAGGTCTGATTTGTTCTCTCCGTCTACCCATTGGTCTGAGGGTGAAACGCAGAGGAGAAAGACAGCTGAACTCCCAGTTTAGAACAAAATTTCCTCCAAAATCTAGAAACAAATTGGACTCCTGTGTCAGACACAATGTTCTCTGGAATGCCGTGCAACCGAACCACCTGCTGAAAAACAAGGGCACTAACTCAGAAGAGGTTGGCAACTTTGGAAGTGGCACAAGATGGATCATCTTGGAAAACCCATCACAGATCACCCAGATAACGGTCATTCTCTGAGAGACAGGGAGGTCGGAAATACAATCCATAAAGATATGGGTCCATGGCCTCTTGTTCACAGGCAATGGCATTAACAATCCACTAGAGTGAAAGCAAGGTTTGGACCGAGAACAAGTCCCACAGGACTGCACAAAGTTCCTGACGTCACAAGATAAAGTAGGCCACCAAAAGGACCGACTCACCAAATCTCTAGTACCAAAAATACCGGGATGACCAGCCAATACAGAGCAATGGACTTCAGACATAACTTTTTCTCTCCATTGGTCTGGGACATACAATTTCCCCGCAGGGCAACGTTCAGATTTATCCCCCTGAAATTGTTCCAGGGCCAGTTTCAAATCGGGCGAGATAGCGGAAAGAAGGACACCCTCCTTCAGAATGGCCATAGGCTCAGTCACATCAATAGAATCCGCAAGGAATCTCCTGAAGAGGGCATCAGCCTTAAGATTCTTAGTACCCAGGAGGAAGGAGACCACAAAGTTAAAACGCGTGAAAAACAAGGCCCACCTGGCCTGTCTGGGATTCAATCGCTTGGCTGATTCAAGATAGATCAAGTTTTTGTGGTCAGTGAGGACCACAACTTGATGTTTGGCTCCCTCCAAACAATGTCTCCACTCTTTGAGCGCCCATTTCATAGCCAATAATTCCCGATTCCCCACATCATAATTACGTTCAGCTGGGGAAAACTTTCGGGAGACGAAGGCACAAGGGTTAATCTTAGAGGCTACAGGATCCCTTTGGGACAAAACGGCTCCTGCACCATTCTCTGAACCATCTATCTCCACCTGAAATGGTAGAGAAACATCAGGCTGCGGTAGAACAGGAGCAGAAGTGAATCTCCGCTTGAGCTCCTGAAATGCAGAAACTGCCTCAGGAGACCAATTCACAACATCAGAACCCTTTTTGGTCAAATCAGTCAGTGGTTTCACAATACCAGAGAAATTACTTATAAATTTACGGTAGAAAATAGCAAAACCCAAAAATGTCTGAAGAGGGCTGAACCCAATCACAAATGGCCTGAACCTTGACCGAGTCCATTTCAATAGCAGACAGAGACAAAATGAATCCCAAAAACGAAACCTTCTGTACGCCAAAGAGACATTTCGATCCCTTAACATACAAAGCATTCTCTCTCAAAATACGGAATACCATCCGAACATGTTCCATATGAGAATCCCAGTCATTGGAAAATATCAAAATATCGTCCAAATAAACGATCAGAAACTTATCCACCAAATCCCAGAAAATATCGTTCATGAAAGACTGGAAGACGGAAGGGGCATTAGTGAGCCCAAAAGGCATCACTAGGTACTCAAAATGCCCCTCAGGAGTATTAAACACCGTCTTCCACTCATCTCCGTGCTTGATGCGAATAAGATTATACGCCCCCCTAAGGTCAAGCTTGGTAAACCAACTGGCACCTTTCACTCTGGAAAATAAATCAGAAATCAGGGGTAACGGATACTGATATTTAACAGTGATCTTATTAAGGAGACGATAGTCAATGCATGGCCTCAATGAACCATCCTTTTTGGCCACAAAGAAAAAGACAGTGCCCAAGGGGGAAGAGGATGGTCTGATATGACCCTTCTCCAAAGATTCTTTGATTTAAGATCGCATAGCATCATGCTCGGGTACCGATAAATTGAAGAGCCGACCCTTGGGAAATTTACAACTGGGTACCAACTCAATTGCGCAATCATAACTCCTATGAGGAGGTAAGGACGCAGACTTACTCTCACTAAACACATCAGAAAAATCAACCAAATAGTCAGGGACATCTTGAGACTGGGGAGAGATAGAAAAAACAGGAGTGTCACTATGAACTCGTTGACAGCCCCAACTGACCACAGACACAGACTTCCAATCTAAAACAGGATTATGAGTCTGTAACCAAGGAAAACCAAGTACAATAATGTCATGTAAATTATGTAACACCAAAAATTAGCAATTCTCTTAGTGGTCCGGGTCAACCCGCATTATCACCTGGGTCGAAAACTGGGTTTTATTCTCCGCCAAAAGGGGTAGAATCAATACTCAGCAAAGGAATAGACCTCCGCAGGGGTACCATGGGAAAACCACAACTTTTGGCAAAATCAAAATCAAAACCCATCAGGTTTAGAGCTGCTCCTGATTTAACAAATGCTTGAGCCGAAAATCTGGACACGGAGCAAATCAAGGTAAAAGTCAAAAGAAATTTAGTCTGGACATTATCTAAAACAACCGAGCGCGCAAAACTTCTTCCCCGCTTCGGGAAGACGTTAATAGTATGAGAAGCGCAACTTATTACGCTTCCGAAACTCTTGCCGCTGAGCCCCAGAAACCACTCCATCACACTGCATGGGCTCAGGGGCTGGCTCGTAAGGCATCACCACCTCTCACATATTTCTACGCTCACGTGTCTGTCAATTTGAATAGCTAATGACATAGAGTCATTGGGACCAGAGGGAACAGGAAATCCCACCATAACGTCCTTTACAGTCTCTGCCAGACCCTTCCAAAAAAGAGCTGCCAGGGCATCGTCATTCCATTTAGTAAGGGCTGCCAACTTTCAGAATTTCTGACAATATAACTCTGCAGCTTCCTGACCCCGATTCAATGCCAACAAGGTTTTCTCAGCTTGATCAGTAACATTAGGTTCATCATACAACAACCCCAGAGCCTGAAAAAATACATCAACATCAGTCAAAGCAGGAATCCCCAGGTGTCAGGGAAAAGGCCCAATCCTGAGCGTCGCCGCGCAACAGAGAGATGACAATTTGAACCTGCCTGATGACTTAGGTTTCAGGGCAAAAAACAACTTACAGCTATTTTTAAAATTCAAAAATTTAGACTGATCCCAAAAAATAAATCCGCAGTAGGGATCTTAGGTTCTACAGCAGACGACTGAATGAGATAGACAGAAATACTCCGAACTTCAGCAGCAAGCTGCTCCACACGATCAAACAAATGCTTGATTTCCATTGCAGAAAAACTTCTCCTACAGCCCCCAGAGATAAAGAGAAAAAAATACACACAAAAAAAAAAAATCTGACTACTTTTTTTTTTTTACTATTTTTCCCTTCTGTTGAGTACCATAGAATTTTCAGTAAGGCCCGTGTTAGGGATCGAGTTCCCACTGCTGCACAAGGGAATCTCGAACCAGTCCCGCTGTGGTCCCCCATCCATCTCCAGCTGCTGTGGAGCCTGATCAGCGGAGACGTCGGTACCAGCGTCTCGCTAGGTCTAATACTGTGCAGAGTCTTGTTGCTGCCTCTTCTGGTTCCTCTATTATAACCAGTGCTGGAGCAGGCAGTCTTGGGACAAAGTCCTGTGTTTCCCCTTCTGAGCATGCCCAGGGTAAGATCTCTCATTGGAGATTAGGGGTCACATGCTCAGGTACTGCAGCAGCTCCTATTGGTCCACCAGGAAGGTCCTGAAACTGCTTGTGTTCTGAGACAGTTTCTCATTGGTCCCTTTCTGGAAGGTCTTGTAGTTGCTACTATAAAAGGGTTGCATGGCCGCTCTTCCATGCACTAGTATCAATTGTGTTATGTGCTTTGAGCCAGTGTGATCATGCACGCATGCGATTAGGGCTCGGCTGAAATAAGCCCCTAGAATACCGGCACCTCCGGTAATGAGATTTGTATGCACGTGTTCAGGGCTTGGCTGAAATAGCCTCTAGAATATCGGCTACTCCGGTGAGGAGTTGCTTGTTTGCGTTGCTGACTGCATGACCACAGACTACTATCCGCACAGCACTTATCTTTGTACCCCTGTGGTGTTAACAGGACACAGTCTCTATCTCTGCGTCTCTACCTCAGGGACTCTGTGGTGTAATAGTGTTCGCTTATACCGCCATATTTTGCCACAGCATCTATGTTTGCGACTCTGTGAAGTAAGAGTTCGCTTATACCGCCATATCCTGTCATTTTACTAGCAGCAGGCTCTGCCTGCACTGTGGACCCCGGGCTACGAACGCACCCATTATTTATATTTACTTGGTGCGTTCCGCAGACCCTAGCATAATACTAGCGCCAGGGTCTGGCTAGTAAAATGGCGGACGACCAGCGCCTAGGGCAGTTCATCCAGCAGCTGGAGGGTAGGTTGGTGGCTCTCGAGCGCAAAACCTCAGCTGTGGATGTTACTGCAGTCGCTGTTTAGGCTGCTAGCGTAGCGGCAGCCAATTTGTCCTCCGCCACCTCTGCCCCGACCTTATCCCATCTCCCGCTTCCAGAAAAGTTTTCTGGTGACAGTAAACATTGTCAGGGATTCGTAAGCCAATGCTCTATACAGCTCGAACTTCTGGCTGCACGTTTCCCACGGAGCAGGAAGAAGTCGGTTTCATAGTATCACTTCTGTCGAGCAGAGCGTTGGAATGGGCAACGCCGCTGTCGGAGTGCGACGATCGTGTGGTGCGGAGTGCTCCTCCTGGAGGCACTTAAAAAGGTCTTTTTAGGCCCTCAGGTCACCCACGATACGGCGCTCCAACTGCTGGCAATGTCTCAGGGTTCGTCCATGGTCAGCCAGTTTTCAGTCCAATTTCGGACTCTGGACTCCGAGTTGGAGTGGCTGGATAAAGTCCTCATTCTGGTATACTGGAGAGGTCTGGCTGACCATGTAAAGGACACTTTGGCCACCAGGGAGATTCCTGCCTCACTGGAGAAGCTTATCTCCATATCTACCCGCATTGACCATCATTTTCACGAGCAGAGGTTGGAGCGGGCCCAGTGTAGGCAAAGGTTTTGGCTGGCTCCCACCTTTGCCAAACCTCTAGAATCTCCCATTCAGGCGTCCGACTCCCAGGAGGCCATGGAGGTTGCTCAAGTGGGACCTAAGTCTCGGCCCGTGGTTTGTAACAATTGCCAACAGTTAGGACATTATGCCAATAGATGACCCCAGCGATCGGGAACACGATCGCTTCTAGTGAACCATGGGAGGAGGTTCACTAGATTCAGCAGCATTTGCCTCCAAGCTGTCCTTTAAAGGGACAATCTCTTTTGTTGAGCTTTGTGTGGATTCTGGAGCAGAGGGGAATTTTATGTCCTCTGCCTTCGCTCTCCACCACACAATACCTCAGGTGATGTTCGCCAAACCGGTGACTGTTCGAGTGGTGAATGGATCAATACTGCCCTCACAGATCACACATCAGACAATCCCTCTCACATTATCTATGTCTAGTGTTGAGCGATATTGCTCGATATCTAAAAATATCGTATCGAAATTGTATCGCCGATAGCACTAAATATCGTCGATATCCGATTTCGATACCGGAAGTCCCATGTAAGTCTATGGGAACAAAATATCGCAACAAAAAAAACCCTTTCTTTCGTTGTAAACACAAAATATACACACATAGAATACATATATATATTGTAACATTTCCAGGGGGTTTAGCTCTAGGATCGCTGTCTGTGTAGACATAATGGCATGAAAACAGTTCATTCAGACAGCAGTTCTGGTGTAAAACTGGCCGCAACCAGCTTTATTAAAGTCCACAGCAAACAGATTAAAACAAAGCATAAACAGAAAACCTGGGCTTGTCTAGCCTCTAATTACACTTAGATAGATGGCCCTCTCTATCCGGGACCCAGACTCTACCAGTCTGTGCCCAAAACAACACATATCACATATGTTACCAGTATGGAGCTTCACAGATACTCCTCCTTGTGTCTGAAGGCACCTTCCATGACCAGACTTGAGAGAGATCCACTCCTATTCAGCCGCTCTTCACACGGATTCGCACTGAGACTACTCCTATGTCCGGGGTCCTTCCTGCACCCAAACTGAGATAGCTCAAACACTCTTGGAGACTGCTTCCTTGTGCTAGGACACCTCTCTGTGTCCAGGCTAAAGACAGCTCTAACACTCTTGGAGACTGTTTCTTGTGCCGAGACACCTTCCTGTGTCCAGGCTAAACTAGCTCTCAGATTGTGTTTGCAGACACCTACTTCTGGTCTCCTAATTAAGACCTGAGTAGTTTCAGGCTTGTGCTGCAAGTGTGTGCTGAATGTGAGGTGTAGTGACCTTTCTCCACCACTAGGTCCACAAAGCCACACATTTCCCTTATACCTAGGTGAAATGTACACCCCATTCATCACATATTCACTCACTGTCTCACATATCCCCTCCCTCTTCTCCAGACCGGAGGGCTGGTCATCCAGACCGGAGGGCTGGTCAACAATCCAACAGAGACAGTGAACTCCGGACCAGTCATGGCCCTCACCAGCTTCATCTCCACCACTGTCACTTGTATCTTCACCTGAGTCATAGCCAACATCAGCTTTCTCTTTATCTGAAGCATCCGCACTACCCTGTACCCTCCCAGGCCTATACTCTCTGCGGGCCTCGGGTATCCTGCACGGTTTCATCTTGACCTTAGGGCCGGGCTCACCTTCGACACAGTGCCTGGCCAGAGAAGCACGACCCGACACATCAGAACACCTCTGCTACTCTTCCTCAGAAACTCACGTACCTCCTGTCCCTGGTGCACTGACCATGTGTCACCAACTATCACAGAAGGTATAGGGGGTTTTTCACTTTTCTCCAGTTCCCCACTTTCAGGCTCTTCTGGCAAGACATGCCCAGAAGCCCCACCGTCAGTCCTAGACTCTACCTCTTCAGCCACGTTCTGCATCCCATCTGGGCTCCCGTGTATTGGCAGCGGCAACGGAGCGACACATCGCCCCTCCCACTCACTGGGACGTGGTTCAAGTGTAGACTCCATGAAAATGCGCCTGAGCTCACCAAGGCCAACCCGAGGTCTCAAAATCTCATCTTGGGATTTATCCAGATCCTTTGGGTCGCTCGGGAACTCCGATGGCGCACCGGGCGCCGAACTTCCGGCCCGAGCTTCGCGAGTCGCAGCCACGGATCCGGACAGTACACCGTCCACGCCGCTGTCTCCGGCAGAAACATATTCCGGGGCAGAGTCATTCCCCACATCTTCAGTCTTGTTCCTCACAGCTTCACTTGAGACATCAGCCTCTGGTGAGGCACCTGGCCTGGTGTCCACCACTTCCATGGCTTTCTCCACCTCTGCAGCATCACCTTCAGAGTCCTTGGCCTGATGCAGATCCACACCATACATTGATAACTTCTCATTTTCAACAGCATCCACTTGTGCTGTGTTCAGTTTCAGAGTCCTGTCTTTCACCTTAGTCTTCGCCAGGGAACCGGCCAACTGTACAACATCTTCAGATGCCATCCTCCGTCCGACTGCAAGGTCAGCCTCAGCCTTCCTCTCAGGACTCTCAATCTCCTCTGCTACCATGCCTTCCTCACTTGCACTGGTTGCTTTATTGTCATCAGATGACTCAGTATCACCACCACTATCCCTGTCTGACCCCCTTTTCTCAGCCACATCTGGCTCACTTTCAGGGTTAGACACTTCATTTTCATTCACATCCGGCTCACTGTCAGGGTTATACAATTCATTCTCATTCACATCTTGATCTGGAACCTTAGTTAACATGTCATCCACAACATTAACTTCACCATCTGGTCCCTGGTTTCCCTCAGGTGGTCCCTCAAGAATGTGACTATGTGATAACCCCAGCACTATACTTCCATATAGCTCAGGTACCAGGAGCTGACTCACGACCTCTCCCTGGACTTCAGTGTCCCTATACAATAGGTTATTGTTCATGGCAGCATGAGGAAACCTCTCCTCAGAGCCAGGCTCTTGGGGAACCTCATTCAGAACAATTACATTTTCCGGTGCCGTTTTAAGAGTGGGGTCTCGCACCGGCTCACTCCCAAAATTGTCACAGGAGCCAGGCAGGTCAGGGACACTCGGTTCCCGAGAACCACCATCCTCGTCTCCCAACATCACCTGCAAAGAAATTTCATCTTTATCACGGTCATCATCAGTATCATCACTATTATGATTAGCATCATCATCATTATCAATATCAGCATCATCATCATGGTCATCATCATTATCATGATCATCATTATCATTATCAATATTATCATGGTCATCATCATTATCACATAAGTTTAACGGCCCACTAGCATTGTGTTCCGCCCCTCGGGACTGCGCACCCCCAGTAGGAGCTTCATCACACTGTCCATCAGAAACATTTTTCCCCCAGAGATCCTTAGACCGGGGAAAGTCATTACCCAATATGACAGGGTGCACCAGGTTTTTCACTACCCCCACTTCATATGAAACCTCCCCGAGTTTAGGGATCAAGTCCACGGCAGTCTCTGGGTAGACTTTGGTGTCTCCATGGATGCACACCATACTCAGGTGCTTATCAGGGATGAAGTCCCTATCAATCAGGCTGTCACATACGGAAGTCACTGGACTCTCTGAGTCCAAGAGGGCCTGCGCTGGGCAGCCATCTACAACCACCGGGGACCCCTGTGGTCCAGTCTCTTCGGCTGAGGTGGACACACACACAGGTTCTGCGCAGAGAGAGAGGGACCTGCCAACATCACGGCACATAGGCTCCCCCTCTATTGGACAGTTCGCTGCAATTTCACGCCAGCTCCAACACTGTCCATCACACTCTCCCACCCACATGTCCCCTCGGGCCTGAACCCGCTTATCAGCATACCCCATGTCCCCAACAGCTGGAACGCTCTTACCGCGAGAGTTCAGCGTCCGGGAACTCTGAAGTGACGTCCGCTCAGACGGCTGGTCACGGAGGCAGTCTTTGGGGCCAAAGTACCTTTCTCTCTGTACCTCAGGAGGAAGTGCTCGGGTGTAACGGTCCACTGTCACCTCTTCGACCCTTTGGGCAGTGTTGCTGACGGCAGACTCCCAACTGTATCTCCAGTCATGGACTCTCCTGGCACGGGCTGCAACCGTAACACCCAGCCGGGTAAGAATCGCCGCTTTCAACTTGGCATAGTCTTCGCTGTCCTGCTTGCTCAAGTCAGCCCAGACTTTTTGGGGTTCCCCAATCAGATAGGGTACGACCGCCATGGCCCATTCAGATAGTGGCAGATTCTCCTTCTCTGCCAGTCTCTCAAACCTAGTAAGATATACCTCCACATCATCACGAGGTGTCATTTTTCTCAAGGACCGTCTTACCGCCTTCTTTATAGCGGACAACGCCGGTGCCTTCACAACATTACTTCGGGACGCGGCACCGAAATCCTTTTTTGGTGCTGTCATCTGCTCAACAAATAACCGGTTATTCTCCTGCTGCTGCAGGAATTGCTGCTGGGCCTGCTGCATGCGCTGCTGGTGCTGCAGGCGCTGCTGCTCCATGCTCTGCTGCATGCTTCGCTGGGCCTGCACCAGGTACTCAATGAGCTCCTCCATACTGCCGGACTCATCTGTCTCAATCACAGCAGTCTTATGTTGCACATTAACTTGCGCCATTTGTTCAAACAGCGCCTCCATGCTGTCATCCATGCTGTCAGACTTCTCTGTCTTCACAACTGTAGTCTTCACTCAAGACATACACACTACACAGCTTTTTTTTTTTTTTTCCACAGAAAAATTCAGCCTTGCTGTGCAAACACTTTTTTTCTTTTTTTTTTTCCTTTGCAAAGTCTATTAAGGCTACTGTCTCTTTAAGACTGCTCCACAAACTTTTCTTTTGCTGCTGCACATTCCACAGTCATTTTCACAACAAGTTCAGCTTTGCTGTGCATACATTTTCTCTCTGCAGACCCTATCAGGGCCACTGTCTCTCCAAGACTGCTCCAAACAGACGTTTCTGCTGACACACACTTTTTTTTTTTTTTTCTGCTGCTATTTCAATAGACTTCACCTTTAATGCTGTCTCTCGCCACTGTGCTGCATACACACTCCAGCACTAACTGAATCAGGCACTGCGCTGCCCCAGCATTCTCCGCCAATTGTAACATTTCCAGGGGGTTTAGCTCTAGGATCGCTGTCTGGGTAGACAGAATGGCATGAAAACAGTTCATTCAGACAGCAGTTCTGGTGTAAAACTGGCCGCAACCAGCTTTATTAAAGTCCACAGCAAACAGATTAAAACAAAGCATAAACAGAAAACCTGGGCTTGTCTAGCCTCTAATTACACTTAGATAGATGGCCCTCTCTATCCGGGACCCAGACTCTACCAGTCTGTGCCCAAAACAACACATATCACATATGTTACCAGTATGGAGCTTCACAGATACTCCTCCTTGTGTCTGAAGGCACCTTCCATGACCAGACTTGAGAGAGATCCACTCCTATTCAGCCGCTCTTCACACGGATTCGCACTGAGACTACTCCTATGTCCGGGGTCCTTCCTGCACCCAAACTGAGATAGCTCAAACACTCTTGGAGACTGCTTCCTTGTGCCAGGACACCTCTCTGTGTCCAGGCTAAAGACAGCTCTAACACTCTTGGAGACTGTTTCTTGTGCCGAGACACCTTCCTGTGTCCAGGCTAAACTAGCTCTCAGATTGTGTTTGCAGACACCTACTTCTGGTCTCCTAATTAAGACCTGAGTAGTTTCAGGCTTGTGCTGCAAGTGTGTGCTGAATGTGAGGTGTAGTGACCTTTCTCCACCACTAGGTCCACAAAGCCACACATTTCCCTTATACCTAGGTGAAATGTACACCCCATTCATCACATATTCACTCACTATCTCACAATATATATATATATACATGTCATTGTGACATATATATATACATATATTTATAGTTTATACACTTCTACATAGTAAAATCGACTCTAATTCAATTGCCGGGTAAAGACGTGACATACCCCATAGAAGTCGACGGGCTCGGTGCCGAGTACCCCGAAAACCTCTGGCTCTGTGCGACTCAACTTGGGCGTCACGAACAGGATTCTGTAGCTCGCTATAAGCGAGTCCTGTGTGCCTGAGTTGCACTGGTTTTGTGCTTGAGAATTGCTAAAATCATCAGAGAATGTATTTGCCATTTTTCCGCTCCGTAGCAAGAGAAGAAGGGCGTGCTCTTCGTGGGTGTCACTCACTCAGTGGCGTGAAAACGATGGCCGCCCACTGTAAATGGTACTGCAATGTAACATCGTGCCCCACAGCTCTGGAGTTCCGCCTCCTCATCCTCCTCAGTGTGAGGAGGTACCGCCTCCCTACAAAAGAGGGGCCCTCTCCAGATATGACACATGTGACTTGCAGAGATGGCTAATGGACACGACGAGCAGAAGTGGGAAGGGATGGAGCAGTCAGAGCTCTCCCCCCAGGGAAGCGACCCGATCGCCACGGAATCACCGTTGGGCACCCGGCCTGTAAACCCTCCTACGCTGCAAGAAGCGGAGGATACCCTGAGAGGCCTGGCCCAGCACCGGGAGGAGGTCGCCAGGATGGAAGCCAGCTGGCGTGCCCTAAAAATAAACTTGGAGCGGCGCCAATCCCTCTTACCTGAAGTGTCTGTACCGGAAGGTGAGGCACCCGTTATAGTAGAGGAGCCCTTGCAATGTGATCCGGTTGACGTTGTCGCAGTGGAGGCACCCGTTCCTGCAAAAACCGCAGCACCGTCAGCAGCACCCCAGATCCCGCTGTCTGCCCCGGTCGCTGAGACAGAAGAAGCGACACCCGTCCTCATGGAGGAGGCCGCGCAGGCACCAGAGCACTACCTGCCTTTACCGGAGCCCGACTGTCATCTGATTTAGAGCCGTCTGCTTCCTCCGCAGGGGAGCGCCGCCAGGACTGGGGGGCGACAGGAGAGCTGCCGCAAACCGGACACTGTAAGCTGCAGTGGAGTGGTGGAAACATGGAGCAACTGGTGGAGGAGAATTATAACCGGCGTCAGGAGGAAGAGTGGAGACGTTGGGAGAAGGAAGCAGAGCGACAAAGGGAGCAGCGCGAATCCCAGAAACTTCTCCAACGTCACCTGGAGATGGACCGGGCAGATAAGGACCGGATGAGAAAGAACAAAGGAACCCTGAGTGAGCCGTGGCGTAAGGGTGCAGTACGGAGCTTTAAATTGAAAGGTGGGTGGGGCTTCATCAAGGAGCCTGGACTTTATTTAGAAGTCTTTGTGACCCGGCGGGACGTGGAGGCTCACCTCCCAGAAGGACACCCGGGGAGGGACCTGTTGCCAGGAGACTTGGTGACTTACACCCGACACTGGGGTTACAATGGGTGGTACGCCCTAAATGTTACCAGGTGCGACCCCTACTCCCTAGTGTGTCAGGAACCTGTGAGACCCTCGAAGCCTTCAGCCTCCCACATCCAGGCCTCTGCAAAAGTGCCCACCCCACGCCGTAAATCTCCCCAGCCTCCCTCAGTGGTCTCCTCAGCAGCCCCAGCTATGGACATGATAAGTATAGCTGGCCCGTACCCGGCGCCTGTTAGGCCCCCTGGGGTTCGTACAGTCCGTGACATAGGGTTCCAGACCCGGAGAGAGATGAAAGAGGTGGCCACACAGACCCAGATAGCGGGTCACGACTTGACTGTACAGGCCACACGAAGTCATCAGGTCCTGGTGGTCCTTGGTGTCTCGGATGTTTGGCAAGCACCAGAAGAGTACCAGGTGGTACCTGGAACACCCCTGCCAAAGAAGTCTAAATAACCCGGACAGGGTCCCTGTATGTAAATAAATAGTTAAATTGTTTATGTACCCGGACGGGTGAATGTTCCAAAAAATTTTTTTTAATTTAATAAAAAATAAAAAAACACAGTTTTCATTTCTTTTATTACTGTCTCATCCTGCTGCGACGCCATCGATCTCCTGTAAAAAAATGAAAAAAAAAAAAAAAAAAGTATACCACCTGACCGACGCAGTCCATAGTAACGAGTGTCCCACGACGATCCAGCTCTGCTACATCAGAATGCCAGGCAGAGCCTGTCATCCCGGCGCAGCACAGCTGATTACCTGCTTCCCCGGCGGTGACGTCATCGGACTGACTGCTTTACGGCCGGGATTACCCTGCAGTCACTGCAGTTATCGCGAAAAACTGCATGTGACCGCCAGGGAGAAGATAATGGCGGCCATCAAGCAGTCCAGGACGTGACCGCCGGAGATCTTCTGCCAGGTAAGTGCCGCTGACTCCTGACAGACCCGACCGACGGACACTCACAGTGACAGTGACAATTCCGATTCCTGTATTCGATAAGACGAAAATATCGAAACGAATTATCGAAAGGCCGATAGAGCTAATATCGGCCGATAGCCGATATTTGCATTATCGTATCGCTCAACACTATCTATGTCTCCTTCCCATCAGGAGATTATCTCTTTCCTAGTCCTTCCCAAGAGTATAGATGAGGCTCTGCTGGGAGTACCCTGGCTTCGTCTTCACTACCCACATATTGAGTGGTCCTCTGGGAGGATACGGGGTTGGAGTGAATCTTGTAAAGGTAGATGTGTGAGGGAGAGTGTTCAGGTTACTACTACAGGGATACCCGCAGATTTCACTTCCCTTCCCAAGTGTTAATGGTCCTATGTAGATGTTGTTAGGGTCTGCGGAACGCACCTAATAGATATATTAGAGAGGTGCCTTCGCAGCCCGGGGTCCACCGTTGCAGGCGAAGCCCGCTGCTAGTAAGATGGCGAAAGTAGCGAACTCTGTTATCCCGCAGAGTCGCTAAAATAAACGCTGTAGCGCGCTGTGGCAGTAAGTGTGAACTCTGTTAATCCCCAGAGCCGCTAATGGGAATGCCATAGCGCTTTATGGCGATAGGTGTGAACTCACTTAGCTTCAGTGAGCCGCAAAGTAAAACGCTAGGGCGCTGAACCAGCGTTATAAAGCGAACCCTGTTGCGTCACAGAGCTGCTGAGAAAAAGACTGTGTCCTGTTAACACCACAGGGATTCACAGATAACTGCTGTGCGGATAGCAGTCCGTGATCACGCAGACAGCAATGCAATCAAGCAATCTCCTCACCTGAGAAGTCGGTATTCTAGGGGCTTATTTCAGCCAAGCCCTAACCACTTGCACTCAAATCTCCTCACCGGAGGTGCCGGTATTTATTCTAGGGGCTTATTTCAGCCAAGCCCTAACCACATGCGTGCATGATCATACTGGTGCAAAGCACATAATGCAATTGATACTAGCGCATGGCAGCCCAACCATGCCACCCTTTTATAGTAACAGCTACAGGACCTGCCAGAAACAAGGACCAATGAAACTGTTCCAGAACACCAGTAGTCACAGGACCTTCCTGGCGGACCAATAGGAGCTGCTACAGTACCGGAGCATGTGACCCCTGATCTCCAATGAGAGATCTCACCCTGGGCATGCTCAGAAGGGGAAAACAAGGACTTTGTCCTAAAGATGTCTGCTCGCCGCTAACCAGTACTGGCCACAATAGCAGAGCCTGGAGAGGCAGCAGTAATCCTCTGCACACTGTTAGACTGGGCGAGACGCTGGGACCGATGTCTAAGCTGAGCAGAGTCCACTGCGGCCGGAGATGAATGGGAGACCGCAGCCGGAATGGCTCGAGATTCCCCTTGTGCAGAAGCTGGAACTTGACCCCTAACAATGTGTGATTATGTCTTGCAGATCCTAAAAAGGGACCCCCGAATTGCCAAAATTATGATTGATGACGACTACTGGTTGGCCAGCATCCTCGATCCACGCTTAAAGGCAAATTACAGAACATCATGCCACAGGAGAACCTAGAGTTAATATTGGCAAACAAGCAACTCTGGTAAACCGTTTGTTAGAGGCATTCCCAGCACACAGCAGCAGTGCAGGTTCTACCATGAGCCGTTCTGGAACAAATGGAAGAGGTGTTCGTGGTGCACACCGCCGAATTGGCGTTGGAGACAGAGGTTTCATGACAATGTTGTTGACTGATTTCTCGAGTACCGCTCACACGACTGGTAATACTGAATCGACTGCAACAGACAGGAGACAGCAGTTGTCAACTATGGTTCAAAATTACCTCTCCTCCTCTATCGATGTTCTCCCTCACAGTTCATTTTGACTACTGGGCCTGTAAACTGGACACCTGGCCTGAATTGGCACAATATTCCTTACAGGAGCTTGCTTGCCCTGCTGGTAGTGTGCTATCAGAAAGAGTCTTCAGTGCTGCTGGATCAATCCTGACAGAAAGAAGGACCAGGCTATCAACCCAAAATGTTGGTGATCTCACCTTTATTAAAATGAACCATGCCTGGGTTTCAATGAATTTTGTACCACCTTCCCCTGATGACACATAGGTTGCCAGCAAAATGGCTCGCTTTGTCCTCCTCTTCCTCCAACTTCTCCAATTCCTCCATTTGCAGCTGCTGAACGTCCAGCCTACACCTCAACATATGCCAGTTTTTCAACCTCCCTAACTGGGCTGTACCCCCCCAGGGCCAAGTTCAGCACAAGGCACACCTGGGCAAGTGCCGGTGCCCTGAGCAGGTGGGGGGGCCCACTCGTGGGCAATGGCACTGGCACAGGGCCCCTCGTAGTATGCCGGTGTCTGACGGTGAGGGGGCCCACTCACCGTCAGAGACACCGGCGTACTTTGAGGGGCCCTGTACCAGTGCCGTCGCCCACGAGTGTGCCCCCCTGCTTGCTCCGGGTCCCAGCGCTTGCAATACTTACCTCTCCCTGCTCCATCGCTGTGACGTCTTCCGTGTTTCCTGACAGTGACATTCAGGTCAGAGAGCACAATGACGTCACGTCTGTACGCCCTCTGCCTGAACAGTCCAAGTGCAGAGAGCTGGAAGATGGCGACGCTGAGGAGTCCAGAGTAGAGCAGTGCCCAGCAAGGAGAGGTATTTCATTTTTTTTAATGTTTGGAGCAATATATGGGGAGCATTATACACTGGAGAATTATATATGGGGCCCATCATACACTTCAGCATCATAGATAGGGCCTATTATACACTGGAGCATTATAAATGGGGCCCATTATATATGGAGCATTATATAGGCCCATCATACACTGGAGCATCATCCATGGGGCCCATCATATACTGGAGCATCATATGGGGCCCATTATATATGGAGCATTATATAGACCCATCATACACTGGAGCATCATCCATGGAGCCCATCATACACTGGAGCATTATAAATGGTGCCCATCATACACTGGAGCATCATATACGGGGCCCATTATACACTGGAGCATTATAAATGGTGCCCATCATACATTGGAGCATCATCCATGAGGCCCATCATACACTGGAGCATTATAAATGGTGCCCATCATACACTGGAGCATCATATACGGGGCCCATTATACACTGGAGCATTATAAATGGGGCGCATTATATGTGGAGCATTATATAGGCCCATCATACACTGGAGCATCATCCATGGGGCCCATCATATACTGGAGCATCATATGGGGCCCATTATATATGGAGCATTATATAGGCCCATCATATACTGGAGCATCATCCATGGGGCCCATCATACACTGGAGCATTATAAATGGGGCCCATCATGCACTGGAGCATCATATACGGGGCCCATTATACAATGGAGCATCATATTGGGCCAATTATATATGGAGAATTATATAGGCCCATCATACACTGGAGCATCATCCATGGGGCCTATCATATACTGGAGCATCATATGGGGTTCATTATTTATGAGGCATCATATAGGGTATGTAGGATCATATGGAGCACATATGGGGCCTATTCTGTTTGGAGCATTATATGGAGCCCATTCTGTATGGAGCAATATATGGGGCCCATCATATACTGTATGGAGCTTTATATACGACCATTATACTGTATGGTGGGACTCATTAAACTCTATAGGGACCGTCCTATACTGTATGGCTCATTATATGGGGACCATCATACACTGTAGCCTTTTGTGGAGCTCATCATATACTGTATGGAACATTATATGGGACCAATTATTCTGTATGGAACAATATATGGGGCGCATTATTCTGTATGGCGCACTATGTGGTGGCCAAATACTGTATGGAGGAATATGCTGTCTGGTTTTTGAGCTATTGTAGAATTTAAAATAGATATCATTCATGTAATGTAAGAAGTGAAGTATTTGGCATTGTACTATACCTATATTTCTCTGTCGTATCGGAGCATCATGAATTGTGGTATGTGTTAAAGGGGCCCACTGAGACTCTTTGGCCCGGGGCCCACGAAAACCTGGAGCCAGCCCTGCCCCCCACAACATTAGTCAAATAACCCCCAGTTTTCGATGCGTAACTATTATTATAAAGTAAATTGAGGTTGACAAGCTTAAGTACCGTATATACTCGTGTATAAGCCGAGATTTTCAGCACCTTTTTTCGTGCTGAAAATGCCCCCTCGGCTTATACATGAGACATAGGGCAGAAACCAGCGGGGGAGGGGATGCCGCGGCAGGAGCCGGTGGCTGGGATATCATACTCACCCCTCCCCGTGCCATCGCTGAACGTCCCTGCAATCCTGCGTTCTCCCCGGCTTCCTGCAGCTTTCCAGCGCTGAGCGGTGACGTAATACCCGCTCATTAAGGTCATGTAATATGGACGCGATGCCACTCCCATAGGCGTGGCGTCCATATTCATGGCCTTAATGAGCGGTATTACATCACCGCTCAGCGCTGGAGAGCTGCAGGAAGCCGGGGAGAACGCAGGATTGCAGGGACGTTCAGCGATGGCACGGGGAGGGGTGAGTATGATGGAGGAGAGGACAAGGAGCACGGAGCAGGACGGGGGGAGAACGGTGGACGGGGGAAGCATGGAGGGTGGGGGGAGAACGGTGGACAGGGGAAGCATGGAGGAGGACGGGGGGGAGAACGGAGGACGGGGGAATCATGGAGGAGGACAATGAGCACGGAGCAGGACGGGGAGGATGGAGGGCACAGAGGAGCATGGAGCAGGACGGGGGGAGAGGATGGAGGGCACAGAGGAGCACGGAGCAGGACAGGGGGGGCACAGGAGGACGAAGAAGGAATGGGGGAGCACAGCGGAGGACGGAGCAGGAGGGGGGAGTACAGAGGATAATGGGGGAGCACAGAGCTGGATGGGGGAGCAAGGAGCAGGACGGGGGCAGCACAGAGCAGGAGGGCAGTTTATACACCCGGCTTATACGCGAGTCAATAAGTTTTCCCAGTTTTTTGTGGCAAAATTAGGGGGTCGGCTTATACACTGGTCGGCTTATACACGAGTATATACGGTAATAAGAATTGATGTCGTTGGCATTGAAATTGGCACTGTAGGTGTGTTTACTGTCTTCCTCTCCCTGCCGACTTTGCTTCCCCATTGACTTGCATTGGGTTTCGTGTTTCAGTCGGACCTTCAACTTTTTCCGATAGTCAGCCGATTTCGTTCGACTCGACTTTTGTGAAAGTCAGGTGGTCCGAAACCCAACTCGACCCTCCTGGAGGCAAAGTCGCTCATCTCTACTCCACACATAAGACGTCAGGAGTGGCCATGTATGTCAGACATATGTAGCATCCTCCAAAACTTTGAGGAGTCCACCAAGTTGGTGAGCGGCGATGATGCCATAATTAGCGTCACCATCCCACTCATCTGCATTCTGAAAATTTCTCAGTTCACAATGAAAGAGGAGGCTTTGCAGGCAGAGCACGACGACATGGATCAAGGAACCATACCTTGTGATTACACAGAGTACAGCCTCGTGTCATCCCATCATGGATTGGTTGACAATGAGGAAGAGGAGGAGGAGGAAGAACAGGAGCTACTTTCCTGCGCTATAAACGGGACTACAACCACAACTGTCATACTGTCTGTTCAGCGTGGATGGCCTGAGGACGGGGAAGAAGTGGAAGAGGAGGAGGACAACTTGGTCAGTCGTCCTGTTGGTGAGGACATGGAAGGCTTGCCTGTTACCAGTCTGGCACACATGGCTGACTTTATGTTGCACTGCCTTTCACGTGACCCTCGTATTGTCAAAATATTGGGTACCAGTCATTACTGGCTAGCGAAACTTTTAGACCCACGGTACAAGGATAACTTTCAATCTCTTGTTCCAGAGGCAGACAGGTGTACCAAAATGGTGCAGTACCATAGGGCCGTTGTTTCAGAGTTATTAAAAAAATTCCCATCTCAAAACGCTGGCGGCAGAGAAAACAGTTCGTTGGCCAACCAAGCAGGACAGGCGACACAGACACAATTCCACTCCAGCAGAGGCAGGGGAACACTGGAAAAGTTCTGGGACAGTTTTCTAAGACCCTCCCATCGCCCATGCACTGAGGCGTGGGGTAATCTCACAAGGAATGCAATCTTTTCTAAGATGCTGAGGGAGTACCTTGCTGACCGTACCAACGTCCTCCGTGATTCACCTGTGCCTTTTAATTATTGAGTATCCAAGCTGGACACGTGGCATGAGCTGGCTCTCTATGCCTTGGAGGTCCTGGCCTGCCCTGCCGCCAGCTTTTTGTCCGAGCGGGTTTTTAGTGTTGCTGGTGGCATTATTGCAGATAAGCGCATTCGTCTTTCTACGGAAAATGCAGACAGGCTGACTTATAAAAATGAACAAGAGATGGATTGAGCCTGACTTCTCGACGCCACCAAATGATGACAGCAAAGCCTAGACTCTAATGTAGTGGTTTTTGGGAGGTGTATTCCCATGCACCTCTTCACAACCAAACATGGATATACGCTTCCTGATTTTGGCTAGTTGGTGTCCTCCTCCTCAATCTGATTCTCCTCACCGTCCACCACCATTTGAACACCAGGTTGAACATATTCGGTCATGCTCTGGCCACTCTATGTTTTGGCAAGGGTGTTATGATGCCTGTCACCAAAATACAAGCAATATGTACACCCCCAAGGGGAAATGCTTGCCAGCCCATACACTAAATGTATGAACATTCCAAGTCTAGGAGACCCTCTCCTAGAAATTGGGCCTATTTTTTAATCAGGCCTTCCTCCAAGTCTCATCATCCACCACCACTAGATCAAAAGGGTTTACATGTTCCGTGCAGCTTCAGTCAGTGTCGAAATATTAACAAGGGTGGGTGGTTATGCTGTGCATAAAATACTTGTTCTGAAAATGGTTGAGGTGTACCCCACAGGGGAAAATGTTTGACAGCCCATACACTAAGTGTATGGGCATTCCAAGTCTGGAAAAACCGCTCCTAGAAATTGGGCCTATTTTTTAATTAGGCCTTCCTCCAAGTTTCATCATCCACCGCCACTAGAACGCCAGCGTTAACATGTTCCGTGCTGCTACAGCCAGTGTCGAAATCCTAACAAGGGTGGGGTTTTTGCTGGGCGTTAAATACTTGTTATGGAAAAGGTTGAGATGTGCCCTACAGGGGAAAATGTTTGTCAACCCAAAACACTAAGTGTATGGCCATTACAAGTCTAGGAGACCCACATAACATAAAGAAAATACATAGGCAATGAAAAAGGGGGATCACCAATCATTATACTAAAATAATCAGACAATTTTATTAGATACAAAAAACACCAAAAATTACATTAAAAACATTAAAAAATCACAGATGTGACATTCCAAACATGTAAGCCCATAATAAAGCTTATAGCCATAACCACGGTGCATGTGTGCACAATAAGGGATCTGAATATCCTAATATCCCAATATAGACAGCATACCATGGAACAAACCCCTTATATGTGTCAGTATGTCAAGAATGGAACTCTCCTAAAAAATACACAGTATAAGTGACCCCTGCAGGAGAGATACATCAACCAGTAAAAGATAATAATACAGCTTAATAGCTTACCAGACTGACATAACGCCTACTGACGAAGCCACGGAACAGTGGCGACACGCGTCGGGTCGCTGCTAGCCCGACCATCTGCAAGTGTGCCTATATGCCCTCGCCTCTGCTACATCTGTGATGGTTCTACATTGCCTTCTATAGGCACCAATCATGGTTTTGGTATATATTTTGCCGGGTCTCTATTTTTGTAAGGATTCATGTATTTATACAGTAGGCGTTATGTCAGTCTGGTAAGCTATTAAGCTGTATTATTATCTTTTACTGGTTGATGTATCTCTCCTTCAGGGGTCACTTATACTGTGTATTTTTATGAGACTTCCAGTCTTGACATACTGACACATATAAGGGGTTTGTTCCATGGTATGCTGTCTATATTGGGATATTCGGATATTCAGATCCCTTATTGTGCACACATGCACCGGGTTAGGGCTATAAGCTTTATTATGGGCTTACATGTTTGGAATGTCACATCTGTGATTTTTTAATGTTTTTAATGTAATGTTTGGTGTTTTTTGTATCTAATAAAATTGTCTGATTATTTTGGTATAATGATTGGTGATCCGCCTTTTTCATTGCCTATGTCTTTTCTTTATGTTATGTGAGTCTTCATGTTCATAGGCTTTGGGAGGATCCCTATTGTGATTTTTCTGTGGTGCCCCCATCATTCAGTCTATTGCAAGTCTAGGAGACCCGCTCATTTTTAATGGGACATTTTTTGTTTAGAGGCCCTCCTACATGTTTCTGTCAATGCATAAGAAAAAGGAATGGGAGTACAAATTGAATAATGTGAAGTGGATTTTCTTGTGCCCATCCAGTATGTGGGTTCAAAGGCTTATTGGGGTGCAATGACTTGGTAGCAGAGCAGGCCTTGCAGTCAATGCATAAGAAAACGGAATGGGAGGTACAAATGAATAATGTGAAGTGGATTTTCTTGTGTCCATCCAGTATGTGGGTTCAAAGGCTTATTGGGGTGCATATGACTTGGTAGCAGAGCAGGCCTTGCAGTCAATGCATAAGAAAACGGAATGGGAGTACAAAATGAATAATGTGAAGTGGATTTCCTGTGTCCATCCAGTATGTGGTTCAAAGGCTATTGGGTGCATATGACTTGGTAGCAGGCAGGCCTTGCAGTCAATGCATAAAAAACAAATGGAGTACAAAATGATAATGTGAAGTGCATTTTCCGTGCATCCATACTGCTTTAAAAGCTATTGGGATGCATGTAACTTTGGGGCAAACCAGGCCTTGCATTCAATGCAACATTTTTTCTGAAAGCTCTCCTGTACCTCTTGTGAAAGGGGTATTGTGGTGCTTCGTAATTCTTGGCAGCCCATCCACTCACTGCATAGGCTTTAAGAGTTTGGGAGACCCACTCTTTAATAATGGCCCTTTAAGAAGATTAATGCTGCCTGATGCCCCGGTAAAAATAGGCTCTGTGACAAGGGGGCATCCTCCAAGTGTGGAGGAAAGAAGGTTTAGTCATAATCACAGACGCAGATTCTTTACTGTAAAAACAGTGAGACTATGGAACTCTCTGCCGTATTATGCTGTAATGAGTTATTCCCTACTAAAATTTAAGAAGGGACTGGATGCCTATCTTGAAAAATATAATATTACAGGTTATATACACTAGTTTCCTAGATATTGCATTTATCCAGGGAGCTAGTCTGAATTTTTTTCCCCAATGTGAAGCTTACTGTTGCTACTTGGTTTTTTTTTGCCTTCCTCTGGATCAACATGTTAGGGCATGTTAGGATAGGAAATGGGTCGAACTAGATGGACTTAAATTCTTCCTTCAACCTTAATAACTATGTTACTATGTTACTATTAGTGTTGAGCGATACTTTCCGATATCAAGACATATTGGATAGGATTGGATCGGACCGATACCCAAAAAGTATCAGATATCGCCGATTCCGATACCGGAAACCAATGCAAGTCAATGGGACAGAAATATCGGAATTAAAATAAAACCTTTCTTTCCTTGTAAACGAATGATATATACACATAGAATACTATATATATATATATATATATATATATATATATATGTCATTGTGACACATATATATATATATATATTTATAGTTCATACACTTCTACATAGTATAGTAGCCACTAATTCAATTACCGGCTTTTGTGAAATTACAGACCCGACATGAAATGACACATGGTTTACATACAGTTAACCATGTCATTTCATGTAGTTTGATATATGTTTTCACTAACAATTACATGAGTGTATGTGTGCAAAATTTCATACAGCTAGGGGTTAATGAAAGGTGTAAATTTGTTGAAAAAAAATGTGTGGGCTCCCGTGCTATTTTATCAACCAGACAGACAAAGCCAGTGAGTGGGGGCAGATAATAAAAGCCTAGGGAGGGTGCATTTATTTAGTGCCCCCCGGCTACTAACATCTGCCCCTAGCCACACCAGAAAAGGCAAATCTATAATCAGATGCGCCCTTTCTGGCACTTAGCCCGTCTATTCCCATTGCCCTGTAGCGGTGGCAAATGGGTTAATAATAGGTTAAAGCCACCTGTAAGGTTCTTTGTCTCTGTTGACATGTTCCTTGAAACTCAGTTTTCCGTAGGCCATTTTGCTTTCTGTCTTTCTGCAGCTCTTGCACTCAGTTAATATGGAGTTTCCAGTTTTCATGTTCCCGCCCTGATTCTTCCCTCTTGCTTCTTAAGCAGCCTCAGCTGAACAATCAGTGCTCCTGAATCAAGCCTCAGTCAGTCTGTGACCTGACTCCTGGAAGCCTTGGACTTGTACTCCAGCTATTCCCTACTGAGGAACCTTGGAACACTTTTGGACTCTGGAAACCTGCTGTTTGGTGAATCCATGTTTGCAGAGGAATTACGGTACAGAGAAGAGATCCTGAACCTGCTTTGGAGATTTATTGTAGTGCTTGAAGTTACTCTGGCCTGCTGTGTCTCCTGTCGCTGTTCCTGCAAACTGTGTGAACTTTTCAGCATGCTTGTATGAAGTAATACAAGTCATTTCATTTCAACCTATGTCTCCTGTGTTTTCCTCGCACCCAAGCACAAGACGCTATAGGAACTGTACACTATACATGACAAGATTCAGGAGCAATGTTTAGTGTCTGCTGAGTCTGGGAAAGCCGTGTCTGCTGTGACTGTGGATATCAGATGTCCGTTTAATACCTTATGTGATGACAGTGGTTGTGACTTCTCACAACCATTCCAGGTGAGCGCATTCCCTTAAAATTTTACTCTGGAGTGTTACCACAGGTAAACACTATTGTTTTTTTTTTTTCCTTTCCTCTTCTCCTTCCAGCACCTCTGCCTTAAAAGATCTGGAAGATGGAGGCCCGCATAAAGGAACTTTGCGGAGTGACTGATACAATCCTTTCAGATGTACAGACTTTAAAAACCCGTTTTGCAAGCCTACAGGACCTTACTAATCATAATTTGCAAGTGTTTGGACAGACTACCCAGGAATTGCGAGCCAGGATTGAGGCTCTAGAGGAACGAGCCCAGGCTCCTGCCATAACCCCGAGTTCTGGCATCCCCAAATTACCTCCTTTTCGTTTTGGCGGTGAACGTGAGAAATTCAGGGGATTTATTAATCAATGCAATTTATTTTTCTCTGCACATGCTTCACAATTTCCCACTGAATGATCCAAAGTGCTTACTATAATCATGTTGCTTACCAATAAGGCTTTGATGTGGGCAAACCCTCTGATTGAGACTGAGGATGATTGTTTGAATCACCTTGATGCTTTTATTTCAGCCATGGGGCAGGTGTTTGATGACCCCAATCGAGGTGCAACAGCTGAAGCAGCCATGTTAACTTTGCGCCAAGGTAAGCGTTCAGTAGCCGAATATGCCCTGGATTTCAGGTGATGGGCTCCTGATACCACTTGGACACTTCCGCTAAAAAATCTATTTTTCGGAAAGGGTTGTCTCCACTGATTAAGGATGAACTTGCTCGTGCCGACCCTCCCACTGCTTTAGGTGACTTTATTAACTATTGTATCCGTATTGATGCTCGTCTGACTGAACGCAGACAAGAGAGATGGTTCAAAAATAATCGCACTAACCTTTTACTACCTCCCTCCTCAGCTAAGGAACCTTTGAGTAGGATCACAAGGGAACCAGAACCTGAACCCATGCAGGTGTACTCTTTACAAAGACGGGTTAGTGATGCACGCAAAGAACATCGTATAAAGGAAAATCTATGTTTCTACTGTGGTAAGTCAGGGCACTTCATTATAAACTGCCCCAGCCGTTCTCGTAAGACTACTGCAGCAGTCATTCACTGTGAGTGTTGCGAGAGGAGCTCTGTCATGTCCGAGCCTCAGGCTCCAGAGAGATCTGCTGCAAGAGATCTTGATTTCTCGGACTTAAACTCTGTTAGTTCTGGGGGCGATGACGGTATAAACGCTGCAATTTTTCAAGTTTCCTCAGCGGTGTCCCAGCTGAGTTGTAAAAGAAACAATTCTCATTGCTTCCTTTCCATCAAACTCTGGGTTGACTCAGTCTGGTGTCTAGCTCTGCTATGATCGACTCAGGAGCAAGTGGAAATTTTATGGATATCTCCTTTGCTCTGAAACAGGGATACGTTCAGTGAAGAAGGCTACTCCAGTACAGATGGAGACTGTGGATGGCTCTCTACTGACTTCTGGACCAGTGGATCAAGAAACAGAGCCTTTGAGGGTCCTTATGGGTAAAGATCATCAGGAGAAAATGTCTTTTTTGCTTATCTCTTCTCCCCACTTTCCCATCATTCTAGGGCTACCATGGCTGCAGGCGCAGAATCCTACGATTAACTGGGAGACCAAGGAATTACACTTTCCGGAGAAACAGATGAGTCAAGGAGTTTCAGCTTGCTCTGTTCCTAAAGGAACCATGTTAGTCCCTGAACTACCAGCTGTATACCAGGACTATGACGATTTATGTGACAAGAAGAACGCTGATCAGCTTCCTCCTCACCGTCCATATGATTGTCCAATTGAATTATTACCCGGAGTCGAGATACCTTTTGGTAAGATCTACCCCCTAGCGGGGCCCGAGCTAAAAGCTTTGAAGGATTATATAGACGAAAATTTAGCCAAGGGCTTCATACGCCCCTCTTCATCTCCCGCAGGTGCACCCATCTTCTTTGTGAAGAAGAAAGATGGATCTCTGAGACCCTGCATAGACTATAGGGAACTCAATAAGGTTACTATTAGAAACCGTTATCCATTGCCTTTAATCCCTGAGTTGTTGGAGAGAGTGCGGCATGCCAAAATTTTCTCTAAACTGGATCTCCGTGGGGCCTATAACTTGGTCCGTATCAGACCTGGGGATGAATGGAAGACTGCTTTCAGGTCACGCTATGGACACTTTGAATATCTAGTTATGCCTTTTGGTCTGAGTACCGCCCCAGCCACTTTCCAACACTTCGTGAATGATATCTTCAGGGATCTCCTAGATACATTTGTGGTGATTTATCTGGATGATATTCTAATTTTTTCTAACTCCACAGAGGAACATCATGGACATGTGAGAATGGTCTTAGAACGCCTAAGACAAAACCATCTCTACATCAAACTTGAAAAATGTGAATTCCATAGGACCGAAATTCAATTTCTGGGTATGTACTATCTAGCAAGGGATTAGTATGGATGGAAGCAAGACCCAAGCCATCAAGGATTGGCCAATTCCTAGAAATGTGAAGGAGGTGCAGCGTTTCATCGGGTTTGCCAACTTCTATAGACGTTTCATTAAGAATTTTTCTGAGGTAGTGTCACCTATCACCCAACTTACCCGGAAACAGTCTAGGTTCTCCTGGACCCCGCAAGCTCAGGAAGCATTTTCCTGTTTAAAGGATAAATTTACCACCGCACCTATCTTAGTACATCCCAACCCCGAGCTTGCCTTCATAATAGAGGTGGATGCTTCAGACTGTGCCGTTGGAGCTATACTCTCTCAGAGAACAGGTGAGAAGAATGTCTTGCATCCCTGTGCCTTCTTTTCCCAGCAGTTGTCTTCGGCTGAGAGGAACTACGATGTGGGCAATAGAGAATTGTTGGCCATTATTGCCGCCTTCAAGGAATGGAGACACCTTCTTCAGGGTGCTGCACAGCAAATAGTCGTCCTGACAGACCTTCGTAACCTTGAATTTATCAGGTCGGCTAAGTGCCTGACTCCTCGCCAGGCTCGCTGGAATCTTTTCCTAAACCAATTTAATTTTGTCATTTCTTATAGACCAGGATCGCGCAATGGAAAGGCTGATGCACTCTCTAGGATTCATTCAGCAGAGACACGTCCACTTACTCCTCCTAAGACTATTCTTCCTGACTCTAGATTCCTGGGAGTGATTCATAATCAAGACCTACTTAAGGACATCAAGGAAGCATACCATGCGGATTCTTTGTTGGCTCAACCCCCAAGGGACGTAAGTCTTGTCTTTAAGAATGGTGTTTGGATTCAGGGACAACGTCTGTATATACCTGAAACAGTCAGATTGAGAGTATTGCAACTCATCCACGATTCCAAGATAGCCGGGCATAGGGGAATTCTAAAGACACAAGAATTTCTTTCTCGTTTCTTTTGGTGGCCCACTTACAGGAAAGATGTCTTAAACTATGTCACTTCATGTGAAGTCTGTGCAAGATGCAAAACACCTCGCTCCTCACCAACTGGTCTGTTGCAACCTCTTCCCACCCCATCCCGCCCGTGGGGATCCATTTCTATGGACTTCATTGTGGAGTTACCAACCTCTCAAGGGAAGAACACCATTCTAGTGGTGGTTGACCATCTAACAAAGGCAGCTCATTTTATCCCTTGTGTCGGCTTACCCACTGCAAAACAGACATCAGACTTGATGATTAAGAATGTGTTTCGCTTACATGGAGTACCGGATGAGGTCATTTCGGATCGAGGGGTGCAATTCACTTCAAGGTTTTGGCAAAATTTCTGTGCAGCATTGGACATTAAAGTAAACCTTTCTTCTGCTTTTCATCCCCAGACTAATGGACAGACAGAACGAACCAATCAGACCCTGGAGCAGTATCTCCACTGTTTTATCTGCCACCTACAGGATGATTGGGTGGATCTACTTCCACTGGCTGAGTTCTCTTATAACAACTCTCAGAGCGCCTCCACTAAGCAGTCTCCTTTTTACTCCAATCTAGGTTATCATCCTAACATTCTTCCTCGATTTCCCATAGATACGCCCTTGCCGGCAGTGGCTGAAAGAATCACTTCTTTACAAAAGAATATGGATCTTCTAAAGGAAAATCTAGAATTGGCTCAGGAAAGGTACAAGAAAGCAGCAGATAAATTTCGTAAACCTGCACCAGCTTTCAAGGTAGGAGATTTGGTCTGTCTGTCAACCAGAAATCTTAAATTAAAGATTCCATCGTCTAAATTGGGACATAAGTACATTGGACCTTATAAGATCAATAAGATTAAAGTGCTGTTGCTTGTCGTCTTCAACTACCCAGAACTATGAGAATCCACCCTGTCTTTCATGTATCCCTACTAAAGGCTGCAACACCCAATACGTTTCCTGGACGTTCTTCTCCTTGCCCTGACCCAGTGCTGGTCGATGGTCAGGAAGAATTTATGGTGGAAAGGATTCTAGATTCCAGGTTGTACAGAAATCAGTTGCAATATTTGATTAAATGGCAGGGCTACCCAGTGGAGGACAACTCATGGGAACCAGTCAATAATGTAAATGCTCCTCGCCTGCTCCGCCAGTTTCATCAGAGGTACCCTGACAAGCCTGGTCTGAGGTCATCCGGAGGTTGTCCCTAAGGGGGGAGTAATGTAAGGTTCTTTGTCTCTGTTGACATGTTCCTTGAAACTCAGTTTTCCGTCGGCCATTTTGCTTTCTGTCTTTCTGCAGCTCTTGCCCTCAGTTAATATGGAGTTTCCAGTTTTCATGTTCCCGCCCTGATTCTTCCCTCTTGCTTCTTAAGCAGCCTCAGCTGAACAATCAGTGCTCCTGAATCAAGCCTCAGTCAGTCTGTGACCTGACTCCTGGAAGCCTTGGACTTGTACTCCAGCTATTCCCTACTGAGGAACCTTGGAACACTTTTGGACTCTGGAAACCTGCTGTTTGGTGAATCCATGTTTGCAGAGGAATTACGGTACAGAGAAGAGATCCTGAACCTGCTTTGGAGATTTATTGTAGTGCTTGAAGTTACTCTGGCCTGCTGTGTCTCCTGTCGCTGTTCCTGCAAACTGTGTGAACTTTTCAGCATGCTTGTATGAAGTAATACAAGTCATTTCATTTCAACCTATGTCTCCTGTGTTTTCCTCGCACCCAAGCACAAGACGCTATAGGAACTGTACACTATACATGACACCACCTTGCTATTGAAAGGTGACTTTAAGCCAGGTTTTTGAGAGATGTCTATTAGACAACTATCAATTATTAATCCTATTGTATGAAATAAAAATAAAACACACACACTTTAATTAAAAATCAATTTAATGAAATAATCACACAGTTTTTGACCATCTTTTATTTTACAGGTAATCCGTGCGAAGCCCTTGTTCACCTGTAATAAAAATAAATTAATAAAGCAACATTATTCTTACCTATTCGGTGCTCTGTCAGGTCCCACGCTGTAATCCTTCACAAAGGGTTAACTGGCTTACAGCTGGCAGCGCAGCTAATGCTGTGCTGCTCAGCTGTAAGCCCCCGAATGAATGAGTTCCTCTCCCAGCCGACAGAAGAGGAAGTGATTAGTGTGGAAGCTTAATTGATTGCTTCCCAGGCTAATCAGTTCACTTAGTTGAAAAAAAATGCATGGACTCCCGTGGTATTTTCTACACCAGACAGGGAAAGCCAGCGAGTGGGGGCAGATAATACTAGCCTAGGGAGGGTGCATTTCACTTCCGGTCAGCCGGGACTCCCTCTGACGTCACTGATGCTGTGCGGTGTCCCTGGCTGACCTGAACTGATTAGCTTGGGAAGCAATCAATTAGGCTTCCCACACTAATCACTTCCTCTCCTGTCGGCCGAGGAGAGGAACTCCTTCATTCGGGGGCTTACAGCTGAGCAGCTAGCATTAGCTGTGCTGCTAGCTGTAAGCCAGTTAACCCTTTGTGAAGGATTACAGCGTGGGACCTGACAGAGCACTGGATAGGTAAGAATAACGTTGCTTTATTATTTTATTTTTATTACAGGTGAACAAGGGCTTCGCACGGATTACCTAATGGTAAATCTGTGCTGCTCAGCTGTAAACCCCCGAATGAAAGAGTTCCTCTCCCCGGCTGACAGGAGAGGAAGTGATTAGTGTGGGAAGCTTAACCCCTCTCTGACATTAGACGTACTATCCCGTCCATAAAACCCGTGCCATTCTGACCATGGACGGGATAGTACGTCATAGGCGATTAGCTGCGCTCCCGGAGGGAGCGCAGCTAATCGCCGCCGGGTGTCAGCTGATTATCACAGCTGACACCCGTGACTGTGTGTCAGGAGCGGTCACGGACCGCTCCCGGCACATTAACCCCTTGCACACCGCGATCAAACATGATCGCGGTGTGCTGGGGCACAGGGGAGGATCGCGCAGGGTGGGGGCTCCCTGCGCGCCCCCCTGAGACCCTCAGAGCAGCGCGATGTGATCGCGCTGCTCTGAGGGCTTCCTCCCTCCCAGGACCCGGATCCAAGATGGCGCTGGGGTCTGGAGGGAGGCGGCTTCCTCAGTGCCTGCCGAGAGCAGGCATGAGGAAGCGTCCTGCACTGCCTGTCACATCGCTGGTGTGACAGAGTGCTGTGCACACTGTCACACCAGCGATCTGATGAAATACAGTGATGTCCCACCCTGGGACAAAGTAAAAAAGTAAAAAAAAGTAAAAATAAACGTGTAAAAAAAAATCCAAAAAAAAAAAAAATTCCCCAATAAATTCATTACTTATTGTAAATAAAAAAATAAAACAATAAAAGTACACATATATGGTATCGCCGCGTCCGTAACGACCCCCCCTATAAAACTGTCCCACTAGTTAACCCCTTTTGTGAACCCCTTAAAAAATAAAAAATAAAAACGAAGCAAAAAATCAGTGCTTTATCATCATACCGCTGAACAAAAAGTGGAATAACACGCGATCAAAAAGACGGATATAATAAACATGGCACCGCTGAAAACGTCATCTTGTCCCGCAAAAAACGAGCCGTCACACAGCATCATCAGCAAAAAAATAAAATAGTTATAGCTCGCAGAATAAAGCGATGCAAAAATAATTATTTTTTATATAAAATTGTTTTTATTCTATAAAAGCGCCAAAACATAAAAAAATTATATAAATGAGGTATCGCCATAATCGTACTGACCCGAAGAATAAAACTGCTTTATCGATTTTACCACACGCGGAACAATAAAAACGCCTCACCCAAAAGAAATTCATGAATTGCTGATTTTTGTTCATTCTAACCTCCCAAAAATCGAAATAAAAAGCGATCAAAAAATGTCACGTGCTCAAAAATGGTACCAATAAAAGCGTCACCTCGTCCCGCAAAAATTAAGACCTCACATGACTCTGTGGGCCAAAATATGCAAAAATTATAGCTCTCAAAATGTGGCGATGCAAAAAACTACTTTTTGCAATAAAAAGCGTCTTTTAGCGTGACAGCTGCCAATCATAAAAACCGCTATAAATAGTAAATCAAACCCCCCTTTATCACCCCCTTAGTTAGGGAAAAATAATAAAATAAAAAAAATGTATTTATTTCCATTTCCCCATTAGGGTTAGGGTTAAGGTTTCGGCTAAAGTTAGGGTTAGGGTTGGCGCTAAAGTTAGGATTAGGGTTAGAGCTAGGATTAGGGTTAGGGTTGGGATTAGGGTTGGGACTAGAGTTAGGGGTGTGTTGGGGTTAGGGTTGGAGTTAGAATTGGGGGTTTCCGCTGTTTAGGCACATCAGGGGCTCTCCAAATGTGACATGGCGTCTGATCTCCATTCCAGCCAATTCTGCGTTGAAAAAGTCAAACGGTGTTCCTTCACTTCTGAGCTCTGCCATGCGTCCAAACAGTAGTTTATCCCCACATATGGGGTATCAGCGTACTCTGGACCCCAAGAGTTATTGTGAAATTTGTCCTATTTCTTCTGTTACCCTTGGGAAAATAAAAAACTGGGGGCGAAAATATTATTTTTGTAAAAAAAATAAGATTTTTTTGTTTTTAACGGCTGTACATTATAAACTTCTGTGAAGCACTTGGGGCTTCATAGCGCTCACCACACATCTAAATAAGTTCCTTGTGGGGTCTATTTTCCAAAATGGGGTCACTTGTTGGGGATTTCCACTGTTTAGGCGCATCAGGGGCTCTCCAAATGCGACATGACGCCCCCAGACCATTCCATCAAAGTCTGCAATCCAAAACGTCACTACTTCCCTTTCCGAGCCCTGACATGCGCCCATACAGTAGTTTTCTCCCACATATTGGGTATCAGCGTACTCAGGACAAATTGGACAACAACTTTTGGGGTCCAATTTCTCCTGTTGCCCTTGTGAAAATAAAATATTGGGGGCGAAAAAATCATTTTTGTAAAAAAAAAAAGGATTTTTTATTTTTACGGCTGTGCGTTATAAACTTCTGTGAAGCACTTCGGGGTTCAAAGTGCTCACCACACATCTAGGTAAGTTCCTTGTGAGGTCTATTTTCCAAAATGGGGTTACTTGTGGGGGTTTCCACTGTTTAGGCGCATCAGGGGCTCTCCAAATGCGACATGACGCCCCCAGACCATTCCATCAAAGTCTGCAATCCAAAACGTCACTACTTCCCTTTCCGAGCCCTGACATGCGCCCATACAGTAGTTTTCTCCCACATATTGGGTATCAGCGTACTCAGGACAAATTGGACAACAACTTTTGGGGTCCAATTTCTCCTTTACCCTTGTGAAAATAAAATATTGGGGGCGAAAAAATCATTTTTGTAAAAAAAAAAAGGATTTTTTATTTTTACGGCTGTGCGTTATAAACTTCTGTGAAGCACTTCGGGTTCAAAGTGCTCACCACACATCTAGATAAGTTCCTTGTGGGGTCCATTTTCCAAAATGGGGTCACTTGTGGGGGGTTTCCACTGTTTAGGCGTATCAGGGGCTCTCCAAATGCGACATGACGCCCCCAGACCATTCCATCAAAGTCTGCAATCCAAAACGTCACTACTTCCCTTCCGAGCCCTGACGTGCACCCATACAGTAGTTTTCTCCTACATATTGGGTATCAGCGTACTCAGGACAAATTGGACAACAACTTTTGGGTTCCAATTTCTTCTGTTACCCTTGTGAAAATAAAATATTGGGGCGAAAAAATCATTTTTGTAAAAAAAAAAAAGGATTTTTTATTTTAAGGCTGTACGTTATAAACTTTAGTGAAACACCTGGGGGTTCAAAGTTCTCACCACACATCTAGATAAGTTCCTTGAGGGGTCTAGTTTCCAAAATGGTGTCATTTGTGGGGGTTTCCACTGTTTAGGCAGATCAGGAGCTCTCCAAACACGACATGGCGTCCAGCCAATTCTGCGTTGAAAAAGTGAGACGGCGCTCCTTCCCTTCCAAACTCTGCCATGCACCCAAACAGTGGTATACCCCCACATATGGGGTATCAGTGTACTCAGGACAAATTGCACAATAACTTTTGGAGTCTTGTTACCCTTGGAAAAATAAAAATTCGGGTGAAAAGATCATTTTTGTGGAAAAAATATGATTTTTAAATTTTACGGCTCTACGTTATAAACTTGTGTGAAGCACTTGAGGGTTCAAATTGCTCACCAAAGATCTAGATAAGTTCCTTAGGGGGTCTAGTTTCCCAAATGGGGTCATTTGTGGGGGGTTTCCACTGTTTAGGCACATCAGGGCTCTCCAAATGCAACATGGCATCCAATCTCAATTCCAGCCAATTTTGGTTGGAAAAAGTCAAATGGTGCTCCTTCCCTTCCGAGCTCTGCCGTGCGCCCAAACAGTGGTTCCCCCCCACATATGGGGCATCAGCGTACTCAGGACAAATTGGACAACAACTTATGTGGTCCAATTTCTCCTGATACCCTTGGGAAAATAAAAAATTAGTGACTAAAAGATAATTTTTGTGGGAAAAAAATAGGATTTTTTATTTTCATGCCCGGGCATTATAAACTTGTGTGAAGCACTTGGGGGTTCAAAGTGCTCACCAAAGATCTAGATAAGTTCCTTAGGGGGTCTAGTTTCCAAAATGGGGTCACTTGTGGGGGATTTCCACTGTTTAGGCTCATCTGGGGCACTGCAAACGGAACATGACCCCCATCAACGTCTGCATTCCAAAACGTTACTACTTCCTTTCCAAGCCCTGCCGTGCGCCCAAACAGTTTTCCACCCCCACATATGGGGTATCAGCGTACTCAGGACAAATTGGACAACAACTTTTGGGGTCCAATTTCCTTGGGAAAATTCAAAAATTTAGGACTAAAAAATCATTTTTGTGGAATTTTTTTTTTTTTTTTTTCACACCCAGGCATTATAAACTTTTGTGAAACACTTGGGGGTTCAAAGTGCTCACAACAGATCTAGATAAGTACCTTAGGGGTCTAGTTTCCAAAATGGTGTCACTTGTGGGGGTTTCCACTGTTTAGGCGCATCAGAGGTTCTCCAAGCGCGACATGGCGTCCAATCTCAACTCCAGCCAATTTTAGTTTGAAAAAGTCAAACGGCGCTCCTTCCCTTACGAGCTCTGCCGTGTGCCCAAACAGTGGTTTTCCCCCACATATGGGGTATTGGCGTACTCAGGAGAAATTGCATAACAACCTTATCTGTCCATTTTCTCCTTTTACCCTTGTGAAAATAAAAAAAAAGTTTGTAAAAGATCATTTTTGTGGCTAAAAAGTTAAATATTCATTTTTTCCTTCCACGTTGCTTTAGTTCCTGTGAAGCACCTGAAGGGTTAATAAACTTCTTGAATGTGGTTTTGAGTATCTTGAGGGGTGAAGTTTTTAGAATGGTGTCACTTTTGGGTATTTTCTGTCATGTAGACCCCTCAAAGTGACTTCAAATGTGAGGTGGTCCCTAAAAAAAATGGCTTTGTAAATTTTGTTGTAAAAATGAGAAATCGCTGGTCAACTTTTAACCCTTATAACTTCCTAACAAAAAAAAATTTTGATTCCAAAATTGTGCTGATGTAAAGTAGACATGTGGGAAATGTTATTTCTTAACTATTTTGTGTTACATATTTCTCTGTTTTAAGGGAATAAAAATTCAAAGTTTGAAAATTGCTAAATTTTCAAAATTTTCGCCATATTTGCGTATTTTTCAAAAATAAACGCAAGTTATATGGAAGAAATTTTACCACTAACATGAAGTACAATATGTCACGAGAAAACAATCTCAGAATCGCGAAGATCCGTTGAAGCGTTCCGGAGTTATAACCTCATAAAGAGACAGTGGTCAGAATTGTAAAAATTGTCCCGGTCATTAACGTGCAAACCACCCTTGGGGGTGAAGGGGTTAATTGATTGATTCCCAGGCTAATCAGTTCAGGTCAGCCGGGGACACCACACAGCATCAGTGACATCAGAGGGAATCCCGGCTGACCTGAAGTGAAATGCACCCTCCCTAGGCTAATATTATCTGCCCCTACTCGCTGGCTTTCCCTGTCTGGTGTAGAAAATACCGCGGGAGCCCACGCATTTTTTTTCATCAAATTTACACCTTTAATTAACCCCTACATGTATGAAATTTTGCACACATACACTCATGTAATTGATAGTGAAAAACATATATCAAACTACATGAAATGACATGGTTAACTGTATGTAAACCATGTGTCATTTCATGTCGGGTTGTTCTGTAATTTCACAAAATCCGGCAATTGAATTAGCGGCTATTATACTATGTAGAAGTTTATGAACTATAAATATATATATATACATGTCACAGTGACAGTATATATAATAAATATATTATATATATTATATATATCTAGTGATTAGTTTTGTGAGCTGTCAGTGTGATTTTACAGTATTGATTATGTATTGGAACTTCCTATTCCGGTATTCGATATGCAAAAAGTATCGGAACTCAGTATCGGAATTCTGATACTGCGAATATCGGCCGATACTCGATATTTGCAGTATCGGAATGCTCAACACCAGTTACTATGTGTCTGATTATGTGTCATACACCACATGGCCAGCTAGGGTTGTTAAATGTTACAATGATATTTCCAAGTATATGCAAAAACGCTGCATCTGAACATAGCCCAAGTGGGGGAGGAACATTTTGGTCTGGGGTTAATTATTTTGCCTTATATGGCATGAAAATCTGATAACATTGTTTAAAGCTGTGAACTAGCAATGGTAACCAAATCATTCAACCTCTGAATTGATCCTCTCTGCATGTATGCACTCCATTCATTGTTAGCAAGCAGCTGAATGACACAAGCCCTTTCTGTCTTGCATGTGGAAATATATAGCAATGGTAACCAAATTATTCAACCTCTGAATTGATCCTCTCTGCATGTATGCACTCCATTCATTGTTAGCAAGCAGCTGAATGACACAAGCCCTTTCTGTCTTGCATGTGGAAATATATAGCAATGGTAACCAAATCATTCAACCTCTGAATTGATCCTCTCTGCATGTATGCACTCCATTCATTGTTAGCAAGCAGCTGAATGACACAAGCCCTTTCTGTCTTGCATGTGGAAATATCTAGCAATGGTAACCAAATCATTCAACCTCTGAATTGATCCTCTCTGCATGTATGCACTCCATTCATTGTTAGCAAGCAGCTGAATGACACAAGCCCTTTCTGTCTTGCATGTGGAAATATATAGCAATGGTAACCAAATCATTCAACCTCTGAATTGATCCTCTCTGCATGTATGCACTCCATTCATTGTTAGCAAGCAGCTGAATGACACAAGCCCTTTTTGTCTTGCATGTGGAAATATATGGCAATGGTATGCACTCCATACTTCTGATTGCTGCCAACCACTGCTGTACCATCTTGCAACATAGTTTAATGTGCCTGGTAAAGCTTTTGTATAATTCATTTTTTGCACTGTGCTTAATACTTACTGCTGTGTATTCCTGTGACTGGGGTCTCTGTAGATGCTATCAGGTGGAAGGTGCTATAACATATAGATGTAGCCATCTCTAATGCCTTTGATGATCTAACCACCCCCTGGTGTGCTGGCCCCAGCTGCCAAATTATCCCAAAGCAGCTCCCACAATCCCACTTTCCTGACCCTGTAGTGTGGCTATATATTTAGGAGTAGTCTAAGGGGCGCATGCATTGTGGGGGCGCATGCATCCCAGAAGCAAAGCATCACAGAAGACAAGCATTTTGAAAACGGCAGTTATTCATGGCAGTTAATCAGGGCTGGAATCAGGTACCCCACACTTTGCCTTCTTTTTCATTATGTACTTTATCTATTTCCTCCTGTGTTCCCTTGCCATCCACATTCACCGCCCCACCCCCCCTCCATCACGACTCATACACATCACCCCCTCTATCCTTCCCTCTCCCATGTACAGCTCCCATGCACTCCTCACCTTCCTGAAAAACCTCAGCCCATCTTGCCCAAACACATCACAGAAAAAACCTACTTACAATTCCAACAACTACTTGCTCTTTATCTTCCTACTCCTACTGATTTCAGGGACATCTCCCCCAATCCTGGTCCACCATCCCCCAACCTCAATCCCTACCCTACCTCATACCAAAACCATAATAATCTTATTAATATTACTTGCACTCCCTCATCTCCTTCTTTCAATTGTGCCCTCTGGAATCCACGGTCTGCATGCAACAAGCTATCCTTCCTGCACAACTACTTTCTGAACCACTCTCTTAATCCGTTGACCCTCACTGAAACCTGGATTCAGGATTCTGACACTATCTCCCCTGCTGCCATTTCCTATGGTGGTTTACAGTTCTCCCATACCCCGAGACCCACAAACAGACATGGTGGTGGAGTTGGCATACTCCTGTCCCCACAATGCACTTTCCAGGTCATCCCCCCAATTCCATCACTCTCATTCCCTTCTTTTGAGGTCCACACCATCAGGCTCTTCCATCCCCTCTCCCTCAGAGTAGCGGTCATATATCGGCCCCCAGGCTCGCCCACCCAGTTCCTTGACCACTTCTCAGCCTGGCTGCCGCACTTCATGTCCTCAGAACTACCAACCCTTATCCTTAGAGACTTCAACATCCCCATTAACAGCCCTACTTCCACATCTGCATCTCAGCTTCTATCACTAACCACTTCTCTAGGCCTCTCACAGCTTTCAACCTCTGAGACACACAAGGATGGCAACACCCTTGACCTGGTCTTTGTCCGCCTCTGTTCAATCTCCTACCTAAATAACTCACCGCTTCCACTCTCTGACCACAACATTCTCTCCTTCACGCTCACAAATCCTCCACCACCCCAGCGCACTCCTACCTACCACACATTCAGAAATCTACAAACCACTAACCCTCAGACACTTTCAGACTCCCTACACTCATCGCTGTCCCCAATCTCCTCTTTTTCCTGTCCTGATCTGGCTGTTCATCACTACAATGACATTCTTAGAAGCACCCTTGACCAAGTAGCACCGCTCACCCTCAGAACCTCCAAACACACAGTAAAACAGCCCTGACTCACATTGCAAACTCGACTTCTTCAGCGATGCTCTAGGAGTGCTGAACGCCTCTGGAGAAAAACCGGCACACCAGAAGACTTCATCCACTTTAAATTCATGTTAAGAACTTATAAAGCTGCCCTTCACCTCCCCAAACAGACCTACTTCACCACGCTGATCTCCTCACTAGCCAACAACCCCAAGAAACTTTTTGACACTTTTCACTCCCTCCTCAGGTCAAAAGCACAAGCCCCTATCACAGACATTTGTGCTGACGACTTGGCCTCCCACTTTATAGAAAAAATAGATACTATCCGTCAGGAAATCTGCTCTCAACCACCTTGTGCTGTGACTCCCATCCCACCCTGCTGTTCCCCTGGCTCACTTTCCACATTTGATCCCATCACAGAAGAAGAAGACTCCAGACTCCTCTCTTCCTCTCGTCCGACTACATGCACTACCGACCCCATCCCCTCACATCTCCTCCAGTCTCTCTCTCCAGTTGTCACAACTCACCTAACTACAATCTTTAATCTCTCACACTCCTCTGGCATTTTCCCATCCTCCTTCAAACACTCCATCATTACTCCGCTACTAAAGAAACCCGCTCTCGACCCTTCCTGCACAAACAACTACAGACCGGTCTCCAATTTCCCCTTCATCTCTAAACTTTTGGAGCGCCTAGTCTACTCCCGCCTTACCTGTTACCTCTCCACTCACTCCCTCCTAGACCCTTTACAGTCCGGCTTCCGCCCCCTACATTCGACTGAAACTGCACTCATCAAAGTGACCAATGACCTTCTAACAGCAAAACGTAACGGTGACCACTCTCTGCTCATTCTACTCGACCTTTCTGCAGCTTTCGACACTGTTGACCACTGTCTCCTACTGTCTAGGTTCCAGTCACTAGGTATTAAGGACACTGTTCTCTCCTGGTTCTCTTCCTATCTTTCTGACCGCTCCTTCAGTGTTTCATTCTCTGGCTCCACATCATCTCCTCTTCCTCTCACTGTCGGTGTACCCCAGGGCTCAGTCCTTGGCCCCCTTCTCTTCTCTCTCTACACGGCCCCAATTGGACAGACCATCAGCAGATTTGGCTTTCAGTACCATCTTTATGCTGATGACACACAACTATACACGTCATCCCCCGACCTTACCCCCGCTGTTCCACAGAACCCCACCGACTGTCTGTCCGCAGTCTCCAACATCATGTCCGCTCTCTATCTGAAACTTAACCTCTCCAAGACTGAACACCTTCTGCTCCCGCCGTCTACTAACCTCCCTAAATCTGACATTTCCCTCTCTGTGGGCGACACCATAATAACACCCCGGCAGCAGGCTCGCTGTCTGGGTGTTATGTTTGACACCAATCTCTCCTTCACCTCCCATATACAATCTCTTGCCCGCTCTTGCCGTCTACACCTAAAGAACATCTCTAGAATCCGCCCTTTTCTCACCATGGAAACAACAAAAACCCTCACTGTAGCATTGATCCACTCCCGCCTGGACTACTGCAACACTCTATTACTTGGCCTCCCCATTACTCGACTATCCCCTCTCCAGTCCATCCTTAATGCAGCAGCCAGGGTCATCCATCTGGCTAATCGGTACTCGGACGCCTCCGCTCTTCGCCAGTCCTTTCACTGGCTGCCCATTAATTATAGGATCCAATTCAAAGTACTGGTTCTCACCCACAAAGCTCTCCACAGTGCAGCACCCCCCTACATCTCCTCCCTCATTTCTATCTATCGGCCTAACCGACTGCTGCGCTCTGCAAACGACTTTCGACTAACCTCTGCACTAATCCTTACCTCCCACTCCCAACTCCAAGACTTCTCCCGCGCTGCGCCAATCCTCTGGAATGCTCTACCCCAAGAAATTAGGACTATCCACAATTTGCATGGTTTCAGGCGCTCCCTCAAAACACATTTGTTCAGAGTGGCCTATCACATTCACTAATCAAAGTCGTTCTATGTTTAAGTCTGTGTGTGTGTAGCCCATTCACTACCTCCATCCATCCCTCACTCCCTCAAGATGGCTGGACCATCATTGTAAATGCACCATTGTATATACACACCTGTACTTTGTATCTCCCCCACCTCATTGTAGATTGTAAGCTCTCACGAGCAGGGTCGGCTTATTTTGCTTTAATTATTGTATTGTTAACGTTGTTACTTATGACTTATGTTTTGAAACTGTTAAACTGTAAAGCGCTGCAGAATATGTTGGCGCTATATAAATAAAGATTATTATTATTATTATTAACTAGGAGTCAGAAATGCTTCCTGGTGTGATCCCCATGATGTCCCCGTGTCATTTGAGAAGTGTTTCCATCATTTTCAGATGTTTTTAGACCTTAAAAGAACCCCGGGGGATCACTTTAAAAATGCTGGGGGCTCCCATAGACTTACATTGGGCTTGATGTTCTGTCCTAATACCCGAGTATTCCAATTTGCTCGACCCGAGCAACGCGCACCCGAGCATTTTAGTGCTCGCCCATCACTAGTGATATTTGAATAAAAATGATTTTGTATATTTTCCTCTGTGATTTTTATATACTGCATTCTTTTGTTTGTAATAATATTCCTGTGTAGCAGACTATTTACAGTATTTTTTACAGCTAAATAATATTCCTCTGTGCCAGCATATAGTAAGTAAATCATAAATTTCCCTCTAAAAATCCTTTATTGATTAAAATCACCAAAAAACTGGTACACACCAAAAAAACAACATAGTGTCCAAAAAAACAAAAAACAACAGTGTTCCAAATACCAAGCATAAAAATGGGGAGGTCCCTACTTGCAAGGCTACTCTGATACCTTCCTGGCCGCGGAGGTTGGCTCCCTAGGGGGGAACGTTGTGGCGCCCACGCTCAACGATAGCTGTCCCTGGGAGCCCTGATAAATCCTGCAGCCACTATAGTGATCCAACCTGATGTGCTAAAGGATCCCCTAATCACTATACATAGACCGATCCTATATCTAAATGAGGTACGCTATCCCCCCATACACATAAAAGCAATGAATTGAACACACAGGCAGATTTGTGACAGAAATTACCTATGACTTAACTTCTACTTTGAGTTAATGAAGGGCCTGGAATGCAGAGGCTCCCCTCAATAATGAAGAAGAGTCATAAATAAGTGGCAGTTTGTATGATAAACTCTGACCACCTGGCTTATGGCATTTAATTTGTAAGTGCACTTGATAACCCATGTCATAACATATAGATCCCGTCCTTATTTATAGTTGCCCTGATATACCCTTTAGGCTAGTGACAATCGACAATGAGCTTGAGGTATGAACTGTATTTATGAAAAGGTGCTTAGTGAACCCCCTTCAATGGTTACTAGACGCGGTTGTTTCCCGACCGCTGTGGACATTTGTTAGCATAATGCCCTAACTGTTGGCAAACATGACAAATCACAGGTACTCGAGCGCCCGAGACTTAGGTCTCGCTCGAGAAAACTCCATGGCCTCAGGGGAATCGGGCGCCTGAACAAAAGATTCAAGAGGTCTGGCGAAGGTGGGCGGAGGTCGATGCAGGTAGATATGGTAATGAGCTCCTCCAGTGTGGCGGGAATCTCCCTGGTGGACAAGGCATCCTTCACATGGTCTGCCAGTCCCCTCCAGTACACTTGTATAAGGACTTTATCTGGCCACTCCAGCTCAGAGGCCAGAGTCCGAAATTGGATGGCGAACTGGCTGACCATGAATGAACCCTGAGTGATTGCCAACAGTTGGAGAGTTGTATCGTGGGTGACACGAGGTCCTAAAAAGACCTGTCTCAGAGTATCCAAGAAGAGAGGAGCACTCTGTACCACGCGATCATCGCGCTCTCACAACGGCATTGCCCACTCCAATGCCCTGGCTGACAAAAGGGATATGATAAAACCCACTTTCGCCCGCTCCGTAGGAAAACGTGCAGCCAGAAGCTCTAGATATATGGAGCACTGACTCATGAAACCCCTACATTGTTTACTGTCACCAGCAAACTTGTCTGGAAGTGGGAGGCAGGAAAAAGTCGGAGCAGGGGTAGCAGAGGACAAACTGGCTGCAGCCACACTAGCAGTCTGAACAACGACTGCGGTAGCACCCACAGCTGAGGTTGTGCGCTTTAGAGTCGCCAACCTACCCTCCAGCTGCTGGATATACCGCTGCAGACGCTGGTCGTCCGCCATTTTACTAGCCAGACCCTGGCGCTAGTATACTGTTATGGTCTGCTGAACGCACCAAATAAATATAAATAGTAGGTGCGTTCGCAGCCCGGGGTCCACCGTGCAGGCAGAGCCTGCTGCTAGTAAGATGGTGGTATAGGCGAACTCTGTTACTTCACAGAGTCGCAAGTATAGATGATGTGGCACTATATAGCGGTATAAGCGAACTCTGTTACACCAAAGAGTCGCTGAGGTAGAGACGCTGAGATAGAGACTGTGTCCTGTTAACACCACAGGGATAGACAGATAACTGCTGTGCGGATAGCAGTCCGTGGTCATGCAGTCAGCAACGCAAACAAGCAACTCCTCACCGGGGAAGCCGGTATTCTAGGGGCTTATTGCAGCCAAGCCCTGAACACGTGCATACAAATCTCCTCATCGGAGGTGCCGGTATTCTAGGGGCTTATTTCAGCCGAGCCCTAACCACATGTGTGCATGATCACACTGGCGCAAAGCACATAACGCAATTGATACTAGCACATGGCCGAACAGCCATGCGCACGTTTTATAGCAGCAGCTACAGGACCTACCAGAAAAGGACCAATGAGAAACTGTCTCAGAACACAAGCAGTCTTCCTGGCGGACCAATAGGAGCTGCTGCAGTACCTGAGCATGTGACCCCTGATCTCCAATGAGAGATCTTACCCTGGGCATGCTCAGAAGGGGGAACGCAGGACTTAGTCCCAAAGACGTTTGCTCGCCACTGACCAGTACTGGCTACAATAGCAGAACCTGGAGAGGCAGCAGTAAACCTCTGCACAGTACTAGGCTGTGCAAGACGCTGGGACCGATGTCTCTGCTGAGGAGGCTTCACTGCGGCCGGAGACGGATGGGGACCGCAGCAGAAATGGATCGAGATTCCCCCTGTGCAGAAGCGGGAACTCGACCTCTAACAGACACTATGTTGTTTTTTTGGTGTGTATCAGTTTATTGGTGATTTTAATCAATAAAGGATTTTTAGAGGGAAATGTATGATTTACTTATGTTAAGACCCTATTCTGTATCTATATTTGTATAATTCCAGCATATAGTAACATCGATTTTAAAAGCTAATTGCTCAATAATATTCCACGTCTATTCCTATTATTTATCTAGCAGTTGTGCGAGTGGCACAAAATCTGTTAAGCTACGGAAATGTCATTATTTACCAGTAATTTCCCTGAGTCTGCTGTTGGCGTGTTTTATAAAGGTGATCTAAAAAATACCGAAAAAATTTCTATTGGTAAAATAAAAAGCGTATGTTTATCTAGCAGTTGTGAGACTGGTGCAATCCATGCCGAGATAAGCAAACTTCACAATTTAGCAGTAGCAATAATCAAAAGGCGGATCAGATTGAGGAACTGGAAGACGACGTGGTCGATGATGAGGCACTGATCCAACCAGGCACGGTGGCACGCCTAGCGAACACAGCAGTGCAGAGAGGGATGGATCCATAGCAAGAAAACAGGCAAGAAGAGATAGGGGTTTGATGAGAGGAGAACTCAGTCAACTGTTCCACAGAGCCCCCCTCCACACTGGGCTAGATAAGAGGCCAAGGGTGCTTTGTTCCCCTGTATGGCAGTTTTTTTTTCTGAAAGTCCTCCAGATAAAACAACTGTTGTTTGCAGCATCATCTGCCAAACCAAGCTAAGAAGAGGCAAGAACACTGTCAACCTCTGCACCACCAGCATGCAAAAGCACATGGCAGCCAAGCATCCCAGTGGTAGGCGGAACACCTTGGAACAAAATCTGTGTCTGAGGGTCAAACCACTGCCCCGTCCCCTGTGTTACAGCTTTCCCAATTTGCTGTCCATGAACCAGGTACTGATGATTCTTGCAAACAATCAGCGATTGCACACACACAACAGTCAGCAACCACGTCCACTTGTTTTTATTTCAAATAATAGACTTTGTTCTGGCTGTGCATTATTTACCATACAACTATAGGATTGGTAATGGTCTTATAGATGCTTCTATGTTAATAAGCCATGGGCTTGATGTCACCTGGCAATACAAAGATGACATCAACCCCACAAATATCAACCCCACTTGCAACCGCTACAGGGCAAGTGTGAAGAGCCAGACAAATCACCAGAATTGGCACATCTAATAGATGTGCCAGGAGAATACCAGCCCCCAGCTGTCTGCTTTAGCAAGGCTGATTGTCAAAAATTGGAAACCTCATGCTGTTTTTTACACGTGGGGACCCTTCTATTCTTGATAAACAGCCTCGTTGAAGCTGACAGCTGAGGGTTACAGCCCCCAGAAGTAAGTTTTGCATGGCTGGTTATCAAAAATAAAAGGTAAGCTGTTGTGAACGTGTTGGGTAGTGTTCTGACTAAATTTCTGTTGACTGTTACCTTGATTTGCTCCATGTCCACATTTTCAGCTCAGGCTTTTGTTGATTCAAGAGCAGCTATAAACCTGATGGATTTTGATTTTGCCAAACATTGTGGTTTTCCTTTGATACCCCTGCGGAAGTCTATTCCTTTACTGGGTATTGATTCTACATTTTGGAGGAGAATAAACCCCTGTTTTCTACCCAGGTGATAATGCGGATTGACCCAAACCACCAAGAGAATTGCAAATTTTTGGTGTTACATAATTTACATGACATTATTGTATTGAGTTTTCCTTGGCTACAGACTCATAATCCTGTTTTGGATTGGAAGTCTGTGTCTGTGGTCAGTTAGGGTTGTCAATATGTTCGTAATGACACTCCTGTTTTTTCTGCCTCTCTCCAGTCTCAAGATGTCCCTGACTATTTGACTAATTTTCTGATGTGTTTAATGAGAGTAAGTCTGCATCCTTACCTCCTCATAGGAGTTATGATTGCGCTATTGACTTAGTACCCGGTTGTAAATTTCCCAAGGGTCGGCTCTTTAATTTATCTGTACCTGAGCATGATGCTATGCGATCTTATATCAAAGAGTCTTTAGAGAAGGGTCATATCAGACCATCCTCTTCACCCTTGGGTGCCGGCTTTTTATTTGTGGCCAAGAAGGATGGCTCATTGAGGACGTGTATTGACTATCGTCTCCTGAATAAGATCACTATTAAGTATCAATATCCATTACCCTTGATTTCTGACCTATTTTCCAGAGTGAAAGGTGCTAGTTGGTTTACCAAGCTTGACCTCAGTGGGGCGTATAATCTTATTCGTATGAAGCACAGTGATGAATAGAAGACGGAGTTTAATACCCGAGAGGGGCATTTTGAGTACCTAGTGATGCCTTTTGGGCTCACTAATGCCCCTTCCGTCTTCCAATCCTTTATGAACGATATTTTCCGGGATTTCGTGGATAAATTTCTGATCGTTTATTTGGACGATATCTTGATTTTTTCCAATGACTGGGATTCTCATGTGGAACATGTTCGGACTGTATTCCGGATTTTGAGAGAAAATGCATTGTATGTGAAGGGATCAAAATATCTTTTTGGCGTACAGAAGGTTTCATTTCTGGGATTCATTTTGTCTACGTCTGTTATTGAAATGGACTTGGTCAAAGTTCAGGCTATTTGTGATTGGGTTCAGCCCACTACATTGAAGGCTCTTCAGAGATTATTGGGTTTTGCTATCGTATTGGGTTTTTTTATCGTAAATTTATTGGTAACTTCTCTACCATTGTGAAATCACTGACTGATTTGACCAAAAAGGGTTCTGATGTAGTGAATTGGTCTCCTGAAGCAGTTTCTGCATTTCAGGAGCTTAAGCGGAGATTCACTTCTGCTCCTGTTCTACGGCAACCTGATGTTTCTCTACCTTTTCAGTGGAGGTTGATGCTTCTGAGATTGGTGCAGGAGCCGTTTTGTCACAAAGGGATCCTGAGACATCTAAGAGTAACCCTTGTGCCTTTTTCTCTCGAAAATTTTCCCCAGCAGAACATAATTATGATGTGGGAAATCGGGAGTTATTGGCTATGAAGTGGGCTTTTGAAGATTGGAGACATTGGCTGAAAGGAGCCAAGCATCAGGTGGTGGTCCTCACGGATCACAAGACCCTGGTTTATCTTAAATCGGCCAAGCGACTTAATCCTAGACAGGCCAGTTGGGCCTTGTTTTTCACACGTTTTAATTTTGTGGTCTCTTTTCTCCTGGCACTAAGAATGTTAAGGCGGATGCCCTCTCGAGGAGTTTCTTTGCAGATTCTCCCGAGGTAACTGAGCCTGCTGTTATTCTGTAGGAGGGTGTGGTTCTCACCCGATTTGAGACTGACTCTGGAGCAATTTCAGGAGGATAAACCTGAATGCTGCCCTGTTGGGAAATTGTCCTAGACCAGTGGAGGAAGAATGTGATTTCTGAGATTCATTGCTCCACGTTGGCTGGCCATCCTGGTATTTTTGGTACCAGAGATTTGGTGAGTCAGTCCTTTTGGTGGCCCACTTTGTCTCGTAACGTCAGGGACTTTATGCAGTCCTGTGGAACTTGTTCTCGGTCCAAACCTTGCTCTCGCTCTAGTGGTTTGTTAATGCCATTGCCTGTGCCTAAGAGGCCATGGACCCATATCTCTATGGATTTTATTTCCGATCTCCCTGTCTCTCAGAGAATGACCGTTATTTGGGTGATCTGTGATGGGTTTTCCAAGATGATACATCCTGTGCCACTACCTAAGTTGCCATCCTCCTCCGAGTTGGTGCCCTTATTTTTTCAACAGGTGGTACGGTTGCACGGCATTCCAGAGAACATTGTGTCTGACAGAGGAGTCCAGTTTGTTTCCTGATTTAGGAGGACCTTTTGTTCCAAACTGGGAGTTCAGCTGTCTTTTTCCTCTGCGTTCCACCCTCAGGCCAATGGACAAACTGAAAGAACAAACCAGACCTTGGAGACTTATTTGAGATGTTTTGTGTCTGCTGATCAAGATGACTGGGTCTCTTTTTGCCTTTGGCTGAGTTTGCTTTGAATAATAGGGCTAGTTCTGCCACCTTGATGTCTCTATTTTTCTGCAATTTTGGGTTTCATCCCCGATTTTCTTTAGGGCAGGTCGAGGCTTCTGTCTGTCCTGGTGTTAACTCTATTGTGGAGAGAATGCAGCAGATTTGGGATCAAGTAGTGGATAAGTTGTCTCTCTCTCAGGAGAAGGCCCAGCGGTTTGCCAACCGGCATAGGACTGATGGTCCTTGTTTTAAAGTGAGTGACTTGGTTTGGTTGTCCTCAAAAAATATCCCTATGAGGGTCGCGTCTCCAAAATTTAAGCCTAGGTTCATTGGACCTTATAAGATCGTGGAAATTCTTAATCCCGTTTCCTTCCGTTTGCTTCTTCCTGGGAACATTCAAGATTCACAACGTATTCCACAAATCTTTATTGCAGAGGTTTATAGAGCCAGTGGTTCCTATGGCTGTGCCTCCTGATCCTGTTTTGGTGGAGGGAAATTTGGAGTATGTGGTTGAGAAGATATTGGATTCTCGTTTGGCTAGGCGGAGACTCCAGTACTTGGTGAAGTGGAAAGGCTATGGTCAGGAGGACAATTCTTGGGTGTTTGCTTCTGACATTCATGCTGAGAGACTGGTTCGTGCCTATCACCAAGCTCATCCTGATCGGCCTGGTTGCACACATGAGGGTTCGGTGACCCCTCCTCAAGGGGGGGTACTGTTGTGAACGTGTTGGAGACGACTTCAGAGCTTAGGGTGCCCTCTGGTGGTTGCTGAGGGTAATGAACCTATGTTGAACAGCAAAAATCCACCACCTGAAACTGACGATTGGTTATCAGGTGGGACGGACTGGCCTGATATAAGTGAGCTGACCTCCCATGGTCCTTGCCGGTGATCTATTGTTCTTCCTGGTCTAGGTTGGAATTCAGCTTGCATTTCTGCTGTCTCCTGCATTCATTCAGATAAGTTTCTTTCAGTTTTTTTTACTGTTGTTTGAATTTCATTGTTTTTTGCTGCATTGCTTTTTGAGTTCAGCCGGGTCCCTTTTGGGGGGCTTGGGCTGGTCTCCGCTCTCTTTTTGTATTTGTTCATTTTCTCAGTTCTTGTGATATTTTACTGCTGGGTAGCTACGTGTCCACACCAGAGATCTGATATAGGTGGTCGAGACCATGTGGTCTCAGTATTTTTGGATTCAGAAGTGTTGGAGTTTTTCCTAGTGTTTTTCTGGGTTGCAGACAGTATTCTCTCCTGTGCTGTCCTATCTAGACAGTTTTGGGCCCCAGCGTTTGCTCAATCTATTTTCTGTCTGTGTTCGTGTTTTCATCTTGTCTAACCGCCATTATATGTTTGGGGGCTTCCTATTCTTTTCGGGCTCTACTACGTGGCAGTTAGCTTTCCTCTTTCCATCTTCAGGGATAGCTATCTCTCTGGCTGTGACGAGGCGTCTAGGGCACCGTAGGAACATCCCACAGCTGCTTCTAGTTGTGCAGTTAGTTTAGGGGTCTGTAACCTATTAGTTTCCAACCTCTCTGGTGTTTGGCTGCCTATTCGGTTTTTTGCTCCTGCCTCCTCAGCTACCAAAACATAACAGTAAGCCACACCGTTTGTTTAATTATTATTTATTTAGAGCCCATAAGCTGATGAATACTAGTGATGAGCGAATTTGTTTGTAAAACGATCACCAAACATAAATTTGGCACGAATATGGTACATTAGGATTTGTGATCGGAAACACAAGCAAAATTTTATAAAATCGTTAAAAATCCGTAACATTTGGTAAAAGTGCAGGGAAATTTTTGCATTGCAACAAAAGTATTTTCAGCACTTTAGCAATGACAATGGTGGGGTATTAAGAGCATTTGGTATAAGTTTGATGAGTGGAGGGGGTTTGCAGAGCTCAGAGGCACGGCGTTCTTGTAAACAGTGATTTTTTTTCGTCCTAACTTTACGCGTGCACATTGCAGCTAGCCAATCAGGATGCAGGAAACACCCACAATGTCCTGACACAATAGCTTGTGTAATTGGCTGCTGATATCACATGTCCCTCTCCATATAAATAGCGGACATCTTGTTTTAGCGCCATTTTGACACTGTAACAGCGCAGAGAGGCTGTTCCTGATGCTGGCACTGTTAACAGCAAGATTTTAGCTAGTTAATTAGGCAGTTGTATATTAGTCAGGTAGTGTAGCTAGCTAGTGTCCAGTGTGGCTGTTAAATTTACCTTCCAGAAATTTTTTGTCCATTACTGAGGTCCACAGACAAAGCCAGCAGGGCACGTGTTCTCAAGTGTGTTTTGCACTGGTTTCAATTGTGCTCTGTGCACAAGTATAGCATTCTAATTAACTCCTTAACCCCCAAGGGTGGTTTGCATGTTAATGACCTTGCCAATTTTTACAATTCTGACCTCTGTCTCTTTATGAGGACATAATTCTGGAACGCTTCAACGGATCTTTGCGATTCTGAGAATTTTTTCTTGTGACATATTGTACTTCATGATAGTGGTAAAATGTCTTCGATATAACTTGCGTTTATTTATAAAAAATGGAAATATGGCAATAATTTTGAAAATTTAGCAATTTTCAAACTTAGAATTTTTATTTCCTTAAAACAGAGAAATATGTCACACAAAATAGTTACTAAATAACATTTCCTACATGTCTACTTTACATCAGCGCAATTTTGGAAACAATTTTTTTTTTTGTTAGGAAGTTACAAGGGTTAAAAGTTGACCAGCAATTTCTAATTTTTCCAACAAAATGTACAAAACCATTTTTTTAGGGACCACCTCACATTTGAAGTCACTTTGAGGGTTCTATGTGGCAGAAAATACCCAAAAGTGACACAATTCTAAAAATTGCACCCCTCAAGGTACTCAAAACCACATTAAAGAAGTTTATTAATCCTTCAGGTGCCTCACAGGAGCTGAAGCAACGTGGAAGGAAAAAATGAACATTTAACTTTTAAGTCACAAAAATGATTTTACAAACAATTTTTTTATTTTCACAAGGGTAAAAGGAGAAAATGGACAGATAACGTTGTTGTGCTATTTCTCCTGAGTACGCCGATACCCCATATGTGGGGGAAAACCACTGTCTGGGCGCACGGCAGGGCTCGGAAGGGAAGTAGCGCCAATTGACTTTTTCAAACCAAAATTGGCTGGAATTGAGATTGGACGCCATGTCTCGTTTGGAGAGCCCCTGATGTGCCTAAACAGTGGAGACCCCCCACAAGTAACATAGTAACATAGTTATTAAGGTTGAAGGAAGACTTTAAGTCCATCTAGTTCAACCCATATCCTATCCAAACCTGCCCTAAAATGTTGATCCAGAGGAAGGCAAAAAACCCTAAGTGGCAAACAGTAAGCTTCACATTGGGGAAAAAATTCCATCCCATCTCCACATACGACAATCAGTCTAGCTCCCTGGATCAACGCAATATCTAGGAAACTAGTGAATATAGCCAGTAATATACTTTCCAAGAAAGGCATCCAGTCCCTTCTTAAATTTTAGTGGGGAATCACTCATTACATTATACGGCAGAGAGTTCCATAGTCTCACTGCTCTTACAGTAAAAAAATCTGCGTCTGTGATTATGACTAAACCTTCTTTCCTCCAGATGTAGAGGATGCCCCTGTCACAGGTCTAAGAGTGATCAGATCATTAGAAAGGTCTTTGTACTGTCCCCTCATATATTTATACAGTGTAATAATATCACCCCTAAGCCTTCGTTTTTCCAAACTAAATAACCCCAAGTGTAATAACCTGTCTTGGTATTGCAGACCCCCAGTTCTCTAATAACCTTGGTCGCTCTTCTCTGCACCCGCTCCAGTTCAGCTATGTCTTTCTTATACACCGGAGACCAGAACTGTACACAGTATTCTAAGTGTGGTCGCACTAGGGACTTGTATAGAGGTAAAATTATGTTCTCCTCATGAGCATCTATGCCTCTTTTAATGCATCCCATTATTTTATTTGCCTTTGCAGCAGCTGCCTGACACTGGCCACTAAATGTGAGTTTATCGTCCACCCATACACCAAAGTCTTTTTCAGTGACAGTTTTGCCCAGTGTTTTACAATTAAGCACATAGTTATACATCTTGTTTGTTCTACCCAAGTGCATGACCTTATATTTATCCCCATTAAAGCTCATTTGCCATTTATCAGCCTAAGCTTCTAGTTTACATAAATCCTCCTGTAATATAAAATTGTCCTCCTCTGTATTGATTACCCTGCAGAGTTTAGTGTCATCTGCAAACATTGAAATACTACTCTGTATGCCCCCTACAAGGTCATTAATAAATATGTTAAAGAGAAGCGGCCCCAATACTGACCCCTGTGGTACCCCACTGCTAACCGTGACCCAGTCCGAGTGTGCTCCATTAATAACCACCCTTGGTTTCCTATCCATGAGCCATTTCTTAACCCACTTACACATATTTTCCCCTATCCCCATTATTCTCATTTTATGTATCAACCTTTTGTGTGGCACCATATCAAAGCCTTTTGAGAAGTCCATGTACACCACGTCCACTGCGTTCCCTTGGTCCAGTCCGGAACTTACCCCTTCATAAAAGCTTATTAGATTAGTCTGACAAGAACGGTCCCTCATAAACCCATGCTGATATTGGGTCATGAGGTTATTCTTTTTCAGATACTCCAATATAGTATCCCTTAGAAAACCCTCCAGGATTTTACCCACAGTAGAGGTTAAGCTCACATGCCTATAATTTCCAGGTTCAGTTTTTGTCCCCTTTTTGAATATTGGCAACACATTTGCTATACGCCAGTCCTGTGGTACAGACCCCGTTATTATGGAATCTTTAAAGTTTAAAAATAATGGTGTATCTATGACTGTACTTAATTCCTGCAGTACTCGGGGGTTAGGGTTTGAGTTCCCACTCCTGCACAGGGGGAATCTCAAGCTGTTCCCGCTGTGGTCCCCCATCCATCTCCAGCCGTAGTGGTTCCTGCTCAGCAGAGACGTCAGCCCACGTCTTGCCTGGCCCAGTACTGTGCTGCTGCAAACAGTGTTGGAGCAGGCAGTTTTGGGACTAAGTCCTTTGTTGCTTCATCTGAGCATGCCCAGGGCAAGTGTAACGCTGGTATTGTCTGTACTTTGTTTTCCAGCGTTACTTTGCATGTCTTTGCTTTAACCCTTTTGCTCCCTTCCCCCTAACCAGCTGGGATACTGTTGTCTGTTACCTGTATGGATGCTGCTCAGTTCCCAGCTCTGCTGCGTAGCCGTACTTGCATGAGTGTCTCCGCTGCGTTGCATGACCACCCGCATGTGCAGTCCCTGGCCTGCTGTAGAAGCCATCCGTAGGTTGCAAAGTCCTCTGCAGTGGTGCATGACTTACTACGTGTGTGGCAGCAGCCATTGTCAGGTGTCCCTCTGTGATGAGTTGTCTGGCTCTGCATAGGGGGCGCGGCCCACACCTGTCCTGCTTTTATGAGGAATGGGTGTGCACTAGAATTGCTGCTCCAGCCTATCGCTGTGAAGCAGTTCATATATAAAGTTCCCCAGCCCTGTGGGGCGTTGCCAGAGCTTTGCATTGAGTTCCTGAACCTAGCCGTGTGTGTTTGTGTGTTCAGCTCCTGCTCTGAGTGCGATCAGCTCTGGAGAGCTGATTCCCCTTGTCCTGTCTTGTGTTTCTGCCTATGCTGGGGCTGAGTACCCAGATCGCCCTTCCTGGAGGCTGCATATCCAGGCCTGTTCCTGTTGTATCTTGTTCCCTGAATCCCTGATCCTGGATCTATCCCGTACCTGAATGTCTGAACTGTGTCTTGTGTTTTCGCCTATGCTGGGGGCTGACTACCCAGATCGCCCTTCCTGAAGGCTGCATATCCAGGCCTGCTCCTGCTGTGTCTTATTACCCAAATCCCTGATCCTGGATCTGATCATGTACCTGACTGTCTGAACTGTGTCCTCTGTGTTATGTTCCTGAAGTCCTTCTGTGTCCTGAACCCCATGCCAGTGACTGTGAATCTTTGCTATATAACCTGAGTTCATCTTGGAAGGAGGAGTCCGGTTTGTGTGCTGAGTTTCTGTTACTCTGTGCTCAGCTTCTGTGCAATTCCCGGCCAGCTCCCATTGAGCCTGGCGGGGCTTGCACCAGACCGCTGGGGTACCTTTTCAGATCGATACCAGAAGTCCGAGGACCGTGTCCTCCCTGATGACCACGGCCTGATGTCCGATGACCACTTCCAGATGTCCGGTTCCTATCCTCCCTGCCAGACGTCCGGAGCCTGCCGATCGTTGCCAGATGTCCGGAGCCTGCCGATCGGTGCCAGATGTCCGGAGTCCGATGCCAGTGTTCTGATGTTCCTGTGTTCCAGTCCGTGTTCCTGTGTTCCAGTCCGTGTTCCTGACTCCCTGAGATCCAATCCGTGTTCCTGATGTCCAGTCCGTGTTCCTGACTCCCTGAGATCCAATCCGTGTTCCTGATGTCCAGTCCGTGTTCCTGACTCCCTGAGATCCAATCCGTGTTCCTGATGTCCAGTCCGTGTTCCTGACTCCCTGAGATCCAATCCGTGTTCCTGATGTCCAGTCCGTGTTCCTGACTCCCTGAGATCCAATCCGTGTTCCTAATGTCCTGTCCATGTTCCTGTGTCCCTGAGATCCAATCCGTGTTCCTGATATCCTGTCTGTGTTCCTGAGTACTTGAGATCCAGTCCGTGTTCCTGATGTTCCGATGTCCTGCCGGTTCCTCCGTGGTCTACCCTGTGATGACGTCTGTCCTGGGTCAGTGTCTGATGTTCTCCTGTTGAGCCTGTGCTACGCCTGAGGCCTAAGAGAGGCCATACTAGTATGCCTATGCCAGATGACCCTGGACTGCATCTACCCGTGATGACCCCGCCATCGTCTGAAGTCTGTCTGAGGTCGGTGTCTGATGTTCTCCTGCTGAGCCTGTGCTACGCCTGAGGCCTGAGAGAGAGGCCGCCCAAGTATGCCCATGCCAGATAACCCTGGACTGCATCTACCCGTGATGTCCTCCTGCATTCGTCTGTGATCCTGAGACGTGTACCCTTCTCTGATGTGCGGAATCGGGAGCCCGGTCTTATGTTCTGTTTATGTACTGTGTGTTTCTTTAAGTAAACTTTATGTTTCTTCATACCTGAAGTTGTGCGGTGTTGTCTAGTCCTGCAGGTTGCCATCTTGCCCACATGCTCAGCTGCCATGGATCCCGGTCGCTGCCCTTCCCTAGTCCGGGCAGGCCTGGGTCTCCCTCCGTGGTCCAGTGGGTCCACATTCTCTTACCATCTGGGACGCATGCCTCACGTCGTCGTGGACTGGCGGCGTGGGAGCTTTGGCTAGTTAGGCAAGCTATGCCATGTCCCAACGTCCCGCAGCAGTGGGAAGCATCACAGAAACCTCTAGCCATGACTCCGCTGAGCATGTGTGGTCTGCAGGACTTTCTCCAAGCTCCACCTAATGTGTGAACTAGACTGCTTGTCCCCACATGGTAAGTGGACTAGATGGCTCGATTCCCCGCTTGGTCAGCGGTTCGGACTTTTCGAGCTATAGACTCTGCTGCCATATTGTGAACTGTGGGACTTACCGCCAAACCCAAGTGAATTTTCTGGGGAATTTTTTTTTACTTGGGTCTTCAGAAGAGGGGGCCTGAGGAGGGAGATACTGTAACGTTGGTATTGTCTGTACTTTGTTTTCCAGCGTTACTTTGCATGTCTTTGCTTTAACCCTTTTGCTCCCTTCCCCCTAACCAGCTGGGATACTGTTGTCTGTTACCTGTATGGATGCTGCTCAGTTCCCAGCTCTGCTGCGTAGCCGTACTTGCGTGAGTGTCTCCGCTGCGTTGCATGACCACCCGCATGTGCGGTCCCTGGCCTGCTGTAGAAGCCATCCGTAGGTTGCAAAGTCCTCTGCAGTGGTGCATGACTTACTACGTGTGTGGCAGCAGCCATTGTCAGGTGTCCCTCTGTGATGAGTTGTCTGGCTCTGCATAGGGGGCGCGGCCCACACCTGTCCTGCTTTTATGAGGAATGGGTGTGCACTAGAATTGCTGCTCCAGCCTATCGCTGTGAAGCAGTTCATATATAAAGTTCCCCAGCCCTGTGGGGCATTGTCAGAGCTTTGCATTGAGTCTGCATTGAGTTCCTGAACCTAGCCGTGTGTGTTCAGCTCCTGCTCTGAGTGCGATCAGCTCTGGAGAGCTGATTCCCCTTGTCCTGTCTTGTGTTTCTGCCTATGCTGGGGCTGAGTACCCAGATCGCCCTTCCTGGAGGCTGCATATCCAGGCCTGTTCCTGTTGTATCTTGTTCCCTGAATCCCTGATCCTGGATCTATCCCGGTACCTGAATGTCTGAACTGTGTCTTGTGTTTTCGCCTATGCTGGGGACTCACTACCCAGATCGCCCTTCCTGGAGACTGCATATCCAGGCCTCTTTCTGCTGTGTCTTATTACCTGAATCCCTGATTCTGGATCTATCCCGGTACCTGAATGTCTGAACTGTGTCTTGTGTTTCCGCCTATGCTGGGGGCTGACTACCCAGATCGCCCTTCCTGGAGGCTGCATATCCAGGTCTGTTCCTGCTGTGTCTTATTACCCGAATCCCTGATCCTGGATCTGATCCTGTACCTGACTGTCTGAACTGTGTCCTCTGTGTTATGTTCCTGAAGTCCTTCTGTGTCCTGAACCCCATGCCAGTGACTGTGAATCTTTGCTATATAACCTGAGTTCATCTTGAAAGGAGGAGTCCGGTTTGTGTGCTGAGTTTCTGTTACTCTGTGCTCAGCTTCTGTGCAATTCCCAGCCAGCTCCCATTGAGCCTGGCGGGGCTTGCACCAGACCGCTGGGGTTCCTTTTCAGATCGATACCAGAAGTCCGAGGACCGTGTCCTCCCTGATGACCACGGCCTGATGTCCGATGACCACTTCCAGATGTCCGGTTCCTATCCTCCCTGCCAGATGTCCGGAGCCTGCCGATCGTTGCCAGATGTCCGGAGCCTGCCGATCGGTGCCAGATGTCCGGAGTCCGATGCCAGTGTTCTGATGTTTCTGTGTTCCAGTCCGTGTTCCTGTGTTCCAGTCCATGTTCCTGTGTTCCAGTCCGTGTTCCTGACTCCCTGAGATCCAATCCGTGTTCCTGATGTCCAGTCCGTGTTCCTGACTCCCTGAGATCCAATCCGTGTTCCTGATGTCCAGTCCGTGTTCCTGACTCCCTGAGATCCAATCCGTGTTCCTGATGTCCAGTCCGTGTTCCTGACTCCCTGAGATCCAATCCGTGTTCCTGATGTCCAGTCCGTGTTCCTGACTCCCTGAGATCCAATCCGTTTTCCTATTGTCCTGTCCGTGTTCCTGTGTCCCTGAGATCCAATCCGTGTTCCTGATATCCTGTCTGTGTTCCTGAGTACCTGAGATCCAGTCCGTGTTCCTGATGTTCCGATGTCCTGCCAGTTCCTCCGTGGTCTACCCTGTGATGACATCTGTCCTGGGTCAGTGTCTGATGTTCTCCTGCTGAGCCTGTGCTACGCCTGAGGCCTAAGAGAGGCCATACTAGTATGCCTATGCCAGATGACCCTGGACTGCATCTACCCGTGATGACCCCGCCATCGTCTGAAGTCTGTCTGAGGTCGGTGTCTGATGTTCTCCTGCTGAGCCTGTGCTACGCCTGAGGCCTGAGAGAGAGGCCGTCCAAGTATGCCCGTGCCAGATAACCCTGGACTGCATCTACCCGTGATGTCCTCCTGCATTCGTCTGTGATCCTGAGACGTGTACCCTTCTCTGATGTGCGGAATCGGGAGCCCGGTCTTATGTTCTGTTTATGTACTGTGTGTTTCTTTAAGTAAACTTTATGTTTCTTCATACCTGAAGTTGTGCGGTGTTGTCTAGTCCTGCAGGTCGCCATCTTGCCCACATGCTCAGCTGCCACGGATCCCGGTCGCTGCCCTTCCCTAGTCCGGGCAGGCCCGGGTCTCCCTCCGTGGTCCAGTGGGTCCACATTCTCTTACCATCTGGGACGCATGCCTCACGTCGTCGTGGACTGGCGGCGTGGGAGCATTGGCTAGTTAGGCAAGCTATGCCATGTCCCAACGTCCCGCAGCCGTGGGAAGCTTCACAGCAAGATCTCCCATTGGAGATCAGGGGTCACATGCTCAGATACAGCTGCCACTCCTATTGGTCCTTCAGGAAGGTCCTGTGGCTGTTGATGTTCTGAAGCAGCTTCCCATTGGTCCTTTCTGGAAGGTCTTTTTCTCGTGGCTGCTATAAAAGGCTGTCCTTACCGCATGGTGCGCTAGTATCAAATCTGTTACGTGCTTGCGCCAGTGTGGTCATGTATGCATGTGGTTAGATCTGGCTGAAATAAGCCCTTAGAATACCGGCACCTCCGGTGAGGAGATTGTATGCACGTGTTCAGGGCTCGGCTGAAAACGCCATTAGAATACCGGCTACTCAGGTGAGGAGATTATTGCTTGGGTTCTGATTGCTTGACCACAGACTGCAATCTGCTTAGCAGTCATCTGTTTTTCCTGTGAGTCCAACAGGACACAGTCTTTGTTTCATCGGCTCTGTGAATTAACAGAGTCCACTTATATAGCCATATAGTGCTACGGCGTTAACATCTGCGACTCTGCGGGATAACAGAGTTCGCTCATACTGCCTATTTACGCCATCTTACTACCAGCAGGCTCTGCCTGCACGGTGGACCCCGGGCTGCGAACGCACCTCTCCTTACATCTATTAGGTGCGTTTCGCAGGTCCTTAACACTCAGGGGGTATATCCCATCCGGGCACGTGGATTTGTCAATTTTAGAGATTTTTAGATGTCGCCGCACTTCCTGCTGGGCTAAGCAGGTGACATTTAATGGAGAAATTTTTTTATCACTGATCTTGTTACATGTCATGGGATTTTCTTGTGTAAATACTGTTGAAAAAAAGTCATTTAGCATATTGGCTTTTTCCTCATCCTCATCTACCATTTCACATAGACTATTTTTAAGGGGACCAACACTATCATTTTTTAGTTTCTTGCTATTTATGTAGTTAAAGAATATTTTGGGATTATTTTTACTTTCCCTGGCAATGCGTCTCTGTCTCAATCTTTGCTGTCTTGACCCCATTTGAGAAACTAGGCCCCCTAAGGAACTTATCAAGATCTGTGATGAGCACTTTGAACCCCCAAGTGGTTCATACAAGCTTATAACGTAGAGCCGTAAAATAAAAAAATCATATTTTTAACGTAGAGCCGTAAAATACAAAAATCATATTTTTTCCACAAAAATTATCTTTTCACCCCAATTGTTATTTTCCCAAGGGTAACAAGACCTCAAGAGTTATTGTGCAATTTGTCCTGAGTACGCTGATACCCAATATGTGGGTGTAAACCACTCTTTGGGTGCATGGCAGAGTTCGGAAGGGATGGAGCGCCGATTGACTTTTTCAACACAGAATTGGCTGGAAGCCATGTCGCGTTTGGAGAGCCCCTGATGTGATGTGTGGAAACCCCCCAAATGACCCCATTTTGGAAACTAGACCCACTAAGGAACTTATCAAGATCTGTTGTAAGCACTTTGAACCCCCAAGTGTCTCACTAAAGTTTGTAATGTCTGGGTGTGAAAAACAAAATTCCACAAAAATGATTTTTTAGTCCCAAATATTTGATTTTTAACTATGAAATTGGACCCCAAGAGTTGTTTTCCATTTTGTCCTGAGAATGCTGATGGCCCATTTGTGGGGGGGGGGGGGGTGGAATACTGTTTGGGCACACGGCAGGGCTCGGAAAGGAAGTTATGACGTTTTGGAATGCAGACTTTGATGGGTGTCATGTTCAGTTTGCAGAGATCTGATGTGCCTAAACAGTGGAAACCCCCCATAAGTGACCACATTTTGGAAACTAGACCCCCTAAGGATCTTATCTAGATCTGTTGTGAGCACTTTGAACCCCCAAGTGTTTCACTAAAGTTTATTATGTCTGGATGTGAAAAAAAAAATCCACAAAAATGATTTTTTTTTTGTCCCCAATATTTGATTTTTAACTATGAAATTGGACCCCAAGAGTTATTTTTCATTTTGTCCTGAGCATGCTGATTCCCCATTTGTGGGGAGGAAATACTGTTTGGGTACACAACAGGGCTCGGAAAGGAAGTAATGACGTTTTTGAATGCAGAATTTGATGGGTGTCATGTTCAGTTTGTAGAGCCCCTGATGTGCCTAATCAGTGGAAACCCCCACAAGTGACCCCATTTTGGAAACTAGACCCCCTAAGGTACTTATCTAGATCTGTTGTGAGCAATTTGAACCCCCAAGTGATTCATACAAGTTTATAATGCCCGGGCATGAAAATTAAAAGTCCCATTTTTTTCACACAAAATGATCTTTTAGTCACCAATTTTTTATTTTCCCAAGGGTAACAGGAGAAATTGGACCACAAAATTTGGTGTCCAATTTGTCCTGAGTATGCTGATACCCCATATGTGGGGGGAACCACTGTTTGGGCGCACGGCAGAGCTCAGAAGGGAAGGAGCGCCATTTGACTTTTTCAAACCAAAATTGTCAGGAATCGAGATTAGAAGCCATGTCGCATTTGGATAGACCCTGATGAGCCTAAACATTGGAAACCCCCCACAAGTGACCCCATGTTAGAAACTAGACCCCCTAAGGAACTTATCTAGATCTGTGATGAGCACTTTGAACCCCCAAGTGCTTCATACAAGTTTATAACGTAGAGCCGTAAAATTAAAAAATCATATTTTTTCCACAAAAATGATATTTTCACCCCAATTTTTATTTTGCCAAGGGTAACAAGACCTCAAAAGTTATTGTAGCATTTGTCCTGAGTATGCTGATACCCAATATGTGGGGTAAACCACTGGGTGCATGGCAGAGCTCGGAAGGGAAAGAGCGCCGTTTGACTTTTTCAACACATAATTGGATGGAAGTCATGTCGCGTTTGGAGAGCCCCTGATGTGCCTATACAGTGGAAACCCCCACTAGTGACAGCATTTTGGAAACTAGACCCCTAAGAAACTTATCTAGATCTGTTTCACTAAAATTTATAATGCCTGGGTGTGAAAAAAAAATTCACAAAAATGATTTTTTAGTCCCCAATATTTGATTTTTAACTATGAAATTGGACCCCAAGAGTTGTTTTCCATTTCGTCCTGAGAATGCTGATGGCCCATTTGTGGGAGGGGGAATACTGTTTGGGCACACGGCAGGGCTCGGAAAGGAAGTTATGACGTTTTGGAATGCAGACTTTGATGGGTGTCATGTTCAGTTTGCAGAGATCTGATGTGCCTAATCAGTGGAAACCCCCATAAGTGACCCCATTTTGGAAACTAGACCCCCTAAGGATCTTATCTAGATCTGTTGTGAGTAGAGTTGAGCGATACTTTCCGATATCCAAAAGTATCGGAATCGGAATGGTATCGCCGATACCCAAAAAATATCGGCGATACCCGATACCGATACTCGGAAATCCAATGTAAGTGTATGGGAACAAAATATCGGAATTAAAAAAACCCCATTCTTGCCTTGTTGGATAATTGTACATGAAGGAAAACAACAAAGAGTAATGTAGAATGTATTGGGGAAGGTTGAGGAGACATTAAAGGCATAGATGTTTAACCCAATCAAATGGAATAGCATAAATATTTTTTTTTTTAAAGATGTTCGGATTGACGAAGAAATTGACAATGTTGTTAACGTTTTTTCTATTTTGGCAAATATATATATTTCACAACTTCCATGCTCTTCACCTTTTTAACTTTTGACACACTTTCTCCTTCATAATCTTCAGCAGCATCATCTTTTTCATCAAATTATTCTTCATCTTCACCTTCTTTATCTTCTTCTTAAACTTCTTGCTATTCATCTTTTTGTTAACATTACTCATATTCTTCTTATTAAACTATTATTCTTCTTCATATTGTACTTCATCTTCTTCATCATATTCTTATTTGTGACAGAGATTCCTGTACTTGTAATCTGTCAAAGTATGAATTTTTCATCCTTCCGTTCTTGCTGTCACAAAAGATTTAAATTACAACAGTATTTGTCCGTGTTCAGTTTGGCCTGCAGCAGCAGGCATTTTCCAGGGGCACCACGAGGAGGAACGGACTCACCCCCATACACTGCTTAGTCTTCTTCTGCTTATAATTTAGAGCATATATTTTGCTCTTCATTTTGGTCTTATACTTCATGTTCTTCTGCTTTTTGATCTTCTGCTTATTGTTCTTCAGTCTCTTGTTCTGTATCTTGTAGTTTGTCTTAACCTTCTTAGTCCTGTTGGGTAATCTTTTATTTCTTCTTTGTGATGGTGTTTAGGCTGGTTGGCTTGATGCTCGTCGTCCTTGTGGTCGTCATCTTCTTCGGGGTGGTCATCAGGGTCGTCGTCTTCATTGTTGGAGATCCAGAGTGATTACCCAAAAAAAATTTAAAAAATCTTCAATTTGTAAATGTAGCAGAAGGTACAAGAGCCAATGCAAGTAACGAGGACCAGCTGACTGTGCTGGAACCCGGAGGGGCAGCAGAAGGAAAAGAGCCAATGGCACAACCGATGACCAGCTGACGTTACTGGGACACGGTTAATAAGCAGGAGGTACCTGTGCTCCAAAGCACTACCAAGGACCAGCAGACGTTGCTGGAACTCAGATACCGAGATGGAGGCACCTAGGCCAAAGGCACTGCGGAGAACCAGTTGACGGTACTGGAACCCAGACGGGTAGCAGAAGGTACAAGAGCCAATGCAAGTAACGAGGACCAGCTGACTGTGCTGGAACCCGGAGGGGCAGCAGAAGGAAAAGAGCCAATGGCACAACCGAGGACCAGCTGACGTTACTGGGACACGGTTACTAAGCAGGAGGTACCTGTGCTCCAAAGCACTACCAAGGACCAGCAGACGTTGCTGGAACTCGGACGGGTAGCAGAAGGTACCCATGGAAATTTAAGTTGACAGGCCGCGAGCCGGCCGCAGTTACCGAATCCCACAGTACTACAGTGGGTGATTGTCCTATTGTCACAACGGAAACAGCCTTTATTTGCATATCCCGCAGCACACATAGGAAGCACCTAAACTCCAGGCACCATAGAGTCGGCTAACCCGACCGCAACACGACAGGACAACTTATTGGAGGCTAAGTGACGTTTACACTGACAGGAAACAGATGGCGTGCTGTAACCAGTCTGGGCAGGAGTGAGTACCCGTGCCAATGACACTTCCGAGCAACAACTGTCGGTGTTGGAGCCCAGGGATGAGAAGAGAACCGGTTGGAGGCAGCAGGACTTTTTGCCGTTCACACAGCAGGGGAACAGCTGATATTACTGAAACCCAGTAACACAGGAGCAAGTGTTGACTGTGCTAACAGCACTTCCGAGCAACAAATGGCGGTGTTGGAGCCAGGGATGAGAAGAGAACAGGGTGGAGGCAGCAGGACTTTTTGCCGTTCACACAGCAGGGGAACAGCTGACATTACTGAACCCCAGTAACACAGGAGCAAGTGTTGACTGTGCTAACAGCACTTCCGAGCAACAACTGGCGGTGTTGAAGCCCAGGGATGAGAAGAGAACAGGGTGGAGGCAGCAGGACTTTTTGCCGTTCACACAGCAGGGGAACAGCTGACATTACTGAACCCCAGTAACACAGGAGCAAGTGTTGACTGTGCTAACAGCACTTACAGGCAACAACTGGTGGTGTTGGAGTCCAGGGTCAAGGAGGATGTTTAAATACTAGATCAAGTAATTTCCTTGTTACCTGTCAATTTTAAATGTCTATACTTCAAACAAGAGAAAGATAACCTTTACTACCATAAGATGATGATTTCATTTAAACTAATATCTAGATAAATAAAGAATTGACAAACATAAACACATACATTAACATGTTGAACAGCAATGCAAACCACAAAATAAATTAGTTAAGGAATCTGCTATACGGTTGTACATAAAAGCATACAAGTACATATCTGAATCCAATAATGATGGATAAGTAACAGTATGTACACCATTTTTATTGTATAGACAATGAATGTCTGACTTCAAAACATCATCAGCATTACAAGTTATCTGTGACATTACTAAAATGTTACATTTGCTGAATAATGTCACTAAACAGTTTATACAAAATTATACAATTTCCATCATGTAATACTCATAATATGTGGCAATAATCATTTTTATTAACAAACATAACCTTTAAAAAGTGCATAGTGCATAGTGAAAATTGCTATTTATGCCTGACTGTCGACTTGCAAGCATGACAACGGATAGATAAGGTATATATAGATGAGACTACATAGCCATAGATGGTGAATGGCGATGTAATACTGTACCTCAATAAAGTGTGCGTCACTACTACATAATTTTTTTAATATAGCTTTATAAACAGGGTACGTGGATGTATGCTTGCGCCTTTGTTTTGACGCACAGACTGCCTTCCTGCTGAGACCGTTGGGTAGTGAACAGTTGTGTGCAGTGTTCACTGTAGTCTGAGGTTTTCCTTTTTGGAGTGCAGATCACGCTCCAGTTAGTTCTTCAACCACTGCTGGTTGTAGTCTGCTGAGCGTGTGTCACTGGCACATCCTTGAAATTTTTCTCTAATTGTTGCTGCTCCATTCTATTACAAATAAATAAAATCTATTAGTGTGACTCGCTTCCATTTGTATACAATACATTGGTTGCAAACACTATAGAAGTACACAAAGGGGCCTTTCACACCTACTGAACAGTTGTGTGCAGTGTTCACTGCAGTCTCTGCGGAATAACCACACTTAGGCCTTATAACTTTTCAGACTTTCTTTATCAATCTACCAAGATGAAGAAGGCAGGGAGTAAGGCACGTGGTCGTACCCGTGGAGTTTCTTTAGGGAGAGGACGTGGGGATTCTGTGGCTGCTGCGGCCCCCAGTGACACAGCATCCACCAGTTTTCCCCGTGAGCGTTCCTTTATGCGCACTTTTGTAGGAGCTCGGAGTACCCCCCTGCTGCGGGAAGAACAAATTGAAGCCGTTGTTGGTTGGATGTCAGCTAATGCATCGACTTCAATTGCTTCCACCTCCTCTCAGGACCACAGCACTGTTGAGCAACCATCTCACTCTTCACCGCCTGGCAAATTGCCCAGGCAGTCAGAGAGTTCTGTACAGGAGCCAGCTGAGTGTCTGCTTCTGTTCTCAGAATCTATTGGCTTGCAAACAGGGGCCCAGCCAAGCAGCATTCTGTAATGTGAAGAAGAGGGAGTATGCAGTGATGCGCAACAGCTGTGTCTCTCTGAATCTGAAGAGGCGGGTGAGACAGTGCCGATGGTCAGCACACCGCAGAACGCATCTGATGATGATGAGACTCAGGTGCCAGTTTCTGTTGAGCATGGTGCTGGCCAGACCACCCAACAGCAGCAGGTGTTGGAATAGGGTAGTGGAGATGATGAGGTCCAAGACCCAACATGGCGTGAGGAACAGGAAGGTGGTGGGAGCACCTCAGAGGAATCCTAATAATAATAATATTAATTTATATAGCGCCATCATATTACGCATCGCTTTACAGTTTTGCAGTTTAAGAACACAAGTCATAAGTAACAACGTTAACAATACAATAATTTAAGCTAAATAAGTCGCCCCTGCTCGTGACAGCTTACAATGTACAATGAGGTGGGGGAGATACAAAGTATAGGTGTTTATATACTATGGTGCATTTACAATGATGGTCCAGCCATCTTAAGGGACTGAGGGATGGAGATAGTGAATGGGCTAGAGACACACACACACATAGACACTTACACAGAATACATAGAATGACTTTGATTAGTGAATGTGATAGGCCGCTCTGAACAAATGTGTTTTGAGGGAGCGCCTGAAACCATGCAAATTGTGGATAGTACTAATTTCTTGGGGTACAGCATTCCAGAGGATTGGCGTAGCGCGGGGAGAAGTCTTGGAGTCGGGAGTGGGAGGTACGTATTAGTGCAGAGGTTAGTCGAAAGTCGTTTGCAGAGCGCAGCAGTCGGTTAGGCCAATAGATAGAAATGAGGGAGGAGATGTAGGAGGGGTGCTGCACTGTGGATAGCTTTGTGGCTGAGAACCAGTACTTTGGTTGAAAGCTGGGAGAGGCCTAGAGAAGTGGTTAGTGATAGAAGGAAGATAGAGGAAGACATTGCCCCAACGGTACAAACAGGGGAGAGTTAGGCTGCAGACTCGGTTGCCTGTAGCCTCCAGTTTGGCACCTGTTCGGAGCAGTTGTCTTCCAAAAGTCAAAACGTGCGCTCCCAGGACTTGCACTGCGTGGTCCTTTTTTCACACACTTGCACATGATATTTGCTATGTCAAATGCAAGCTGTGTAATCAAAAATTAAAAATAGCTAAAAGTGTCAGTCACCTCAACACCACAAATATGTGGAAACATGTGCGGACAAAGCACGTAGTTGAGTTACAAAGACACACTGGAGATGTAGGCCAACCTACAGCAGCACCTACATCTTCAGGTTGTGTTGAAGCCTCTTCATCGAGCTCACACACAGCTGGTTCTGCTTCCTCACAGGATCGCCATGGAAGAACCTCGGTCACTGTTGTCCAGAGACAAAGTGTTATTCCACACACAGCAGCAAGTTCCCTGTCATCCTCACACTCCCAGGCCACAAAACAGCCATCGGTAGCACAGGCATGGGATAAAAGACGGCCATACTCCGCAAACCATGCACGAGCACAGGCGCTGAATGCTGGCATTGCAAAACTCCTGTCCCTTGAAATGCTGTCATTCAGGCTGGTGGAGACAGACAGTTTCCGTAACTGAATATCATTGTCAGTCCCACAATACAATGTGCCAAGCCGATTTAATTTCAGCAGGCAAGCCGTCCCTGGTCTGCAAAAGCATGTTGAGGGAAAAATTAAACATGCGCTACTAAACGCCCTCAGTAGCAAGGTCCACCTGACCACCGATGCGTGGACCAGTACCCATTGTTATGATCTGCTACAACCAGTAAGGAAAGAAGGGAATTCTGTCCCTACAATACAACTAAGCTGAATCCCTACGATGTAACGGGGAACCTGATCCTGCGACCAGACCCGCTAAAGTCCTCATCTAGTGTGAACAAAGACCTATAGTTGCGAGGGAGGAATCCCTACAAGATCTAGGGACTGGGAGAAAAGGTGGACACCTCCTAACATAAATTGTAGCATGGATAATTAAACAGAAAAAAAATACTTTGCGATCCTAACATCAAGCAAAACTGACTGATTAAGGCACCTAAGCACCCGGCTAGCTTAACAGTAGATAATACAATGAAGTCAAGCAAAAGCCAGAAGGGCGGAGCCAGACTAAATAGGGAAAAAAGGTCATGTGACCAGCAAACTGAAACAAAACCTAACAAGAGGGTTCTAACACCCATGGCCAGGGACAATAACTTTCCCTCACTGCCCATTGGATCAATGTTGTGTAGCCGGGTACTGATCTTGCGAGTGGCGCTGTACGTGTTCTGCCAACTCCAAGGATTGCAGGAATCAAGTCTGTACACATTGACTCCTCCTCCTACTCCAGTTCCTCAGAATCATCGCTGCAGGAGCCGTCACGGTCTACCTCCACATGGACCCGTGAACGTTTACCTGTTGCGACCGATATGAGCACAGCCGTGTCCAAATGTCAACAGGCCGTCCTGAAATTAATTTCCATGGGGAATCTTAGACACACAGCGCAGGAGCTCTGTAATGCCATAAAGCAGGAGAGCGACGTGTGGTTTTTGGAAGCGAATCTACAGGCAGGCTTGGTAGTGTGTGACAATGGCCGAAATCTGGTGGCAGCTCTGGGCCTTGCCAACCTCACTCACATACCATGTCTGTCATATGTGCTCAACTTGGTCGTGCAGAGTTTTTTGAGGGACTATCCGGATCTTGATGCACTGCTGCACAAGGTCCGTCTAGACTGCGCTCACTTGCGACGTTCCAGCATGGCCAGATCGCTGATTGCAGCTCTGCAACGCAGATTTCGCCTTCATGAACATCGCATCATATGTGACGTACCCACCAGGTGGAATTCCTCGTTACATATGTTGGAGCGGTTGTGTGAGCAGCAGCCAACAGTAATGGAGTATCAGCTGCATCAGGCGCAATCAACTCGCAATTTGCGCCGTTCACACTTCACCACTACTGAGTGGGCCTCTATAATAATAATAATAATCTTAATTTATATAGCGCCATAATATTCCGCAGTGCTTTACAGTTTAACAGTTTCAAAACACAAGTCATAAGTAACAACGTTAACAATACAATAATTAAAGCAAAATCAGCCGCCCCTGCTGGTGAAAGCTTACAATCTACAATGAGGTGTGGGAGATACAAAGTACAGGTGTTTATATACAATGGTGTTTTTACAATGATGGTCCAGCCATTTTAAGGGAGTGAGGGATGCATGGAGATAGTGAATGGGCTACACACACAGACTTACACATAGAATGACTTTGATTAGTGAATGTGATAGGCCACTGTGAACAAATGTGTTTTGAGGGAGCGCTGAAACCATCCAAATTGCGGATAGTCCTAATTTCTTGGGGTACAGCATTCCAGAGGATTGGCGCAGCGCGGGAGAAGTCTTGGAGTTGGGAGTGGGAGGTACGGATTAGTGCAGAGGTTAGTCGAAGGTCGTTTGCAGAGTGCAGCAGTTGGTTAGGCCGATAAATATAAATGAGGGAGGAGATGTAGGGGGGTGCTGCACTGTGGAGAGCTTTGTTGGTGAGAACCAGTAATTAGAATTGGATCCTATAATGAATGGGCAGCCAGTGTAATGAGTGGCGAAGGACTCTATGAAGGACATCTGCCATGTTTTGCGTGCGTTTGATGAGTCAACGCGGATGGCGAGTGCAGATGATGCACTAGTCAGCCTGACTGTCCCCCTTATCTGCCTGCTTCAAAAAACACTGCAAGCACTAAGGCATGAGGTTTTTGAAGAGGTGGAGGATGAGGAGTCACAAATTCTATCAGCTTCTGGACAGTCAGCGCAACGTGGTTCCTCACAAAGGGCTGGAGGACTTTCAAAGTACCATGCTGTATCAACAATTGAACCTCCAGAGTCGCTGTCTATATTTTCATAACCATTCCGAACTTTTCATGTATTTACAAAGCACATAATGTACAGTTTTTGTCTATCCTTTTGTAATGCTATTGTGTTTCCATAAAGTGATGTTACAGAATTATGATACAATGTTTTTAAATTTTATGAGTTTTAAATTTTGTAAATTTTTATGTATTTGAAGGACTTTGTGAGGAGGATGAGGAGGAGTCAATGGAGGAGGAAGACATCGCTCCAGAGGGAGGTAGACAACGCTCTAGTCAGTATGTAGAGCAAGGGTGGGGTGATGCACAGCAGGCAGAGATGACGCCTCTTGTAGGGGACAACGTTTCTTGGCCAGTTGGGAGTCTGCAGCAGATGGTTGATTTCATGCTGCAGTGCCTGAGAAACGACCGCCGCATCGAACACATTCACACCACGTCTGATTATTGGGTGTACACCCTCCTAGACCCTCGCTACCGGGACAACTTACAAAGCCTCATCACACCGTTGAATCGGGAGCGTAAAATGCGGAAGTAACAAGACACACTGGTGCAATCCATAATGTTCTCCATTCCAGCCGAGAGCACTGCTGCTGCTACTGCTTTACAAAGCAGCTCTGTGCGTCGAGGCAGTGGAGACAGCTCTGCAACAAGAGGGAGCACAAGCAGTGCCTCTGTACAGGGCAAGAACAGTATGTTCCAAATGTGGCGAAGTTTTGTGGCAGCGCCACCAATGTCTACACCATCCGAGACGGCTCCAGTCAGCAGGAGGCAACATTTCCGTAAGATGGTGACAGACTACATGTCTTGCCCTCTCAGTGTACTCCCAGATGGCTCTTCCCCATTCAAGTTTTGTGTCTCTAAGCTGGATACATGGCCAGAGCTTAGCCAGTATGCATTGGAGGTGCTGGCTTGACCTGCTGCCAGTGTATTATCGGAGCGCGTCTTTACTGCTGCAGGTGGTGTACTAACAGACCGTTGCATGCGACTATCCTCCGATAATGTAGAACGGCTTACTTTTCTGAAAATGAACTAGGCATGGATCTCGCCTGAATTTGCCTGTCCGGTTTCAGATTAACTAACTGGTTGGCAACGTTTTCCATGTCTCCTGTTATGTTCATCTTTCTACCACCTGAACTATACTCCCTGGGCTACAACACTGCCAGTTGCTGCTCAGAAGTGTCGTGTCCACAGACCAATCAATACACAAGCTATAGTGATAGTGGGGTTCAGTAATGCCTGCTGTTCCCCTGCTGTGTGTCTGACAAAAATTAATGCTGCTAACTCCAAATTAAAGTTCAAATTAAAGTTCAAACATCTCATACTAGGCCTCAGGCTACACCCTCCTTGACCCTGGGCTCAGAAGTGTTGGATGCACAGATCAAAACAATCGATGATGTGTTTGTGGGGTTCAGTAACGCCTGCTGTTCCCCTGCTGTGTGTCCGGCAAAAATTACTGCTACCTAGCTACACATGTTGAAAAAAACATGACATGTTAAAGTGGCTAGTGCTACACATAGATATCAGGCTACACCCTTATTTCTAAGCTGTAAACAAGTCAAACGTCACATTTAAAACCATTCAATGATTAGTGTTGGTAACAAATCTGTAACAAAATAATTGTGACATATTATGGCAGATATCCACATGTCTAACACAAATGCTAACACAAAAGCATACTTATGCTATAGGGTACTGATGGTGAACCTTCTCACTCCATAACTTTGACAAATCCAACTCACATCATGCCTCAAATGCTGCAATGTTGGAAGTGCATAATGTGGGTTGAACTTTGACAACAGCTGCAGTGCGAAGGTTATCCTTCTGTGTTCTTGGCTTTTAATAAAAGCATACAAGTAAATATAATAATACATTGTTGATTAAGGGACGTGATGTACACCTGTAATATTGTGCAAACAATGGATGTAGGACTATTCCTCTTCAACATTACTTATATTTGTGTCATTTGAAAAAATACATATTTTAGTTAAAATTTAACAACCCATGTTCACTAGCTGTGAAAGGCCCCTTTGTGTACTTCTATAGTGTTTGCAACCAATGTATTGTATACGGATGGAAGCACGTCACAGTAATAGATTTGAATTATTTGAAATAGAATGTAGCAGCACCAATTCGAGAAAAATGTGAAGGATGAGGCAGTGAGACACGCTCAGCAGAGTACAAGCAACAGTGGTTGAAGAACTAACTGGAGCGGGATCTGCACTCCAAAAATGAAAACCTCTGACTACAGTAAACAGTGCACACAACTGTTCAGTAGGTGTGAAAGGCCCGTTTGTGTACTTCTATATTGTTTGCAACCAATGTATTGTATACGGATGGAAGCACGTCACAGTAATAGATTTGAATTATTTGAAATAGAATGTAGCAGCACCAATTCGAGAAAAATGTGAAGGATGAGGCAGTGAGACACGCTCAGCAGAGTACAAGCAACAGTGGTTGAAGAACTAACTGGAGCGGGATCTGCACTCCAAAAATGAAAACCTCTGACTACAGTAAACAGTGCACACAACTGTTCAGTAGCTGTGAAAGGCCCGTTTGTGTACTTCTATATTGTTTGCAACCAATGTATTGTATACGGATGGAAGCACGTCACAGTAATAGATTTGAATTATTTGAAATAGAATGTAGCAGCACCAATTAGAGAAAAATGTGAAGGATGAGGCAGTGAGACACGCTCAGCAGAGTACAAGCAACAGTGGTTGAAGAACTACCTGGAGCGGGATCTGCACTCCAAAAATGAAAACCTCTGACTACAGTAAACAGTGCACACAACTGTTCAGTAGCTGTGAAAGGCCCGTTTGTGTACTTCTATATTGTTTGCAACCAATGTATTGTATACGGATGGAAGCACGGCACAGTAATAGATTTGAATTATTTGAAATAGAATGTAGCAGCACCAATTCGAGAAAAATGTGAAGGATGAGGCAGTGAGACACGCTCAGCAGAGTACAAGCAACAGTGGTTGAAGAACTAACTGGAGCGGGATCTGCACTCCAAAAATGAAAACCTCTGACTACAGTAAACAGTGCACACAACTGTTCAGTAGCTGTGAAAGGCCCGTTTGTGTACTTCTATATTGTTTGCAACCAATGTATTGTATACGGATGGAAGCACGTCACAGTAATAGATTTGAATTATTTGAAATAGAATGTAGCAGCACCAATTCGAGAAAAATGTGAAGGATGAGGCAGTGAGACACGCTCAGCAGAGTACAAGCAACAGTGGTTGAAGAACTAACTGGAGCGGGATCTGCACTCCAAAAATGAAAACCTCTGACTACAGTAAACAGTGCACACAACTGTTCAGTAGCTGTGAAAGGCCCGTTTGTGTACTTCTATATTGTTTGCAACCAATGTATTGTATACGGATGGAAGCACGGCACAGTAATAGATTTGAATTATTTGAAATAGAATGTAGCAGCACCAATTCGAGAAAAATGACAAGGATGAGCCAGTGACAGACACTCAGCAGAGTACACGCAGCGGTGGTTGAAGTAAATGGAGCGGGATCTACACTCCTACCAAAAATTTAAACCTCAGACTAGAGTGAACAGTGAACACAACTGTTCACTTGCTGTGAAAGGCCTTTTTGTGGACTTCTATTATGTTTGCAAGCAATGTATTGTATTTTGATGGAAGAGCGTCACACTAATAGATTTTAGTAAATTTAAAATAGAATAAAGCAGCACCAATTTTAGAAAAATGACAAGGATGAGCCAGGGACAGACACTCAGCAGAGTACACGCGGCGGTGGTTGAAGTAAGTGGAGCGGGATCTACACTCCTACCAAAAATTTAAACCTCAGACTAGAGTGAACAGTGAACACAACTGTTCACTTGCTGTGAAAGGCCTTTTTGTGGACTTCTATTATGTTTGCAAGCAATGTATTGTATTTTGATGGAAGAGCGTCACACTAATAGATTTTAGTAAATTTAAAATAGAATAAAGCAGCACCAATTTTAGAAAAATGACAAGGATGAGCCAGTGACAGACGCTCAGCAGAGTACACGCAGCATTAGTTGAAGAAGTAACTGGAGCGTGATCTGCATTTAAAAAAAAAAAAAAAAATACCTCACAGACTGCAGTGAACACTGAAACACAACTGTTCACTATCTGTGAAAGGCTCCTTTCTGTACTTCTATAGTGTTTGCAACCAATGTATTGTATACGGATGGAAGCGCATCACACTATAATTTCTATTGAATGGAGCAGCTAGAATTACACTAAAGAAAAAAAAAAAGAGTCTGTGAGTGACACGTGCAGATGCCTACAGACAGCGTTGGATGCAGAGCAAACTGCAGCGTCACCTGCACTCTCACACACACACCTTGCACAGAGCTGTTAAAACAACACTGCAAGGCAAAAGGAAGCTTTACACAGCGGTTGGTAAACTAGCCTGCCTAAAGCAAAGTACACAAAATCGCAATCTCTAACTGTCCCTCTGAGTCAGCAGAGCAGCGTTCTGTCCCTAACTGAGTTCACAGCACAGTGACGCTAAAATGGCGGCGGCGCCTTTTATAGTGCATTCTGACATCATTTCAGCAGCCAATCACAGCCATGCCATTAATTAAGATGACCGCAGCATTACAGGATGTGCCCACACTTCGTAGGATTCCTCATTGGCTGACTAAAATCACACTGCCTCTCAAAGAATTATGGGAACTTCCGATTCCGGTATACGATATAGGAAAATATCGGAACTAAGTATCGGAATTCCGATACAGCGAATATCGGCCGATACCCGATACTTGCGGTATCGGAATGCTCAACACTAGTTGTGAGCACTTTGAACCCCCAAGTATTTCACTAAAGTTTATTATGTCGGATGTGAAAAAAAAAATCCACAAAAATGATTTTTTTTGTCCTCAATATTTGATTTTTAACTATGAAATTGGACCCCAAGAGTTATTTTTCATTTTGTCCTGAGTATGCTGATTCCCCATTTGTGGGGAGGAAATACTGTTTGGGTACACAACAGGGCTCGGAAAGGAAGTAATGACGTTTTTGAATGCAGAATTTGATGGGTGTCATGTTCAGTTTGTAGAGCCCCTGATGTGCCTAATCAGTGGAAACCCCCCACAAGTGACCCCATTTTGGAAACTAGACCCCTAAGGTACTTATCTAGATCTGTTGTGAACAATTTGAACCCCAAGTGATTCATACAAGTTTATAATGCCCGGGCATGAAAATTAAAAGTCCCATTTTTTTCACACAAAATGATCTTTTAGTCACCAATTTTTTATTTTCCCAAGGGTAACAGGAGAAATTGGACCACAAAAGTTGGTGTCCAATTTGTCCTGAGTATGCTGATACCCCATATGTGGGGGGAACCACTGTTTGGGCGCACGGCAGAGCTCAGAAGGGAAGGAGCGCCATTTGACTTTTTCAAACCAAAATTGTCAGGAATCGAGATTAGAAGCCATGTCGCATTTGGATAGACCCTGATGAGCCTAAACAGTGGAAACCCCCCACAAGTGACCCCATGTCAGAAACTAGACCCCCTAAGGAACTTATCTAGATCTGTGATGAGCACTTTGAACCCCCAAGTGCTTCATACAAGTTTATAACGTAGAGCCGTAAAAATTAAAAAATCATATTTTTTCCACAAAAATGATATTTTCACCCCAATTTTTATTTTGCCAAGGGTAACAAGACCTCAAAAGTTATTGTACAATTTGTCCTGAGTATGCTGATACCCAATATGTGGGGTAAACCACTGGGTGCATGGCAGAGCTCGGAAGGGAAAGAGCGCCGTTTGACTTTTTCAACACATAATTGGATGGAAGTCATGTCGCGTTTGGAGAGCCCCTGATGTGCCTATACAGTGGAAACCCCCACTAGTGACACCATTTTGGAAACTAGACCCCCTAAGAAACTTATCTAGATCTGTTTCACTAAAATTTATAATGCCTGGGTGTGAAAAAAAAATTCACAAAAATGATTTTTTAGTCCCCAATATTTGATTTTTAACTATGAAATTGGACCCCAAGAGTTGTTTTCCATTTCGTCCTGAGAATGCTGATGGCCCATTTGTGGGAGGGGGAATACTGTTTGGGCACACGGCAGGGCTCGGAAAGGAAGTTATGACGTTTTGGAATGCAGACTTTGATGGGTGTCATGTTCAGTTTGCAGAGATCTGATGTGCCTAAACAGTGGAAATCCCCCATAAGTGACCCCATTTTGGAAACTAGACCCCTAAGGATCTTATCTAGATCTGTTGTGAGCACTTTGAACCCCCAAGTATTTCACTAAAGTTTATTATTTCGGATGTGAAAAAAAAAATCCACAAAAATTATTTTTTTTGTCCCCAATATTTGATTTTTAACTATGAAATTGGACCCCAAGAGTTATTTTTCATTTTGTCCTGAGTATGCTGATTCCCCATTTGTGGGGAGGATATACTGTTTGGGTACACAACAGGGCTCGGAAAGGAAGTAATGACGTTTTGGAATGCAGACTTTGATGGGTGTCATGTTCAGTTTGTAGAGCCCCTGATGTGCCTAATCAGTGGAAACCCCCACAAGTGACTCCATTTTGGAAACTAGACCCCCTAAGGTACTTATCTAGATCTGTTGTGAGCAATTTGAACCCCAAGTGATTCATACAAGTTTATAATGCCCGGGCATGAAAATTAAAAGTCCCATTTTTTTCACACAAAATGATCTTTTAGTCACCAATTTTTTATTTTCCCAAGGGTAACAGGAGAAATTGGACCACAAAATTTGGTGTCCAATTTGTCCTGAGTATGCTGATACCCCATATGTGGGGGGGGAACCACTGTTTGGGCGCACGGCAGAGCTCAGAAGGGAAGGAGCGCCATTTGACTTTTTCAAACCAAAATTGTCAGGAATCGAGATTAGAAGCCATGTCGCATTTGGATAGACCCTGATGAGCCTAAACAGTGGAAACCCCCCACAAGTGACCCCATGTTAGAAACTAGACCCCCTAAGGAACTTATCTAGATCTGTGATGAGCACTTTGAACCCCCAAGTGCTTCATACAAGTTTATAACGTAGAGCCGTAAAATTAAAAAATCATATTTTTTTCACAAAAATGATATTTTCACCCCAATTTTTATTTTGCCAAGGGTAACAAGACCTCAAAAGTTATTGTACAATTTGTCCTAAGTATGCTGATACCCAATATGTGGGGTAAACCACTGGGTGCATGGCAGAGCTCGGAAGGGAAAGAGCGCCGTTTGACTTTTTCAACACATAATTGGATGGAAGTGTCACTTTACTGGCGATACAGGACTGGAAGTCAGTGGCCGGAGCAGAAGTGTGCAGGTGAGCGGGCCAAGGAAGGACTTCTGGAAGTGCCGTATATGGCGGTGGTGGTTCACTATGTTGGCAGATGCCGGAGCCCGCCCGAGCACGGGCCGGCCGAGATCACACACAGGCACCAAGTCCGTTTAGGTGAATAGAGTTGGAGGTAGGAACAGCAGGGTTTCCACAAGAGACAGAAAGATGTCAGCAGAACACCTTCCAGATCAGGAGCTCAGATAATGCTTCACTCAGTTAGACTGAGCACCACAATATACTCAGCAACAGGAAGCTGCACAGGGCCAGGTATATATAGCAGGTCCAATCAGTCTTAATCAGGGCGGGAACAATCAGCAGGGCAGGTGATGATCCCTATCCCAGACGAAGTTCATATGGTTTCAGGCTGAAGTTATTCAAGTTCCGAAATAGCTCCACAGCAAGGGAACAGACCAGCAAGCCATGGATCACAGGTTCAAATCCTAACAATACTCCCCTCTTAACGGCGGCCTCTGGACCCAACTTGTCCAGGTTTTGCAGGATACCGCTGGTGAAATTGTCTAATCAAACGAGGAGCATTGATGTTGCTTACTCGTTCCCATGAATTTTCCTCCATGTCGTAGCCCTGCCATTTGATTAAATATTGCAAACGATTTCTGTGTATTCGGGAATCCAAGATCTTTTCCACCACAAACTGCTGTTGTCCGTCCACTTCAATTGCATCGGGAGGCGAAGGGGATCGTTCTGGAAATGGATTGGCTGTGGCGGCTTTCAACAACGACACATGAAACACAGGATGAATCTTCATTGATGTTGGTAGCTGTAGACGTACGGCCAATGGACTCACAATCTTACTGATCTTGTATGGTCCCACAAATTTTTGTCCTAATTTAGGAGAAGGAATCTTCAATTTCAAATTCTTAGTGGATAACCACACTCGATCTCCAATCCTAAACGTGGGAGTGGGTCTCCGATACCTGTCGGCCGCTTTTTTATATTTCTCCTGAGCTTCCTTTAGAGTGTCTTTCAGAACATTCAGATTTTGCTGTAGCAGAGAGATTCTTTCTGCGACTGCTGGTATTAATGGTGCCACAGGATTTTTGGGAAGGATGTTTGGGTGATATCCCAGATTTGCAAAAAATGGCGTCTGTTTCGTAGAGGCATTCTGTGAATTATTATATGAGAATTCCGCAAATGGCAGCAGATCCACCCAGTCGTCTTGCAGATAGCAAATATAACAACAAAAATACTGCTCCAGCGTCTGATTTGTACGTTCTGTCTGGCCGTTAGATTGCGGATGGTAAGCGGTTGACAATCGTACTTTGATGTCTAGTGCTGAGCATAAACTGCGCCAAAATTTAGATGTAAATTGCACACCTCGATCTGAAACGACTTCATCCGGCACTCCGTGGAGGCGAAAAACATTGCAAATTATAAGATCAGCTGTATCTTTTGCTGAAGGTAGACCTGAACAAGGGATGAAATGCGCTGCTTTCGTAAGTCGATCCACTACTACCAGAATGGATGTCTTTCCCTTGGACTCTGGTAGATCTACAATAAAGTCCATTGAAATTGATCCCCATGGTCATGTTGGGATGGCGAGAGGCTGCAATAGTCCCATAGGGGATGCACGTGGAGTCTTATATCTGGCACAGATGTCACAGGAATTAACATAATTCTTCACGTCTTCTTGAAAGTTCGGCCACCAAAAGAAACGTGACAAAAACTCCTGTGTTTTCTGTGTCCCTTTGTGTCCTGCAATTTTAGAATCGTGCACTAGTTGTAGGACTCTTAACCGAGCTGCTTCTGGTACATATAGTCATCGACCATCAGTCCATACTTGATTTTTAAAAAGCAGATGCACGTCCCCTGATGGATGTGATAGAAACGAGTCTGTTTCATATGCTGCCTTCAAATCTTCCAGCAAATCTCCATCATGTATTATTCCCAAGATCTTAGTATCTGCCACAATGGGTTTAGGTGTTGTTACAAGATTAGTTTCGCTTGAAAACATTCTGGATAATGCGTCTGCTTTCTTGTTACGGGAGCCTGGTCGATATGAAATTACAAAATTGAATTGATTCAAAAACAGACTCCAACGAGTCTGCCGAGGAGAGAGGCATTTTGCAGACCTGATAAACTCTAGATTGCGATGATCGGTCAACACCAAAATTTGTTGTGCAGCCCCTTGGAGATGATGTCTCCACTCTTTGAATGCTGATATAAATGGCGAGCAATTCTTTATTTCCCACGTCATAGTTCTTCTCGGCTACAGACATACGATGTGAGAAAAATGCACATGGATGCAGCAACTTCTTTTCCCCTGTCCTCTGAGAAAGGATAGCGCCGACCACACAGTCTGAAGCATCTACCTCGATGATAAAAGCCAATTCAGGGTCAGGATGGCGTAATATGGGAGCCGTTGTGAATTTCGTTTTTAAACGAGAGAACGCTTCTTGCGCTTGGGGTGTTCAGATGAATTTTGCTCCTTTTTTTTGTTAATTGCGTGATGGGTAGCACGATTTCTGAAAAATTCTTAATAAAGCGTCTGTAAAAGTTGGCGAATCCCACAAAACGCTGAACTTCTTTCACATTTTTAGGGATAGGCCACTCGGTGATAGCTTGCGTTTTCTTAGCATCCATCCGTAATCCTTGAGGTGAAATGACGTATCCCAAGAACTGAATCTCTTCTCGATGGAACTCACATTTTTCTAATTTAATATATAATGAATTCTCCCTTAACCGTTGTAGCACTTGTCTTACGTGCGTCTGATGTTCCTCCATAGAGTTTGAAAAGATCAGGATGTCATCTAGATAAACGACCATGAACTGATCCAACAGGTCTCGGAAAATATCATTTTCCAGGTGCTGGAAGGTAGCTGGAGCATTAGCGAGTCCGAAGGGCATCACTAGACTTTCAAAGTATCCGTATCGGGTACGAAAGGCCGTTTTCCATTCATCTCCAGGCTTTATACGTACTAAATTGTATGCCCCACGTAAATCTAACTTAGTGAAGATCTTCGCACTTTGTACTCTTTCTAGGAGTTCGGGATCAACGGTAGAGGATAACAGTTTTTTACCGTGACTTTATTAAGCTCCCTGTAGTCCACTACTGGGCGTAATGTTCCATCCTTCTTCTTGACAAAGAATATAGGGGCTCCAGCGGGCGAGGATGATGGACGAATACATTTTTTGCTTAGGTTTTCATCAATAAATTCTTTAAGAGCCTTCAGTTCAGGACCCGCTAAAGGGTAGATAGTTCCAAACGGTATAGCCGCCCCGGGAGTAGTTCTATTGGACAGTCGTATGGTCGATGCGGGGGAAGTGTATCCGCTCCCTTCTTGTCACAGACATCCAAGAAATCTTCATACACCGCTGGTAGCTGAAGCAATTCTGGATTCTGAACTGCTTCTAATGTGGATTCGCTTGGAACCTCCGTCTGAACTTCCTTTTCCGGGAAACTGATCTTTTTCATCTCCCAATCGATGATAGGATTGTGCTTCTGCAACCAGGGCAAACCTAAAATGATGGGAAAATGCGGAGAAGAAATAATTAGGAATGTCAACATCTCACGATGCTGCGGCTCAATATAGATCTCCAAAGGTCCTGTCTCATGATCCACTGGCCCCGAATTCAGTGGAGATCCATCTACTGTCTCCATCACAATAGGTGAACGTCTTTTCTGCATATCTATGCCATGATTTTGAGCAAATGCAGAATCCATGAACATCCCGCTGGCCCCAGAGTCGATCATGGCTGATGCAGTGATCCACTGGGAGTTAACCTTCAGTTTGATAGTTACAAAATAGTGGGATTCACGGCTCTCCTTCCTGGTAGGTGGAACTATGGATGATATGGACTGGATCTCGTCTTTAGCATAATCAGTCTCTGAGATGGAAGACTCCTCGTCGGAAGAATCAGGATCCATTATAGCCGCCACCATTTTTCTTGAACGGTTTGTGGGACGACTTGGACAGTTAATAAGAAAATGTCCCGCTTCCCGCAGTACAGACATAGATTCTCTTTAAATCTCTGTTCTCTTCGTTCTGCACTCGCTCGTCTCTGGATCGCATCCACTTGCATTGGCTCTAGTTCTGTATCTCGGACATTCCGGCTAGGTACTTCTTTAGTGACCGATGGCAGGGAGGAGTTATAAGAGTTAGTTGAACGATTCATGGAGGTCCACTTCTCTTGTCGTCGTTCAGACAGACGGGTGTCAACCCGGATGCAATGCTTGATGAAATCATCCAGATCCGAAGGGGTCTCTCCATGGGCAAGTTCATCCTTTACTGCACTAGAAAGTCCTCTTTTAAAGAAAGATACTTTTGCTGCATTATTCCATTCAGTGTCAACGGCCCACCTCCTAAACTCCATAGCATACTCTGCGACGGGGCGTTTGCCTTGTCGTAATGCCAGCAACGTTGATTCAGCAGTAGCTGCACGGTTTGGGTCATCAAACATCTGCTGCATCGCTCGAATAAACTCGTTCAGATTGTCTAAACGTGCGTCCCGAGTCTCAATCAGAGGATTAGCCCAAGCGATCGCTTTGTGGGTTAACAGCATAATGATGCATAGCACCTTTGACCTATCAGTCGGAAACTGATTAGCATGTGTATCGAAGAACAGGTAACATTGATTCAAAAATCCACTAAATCGATCACCGCCAAAACGAAAAGGTGGTAGCTTGGGGGGCGTGGCAGACGCTGAGACGGAAGCTTGTCCTTCTTGCTGGGTAATTCGAGCAGTCAACACTTGTACTGCATTCTGCAGATCTTGGATAGCTTGTTGGTGGTTCTGGACATTATGATCGCTTTGTGCAATAAATGCGTCCATCCGTGCTTTTCCATTCACCTGTTCGGTGTGCAAAACTGGACATTGCACCCTGCAGTTTTCTGACACGTGTTTCCAAAGTTTCTGCTCCAGCGGCCTCCATTTTTGAGAGGCTGAGTATTCTGTCACGTTACTGGCGATACAGGACTGGAAGTCAGTGGCCGGAGCAGAAGTGTGCAGGTGAGCGGACCAAGGAAGGACTTCTGGAAGTGCCGTACATGGCGGTGGTGGTTCACTATGTTGGCAGATGCCGGAGCCCGCCCGAGCACGGGCCGGCCGAGATCACACACAGGCACCAAGTCCGTTTAGGTGAATAAAGTTGGAGGTAGGAACAGCAGGGTTTCCAAAAGAGACAGAAAGATGTCAGCAGAACACCTTCCAGATCAGGAGCTCAGATAATGCTTCACTCAGTTAGACTGAGCACCACAATATACTCAGCAACAGGAAGCTGCACAGGGCCAGGTATATATAGCAGGTCCAATCAGTCTTAATCAGGGCGGGAACAATCAGCAGGGCAGGTGATGATCTCTATCCCAGACGAAGTTCATATGGTTTCAGGCTGAAGTTATTCAAGTTCCGAAATAGCTCCACAGCAAGGGAACAGACCAGCAAGCCATGGATCACAGGTTCAAATCCTAACAGGAAGTCATGTCGCGTTTGGAGAGCCCTGATGTGCCTATACAGTGGAAACCCCCACTAGTGACACCATTTTGGAAACTAGACCCCTAAGAAACTTATCTAGATCTGTTTCACTAAAATGTATAATGCCTGGGTGTGAAAAAAAAATTCACAAAAATGATTTTTTAGTCCCCAATATTTGATTTTTCCCAAGGAAATTGGACCCCAAGAGTTGTTGTCCAATTTCTCATGAGTACGTTGATATCCCCATAAGTATGGGGGAAATACTGTTTGGGTGCACGGCAGAGCTCGGAAAGGAAGTTATGATGTTTTGGAATGCACAGACTTTGATGGGTGTCATGTTCAGTTTGCAGAGCCCCTGATGTGCCTAAACAATGGAAACCCCCCACAAGTGACACCATTTTGGAAACTAGACCCCCTAGGGAACTTATCTAGATCTGTGGTGAGCACTTTGAACCCCAAAGTGCTTCACACAAGTTTATAATGCTTGGGCATGAAAATAAAAAATTCTATTTTTTTCCTACAAAAATGATTTTTAGTCACCAATTTTTTATTTTCCCAAGGGTAACAGGAGAAATTGGACCTCAAAAGTTGTTGTCCAATTTGTCCTGAGTACATGGATACCTCATATGTGGGAGAAAACTATTGTATGGGCACACGTCGGGGCTCGGAAGGGAAGTAGTGATGTTTTGCATTGCAGATTTTATCTGAGTGCGTCATGTCGCGTTTGGAGAGCCCCTGATGTGCTAAACAGTGGAAACCCCCACAATTGACCACATTTTAGAAAATAGACCCCCCATTGAACTTATCTAGATGTGTGGTGAGAACTTTGAACCCCCAAGTGCTTCACAGAAGATTATAACGTAGACCCATGAAAATAAAAAATCATATTTTTTTCCTCAGAAATGATATTTTCGTCCCCAATTTTTTATTTTCCCAAGGGTAACAGAAGAAATTGGACCCCAAGAGTTATTGTGCAATTTTTCCCGAGTATGCTGGTAAACTACTGTTTGGGCGCATGGCAGAGCTCAGAAGGGAAGGAGCACCATTTGACTTTTTCAACGCAGAATTGGATGGAATTGAGATCAGACACCATGTCACATTTGGAGAACCCCTGATGTGCCTAAACAGTGGCAACCCCCCAATTCTATCTCCAACCTTAACCCTAACACACCCCAAACCCTTGTCCCAACCCTAACTATAACCCTAACCACAAACCGAAGCCTAACGCACCCCTAACCCTAATCCCAACCCTACCCCTAATCCTAACTTTAGCCCCAACAATAACACTAACTTTAGACCCAACCCTAACCATAACCCTAATGGGAAAATGGAAATAAATGCATCTTTTAAATTTTATTATTTTTCCCTAAGTAAGGGGGTGATAAAGGGGGGTTTGATTTACTATTTATAGTGGGTTTTTATGTTTGGCAGCTGTCACACGCTAAAAGACGATTTTTATTGCAAAAAATAGTTATTGCATCACCACATTTTGAGAGCTTTAGTTTTTCCATGTTTTGGCCCACAGAGTCATGTAAGGTCTTGTTTTTTGCAGGATGAGTTGATGTTTTTATTGGTACCACTTTTGGGCACATGACATTTTTTGACCACTTTTTATTACAATTTTTGTGAGGCAGAATGAACAAAAATCAGCAATTCTTGAATTTCTTTTGAGAGGTCGTTTACACCGTTACGCGTGTGGTAAAATTGATAAAGCGGCTTATTCTTCGTGTCAGTATGATTACAGCAATACCTCATTTATATCATTTTTTTATGTTTTGGCGCTTTTATACAACAAAAACTATTATATATAAAAAATAATTCTTTTTGCATCGCTTTATTCTGCGAGCTATAACTTTTTTAGCTTTTCGCTGATGATGCTGTATGGTGACTCGTTTTTTGCGAGACAAGATGACGTTTTCAGCAGTACCATAATTATTTATATCCGTCTTTTTGATCGCGTGTTATTCCACTTTTTGTTTGGCGGTATGATGATAAAGCATTGTTTTTTGCCTTTCTTTTTAAGGGGTTCACTAAAGGTGTTAACTAGTGGGACAGTATTATAGGGCGGGCGATACTAAATATGTGTACTTTTATTGTTTTGTTTTTTTTATTTACATAAAGAAATGAATTTATTGGGGTATATTTTTTTTTCTTTATTTAGGAATTTTTTTTACACAAGTTAATTTTTTTTCTTTTTACATTTTTACTTTGTCCCAGGGTGGAACATCACTATATATTGTCAGATCGCTAATCTGACAGTTTGCTTAGCACACTGTCAGATCAGCGATCTGTCAAGCACTGCAGGAGGCTTTCTCATCTCCTGCTCTCAGCAGGCACTGAGAAGCCATCTTGGATGCAGGGTCCTGCAGGGAGGAGGTCCTAGGAACAGTGCGATCACATCACATGTGTCAGTGAACAACATTTTTTTCCAACTAATGATCTCACTTTTGGTAAATTTCTTTTTCAGGATCTTTTGCATTTTAATACATTATTGAATATTATTAATTTATGTATCACTGTTATATATAGTCCGTGTGTGCAAGTATTAATTGACGAAACAGCCATATGCATAGAAATCAATAAAAAAGAGGTTAAATGAAAAAAATAATATGAAAATAGTTAAAAATAAAAACGTAAAATATGTGTGTAAAAATGGTGAAGATTGTGAGAATTTGATGGTTTGGGTAAAACACACATAATGTGACAGTGTAGAAAGTGTGAATATAGATAAGCAAAGAAAAAATAAATGAATATTAAACACAATGATCACAATCAAATAAATAAAAATATGACTAAATGAATATGGTAATGCAAAAATTCTTCTTCTTATCAAAATTTGTTGTCACCAGATATGCCGACGAATATCAGGGATAGAGAGCATATGTACAGTATCTTCAGTAAGAAATAAACTAATAACACAAGGCAAAATTATCACAATCAAGTAACATCAATAGCTAATTGCAAGGAGATCAATATATACAAAAGATAAGCATGGTGACATAATGTTTAATGCCATAATTCACAGACATTCCAATTGCACTAACATTTGCCTCATATTCCCAGATGCCAGTGTGAGTTCTATCAATAACCCGCACCTAAAAATAGTGTGGATTATATCCATAAAAAATCTTGATATGCCTTGGAATTGTTTCTAACAATGAAAGCTCATCCATTTCCTCTGCCGCAAGGGTGTTCTTAACAGGTTCTCTACTTCTTACTCATAACTCCCTGGAGGTTAAGCCAATATAAATTTTGGAACAAGGATATGTGGCATAACAAATCACTCTGCTAGTATTGCATGCTATATATTGAGTAATATTTAATAAACTTTTTACATCTGAAGAAAGAAAAGGCAAAACCCTGCAAACTGTCATATGCGTAGTTCCCTCATTTAGATCCTTTATTTACCCAAATTTTTTTTGGCTTTTGGCTTAGCCACATAATGGCTTCTAACTAGATAGTCTTTATGTTTTTTCTTTTCCTAACAGTCATTAAAGAAAGTTTGGGGAGATCTGCTGCAATTGCTAAATGAGTCTTTAAAATTGGCAGTCCAATGTTTAATAAGTATTAGTGATGAGGGAACGTGCTCGCCACTACTTGTTACTCGCCCAAGTATCACGGTACTCGATATACTTGGCAAGCACCGAGCATTTCCGGGATTACTCGGTGGGAAATGTTGTCTCCACCCAGAATTTTTTACCAACAGTCCCTCTAAGGCCGGCTTCACACTAGCGAGTTTGATGCGAGTTAGTCGCATGACTTACTGCATCAACACCAGTCACGGCCGCCCGCTCTCGGACCAGAGTGCGCGGCTGCATGTATTTCTATGCGGCCGCGCACTCTGGTCCGAAAGAGGGCGGCCGTGACTGGTGTTGATGCGAGTAAGTCATGCGACTAACTCGCATCAAACTCGCTAGTGTGACGCCGACCTAAGGACTAATTCCTGAGTATATAGGTTCCAGTGTTAGGTAGGCAGGGAAGTTTACTTCGCTCTATACACACAAGTGCAAGTTCTGCAGGCACTGTATGTGTGTATATAAATCATTGTATACATCAAGAGGGTCCATTCCCTTCCTGTGTTCTGGTGCTGCTGCTACCTGTATGATATACTGGCCGTATATAGCTAGCTCCAGGTGTAATTGGAATACAGGCCACACATTTTTTGGTGTGGTATCTCTATGCCAACTCATTTCTGTGCATGCTCAGTGTGGCCAGTGTACGCAAATATTTTTTTTGCCCTTGGTGTGACTGCACTAAAAACACCAGTATTTTGCAAAAAAAAAATCAGGGCACACATTTGTCGTATTGGTATCTCCGTGCCAGCTCATATCTGTGCGTGCTCAAGTTTGGCCAGTGTATGCAATTTTTTTTTGCCCTGGGTGTGACTACACTTAAAAACACCAGTATTTAGCCAAAAAAAAAACAGGGCACACATTTGTTGTATTGGTATCTCCATGCCAGCTCATATGCTCAAAGTTTGGCCAGTGTACACAATTTTTTTTTTACCCTGGGTGTGACTGCACTCAAAAATGTCAATATTTAGCCCCCCCCCAAAAAAAAACCAGGGCACACATTTGTCGTACTGGTATCTCCATGCCAGCTCATATACGCACTTATATACAGCACTATGTTGCATTATTTTAAGAAACAGGCCACATTTTACAGTGGGGTCTATCGGTGACATGCCTCATGCATCCGTGTGCCAAAATGTGAGGCATTAAAGGCCTAACTTCCCTTTTTTGGGCAGTTTGTCACTCTCATTATATCCAGCAGTGTTTTTTATCCAAAATATAACAAAAAATTCAATACAGGCTGAGGCCTGGTGTTTCTGGCGGAAAAATCTTTTCTTGGCAGGGATACGTTGCATAGTTCTGTCTGCTATCTTGGTTAATTTTTTATTATTTTCAAACAGTAACAAAAAACCTAAGCCAAAAAATTAATACAGTTTGTGATCTCATGCTAAGGTCTGGTGTATCTGTGGTGGAAAAATCTTTTCATGGCAGGCATACGTTGCATAGTTCTGTCTGCTAGCATTCTTCTACGCCTTTTTTATTGTATTCAAACAGTAACAAAAAATATAACCCAAAAATTAATATAGTCTGTTATCTCAGGCTGAGGCCTGGTGTATCTGTGGTGGAAAAATGTTTTCTTGGCAGGCATACATTGCATAGTTCTGTCTGCTAGCCTTCTTCTACACCTTTTTTATTGTATTCAAATAGTAACAAAAAACCTAACCCAAAAAATTAATACAGTCTGTGATTTCAGGCTAAGGCTTGGTGTACTGTATCTGTGGTGGAAAAATCTTTTCTTGGCAGGCATACGTTGCATAGTTCTGTCTGCTAGCCTTCTTCTATGCCTTTTTTATTGTATTCAAACAGTAACAAAAAATATAGCACAAAAAATTAATACAGTCTGTTATCTCAGGCTAAGGCCTGTTGTATCTGTGGTGGAAAAATCTTTTCTTGGCAGGCATGCATTGCATAGTTCTGTCTGCTATCCTGGTTCAACTCATCTTTTATTGTTTTCAAACAGTAACAAAAAACCTAACCCAAAAAATTAATACAGTCTATTATCTCAGGCTGAGGCCTGGTGTATCTGTGGTGGAAAAATCTTCACTTTGCTGGCATATTGATCACATATAATTTTTCTCTAAATAAATCCATTTCTATTGAGCTTTTCAAATATTTCAGTAGTCCATTATTTTAAATAGACTACTGAAACAGTAAGGCAAGGCAAGGGGCAAAGGACGGGGAAGTGGACGTGATGCTCATGGTGCATGCAGAAGCCGAGGCCGTGGCCAAGCTGAAAGTGGGCCCCAGCAAAGACCCACATCTTCACGCTTGACCTTCCTGTCCCAGTTTCTAGGGGACCGCAGTACACCACTATTGAAGCAAGAGCAGTGTGAAACGATAGTTGGTTGAATAGCGGATAATGCTTCCAGTCACTTAGCCAGCACTTAGCCAGCACCACCACATGGTCAAGTCCGAGTAGCCGTCAGTGTGGACCGGCTATTACTTACCCTGATCCTCCTTCCACCCACCATGCCGAGTGCCCTAAGACAACTGATCCCACACTCGGACACTCCGAAGAGCTGTTCAGTTTTCCATTTGGAGATTCGTGCCTCTCGGCCGTTCCACTTGAAGTGGGGAAAGATGATCGTCCACTTAGCGATGCACAAATCTTTGAGCAGCCACGGTCACAAGAGGTGGACGATGATGAGATACAATTGCCGGAAAGTTAGGAGGAGGAGCAGGGTGCGGATGTGGAAGATGAGGTGGTGAATGACACAGTGACTGACCCAACCTGGCAGAAGGACATGCAGAGCGAGGACAGCAGCACACATGGGGAAGGAGGCATATCACCCCAGCAGGCAGGAAGAAGCAGTGTGTTGGACGCAGAAAGAAGACGTGCATCCGTTTCCCGTAACACCAACAGGACAGAAGTTGCCTTTCCAACTGTTAGATCTTCCCGAGTATGGTTATTTTTTAAACACTCTGCCAAGAACCCCAAACAGGCCATTTGCAGCACTTGAAATGCCCGCATCAGCAGGGGTAGCAAAACTACCAGACTGACCCAACCAGCATGATTAGGCACATGGCAGCAAAGAACCCGACTTTGTGGGCTGAACGCCAGGATCCAGGAACACTGTCTGCAAGTGACAACACTGCTTCTTCAACTCTTTTGCGTACAAGCCAATACCCAGTTCACTGTGCCTGTGAAGACACCTCGGGCCCTGCACCTGTTGTTGCCCACAGTCAACCAGCACCATCATAAAGCCTGTCCTCGTCCTTGTCCCAGCCCAGTATTCAGTTGTCTATACCCCAGTCATTGGAACGCAAGCGGAAATACCCAGCCAATGCCCCACAGGCCACAGTTCTTAATTCGCACATTTCTCGACTGCTTGTGCTCGAAATGTTGCCTTTTCGGCTCTTTGAGACGGAAGCTTTCCGCAACCTGATGGAGACGGCCATCCCAAGGTACTCGGTCCCCAGTCGCCACTGTTTCTCCTGTTGTGCCGTACCGGCATTACACCAGCATGTGTCCCACAACATTACCTCTTGCTCTCAACAATGCTGTTTCTGGGAAAGTTCACCTAACAACGAACACGTGAAAAAGTGCACACTGGATTAACATAGTGGAAGCAGGGACCCAGTCGGACCTTGGGATGGAACACATCCTCCCCACGCCAAGGATTTCAGGCCCTACGTCAATCAGGGTTGCCCCCACAGTCTACAGCTCCTGCATCTCCTCCTCCTCCTCCTCCTCTTCTTCAGCCTCCATCTCTGAAATGAACACATCAGTCAGAAGCTGAAAGCACTGCCTCAGCCAAGCGTCAACAGGCTGTGCTGAAGCTAATCTGCAAAGGTGACAAGCCCTACAATGCAGAAGAATTGTGGACAGCGCTGAAGGAGCAGTCAGATATTTGGCTGACTCCGCTGAACCTACAACCAGGCATGGTCGTGTGTGACAATGGCCGGAACCTGGTGGCGGCCCAGAGGCAAGGTCAGCTCACACACGTACCTTGCCTGGCCCATGTGCTTAACCTCGTGGTTCAACGTTTTATCAAAAGCTACCCAGAGCTGCAGGATCTGCTGTTGAAAGTACGCCGTATGTCTGCCCATTTTCGAAAGTCAGCGACATCTTCAGCCACCATTGCTGTGCTTCAACAGTGTTTGCAGCTTCCAGCTCACCGGCTGGTGTGTGATGTCTCCACGCGTTGGAACTCTACACTGCATATGTTGGTATGGATTTGTGAGCAGAAGAGGGCAGCTGTTGAGTACCAGCTTCAACAAGGGCGTCGATATTCAGGTCAGACTCCACATATAAGACTTCAGGAGTGGACATGAATGTCAGACATATGTACCATCCTGCAGAACTTTGAGGAGTGCACCAAGAAGGTGAGTGGCTGTGATGCCATAATTAGTGTCACCATGCCGCTTCTCAGCATTCTGAAAAACTCTCTGCTCACAATAAAGAGGATGCATTTCAGGAAGAGCATGAGGACATCGAGCCAGGAAACATACCGGGTGATTACACTCAGCCCAACGTCATGTCTTCGCAAGGTGGATTGATAGACAATGAAGAGGAGGAGGAGGAGGAATAACAGGAGCTACTTTCATGCGCTGTAGATGGTACTACAAGCACAGCTGTCATACCGTCTGTTCACCAGTTATGGCCTGAGGACAGGGAGGAGGAGTATGATGATGAGGAGGAGGACACCATAGTGAGTCGTACTGTTGGCGAGGACATGGAAGGCATGCCTGTTAGTAGTCTGGCACGCATGGCTGACTTTATGTCGTGCTGCGTTTCCCGTGACCCTCGCATTAGCACAATTTTCGGTGACACTCATTACTGGTTGGTGACACTTTAAGACCCACACTGCGAGGAAAATTTTCAAGCTCTTATTCCAGAGTAAGACAGGGTTCTAAAAATGGTGCATTACCACAGGGCCCTTGTATTGCAATTGTTGAAAAAATTCACATGTGAGAACGCTGGCTGCAGACATCAGAGTTTGTTGTACAGCCAATGAGTCCAAGCAAGAGAGACAGAAGTACAATCCAGGTCTGGCAGGGGAACAATGGCAAAGTCCTGGGAAAATTTTCTCATACCCTCCCATTGTGCCGCCACAAAGGCAAGGGGTGCTGGTACAAGAAGTTCAGTGCTTGGGAAGATGGTGAGGGAGTACCTTGCAGATCGTACAAATGTCCTCTGTGCCTTTTAACTATTGGGTATCCAAGCTGGAAACATGGCATGAACTGGCTCTCTACGCCTTGGAGGTCCTGGCCTGCCCTGCTTCTAGCGTTCTGTCAGAGCGGGTTTTTAGTGCTACTGGGGGAATTATAACAGATACTCACATCCGCTTGTCAACTGACAATGCTGACAGGCTGACTCTTATAAAATGAACAAGGGCTGGATTGGCCAAGACTTCTGTACACCTCCAAATGAAAACACCGAACTAGAACCTTAACTGAATTCTCTTTTTTGGAGAGGTGTATTCTCAGGCACTACTTCACAACCACACATGGGTATCCGATTCCTGAGTTGCTCTGTTTGCTGTTAGCCTCCTCCTTATCATCATCATCCACAACCAGTAGAACAACAGGCGGAAGGAATGTGTGATGCAAAAGTCACTCTATTTTTGGCCATTGTATTTGTTAATAATTCTGTTTATATCACTGAATCTGAGCTGTTGATAGGGCCAAACATATCTCGTCAAACACATTCTGGCTTCATATCTATGAACCTTTGTTCTCACCTACCTTTAGTTATTTTCTTTCATACGTGGCTTCACATTTGTAATTTAGTTGTTTAATTTAACTATGATTTCTCATTGTGTCTTCTCATTGTCCACAGCTACATGACTAGGGTGAACGTCTTTTGTACCATTATAGGCTGTAGAATTTTGGCCAAGGGGGGATGTGATGGCAATACTTTATTTATTTAAAAAGGTACCCCCATTACTGAAATGCTTGACAGCCTATGCACTCCATTACAAGTCTCACAGACCCACACCCCTACATTTGAGCCTAATTCTTAACTCGGTTTCCTGCAATGTATAAACCTTATCTTAGACTACATGACCTAGGTGAACGTGTTCTGTAGCATTATAGGCCGTTGATTTTTGGCCAAGGGGGGCTGTGATGGCAATACTTTATTTATTTCAAAAGGTACCCCCCATTACAGAAATTATTGTCAGCCTATGCACTCCATTACTAGTCTCAGAGACCCACACCCCTACATTTGTGCCTATTTCTTAACTCTATTTCCTGCAATGTCTCTTCCTTACCTGCTGTGGAGGATGCGCCACTTCCTCCCATGCCACCAATGTGACGCACTACACAGGCACAGCTCTCCGGCACCCCCTTTGTCTCTCAGGTCAGTAGAAGAACTGCACCTAGAGCAAATGGCCGCCGGGGAGGGTGTCCTGTTACCCTATGTGATCAGAGTAAAAGCATCAGCCCAAAATTTATTTTATGGTTTAATTGCCTTAAGGGCGCACTAGGTAATTACAGAAATATACAGTAAGCTATACAACGGAATTACAGTGGATTTGCAGTCAGAGTAAAATATAACAATAATGGTACAAGGCTTAGAGGTATTAGATGGAGGTCAATATTACCAGGTTGTAGATTGCATGTGGAGGCAGGGAGCTCTGCGATCCCCAGGTAAGAATCTTAGTTACTGGACAGTCCCCCAAAATGTGTACTGCTGCTCCCTTGGCAGATCTGTCCCTTGTTCCTTCTTAGATCTTCATCGTCTTGGCTTCTGTGAGAATAGAGAGTCTGCCATCCGCTCACAGTTCTTAAATCTGCTAGGTCCCTCCCCTCAGTGTCAGAGGGTGGGCTGATAATCTCCACCTTTAGCTCCCTGCAGAATTTATTCCCAATATCTAACAAAGGGGTTAACTTTCTCCAGGACGATTGGATCAGGACACGAGAGGTACCAGCGGATGCAGTATGTTTTGCCTGTCGCGTGGAGATCAAACCTGGCCCGATTGGGTCTCTGTGGAGGGCCAATCTCTATATCTCAGGCCCCGAGCCATCACCAACTCGGGAGTTGCACTGTCAGATGCCCGAGGTCCACAGGATCACGCAAATATTTTTTATGAGTTTGTACCTACAAAGATGTGCTCATAATTCATAATCCGAGAACGGAGCCATCGTGGCTGGGAGATACAATGGAAGTATTTTCTGTGTCTAGCTGGCAGGTATAATCTAATTGAAGCCCCCAGGCAGATTCAGGCCCCATGCTGACGTGGCTCCAGACTCCACCTTTGAAGTCTTGTTTTTGGCCTGACCTACTTAGCATACTAAAAGGCCTAGTTATTCACAGTGGAGACTAAACCCTATTGACTTCAATATGCCTAAGGCCATGTGGAATTACAGCAGTTAGCTGCTGTGAATCTGTGAATTCAGACAAAATAGCACCTGGGAACAGACAAAATGGCGCCTGGAACAGACCACATCCAAGATGGTGGCTGTTCCTTTATCACACCTCCCTTCTTTCGAGGGCGCTAGGTGGTATCACATTCCTGTGTTCCCCCATGCACCCTTCCGCACCTTCTCCTTGCCGGGACCACCCATCAGCGTTACCATAGTCCCTGCCTCTTTTATGGCAAATGGTGAAGTGATACTGCTGGAGAGCGAGGCTCCAGCGTAGCAACCTCCCATTCGTCCCAGAGACTGTGTGTAACCAGCTAAGGGGGTTGTGGTCTGTTTCCATGGTGAATTGGCATCCGTACAAGTATGGCTGCAGACGCTGCAGGGCCCACACAATTGCCAGACATTCCTTCATCATCGTGGAATAGGCCACTTCCCTCAGCAGGAGCTTCCGGCTCAGGTACAAAATGGGGTGTTCATGGCCCGTAGTGTCGACCTGCCTGAGCACAATACCGAGGCCGAAGTCGCTGGCGTCGGTCTGCACTAAGAACGGCCGCGTGAAGTCGACTGCCTGTAGTACAGGAGAGCTAGAAAGGGCCGTCTTGAGCGCCTGGAAAGCTGTCTTGCAGGCGACTGTCTAGTCGACTGCGACGGGCAGCCTTTTCTTGGTGAGGTCCGTCAGGGGCGTGGCCAGGGCAAAATAGTATGGAACAAACCTCCTATAGTACCCAGCAGTACCCAAGAAGGACCTGCTTCTTGGTCCTGGGGGTGGGCCAGGATGCGATGGCATCCACCTTCCTGGGCTCTGGCTTCAGAGCTCCCCCACCTACCCGGTTTCCCAGGTAGTGGACCTCACTCATACCCAGCTGGCATTTTTCCAGCTTAATGGTCAAGCCTGCTCGCTGGATCCGCCCGAGCACCTGCGCCAGGTGCTCTAGGTGATCATCCCAGGTGGGACTGAAGATGGCAATGTCATCCAGGTAAGCGGTCCCATACCCTTCAAGTCCCTCGAGCAGCATGTTGACCATCCGCTGAAAAGTGGCAGGGGCATTCTTCATGCCGAAGGTCATCATCGTACAGTCCGAATGGGGTGATAAAGGCAGAGCATTCCTGTGCCCCAGGGCTCAGGGGAATCTGCCAATACCCCTGCTCAGATCCATGATGGTCAGGTACCTGGCCCCGGCCAGCTGGTCGAGCAGGTCATCGATTCATGGCATTGGGTACGCATCGGTGACCGTCACAGCGTTTAGACCCCGGTAGTCCACGCAGAACCGCGTAGTTCGGTCCTTTTTAGGAACGAGTACTACAGGCGAAGCCCTCGCGCTTTTGAACGCTTGGATCAAACCCAGCTTTAGCACCCTGTCTTTCTCTTGGCGCATTTGCTGCTGCACCTAAAGAGAGACCCGACATGCTGAACACCAGATTGGGGGGTGATTGCCGGTGTCCACGTCATGGACGGCTGTCTCAGTTCTACAGGGCAGGTTGCTGAACAGCTCCCAAAAGGGGTGTAGGGTGACCCCCAGCTGGGAACGTTGGTCCTCGATGAACTGGTGGCCAACCACCACATCCTCGATGGATCCACCCGACTTGGCTTGGGTGAGCAGATCCAGGAGGGTTTCTGCCTCTCCTTCCTCTTGAAGGTTGCACACTGGGTGGGCACGAGCCTACCGCTCATGATGGGCCTTCATCATGTTCACGTGGAAGGCCTTCCTCCTTCCACGGGCGTGGTCCAGGGTGACCAGATAGGTGACTGTTATGAATGTTTTAGAAATGAATTCTGAGCAGAAGCTCCCTCTGGTGGTTGCAAACAGTACTGAACCATTCAATGAGGATTGGCAATCAGGGATCACGGACTGGCTGGATATAAGGGAGGTTTCCCCCCATCATGGTTGCCGGTGATCAATTGTTCTCGTCTCAACGTTGTTTCCTGGTTCACTTGGAAGCTTGCTGAGTCTTGCCTCTTCTCCTGCTCTCAGATAAGATATTTTCTACTTTTTGTTTTTGTGCTTGCCATTTGTATATTTCTCTGCATTTCTGTGAGGTTGGCCAGGTTCCCCTCCCCGGGGGGCTTGGTCTCCTCTCGGTTCCTCTGGAGCCATTGTTGTTTGTTCATTTGCCTTTTTCCAGTTTTTTTTCTGTGGCTGCGGCTTAGTTTTGTTACACCAGAGAACTAATTTAGGTGGTAGAGGTCGTGTGATCTCAGGTGTTTTTGCAATTAGTAGCGTTGCTTTTTTTTAGGGTTTTTTTTTTGGATTGCAGTAAGTATCCTTCCTATCCTTTTCTGTCTAAGTCAGATTGGGCCCCAGCATTTGCTCATACTATTTTCTGTCTGTGTCTGTATTTCCTCTTGTCTAACCGCCATTACATGTTTGGGGGCTTCCTATGTTCTTTGGGGATCTGCTCCAGGGCAGATAGCTTTCCTCTTTCTATCTTTAGGTGTAGTTAGCCTCTCAGGCTGTGAAGAGGCGTCTAGGACCAACGTAGGAACGCTCCACGGCTGCCTTTAGTTGTGGTGGTTAGTCAGGGTACTGCAATCCAGTAGATTCCAACCTCTCTGGTGTACTGCCGTTTTTGCCTGCTCTCCTCAGCTACCAAAACATAACAGTATCACCGGCCAAACTGAAAATTATATGGTACTCACAGAAGGGAAAAATAGTGTGGAAAAAAAAAGTTGTCAGAGTTGTCAGATATATATATTTTTTTTTTGCATTTTTTTTCCCTCTTTTTCTCTGGGTGCTGAGGAGGATTTTTTTTTCTCAATGGAGTTTGCACAGTTGTCTGGCCGTGTGGATCAGCTTGCCACTGAAGTTCGGAGCATTGCTACCTATCTTGCAGGGTTGCCGGTTGTGGAACCTAGGATCCCTATGCCAGATTTGTTTTTAGGGGATCGAGCTAAATTTCTGAATTTCAAAAATAACTGTGAGTTGTTTTTTGCCTTAAAACCTAAGTCCTCAGGGAACGCAGCACAGCAGGTTCAAATTGTCATCTCTCTCCTGCGCGGCGATCCTCAGGATTGGGCTTTTTCCCTGACACCTGGGGACCCTGATTTGAGCAATGTTGATGCATTTTTTCTGGCTCTGGGGTTATTGTACGATGAACCTAATGTCACTGATCAAGCTGAAAAAACCTTGTTGGCATTAAATCAGGGGCTTGAGGACGCTGAGTTGTACTGTCAGAAATTCCGAAAGTGGGCAGTTCTGACCAAATGGAATGATGATGCTTTGGCAGCTCTTTTTCGGAAGGGTCTGTCAGAGAATGTAAAAGATGTTCTGGTGGGTTTCCCTACTCCCTCTAGTCTCAATGATTCTATGTCATTGGCTATTCAATTTGACAGACGTTTGCGTGAGCGTAGAGGTATGCGTGGAATGGTGTTGCCTTGTGAACCAGCTTCTGAGCCCATGCAGTGTGATAGAGTGGCTTCTGGGGCACAGCGTCATGAGTTTAGAAAACGCAATGGGTTATGTTTCTACTGTGGTGATGCCTCTCATGCTATTTCAGTCTGCCCTAAGCGGGGAAGACGTTTTGCACGCTCAGTTGTCTTGGGTAGTGTTCAGACTAAATTTCTATTGACTGTTACCTGATTTGCTCCCTGTCCACATTTTTGCTCAGGCTTTCGTTGATTCGGGAGCAGCTATTAACCTGATGGATTTTGATTTTGCTAAACGTTGTGGGTTTCCCTTGATACCCCTACGGAAGTCTATTCCCTACTGGGGATTGATTCTACCCCTTTGGCTGAGAATAAACCCCAGTTCTCTACTCAGGTGATAATGAGGGTTGAACCTGATCATCAGGAGAGTTGCAAATTTTTGGTGCTGTATAATCTGCATGACATTATTGTACTAGGTTTCCCTTGGTTGTAGTCTCATAATCCTGTTTTGGATTGGAAATCTGTGTCTGTAACCAGTTGGGGCTGCCAATCTGCCAAACACTCCTGTTTTTTCTGCCTCTCCCCAGGCTCAAAATGTGCCTGACTTTTTGACTGATTTTTCTGATGTGTTTAGCGAAAGTAAATCTGCATCCTTGCCCCCCCATAGGAGCTATGACTGCGCTATTGAATTAGTGCCTGGTAGTAAATTCCCTAAAGGTCGCCTTTTTAACTTGTCTGTACCTGAACATGATGCTATGCGGTCTTATATCAAGGAGTCATTGGAGAAGGGTCATATCAGACCATCCTCTTCACCCTTGGGTGCCGTTTTTTTCTTTGTGGCCAAAAAGGATGGTTCATTAAGGCTGTGTATTGATTATCGTCTCTTGAACAATATCACTGTGAAATATCAAAATCCATTACCCTTGATTTCTGACCTGTTTTCCAGGGTGAAAAGTGCTACTTGGTTTACCAAGCTTGACCTCAGGGGGCGTATAACCTTATTCGCATTAAGCACGGGGATGAATGGAAGACGGCGTTTAATACCCCAGAGGGGCATTTTGAGTACCAAGTGATGCCCTTTGGGCTCACTAATGCTCCTTCCGTCTTCCAGTCCTTCATAAATGACATTTTCAGGGATTTTGTGGATAAATTGCTGATTGTTTATTTGGATGATATCTTGATTTTTTCCAATGACTGGGACTCTCATGTGAAACATGTTTGGGCTGTGTTCCAGATTTTGAGAGAGAATGCTCTGTATGTGAAGGGATCAAAGTGTGTTTTTGGCGTACAGAGGATCTCATTTCTGGGATTCATTTTGTCTCCATCTGTTATTGAAATGGACCCGGTCAAGGTTCAGGCCATCTGTGATTGGGTCCAACCTACTTCATTAAAGGCTCTTCAGAGATTCTTCGGTTTTGCCAATTTTTATCGTAAATTTATTGGTAATTTCTCTGTTATTGTTAAACCATTGACTGATTTGACCAAAAAGGGTTCTGATGTGGTGAATTGGCCTCCTGAGGCAGTCTCTGCGTTTCAGGAGCTTAAGCGGAGATTCACTTCTGCTCCTGTTCTACGTCAGCCTGATGTTTCTCTGCCATTTCAGATGGAGGTTGATGCCTCTGAAATTGGGGCAGGTGCCATTTGTCCCAGAGAGATCCTGAGACCTCTAAAAGTAACCTTTGTGCTTTTTTCTCTGGAAAATTTTCTCCAACTGAATGTAATTATGACGTGGGTAATCAGGAGTTATTGGCCATGAAGTGGGCTTTTGAAGAGTGGAGACATTGGCTGGAGGGAGCCAAACATCAGGTGGTGGTCCTCACGGACCATAAGAATCTGGTTTATCTGGAATCAGCCAAGCGACTTAATCCTAGACAGGCCAGGTGGGCCTTGTTTTTCACACGTTAAATTTTGTGGTTTCCTTTCTTCCTGGCACTAAGAATTTAAGGCGGATGCCCTCTCGAGGAGTTTCCTTGCGGACTCTCCTGACTTATCTGATCCTGCTGTTATTTTGAAAGAGGGTGTAGTTCTTTCCGCCATCTCGCCCAATTTAAGACTGGCTCTGGAGGGGTGTCAGGAGGATAAACCCGAGCGCTGCCCTGTTGGGAAATTGTTTGTCCCAGACCAGTGGAAGAAGAGTGTGATGTCTGAGATTCATTGTTCCTCGTTGGCCAGTCATCCCGGAATTTTTGGTACCAGAGACGTGGTGAGTCGGTCCTTTTGGTGGCCTACTTTGTCTCGTGACGTCAGGGAGTTTGTGCAGTCCTGTGGGACGTGCTCTCGCTCCAAGCCTTGCTCTCGCTCTAGTGGTTTGTTGATGCCATTGCCTGTGCCCAAGAGACCATGGACCCATATCTCTATGGATTTTATTTCTGACCTCCCTGTTTCTCAGAGAATGACCGTTATCTGGGTGATTTGTGATAGGTTTTCCAAGATGATACATCTTGTGCCATTACCTAAGTTGCCTTCCTCCTCCGAATTGGTGCCTTTGTTCCTTCAGCACGTGGTTCGGTTACACGGCATTCCTGAGAACATTGTGTCCGACAGAGGAGTCCAGTTTGTTTCCAGATTTTGGAGGACTTTTTGTTCTAAACTTGGTGTTCAATTGTCTTTCTCCTCTGCTTTTCATCCTCAGACCAATGGACAAACTGAGAGAACAAACCAGACATTGGAGACTTATCTGAGATGCTTTGTGTCTGCTGATCAAGATGACTGGGTCTCTTTTTTGCCTTTGGCTGAGTTTGCTCTTAATAATAGGGCAAGCTCTGCCACTTTGATGTCTCCATTTTTCTGCAATTTTGGGTTTCACCCTCGATTTTCTTCGGGACAGACAGAGGCTTCTGTCTGTCCGGGTGTTGACTCTGTTGTGGAGCGTATGCAGCAGATTTGGGACCAGGTAGTGGAGAGGTTGTCCCTCTCTCAGGAGAAGGCCCAGCGGTTTGCCAACCGGCATAGGACTGATGGTCCTCGGTTTAAAGTGGGGGACTTGGTCTGGTAGTCCTCAAGAAATATCCCTATGAGAGTTGCATCTCCTAAGTTTAAGCCTAGGTTTATTGGACCTTATAAGATCATGGAGATTCTTAATCCTGTTTCCTTTTGTTTACTTCTTTCAGGGACATTTAAGATCCATAACGTGTTCCACAAGTCCTTATTGAAGAGGTTTGTCGAGCCAGTAATTCCTATGGCTGCGCCCCCTGACCTTGTTTTGGTTGAAGGCAATCTGGAGTATGTGGTTGAGAAAATATTGGATTCTCGTTTTTCTAGACGGAAACTCTAGTATTTAGTTAAGTGGAGAGGTTATGGTCAGGAGGACAATTCTTGGGTGTTTGCTCCGGACATCCATGCTAGGAGATTGATCCGTGCGCAACACAGAGCTCATCCTGACCGACCTGGTTGCACAAATGAGGGTTCGGTGACCCCTCCTCAAGGGGGGGTACTGTTATGAATGTTTTAGAAATGAATTCTGAGCAGAAGCTCCCTCTGGTGGTTGCAAACAGTACTGAACCATTCAATGAGGATTGGCAATCAGGGATCACGGACTGGCTGGATATAAGGGAGGTTTCCCCCATCATGGTTGCCGGTGATCAATTGTTCTTATCTCAACGTTGTTTCCTGGTTCACTTGGAAGCTTGCTGAGTCTTGCCTCTTCTCCTGCTCTCAGATAAGATATTTTCTGTTTTTTGTTTTTTGCTTGCCATTTGTATATTTCTCTGCATTTCTGTGAGGTTGGCCAGGTTCCCTACCCGGGGGGCTTGGACTCCTCTCGGTTCCTCTGGAGCCATTGTTGTTTGTTCATTTGCCTTTTCCAGTTTTTTTTCTGTGGCTGCGGCTTAGTTTTGTTACACCAGAGAACTAATTTAGGTGGTAGAGGTCGTGTGATCTCATGTGTTTTTGCAATTAGTAGCGTTGCTTTTTTTTAGGGTTTTTTGGATTGCAGTAAGTATCCTTCCTATCCTTTTCTGTCTAAGTCAGATTGGGCCCCAGCGTTTGCTCATACTATTTTCTGTCTGTGTCTGTATTTCCTCTTATCTAACCGCCATTACATGTTTGGGGGCTTCCTATGTTCTTTGGGGATCTGCTCCGGGGCAGATAGCTTTCCTCTTTCTATCTTTAGGTGTAGTTAGCCTCTCAGGATGTGACGAGGCGTCTAGGACCAACGTAGGAACGCTCCACGGCTGCCTTTAGTTGTGGTGGTTAGTCAGGGTACTGCAATCCAGTAGATTCCAACCTCTCTGGTGTATTGCCGTTTTTGCCTGCTCTCCTCAGCTACCAAAACATAACAGGTGATAGTGTTGAGCTGTTTGTGCATGAGGTATAGACCCTCCCAGGCAGCAAGAAGGTTGTTTTGAGGTACGGGGACCAGTGCCACAACTTTTGACCCACCTGGTAGGTCCGCTCACAAGCATTCTGGTTGTACCACCGCTTCTGGTCAGCCTGGGCTTGGGCCATATTGTCATGCACCAGCCTTGTCAAGGCCATCATTCGGTCAAGCGCACAACATAATCAATGACCGACACTCCAGGGGTTGCCAAATCCCCTTCCCATGCTTCCTGTCATGATCTGCTTAGTTTGTGGGATGAGGTAGTTCAGAGATTAATCTGTACGGCCTCATTATGGGATTCTGGGAGGCTTCTTATAGCCTCATTGTTGGGTCAGTCCTCGTCGCTTATACTTTGACCCTTGGCTGAGTGTTTGTGACCCTGTTGTGCTTTGTGCCTGTGCTACTGTATGCTTAGCTGGTTTTGATCTTGGTTCTATTCCCGTTTAAGTGTTCTGCTCGTCCCTCCTATACTGCGTTGAAATCTCTGTGTATGACCTTAAGCTACTTTCTGACTATTCTCTGCCTGCCCCTTGTGTACCGCGTTAGCTCTCTCGTTTACTGACCTCAGCTTGTTTTGGATTCTGTCTCTCTCTTATTCCCCGTACTTTCCCTGGTGTCCAGGGGCCCCTTTTCCCTGCTCCAGGGTCCCTGTAGCATTCTGCAGGCATCTCCAGCAGCAGGACACTAAGCCCCGCCCCCTGTGGTTACATGATCGCAGGTCATTCTGCTCCCTGCTTCTCTCAGCTTCTGATCTCACTGCACTGCTCAGGTCCCATCGGTCTGAGCTTAACTCAGAGCATTTAACTCTGGGCTTCCCCATGGTGTGGGTAAGTCACAAGTCACCCTGTTCAGCCTGGCAGTTCGGAACTTGACATTATAAGCTACCGCACTTTTTTTTTTTTTGGGGAAAGTTGAGAAATTAACAGCATGGATCCCCTGCAGGCTTTGGCCGAGGAGGTGAAACAACTAACTCAAATGTTCCTAAAGCTTAATGTGGAACAGTGCACGATGGACCATACCCAACAGCAGTTGGTGGACACCGTGCAGGGGGCCGATGCTGCAGGGTCCCTTGGCTCTGGGAGTAGGGATGTATCTATGGTATCCCCTCAATCCTTCGGTCAGATTGCCTGACTCCTTTTCAGGGGATAAAAGGGAGTTTAGGTCCTTCAGGGAGGGATGTAAGCTTTTTTTTCTTTGAGGCCCCGTTCCTCTGGGGACAAATTCCAGAGGGTGGGGGTCGTTATTTCTCTACTCCGAGGCGCCCCCCAAGCATGGGCTTTTTCTCTGTCTCCCACTGCCCTCGAGAGAATGACAGTCGATGCCTTCTTTGAGGCCTTGGGCCGCATATATGATGAGCCTGACAGAGTACGTACGGCTGAAGATATGGTCATGAGTGTGTGCTGAGTGGTTCTGTGCGGAGTTCCAACGTTGGTCAGCGGAGGTCTCTTGGAATGATGCCGCCCTCCGGGGCTTATTCCGCAGAGGTCTGTCCGAACGTCTCCAAGATGCTTTGGCTCTCCATCCACCACCTGACACTTTGAAGGATGCCATAACTCAGGCCGTGCGTATGGACTGCAGGCTGTGGGCTAGGGGTATCATGCAGTCCGAGTCTTCCCTATTCGCTGGCAGCAAAGAGACCGGTGTCGCTCCTGAACCCATGGAGATTGGCGCCACTTCGGTCAAGGAGAAGGAGAGGCAACGCCGTCGGGAGAAGCAACTCTGTTTTTATTGCGGGGAGTCTGGTCATTGGAGAAAGGATTGCCCCTCATGCACATCATTCCTCAAAGCGACGGGAAATGACTAGGTCTGGGTAGTGATCGAGGAGGCTGCCCAGACCTTCAGGTACTTTCTTCCTCTTGTCCTAAAGTTTTGCTAAGGATTGAACTGTTGGTAGACAATGTCCGTTGTTTCTCTACAGCACTGGTGGACAGTGGTTCATCACTCAACTTGGTCAGCTTTGATGTCGTTTCCCAACACCAGATAGGGACAGTCAGGCTTCATACCCCACTTAAGGTCGTGGCCATCGACTCATCTCCTCTTACTCGAACTGGGATCCTTTCCATTTCTGAAAGTTTGTGTTAAAAATTGGTTCTTCCCACGTGGAGGAGACTGAATGTTTTGTCATGGACAAATTGCCCGCAGGACTGGTGCTGGGCATGCTGTGCCTTCATTGCCATAACCCAGTGATTGACTGGGAATCTGGGGAGATTGTTAAATGGGGGTCCAAGTGTGCTGACTGTTACCATAAATCAATTTGTTGTGTGAAATTCGCTAAACCTGTCTCTGTGTCTTCTACTAGTCTGGAGGGTATTCCGGAGTACCTGAGAGACTTTGAGGACGTGTTCTCTGAGAGCGAGGATGAGGCTTTACCCCCTCATAGGCCATTTGATTGTGCCATTGATCTGATTCCTGGAGCCAAATTGCCCAAAGCTCGCCTGTTCAATCTGTCAGGCCCCGAGCGCCTAGCTATGAAACAGTACATTTCTGAGAGCCTCCATAAGGGGCAAATAAGACCCTCAGTATCCCCGGTGGCAGCGGGGTTTTTCTTTGTTAAGAAGAAAGATGGCGGCCTACGTCCCTGCCTCGACTTTCGAGAACTAAATAAAATTACTGTCAGGAACACATATCCCCTACCATTGATTCTTGATCTCTGTAACCAGCTTTCTGGCTCCAAATGGTTTTCTAAACTGGATCTGAGTGGGGCTTACAACTTAATAAGAATACGAGAAGGGGACGAGGGAAAACTGCTTTTCTTACATCTGAGGGGTTGTTTGAGAATCTAGTAATGCCGTTTGGGCTCACCAATGTCCCTGCAGTGTTTCAAAATTTTATCAATGTGGTAATTTCGGATCTAGTAGGCCGTTTTGTAGTGGTATACCTATATGATATCCTGATTAGTGATGAGCCACCCCGAGTGACAAGTACATATAGTCATGCGAAAAGAAAAGAGGTGGAGAGTAAAAGGAGGGGGAGACACAGATATAGGCATGTCATGCCCTTCTAAAACCAAAAAAGTGCCAAGCCGACACGGCCAGTCCGTTCGTGCCCGTGAGACCTGTGTGTCGCCGGGTTTGTGCCAGAGCTGCGGTGGACCCTGACGGCCAGCCCCCCTCTCCCAATACTGGTGCCTGTCGCTGGTGGGTTGAGCGAGCCCCCTGCGGTGGAGGCAGGTCTAATCTTTTTAATTTAAATTGTCTCTCTAATTTGAATGAGTACACTTTAAATCCTTTTACAAGGATCTATTGGAGGGCAAGTCTCATGCCGGCAGCCGCGTCATTCCAGCTCCACCCAGGAAGTGGAAGGGTGTGTGGCTGGAGGAGGAGGAAGCAGAGAGCAAGGCTGCTAGGAGCTGAGTGCCTGGGAAGGAGGATTTTTTTTTCTCTGGACTGTAACCTGCTCCTTCCCAGGCAGAGAGACCTTCCCTGGGACTGAAGAAAAAGACCCCGGGGATCCGCAAGGCTCCAGGATCCGGTACCCCTGAAGCTGGGGCCGTGGCAGCTCCTTCTCCCAGAGAGGAGGCTTTGGGCAGAAGTGAGGCAGGAGCCCCCTAACATCTGGGGCTCCAAGGCTGCGGGAGAGCCGGCTACCATCTACGCCTCCTGCTTCCACGCCCACCTCTGTGAGTACGAGGAGGCAGCTAAACAGCTGAGGAGACTCTGGGAGGAGTTGAGGGTGAGCCCGAGTGATAGCCAAGAACCGGCTCCCTGCCTCAAGAAGAGCAGAGGTATCTGCCATGGTCGAAAGGCTGAAGGGGGAGATAAGAACGCTGGAGGAGAGGAGGAAGACCATCTTGGAGGGAAGCGGCCCCTTCGGGGAAAAGCTAAAGAACGATGACCGGTTCAGAGCCCTGACCGGTGGGTCTCCTGGGGGGTCAGGAGGCCCCAGCCAGGTGGAGGACGAGGAGGAAGATGGCGAAACATCTCAGCCAGCTCCACCTGAGGACCTGATGGGTAAGAGCGCCCAGGACCTGGTGGGTAAGAGCGCCCAGGACCTGGTGGGTAAGAGCGCCCAGGTATCGCGCAGCAGGATAGCCCCGAACAAGTGGCTCTCCCACCGGACTCCAGTGACATGGAGGAAAGTTGGAGTGAGGGGGAGGATGGAGGGAGCGGGAGTAATAACGAGGGGGGCTGTCTCATCATACAGCAAGTGAGGCAGATTGAGTCTCCAGCATGGTTTGGCACACTGTTGTTTGGGGACGAGGTCTGCCTCGAGGATGAGGCAACCGGGAAGAGTAGGAAGAGGCGCAAGCCAAAACAAGCTGTGGAGGAGAGGTTTGTTTATGTCCCTCTTTCCGGGTCCCGTTGTGCGGAACCCGCTGCCCACACCGGCTCGGCCCTGTGGTGGGTCCGCAGCAAGGGAGAGGGGAGAGTAAGGTCTGCCTGGATCTTACTGCCACATCTGGTGGTGGCAGTGCAGGTTCAGACAGCGATATGGAGGTCGGTGCCGGTGTCAGTGTTGGTGGAAGTGCCGTGCTCAGTCCCCTGTGGGAGGGGGGTGTAGCCCGGCACCGGGTATGAGTAGAGCCGGGGCCGCACCTCTGGCGGTGAGTGCTGCTTCTGGGCCCCCCACATACGGGTCCGTTAAGTCTGGATCGCTTATGGGGGTCCAGAAGCATAGGAAGGGCGCAGATGCTGCCGTGACGCAGCAGCTAAAGACGTGCAGGGTGCTGGTCGCTCCCATGGAGGCGGCCGTGGTGAAGCCGGGGCACTCGGCACGTAGACCCCAAAAGGGGTCCGTGCGGAGGGCCCCGCCACCGCTGGACACCGAAGGGGAGTGGCCAGCCTTTCCTAAAGCAGGTGGTGGGTGCAGAGAGGCGGTGTATGGCCCTTAAGGGGGGCGTGGCTTCCTGAATGTTGCCCTGCCTGCAAAGGCAGTGGCATGCAGGGGGGCGTGCCCTCGGCCACAGTCCTGCCCGCCGTGCTCGCATCATCTGGGGTGGGCGTGGCCTCACAAGGGGCTGCTGCCCAGCCCGGGGTGATGGTGGCCGGCAAGGGGGGCATGGCCTCGGTGGCCGTGACTCTGCCCACTGTGCCCATGTCATCAGGGGGCGTGGCCTCGGCGGGTCAGCCACCCTCTGTCCCGCCCACCCATACCATCGGTTCTGCGCCCCCGAAATCCGGTAGGGAGTTGTCGGGGTCCCCAGCCCACTTACCGTCATCTGGTGGTGCGGGGGCTCCGGCGCTCCAGGTGAAGCCGGCGGGGGAGGTGTGTGGAGGGCAGGGTGCGGTGGCAAGGTCCGTCCTTGCCCTAGGAAGCACAGAGAAAGGAAAAAAAAATTGGTGCCGGAGAGCTCAGGAGCTGCTGCTGCACCCGAGCCCAGGCAGGGTGTACTGAGTGCACTCTGCTCTGGGGCATTTAAAGGGGCTATTGTGAATAGTGTAAATAATGTATATATGGATAGTGAGGATGATAGTGATGGTGTGAGTGACATGTTTGAGGAGCTTTTTGCTGAGATGGTGCATGGAGGTGTGAATGATGGCGAGAGTGGTATGGATGAGGGAGTGAGTGTTAGAGTGAATGCTGGGGTGGATGCAAGAGTGAATGTGGAAGCGAGTACGAGTGGGGAGGGGGCTGGCCCATCTGCCCCCCCAGCCGCGGCACCCAGGCGTTCATTTGCGGGGGTCACGGCTGGGGTCGGGAGGGTTCCCGGGGGGGTTCTCAGGGGGTCTCCTCACCTCTGGACTCCGGGGATGGCGTTTTGTACCGCCGTTTTCTGGAGGCCCTTAAAAGGGGAGAAAGATCGATAATAATAGAGGGGAGGATGGTGGACTTGTCTTTCTGGATAGAGAGGCATGGTTTAGCCGCCTTCCAAGAGAGAAGAGAGGGAGGGGACTGTCTGGTCTCTCCCGACAGCCAGGCAAGGGCCGGTTAGGAGAAATGTGGTCCGTCTTCGGTGGGGGGGCAGTGAAGCTTGCCCACCCAGGAGCAGGGTGGTGGAGCTCCTCCTGAAGATGGGCTTCAGGGCGGATGACATCTTTGCCCTGATCCATCCCTCAGCGGCCCGGTTCTTTGACATCAGCTTTGTTCGGCCAGAGGGGCTTGAACTCTTCTGGTCGAATTATTAGCTGGTGAAGGGGGAGCCCGGATGGCGAGGCTTCGTCGTGCAGGCGGTGTCTCGCCAAAATTCCGTCAAGAGAGTGACCATGGTGACATGTAACGAGTCACTCTCAGACCTGGACATAATGACGTGGCTTTCCGTTATGGGGAAGTCACCGAGGTCCATAAAAAGAACAGGGACGAATTTGGTATTTGGTCGGGGGGCTGGACCTTCATGGTTAAGTTGAAGGTCTCAGGTGATAAGGTCACCCACATCCCTTCCTCGGCATTCCTGGGAAGGGACAGGATCCTGGTCTTCTAACAGGGGCAGCCGAAGGTCTGTCACAAGTGTGGCGATCCCCGTCACTTCAGCGCAAGCTGCAAGGTGCAGAAATGTGCCTTGTGTGGCGGGGTGGGTCATCTCGCCGCTGCGTGTAAGGACATTTGGTGCCACCTGTGTGGTGACCTCGGTCACCCGTATAGCCGCTGCCCTCGCTCCTTCTCCAATACTGCTGAGGGCCCAGTGGGGGGAGACCGTGGGGGTGAAACCTCCGGCGGGGCTTCCTCCGTCGCGGCGGGCGGTGGTGGCGGGGAGGGGGCAGAGGGGCCGGTGAGGAAAGGCAAGGTCACTAGAGGCCCCTCATATCAACGGAGGCAGGCGGCTCGCCATGGGGGTAAGGAACAGGTGGAGCCTCGGGTGGCCAGGCTGGTGCCTGCTCCTCCCTCTAGGTTGGTGGCTAAAGCCTCTGAGGCCCTGCGGGAGGAAGCGGTGAATGAGGAGATCAGGAGGATGGAGAGGGAGGATAAAGCGGCTGACTAAGACAGCTCCTCTCAATATGAAAGTGTTGATGAGGAAGTCGTAGAGCAGCCTACAACATGAATGGGTGGGAAAAAACGTACCAACAGGAGGGGGAGGAGGAGGCTGAACAAGTCTTCCAAATCCCCCCCACCCCCGACCTTGAGTGTACCAACGGAAGGGCCCACCGTTCCCCTCTGATCACACTCTCCAACCGGTTCCAAGCCCTCAGAGACTCTGCTAAAGAGTCACCGGACGAGGACAAGGGGCCGGGGGCGGCATCGGGGGGTTCTTCAGGGGATGGCGGAGTCCAACTGTCACGCTGTCTAATGATATGTATACAATGTCAGTAAACTATTAATACAGGAACAACACTCTATACAACAACTAGTATAGCAACATCAGCATGTAAGTATAGAATAGATTTAC